>OZ024742.1:307333582-307466082 GCA_964016885.1 Eledone cirrhosa
GACAAAAACAACAACAATAACACCAGCAGCAGCAACATCGACATCAACAACCATTTTCAGAAGTTAGTCTTGTGCTGAAGTTAGATATCAATATAATTATCAATTTGTCAAGTACTAGAGTGTAGCTCAACGGCTTCCAATCAGTTTTTAAAATATTTCTATTCACAATTCAAGAAGCATGGGTTGGCACTGTCGATAGAGTGTCGGTCAAAATGCTTTTCAGTATTTATTGAAGAATATTTTACGTTATGAGTTCAAATCCTGCCGAAGTTAATTTTGCCTTTCACCCTTCGGGGGCCAATAACATAAAGTACCTGTGAAATACTGCGGTCGGTATAATCGACTTAACAATTCAGCCCACAAATTGATGGCCTTGTGCCTAAATTAGAACTCATTATTTATTCACAAAATAGCAGTGCTGCACAGAAGATAGAAGGACGAGTATATAGTAAATTAGCTGCATGTTAAATGTGTTAAACATTCTTCATAGAACTATCTCCCATGTTGCAATTATGCAAATATATAAACATATTGTTGGATATGCACGATTCCCATTGGAGTTATCTGAGAAGAGACTTTTTATCTAAGTCCTGGAACTAGAATCAATGTCATCGACGAAAAACTTAACTTCAAAGTTTTCATCATTGATTCTTGGAGTTTTTTGGTCGGAATGACATTTCAATCGCAAAATTACATTAGGTCAGACAGTGGTAGGCTATTGATTAATCCCGGGATAACTACTTCACTTATATAAAAGAAAGTTTGATACAAAATGAAATGTAACGTGTGAAAGCGTGTGGCGTAATGATTAAGGATATTCGGCTAACTATCGTAAGGTTGTGAGTTCTTTTCCCGACAGCACGTTCAGCTCCAGAGCCAGACATTTTATTTCAGGTTGCGCCTGTAATTCATAGTGCCATTCTGAATCTCCATGAGAATTACATTAAAGGTAAAACATGCGTCAGCTGCTCACTTGATAAGAAACATGCAATAGAAGGAGGATACATACGGATCATTGTTGAGGAGTTTGTAGATCAAGTATTCATTCCCATTATTATTGGAGTCACGTGTTATACATCAACACGTCTGGACTAAAATATATCAAAACGCGGATTTGTGTAAAAGAACGTAGATCCTTAATTCATAAGCAACAAATAGCCTCAATATTTTGGACCTTCAAAATCCCTAAAACTTTCTCAAGATTCAAAAGATGAATGCTTACACAAGAGTTGATGACAATTTTCTTTTTCTTTCAACCTTGCTACATGGAAGGTGGGCGGTCAAACATAAACTCAAAATTCAGAGAAAAAGAACATATAGAGTCAGGTAGCCCGCCTGAGAGACACACAGATAGACATACCAGCATACACTGATTCCCATTAAGAAAAAACAATATAAGAACATTATTTCCCTTTCGTTTGGGTTTCTGAATACGTATGGCAATATACATAGATTTGTGGTCGAAATTGAGCAAATGAAAACTGTTTCAAAAACACACTTTAGATAGATTTTACCTGTAGTTCACAGGGCCAATCTTATCACACATTGTGACGCTGGTTCTCTATGATAACTACGTTTGTATTACACGTATAACTGGAATATTCAGGCTTTTATTTTCTAGATGCACGAGAAGGTTGTTCCATTGATCGAAAAATTGGAACCCTCTTGGTTGAAGCCGGGTCACCATCATGACGTCATGAGTTCAATTCTTGCCGGCATCTTTTGTCCCTAAGCAAAACGCCATATTTCATGTTGCCCCAGTCCACTACATGTATGTGGAATGCTAAGCCAATTACTCGTTAATTTCCTGTACAGGAACTTCTGTTGCCCAAACACCTGGATTACTCATAATCGGAACCGACAGAGGTGTAACATGAATACACAACATAATCCCTGACCTTGTTTTAGTTCTTCCCATCTACACTGTCTATCAGTGTCTGTTTACTTTACACATACATAGAGAAGATTCTATATATGCTGGCGTTAATAACTACATTTCTGGGGGGAAATATGGAATTTAATATGTGAGCTTAGAGAAAAGCATGTAAGCATTGCAGTGGTGGTGGTGGTGGTGGTGGTGGTAGTTGTAAATATAGGACAGTATCCAGTATGTTTAATAAATGCCAAATGTAAGGATTAACAATATATCATCGATAGCAGCAAGTTTTAAACATCAAATGCAAAACCAAGAAAACCATGTTTTTACTTTGTTCTTGCTATGAAGACTAAGTTCTGACAAGCACGCACAGTGCATACACAAAACCGATTTTCTTGGCGAAGATATCCATCAGCTTACAATGTGTCTGGATGCCAAATATCTCTCTCATGGGTAACTCTTTATCAAGATAGATGTATGTGTGATAGCTAAACAGGAAAATGCTCCTCAAGGACAAAATATCTTATCTGGTCCAAGAATCGAACCTAAGATCTGATGATCGTGAGCGAAATACCCTGACTCCTTGCCAACTCCTTGTTGTTAAATGGGAAAATGGATTAAATCAACCACTCAAGTAGGATTTGAACTCAGTGTACAAAAAGCCGAAGCACATACAACAAGGCATCGTCGAAAGCTTAAACAATTACGCCACTCCATAACTCATGTCTGCTACTTTATTTTGTCGACTGTGAAAACATGAATGGTAAAGTTGACTTTGACAAGTTTTGTGTTCAGAATGCAGAGAGCAAATGCTGCAATACATTTTGACATACTTTCAAACGACTCTCAGTTCGCCGAAATCAGGGGAAAATTGACGTGCATTGTAAATTAATCCTTTGTTCTAATGACCCTGTCAAATTTCTGTGATCAGTGGAAAATTGGCGTGTAGTGTAAATTAACTGGTACCAGATAAATTATTTGAGTTCAAGAGATAACCATTTTTGAAAAAAGACAAGATCAACACATAAAAAAAATCAGAGAGAATTCAATAGAAATTATCTAAGTAGATTGAAATGAACGTTGAAAATTGGTCTTATTATTCACTTATGAACATGTAGCAACTGTACTTAGAAGAACTATTAGAAGAATATCGATAGTCAGACATGGCAGAACGCCTACTTCACACTCATATATATACACACATATACAGATAGACACACAAGACATTGACTCACACAGAATAGTCACTTACACATACTTAGACACACGCGCACACATACAAACGCACAGGCATACAAACATGGACATCCTCTCACACTTGCATACACACACGAACCCACATACACAGTCATACGCCTACACATATATACACTCAAACTCACGCATACAAACGCACACATCAATACCCGGCCTACCACCAATACACATACATACATACACATATAACTTAATTGTTGTCAGATTACACAAAAGAGAGAATATTCTCGGTGGGTAATAGAATGTATAATATATATTGTTGTATTGAAAATCGAACTCTCAAATGACCACAGTTCCATATCCTCGTCTCAAAGACACCATTTCATTGGATAGTCTGGTTTCCCCTCAATATTCACATGAAGTAATATCGCATGTTATGCGGACTCAGAATGAGTAAATGGTTAAGACGTTCGCTTTGCAAATCTTAGGTCCCGGGTTCGATTCCACTGCGTGACATCTTGGGCATGTGTTATTTACCAGAGCCTCAGTTCGACCTATGACTTGTAAGCGAAATTGGTGGACTGTGTGGAAGCCCGATGGGTGGACTGCATCTATCATACACATTGTGTTACGCTAAATCCCCATGAGAATTACGTTAAGGGCACACATGTCTGTAATGCTCAGCCACTTACACGTTAATTCTACGAGCAGACTGTTTCATTGATCGAATAATTGTAATAGTCATCGTCGAAAAATGACCATTGCAGGTAATCCCATCGTGTGCTGCAAAGTTGAATGTATATTAAAACCATAAAAACATCAATTCACAGGCACACCATCATCCCGAAGAACAATAGTTAAGATAATGTCAGAATATTTAATTGCATGAGCGTTAGAATATAACTATGTGGCACGGAAAAAGCAACGTTTATTGCAATGTCTGTTAATTATTTTATTTTATTAATTTTAAAATTAAGCGGGACAACTCCGGATATGTTTCTGTATGAAACGATCTCCTCTGAGGAGCATATCCTTTACTTACCCAAGCAGTGAAAAGAGGATCCTTAAGTCGATGTACCATATTTTATACTGGTCTGAGGTAAGAAATTAAAAATTCGCTCTTCTATATACAACACACAGATATACGTATATGTATGTGTATATATATATATATATATATATATATATATAGCGAGGGAAAAGTGGTAAGGAACCAGGTGGACCATAACGCACCAAAGTACTCAATACTTAGGGTAGTAGAGTGGGTAATAGGATATATATATATATATATATATATAATAAAATTAGAATTTCATTTCTCGCTCTAGCACAGCTGATACATAAATGTAAGTATGTATACGTACGCACACACATACACACACACACACACACACACACACATATATATATATATATATATATATATATATATATATATATATATATATATATATACACACGCACACATATATACATATACATATGTACGTATGGGTTATATCGAATATTAATAATAATATTCGATTCGTTTGTAACCAAACGGCCCGATTAAAGCTGTGCCGTGCCGATGACAAGTTGTCATCTGTTTGTTCAACACTGGAATTGAGGAACAATCAACATGTTTCTGGGTCATTATCCTTCATCCGGACTGTATATATATATATATATATATATATATATATATATGAATGTACGTATTGTATATTTACCAATATACTGTATGTTTATTTAAAAACGTATTGAAGGCTTTTCCGTATGTATTTTAAGGTAACGACAAACGTCACATACCCAGCTTCAGTAAAGGTAGGGGGAAGTAATCAACGATGCCACCGTTTCTCACTTCTTTATAGAATATATACAGTATATATATATATATATGTGTGTGTGTGTGTGTGTGTGTGTGTGTGTATTCGTATCATATCAAAGCTAGAACTAAACTTATATAAAAATAATACAACTAATAATTGTTTCTACTTTTGGCACAAGGCCAGCAATTATCCCAGTCCATTACTGGTACTTTATTTTATCGACCCCGTAGGGATGAAAGGCAAAGTTAACCTCGGCGGGATTTGAACTCAGAATGGCAAGGGTCGTAACTCTATGCGTCAAAGCATGGCGTCCGACCCTCTACCGATACTGCCAATCCACCACCCTAAATAATGGTTTCTTATATAAGCACAAGGCCAGCCATTTTGGGGGAGAGGAAAGTGGATTAAATCGACCACATTACGTTACTGTTGCTTTCTTTTATCCACCCCGTAAGGATGAAAAGCAAAGTCAACCTCGGCGGGATTTGAACTCAGACCGTAAAGGGCCGTAACTCTATGCTGCAAAGCATGGCGTCCGACCCTCTACCGATACTGCCAAACCAATGCTCCTAAACAACGTTTTTATTGTTTCGTTTAATAAGAAGTCTAAAACATAAAGTGATATTATAAGGCACATATAGGAAGATTACGTCAACTGCAAAACGTGCCTGATCATGGAAATAGCCGGACCACAATGTACCGGATTTACGAGGTTCAGTCTTAATATTAAAAAAAAAAAAAATGTTAATCCTTTAGCATTTACATTACTCTATATTTTTTACTAATGTATTTTCTCAGTAAAGGCATTATCTCACATAATTATTTCATATAATATCGGATCTATAAAATGTTGATATTATCTATTTTAAGAACGATACCTGAACATAAGTATGAGCAGCCGTTGCGGCTAGTTTGAACCGAAAGAGGTGAGAGAATTTTGGCCGGATCTGGCCAATTTAAATGCTAAAGATTTAAGTATGCTTTGACATTTGCTTTTAACAACGTAGTAGTTTAATTTTGTCTAAATTTCTGAGACGAGGAACAAACAGATTGTTTTTCGTTTCTTCCTCTCCTTGGTTGTTATTCTGAGCAGGTCGATCGACAATGTAATGTCTCACTCATTGGCTTATTTAGTATAGAAATAATACAATAGAAATTACATTATTTAAGTGACATTTGTATTGTTATTAAATAGTTTTTGGTTGTTGTTCTCTAAGTTTCTTGCTCTGAAGTTAACAGCGTGATTTTATAGAAAACGTCAAACACACATTGAAGATGGAATTAAATGGTTCAGAAGTTTGTGATATATTTAATGACGACTGTCAAGTAAATGACAGGTAGATGGTATGATAAATAAGGTAAAAAGATATCAATCATATGAAAAAATAAAAGCAAAATATGCTGAACACATTAAATAAACGAAGAGAAAATAGGAGAAACTTCACAGTACGATTAAATGTACATAAATCTCTCTCGACACAATACAATGTTGTTAATTTAAAATAAAAATATGATTTATTGTCTTAAGGAAAAACTTAAAATCGTTTATAATTGTAATGAAAATAAAGCAAAACATATTGTATGAAATATTTTGTGAAATATTTTTAATATATTAAAGTCGTCCAACATTTATATGTGCTAGTTCTCTCTGGTGCATATTCTGTCATCTCTGGTTAACCTGAAAGTTCAATTAAGTCATCATATTCTAACCTTCATAGATTAACATCCTGATAATCATAACATCTAATAACACAGACACACTCACACTGACACACAGCCACACACACACACACACACACACATACACACACACACAGACACACACGCACACGCACACTTACTCACTTGATATCACCCCTCTCACCATTCTTCATGCAACCATCAAACATCAAGTACCATCTACACGCAAAACAAGGCAATATAGGCCAGTCATTCACTGTATATTTGAAAAGAAATCATGAAATGATCTCCAGAAGGGACACAACCAAGAAAAAATAGCCACAGATAAATAGAAAACAGCCTTTTGACCAGTCATGAGCCTGTATATGGTCGCTCCACTTGCCACAAATAACAACCAAATCTCGCTCAAATCACACTGCCGTGTTTGATTAAAAAAAAAAATTATATATCTGATATGATATATTCATAATGGTCATGGATTTTAGGCCTGCTCAGACCTGATCTGGGCTAAACAACAATAACAGCAATCTTCTATCTCACACTGCCTACACGTGAACAACAAATAATTAAAACCTTAAATAAAAATGATAAAACATTACACATTCGACCGTTAACAATCAAATCTATTGATTGTAGTTAAAATACTTTACCAGCAAAATGTTATGAATTATCTAAAACTAAGATTTTGACTAACTAACAATCACCTCAAACATAAATTAGTTTTCTATGCTATAACTCTGAGGTTATTACGTGGAAAAGGTTAGGAATAGTTTATTATAGGAAATAAATGGATTCAAAAAGGCACTCAATACATGTGTGAAAGTGACGCCCGAATGAGTATTTTTCACTTTCAACTAACTGGATCCCGTCTGACATGATGAAGAATAAATTACCCCGGAGAACGGTGAATGCTAGCTCTCGCAGAATTTGATGATCTCCTGTGATGTCATAATATACATAACACACATACTGCACTCCAAATACCTAGGTCATCACTTCAGGGTGAGAAGATATTTCATTCCTGATCAGTGTTTGATAATCTACAAAACTCAGAATTAAGCTGCATTAGACTGCATATCTTTACTGTCACACACACACACACACACACGCACACGCACACGCGCACACACACACACACACACACACACACACACACACACACACACACACACACACACACACACACGCACGCGCACACACACACACACACACACACACACACACACACACACACACACACACACACACACACACACACACACACACACCAGATCTTAAATAAAGATTAATTTGATTGGTAATTATCCACGCATCATTATTCTACACCCCTTGACTTCTCTACAGCTTCTAAATGGCCTCTGTTTCGCCCAACAAGCAGATCCCCACACAAATCTTTAAAAAACCCCAACAAACAAGTTAATATGCTCCTATTGAAAACTAATAGAATGCGGGACAAATGGATTCGAGTTTATGATTCTTCTCTTTATAATCTCAGTCGGGCATGTAATACTAAAGATTTATGATAAAAGGGATATAGGATTTAATAAACCCCAGTAATTGACTTGTTACTATTTTATCTATGGTATCTATTTTATGTTTTTATTGTAGAACAAAATCACTATATTACAAGCCTTTATTATAATGTAATAAAGTTATTTGTTCTTTTACGCTATATTATACGATAACAAAGAGTACTAGTTAGTAAACAAATTCAGATGTATCCATTTAAAACCATGAATAACTAAAATGTTTCTGTAAGTACTCAATATTTTGAATTCTATGCATTTAACATTAAAAATGTAAATTACTTGTTATTCATTAAACAATACTAGAAGGGTTTTATTGTATCCTCTCTGCAACTAGAAAACTAGCAATAATATCTGAAAAGCTAAACAATCACAAAACAAACTCATCAAACACTGCCAAACACAGAGAGATTATAAACATTTTTACCTGTGATTAAACAGAACATGGCTTAGGCAAACACTAGGGAATCGAGTTGTTGAGCATATTCGCTTCTTCAAACATTGAGACTTGTGAACAATAAATATCTTAACCAGAATCTAATGTTTGAAAGCCAGTATTGTAAAGCCAGGTGGATTGGAATTCAATCAGAATCACGTTACACATTCTGTACGTCGAAAGGGTGGAAAATTCAACATAAAATGTAGGAAGCCTAATGCAAAACCAAAATCTATTAATATGATTAGGAAGTACATAGTGTTAACAAAAATTTAACTTCAGCTGAATTTATATATTATTGAAGCGACTTTCCAGGCATTAACTATTATTAATGAATAGAAATACCACACATTATTTGGCAGTATCGGGAGAGCGTCAGACTCCATGCGTTGCAGCATAGTGTTATGGCCCTTTACGTTCTGAGTTCAAATCCCGCCGAGGTTAATTTTGCCTTTCGTCCTTTTGGGATCGATAAAATAAAGCACTAGTAATGCACTGGGGTAATTGCTGTCCTTGTGCCAAAAGTAGAAACACTTATTAGTTATGTGGATATGTAAGATAACCTTACGGGTGTGTGTCTTGAGTATAGTAAACTCAATCACTTTAGCTTCACCGTAGAAAAGAAATATTGTGGTTAAAATACGTATTCCTGTTTGTCTAGTCAAAAATAGAGAATAGGTAGTTTCCTCGTTTTTTTTTTGCTTTTTCATCAGTCATCACTCACTCATTTTCGTGACTATAAAGAGAATAGTAGCTTATAGCTATTAGATTGTACACACACAATATAACTACGCTGGTTTGCTTAACTTCTCAGTGTTTAATTTACTAATTAACTCACTAAAAAGCAGTCAGTTATATACAGTTGGGATGTTGTTTTTAGGAAACATATTTTCACCTCACCGTAAGAAATAGATTCCGTGGTTAAATGATTATGATGGAACGAAGTGTTTCTCAACCGAAGAAATAAAATATGTTTGTTTATTACATGCACCCTCGTAACTTTACTTTACGTCTCTGCATTAACTGTTACTATTAAAAGTGGTCTCTGTTCCCCGCTTCACACAAAGATTAAAACTGATTTCCCTTACTGCCTCAGTCTATATCATATGTCAATTACCCTTTCCGAACTTTCTCTTATAATACCAAACATACGCGCAAGATGATGGCATATATAAAACATGTAATCACAATGCGATGTACCAAACCACATACTACCATGGTTGAGATGTTTAAACAGGTTTACTGCTGCTATAAGCATAGGGCTTATGACACCATTTTCCCAGGTAACAGCCGCCTACTCTAACCATTACTAGATAGATGTCGAGCCTACCCCGATTTCAGACCACACTATGACTGGCCTTGAATTTTCCTTGCTGGGTTTCTAGCAACTCTCCTCACCTGACTACCCAGGTGAGGATGATGGTTTAGTCCCTGAATACCAACAATATAACTAGGTGTACTATGTTGCATGGTACCAGTATCATCTGCGACCGACCAGCCATACACTTAGAAAATATACTTTACATCAAACTGATAAGTATTGATCGCTCATTCATGTTTGAATGTTTTATTTTGAACAGTATACTGGTAGAAATACAGTAAAATGTTAAGATTTTAAATAGGCAGCAGCATTCGCCACCAGTGTTTGTAATCGCCTGGGTTTATTCCTCGACTGATTTCATGAAGAACTCAGGAGGTATGTTGGTCAGTACATGATGAATGCGTTCCTTAAATTGTGTCAAAGGTTTTGGTTTGAGCTATAAATTTTTCATTCACATAGGAAAAAAATAACTTGTTAAGTCAAAGCTTCTTGTTGGCTATTCATATGGACCTCAACATCCCAGCCCAATCCCTGAATTTTCTTCCATCAGTGCATCTCTGGATCAAACAGCGTCCTTATGCTTTTCGATAAATGAGAAGAACACTTAAAGATTGTGTTTAGTTATCTGAATGTTACGGTTTTCCTGTGCTGCTCTTTAATGTTTGATAACAATCCTTAGGCTGTTCTGGGATCGTCACGGCGGGAAGGTCTTTAATAATTAGTCCATTTTATCAGGTTAATCTGGGTACGATTTCATTTGAAAAACTTTGGTCGAATTGAGGCTACAGTCAAAGACACATGTTCAAGAAGCTGAGTATTGGGGTCGAACAGGGCATCTTATTGTTAATAGATACGTGATGAAGAGTTGCTTCTCTTACCTTCTTATTATGCTGATAGCAGGTGGTAGTTTTACTGAGATAATTTAATTATAATTTAATTAAAAATAAAATATCTGTACAAAGAAAATAATTTTGAACAGTACAAATTAAAATCAGTACAAAGTATATATTCTAATTGGTATATGTGTATAAAATATCGCGACTAATTAAATATGAGCACAATATATTATAGATAGATGAGTGGATGTAGAATAGTAAAATATATATAAAAGGTGCGTTCCATTTATCGCTTCTCGGCCTTTTGGCTAAGATCAAAGTGTAGTATCTGTTCTTATCAGCTAAATATCTGATATCGTCCCTATAAGGGACCATCGATGTTAAACTGATTTTTAGAACTAGGCGAATGGTTAGCGGCTTGCTCCGCTTTTGTCACGGGTTGGCCTGGTATTGCAGTATATTCAGGATTTGGCCCATCTCCTACTCGGAAGATAAAATTAATCCCAAAACAGAGTCAGTTTTTAACTATGTATGCTTCATATTGTCATGTTATGGTATTCTGTGTTTCAATTCCTGTCCAGGTTAATACTTGACTTACGGAGTCAAGAAAAAAAGTGCCAGTAACTCACTGGATCCATTTCACCACTTACTTTTCAATTCTTCGCCTTCTCACAGAACTACAATTATTTAAATACACAGAAACGATGCAAGTCGAAGTTCAAGCTGAACGCATGCTAAAACCGCCAATGGTTCAGAACTCTTACCTAATCTTCTCAAACCTATTCCTTACCGCCAACATAGTGGATGATATATGCACTAAAATCTGCGATCACAATGCGCACCCGGGAGACGGGATAATACAGCCTTCCAAGCAGATTTACATAGCCATTGGAAAGTTCTATACACCTGCAGTAAAGATTTCATGTAGGCAAATTATTGAAAAATCCTGTCTTTAACTTCAATGTTCAAGTGGGAATTGTAGAAGTTGGTCTAGGTTCGGATAAAGAAAGATACGTGCCGCACGAATTTCAATGAATCTTGTGTAAACCGGAAGAATGCAAATCATAGTTTCCTTTCGATCAGTATGAAAAAATGTGTGAAGTTAGATCTTGTCAGTAGTCATACATTCAAGGAACGTTTGGAAATCGGGAGAATAAAAGTAGCAGACAACATCAATCGGCTTTTAACTCACATTGCAGAAGAGGCGTATAATCTGTCAAAGATATTTTTTCTAATTTTCTGCAGATTTTCATTATTCTTTAGTCTTTATGACAATATATCAATTTCTTATGAGGTACAAGGCCAGCAATATAAAGGGAGAGAAAATTGGGCTAAGTTGACACCATATTGGATTTAAAAAATATTCTATCGAATCCGTAATGATGAAAAGTAAAGTTGTCATTGGCAGGTGTTGAAATCAGAACGTAGAGATCCATAACGAAATAATGCAATATATTACATCAGACGACCTTACCGAATGAGCTAGCTTCAGCATTCAGTATTGAGAAGAAAGGAGGTAGGTGTATAAGAGAAACTTGCTATCTTCAATTCAGTATTCGTGCCAAGCTTTACTTATGGTCATGTATGCTGGGTAATGATCGAAAGTATACTATCAAGAATACAAGGGCTCGAAATGGGATTCCTCCGAAGGATCTTTGGAGTAACGTTACTCGATAAAGTACGTAACTCGGAGATCAGAGTGTCACTCCAGATAGATCCTCTACATCTCATAACTGAGAGTACACAGTTCTGTTAATATTGGCATGTCGTTAGAATTTCTGAGGAAAGAATCGCAGTGCAGATTTTTACAAGCAAAACGAATCGGCAGGTGACTCTGAAGTAGAGCCCGAGCAAGATGTTTGGATAACATCCATGTGCTGGGCTAGTCAGGATTGGGGATCCTGACGGCTCAGTAGGAGAAATTGGGCTAACTTGACACTATATAGGATTTATAATTTATTCTACCGAATCCGCAATGATGAAACTCAAAGTTAACCATGGCGGGGGTTGAAACCTGAACGTAGAGATCTATAACGAAATAATGCAATATATTACATCTGACGTCCTAACGGAATGCGCCAGCTTCAACATTCAGTATTGAGAAGAAGGGAAGTAAGTGTAAAAGTGAACCTTAGTATCTACAGATCAGTCTTCGTGCCAAGCATTACCTGTGGTCATGAGTGCTGGGTAAAGATCGAAAGTATACAATCGAGAATATAAGTGCGTAGCTTGGAGATCAGACAGTCACTCCAGAATGGGTTACTACTGCTTCGAATTGTGTGATGACAGCCCTTATACTTATGGCATGGGGTTAGAATGTCTGAAGAAAGAATCGTTGAGCAGATTTTACGAGCAAAACCAATCGGCAGAAGAGCCTGTGATAGATCCCGATCAAGATGTTTGGATAACATCAATGAGCTGGGCTAGTCACGCTTGGGGAACCAGCTAGCCCATTAGGAGATGGTTGCTTGTAACAAGACCCTCTCGGAGGAATGTTTGGGGACTCTTCCCCCACGACCTTCGCAGGAATAAGTGAGAGAAGAAGGAGAGTTATCTCCCCCATTTTCCTATTATGCTGACAGCACGTGATGTGTTTTACTGATATAATTAAATTATAATTTAATTAAAAGTAAAATATTTGTACAAACAAAATAATTTTGAACAATACAAATTAAAATCTGTACAAAGTATATATTCTAATTAGTATATGTGCATAAAATGTCGTGACTAATTAAATATGTGAATAATATACTATAGATAGATCAGTGGATGTAGAATAGTAAAATATATATAAAAGGTGCGAAGTAAAACGTTCCAGGTATCGCTTCTCGGCCATAAGGCTTAGATCAAAGTGTAGTATCTGATATTAAACAGATTTTTAGAACTTGGCGAAGAGTTAGGGGCTTGCTCCGTCTTTGCCACGGGTTGGCATGGTATTGCAGTATATCCAGGATTCGGCTCATCACCTACTCGGGATATAAAACTAATCCAAAAACAGACTCAGTTTTTATCTATGTATGCTTCATATTGTCATGTTATGGTATTCTATGTTTCAATAACTGCCCAGGTTAATTTTTGACTTTCGGAGTCGAGAAAGTAAAGTGCCAGTAACTCATTGGATCCATGTAACCACATCCCTTTCAATACATCGCCTTCTCACGAAACTACAATTAATGAACTACAGAGAAAGCATGCAAGTCGAGGTTCATGATGAAATCGACGATGATTCAGAACTCTTACCTAATGTTCTAAAACCTATTCCTTACCGCCAAAATAGTGGATGATACATGCACTAGAGTCCGCAATCACGATTCGCACCCGGGAGACGGGATAATACAGCCTTCCGAGCAGATTTACATTAGCCATTCGAAACTAAGTTCTACACATCTGCAGTAAAGATTTCATGTAGGAAAATCGTATGGTTTACCATTTCTTCTGAGAAAAATCCAGGCAAATTATTGAAAAATCCTGTCTTTAACTTCAGCGTTCAAGTGGGAATTCTAGAGTTTGGTCTAGGTTACGATGAAGAAAGATAAGTGCCGCCAAATTTTAATGAATTTTGTGTAAACCGGAAGGATGGAAATCATAATAGTTACGATTAAGATGAAATAATGTGTGAAGTTTGATCCTGTCAGTAGTCATAGCTTGAAAGAATGTTTGGAAATCGGAAGAATAAAAGTAGCAGACAACATCAGTCGGCTTTTAACTGACATTGCAGAAGAGGCGTATATTATGTCAAAGATATTTTTTCTAATTTTCTGCAGATTTTCATTATTCTTTAGTCTTTATGACAATATATTAATTTCTTATGAGGCACAAGGCCAGCAATTTAAAGGGATGTAAAATTTGGGCTAAGTTGACACCATATTAGATTTAAAATATATTCTATCGAATCCGTAATGATGAAAAGCAAAGTTGTCATTGGCAGGTGTTGAAACCAGAACGTAGAGATCCATAACGAAATAATTGTTTCTACTATTGGCACAAGGCCAGCAATTACGCAGTACATTACTGCTACTTTATTTTATCCAACCCGTAGGGATGAAAGGCAAAGTTAACCTCGGCGGGATTTGAACTCAGAATGGCAAGAGTCGTAACTCTATGCGTCAAAGCATGGCGTCCGACCCTCTACCGATACAGCCAATTCACCACCCTTAATAACGAAATAATGCAATATATTACATCAGACGACCTTACCGAATTAGCTAGCTTCAGCATTCAGTATTGAGAAGAAAGGAGGTAGGTGTATAAGAGAAACTTGCTATCTTCAATTCAGTATTCGTGCCAAGCGTTACTTATGGTCATGTATGCTGGGTAATGATCGAAAGTATATGATCAAGAATACAAGGGCTCGAAATGGGATTTCTCCGAAGGATCTTTGGAGTAACGTTACTCGATAAAGTACGTAACTCGGAGATCAGAGTGTCACTCCAGATAGATCCTCTACATCTCATAACTGAGAGTACACAGTTCTGTTAATATTGGCATGTGGTTAGAACTTCTGAGGAAAGAATCGCAGTGCAGATTTTTACAAGCAAAACTAATCGGCAGGTGACTCTGAAGTAGAACCCGAGCAAGATGTTTGGATAACATAAATGAGCTTGGCTAGTCACGATTGGGGATCCTGCCGGCTCAGTAGGAATTGGTTGCTTGTAACAAGACACTCTTGAAGGTATGTTTGAATACTCTGCACCCAAGACTCTGTGAGGAATAGGCGAGCGAAGAAAAGGATTTACCTCCCTTATATTCCCCTTAAGCTGACAGCATGTGGTGAGTCTTTTTACTGAGATAATTTAATTAAAAGTAAAATATTTGTACAAACAAAACAATTTTGAACAGTACAAATTAAAATCAGAACAAAGTATATATTCTAATTGGTATATGTGTATAAAATGTCGTGACTAATTAAATATGTGAACAATATACTATAGATAGATCAGTGGATGTAGAATAGAAAATATATATAAAAGGTGCGATGTAAAGCCTTTCAGTTATCGCTTCTCGGCCTTTTGGCTAAGATCAAAGTGTAGTATCTGTTCTTATCAGCTTAATATCTGATATGGTCCCTATATGGGACCATCGATATTAAACTGATTTTTAGAACTTGGCGAAGAGTTAGGGGCTTGCTCCGCCTTTGCCACGGGTTGGCCTGGTATTGCAGTATATCCAGGATTTGGCCCATCTCCTACTCGGGAGATATAACTAATCCAAAAACAGACTCAGTTTTTATCTATGTATGCTTCATATTGTCATGTTATGGTATTCTATGTTTCAATAACTGCCCAGGTTAATTTTTGACTTTCGGAGACGAGAAAGTAAAGTGCCAGTAACTCATTGAATCCATGTAACCTCATCCCTTTCAATACATCGCCTTCTCACGAAACTACAATTAATGAACTACAGAGAAAGCATGCAAGTCGAGGTTCATGCTGAAATCGACGATGATTCAGAACTCTTACCTAATGTTCTAAAACCTATTCCTTACCGCCAAAATAGTGGATGATACATGCACTAGAGTCCGCAATCACAATTCGCACCCGGGAGACGGGATAATACAGCCTTCCGAGCAGATTTACGTTAGCCATTCGAAACCAAGTTCTACACATCTGCAGTAAAAATTTCATGTAGGAAAATCCTATGGTTTACCATTTCTTCTGATAAAAATCCAGGCAAATTATTGAAAAATCCTGTCTTTAACTTCAGCGTTCAAGTGGGAATTCTAGAGTTTGGTCTAGCTTACGATTAAGAAAGATAAATGCCGCAAAATTTCAATGAATTTTGTATAAACCGGAAGGATGGAAATCATAATAGTTTCGATTAGGATGAAATAATGTGTGAAGTTTGATCCTGTCAGTAGTCATAGCTTGAAAGAATGTTTGGAAATCGGAAGAATAAAAGTAGCAGACAACATCAGTCGGCTTTTAACTGACATTGCAGAAGAGGCGTATATCATGTCAAAGATATTTTTTCTAATTTTCTGCAGATTTTCATTATTCTTTAGTCTTTATGACAATATATCAATCTCTTATGAGGTACAAGGCCAGCAATTTAAAGGGAGGTAAAATTTGGGCTAAGTTGACACCATATTAGATTTAAAATATATTCTATCGAATCCGTAATGATGAAAAGCAAAGTTGTCATTGGCAGGTGTTGAAACCAGAACGTAGAGATCCATAACGAAATAATTGTTTCTACTATTGGCACAAGGCCAGCAATTACGCAGTACATTACTGCTACTTTATTTTATCCAACCCGTAGGGATGAAAGGCAAAGTTAACCTCGGCGGGATTTGAACTCAGAATGGCAAGAGTCGTAACTCTATGCGTCAAAGCATGGCGTCCGACCCTCTACCGATACAGCCAATTCACCACCCTTAATAACGAAATAATGCAATATATTACATCAGACGACCTTAGCGAATGAGCTAGCTTCAGCATTCAGTATTGAGAAGAAAGGAGGTAGGTGTATAAGAGAAACTTGCTATCTTCAATTCAGTATTCGTGCCAAGCGTTACTTATGGTCATGTATGCTGGGTAATGATCGAAAGTATACGATCAAGAATACAATGGCTCGAAATGGGATTTCTCCGAAGGATCTTTGGAGTAACGTTACTCGATAAAGTACGTAACTCGGAGATCAGAGTGTCACTCCAGATAGATCCTCTACATCTCATAACTGAGAGTACACAGTTCTGTTAATATTGGCATGTGGTTAGAACTTCTGAGGAAAGAATCGCAGTGCAGATTTTTACAAGCAAAACTAATCGGCAGGTGACTCTGAAGTAGAGCCCGAGCAAGATGTTTGGATAACATAAATGAGCTTGGCTAGTCACGATTGGGGATCCTGCCGGCTCAGTAGGAATTGCTTGCTTGTAACAAGACACTCTGGAAGGTATGTTTGAATACTCTGCACCCAAGACTCTGTGAGGAATAGGCGAGCGAAGAAAAGGATTTACCTCCCTTATATTCCCCTTAAGCTGACAGCATGTGGTGAGTCTTTTTACTGAGATAATTTAATTAAAAGTAAAATATTTGTACAAACAAAACAATTTTGAACAGTACAAATTAAAATCAGAACAAAGTATATATTCTAATTGGTATATGTGTATAAAATGTCGTGACTAATTAAATATGTGAACAATATACTATAGATAGATCAGTGGATGTAGAATAGTAAAATATATATAAAAGGTGCGAAGTAAAGCGTTCCAGTTATCGCTTCTCGGCCTTTTGGCTAAGATCAAAGTGTAGTATCTGTTCTTATCAGCTTAATATCTGATATGGTCCCTATATGGGACCATCGATATTAAACTGATTTTTAGAACTTGGCGAAGAGTTAGGGGCTTGCTCCGCCTTTGCCACGGGTTGGCCTGGTATTGCAGTATGTCCAGGATTTGGCCCATCTCCTACTCAGGAGATATAACTAATCCAAAAACAGACTCAGTTTTTATCTATGTATGCTTCATATTGTCATGTTATGGTATTCTATGTTTCAATAACTGCCCAGGTTAATTTTTGACTTTCGGAGACGAGAAAGTAAAGTGCCAGTAACTCATTGGATCCATGTAACCACATCCCTTTCAATACATCGCCTTCTCACGAAACTACAATTAATGAACTACAGAGAAAGCATGCAAGTCGAGGTTCATGCTGAAATCGACGATGATTCAGAACTCTTACCTAATGTTCTAAAACCTATTCCTTACCGCCAAAATAGTGGATGATACATGCACTAGAGTCCGCAATCACGATTCGCACCCGGGAGACGGGATAATACAGCCTTCCGAGCAGATTTACATTAGCCATTCGAAACTAAGTTCTACACATCTGCAGTAAAGATTTCATGTAGGAAAATCGTATGGTTTACCATTTCTTCTGAGAAAAATCCAGGCAAATTATTGAAAAATCCTGTCTTTAACTTCAGCGTTCAAGTGGGAATTCTAGAGTTTGGTCTAGGTTACGATGAAGAAAGATAAGTGCCGCCAAATTTTAATGAATTTTGTGTAAACCGGAAGGATGGAAATCATAATAGTTACGATTAAGATGAAATAATGTGTGAAGTTTGATCCTGTCAGTAGTCATAGCTTGAAAGAATGTTTGGAAATCGGAAGAATAAAAGTAGCAGACAACATCAGTCGGCTTTTAACTGACATTGCAGAAGAGGCGTATATTATGTCAAAGATATTTTTTCTAATTTTCTGCAGATTTTCATTATTCTTTAGTCTTTATGACAATATATCAATCTCTTATGAGGTACAAGGCCAGCAATTTAAAGGGATGTAAAATTTGGGCTAAGTTGACACCATATTAGATTTAAAATATATTCTATCGAATCCGTAATGATGAAAAGCAAAGTTGTCATTGGCAGGTGTTGAAACCAGAACTTAGAGATCCATAACGAAATAATTGTTTCTACTATTGGCACAAGGACAGCAATTACGCAGTACATTACTGCTACTTTATTTTATCCAACCCGTAGGGATGAAAGGCAAAGTTAACCTCGGCGGGATTTGAACTCAGAATGGCAAGAGTCGTAACTCTATGCGTCAAAGCATGGCGTCCGACCCTCTACCGATACAGCCAATTCACCACCCTTAATAACGAAATAATGCAATATATTACATCAGACGACCTTACCGAATTAGCTAGCTTCAGCATTCAGTATTGAGAAGAAAGGAGGTAGGTGTATAAGAGAAACTTGCTATCTTCAATTCAGTATTCGTTCCAAGCGTTACTTATGGTCATGTATGCTGGGTAATGATCGAAAGTATACGATCAAGAATACAAGGGCTCGAAATGGGATTCCTCCGAAGGATCTTTGGAGTAACGTTACTCGATAAAGTACGTAACTCGGAGATCAGAGTGTCACTCCAGATAGATCCTCTACATCTCATAACTGAGAATACACAGTTCTGTTAATATTGGCATGTGGTTAGAACTTCTGAGGAAAGAATCGCAGTGCAGATTTTTACAAGCAAAACTAATCGGCAGGTGACTCTGAAGTAGAGCCCGAGCAAGATGTTTGGATAACATAAATGAGCTTGGCTAGTCACGATTGGGGATCCTGCCGGCTCAGTAGGAATTGGTTGCTTGTAACAAGACACTCTGGAAGGTATGTTTGAATACTCTGCACCCAAGACTCTGTGAGGAATAGGCGAGCGAAGAAAAGGATTTACCTCCCTTATATTCCCCTTAAGCTGACAGCATGTGGTGAGTCTTTTTACTGAGATAATTTAATTAAAAGTAAAATATTTGTACAAACAAAACAATTTTGAACAGTACAAATTAAAATCAGAACAAAGTATATATTCTAATTGGTATATGTGTATAAGATGTCGTGACTAATTAAATATGTGAACAATATACTATAGATAGATCAGTGGATGTAGAATAGAAAATATATATAAAAGGTGCGATGTAAAGCCTTTCAGTTATCGCTTCTCGGCCTTTTGGCTAAGATCAAAGTGTAGTATCTGTTCTTATCAGCTTAATATCTGATATGGTCCCTATATGGGACCATCGATATTAAACTGATTTTTAGAACTTGGCGAAGAGTTAGGGGCTTGCTCCGCCTTTGCCACGGGTTGGCCTGGTATTGCAGTATATCCAGGATTTGGCCCATCTCCTACTCGGGAGATATAACTAATCCAAAAACAGACTCAGTTTTTATCTATGTATGCTTCATATTGTCATGTTATGGTATTCTATGTTTCAATAACTGCCCAGGTTAATTTTTGACTTTCGGAGACGAGAAAGTAAAGTGCCAGTAACTCATTGAATCCATGTAACCTCATCCCTTTCAATACATCGCCTTCTCACGAAACTACAATTAATGAACTACAGAGAAAGCATGCAAGTCGAGGTTCATGCTGAAATCGACGATGATTCAGAACTCTTACCTAATGTTCTAAAACCTATTCCTTACCGCCAAAATAGTGGATGATACATGCACTAGAGTCCGCAATCACAATTCGCACCCGGGAGACGGGATAATACAGCCTTCCGAGCAGATTTACGTTAGCCATTCGAAACCAAGTTCTACACATCTGCAGTAAAAATTTCATGTAGGAAAATCCTATGGTTTACCATTTCTTCTGATAAAAATCCAGGCAAATTATTGAAAAATCCTGTCTTTAACTTCAGCGTTCAAGTGGGAATTCTAGAGTTTGGTCTAGCTTACGATTAAGAAAGATAAATGCCGCAAAATTTCAATGAATTTTGTATAAACCGGAAGGATGGAAATCATAATAGTTTCGATTAGGATGAAATAATGTGTGAAGTTTGATCCAGTCAGTAGTCATAGCTTGAAAGAATGTTTGGAAATCGGAAGAATAAAAGTAGCAGACAACATCAGTCGGCTTTTAACTGACATTGCAGAAGAGGCGTATATCATGTCAAAGATATTTTTTCTAATTTTCTGCAGATTTTCATTATTCTTTAGTCTTTATGAGAATATATCAATCTCTTATGAGGTACAAGGCCAGCAATTTAAAGGGAGGTAAAATTTGGGCTAAGTTGACACCATATTAGATTTAAAATATATTCTATCGAATCCGTAATGATGAAAAGCAAAGTTGTCATTGGCAGGTGTTGAAACCAGAACGTAGAGATCCATAACGAAATAATTGTTTCTACTATTGGCACAAGGCCAGCAATTACGCAGTACATTACTGCTACTTTATTTTATCCAACCCGTAGGGATGAAAGGCAAAGTTAACCTCGGCGGGATTTGAACTCAGAATGGCAAGAGTCGTAACTCTATGCGTCAAAGCATGGCGTCCGACCCTCTACCGATACAGCCAATTCACCACCCTTAATAACGAAATAATGCAATATATTACATCAGACGACCTTACCGAATTAGCTAGCTTCAGCATTCAGTATTGAGAAGAAAGGAGGTAGGTGTATAAGAGAAACTTGCTATCTTCAATTCAGTATTCGTGCCAAGCGTTACTTATGGTCATGTATGCTGGGTAATGATCGAAAGTATACGATCAAGAATACAATGGCTCGAAATGGGATTTCTCCGAAGGATCTTTGGAGTAACGTTACTCGATAAAGTACGTAACTCGGAGATCAGAGTGTCACTCCAGATAGGTCCTCTACATCTCATAACTGAGAGTACACAGTTCTGTTAATATTGGCATGTGGTTAGAACTTCTGAGGAAAGAATCGCAGTGCAGATTTTTACAAGCAAAACTAATCGGCAGGTGACTCTGAAGTAGAGCCCGAGCAAGATGTTTGGATAACATAAATGAGCTTGGCTAGTCACGATTGGGGATCCTGCCGGCTCAGTAGGAATTGCTTGCTTGTAACAAGACACTCTGGAAGGTATGTTTGAATACTCTGCACCCAAGACTCTGTGAGGAATAGGCGAGCGAAGAAAAGGATTTACCTCCCTTATATTCCCCTTAAGCTGACAGCATGTGGTGAGTCTTTTTACTGAGATAATTTAATTAAAAGTAAAATATTTGTACAAACAAAACAATTTTGAACAGTACAAATTAAAATCAGAACAAAGTATATATTCTAATTGGTATATGTGTATAAAATGTCGTGACTAATTAAATATGTGAACAATATACTATAGATAGATCAGTGGATGTAGAATAGTAAAATATATATAAAAGGTGCGATGTAAAGCCTTTCAGTTATCGCTTCTCGGCCTTTTGGCTAAGATCAAAGTGTAGTATCTGTTCTTATCAGCTTAATATCTGATATGGTCCCTATATGGGACCATCGATATTAAACTGATTTTTAGAACTTGGCGAAGAGTTAGGGGCTTGCTCCGCCTTTGCCACGGGTTGGCCTCGTATTGCAGTATATCCAGGATTTGGCCCATCTCCTACTCGGGAGATATAACTAATCCAAAAACAGACTCAGTTTTTATCTATGTATGCTTCATATTGTCATGTTATGGTATTCTATGTTTCAATAACTGCCCAGGTTAATTTTTGACTTTCGGAGTCGAGAAAGTAAAGTGCCAGTAACTCATTGGATCCATGTAACCACATCCCTTTCAATACATCGCCTTCTCACGAAACTACAATTAATGAACTACAGAGTAAGCAGGCAAGTCGAGGTTCATGCTGAAATCGACGATGATTCAGAACTCTTACCTAATGTTCTAAAACCTATTCCTTACCGCCAAAATAGTGGATGATACATGCACTAGAGTCCGCAATCACGATTCGCACCCGGGAGACGGGATAATACAGCCTTCCGAGCAGATTTACATTAGCCATTCGAAACTAAGTTCTACACATCTGCAGTAAAGATTTCATGTAGGAAAATCGTATGGTTTACCATTTCTTCTGAGAAAAATCCAGGCAAATTATTGAAAAATCCTGTCTTTAACTTCAGCGTTCAAGTGGGAATTCTAGAGTTTGGTCTAGGTTACGATGAAGAAAGATAAGTGCCGCCAAATTTTAATGAATTTTGTGTAAACCGGAAGGATGGAAATCATAATAGTTACGATTAAGATGAAATAATGTCTGAAGTTTGATCCTGTCAGTAGTCATAGCTTGAAAGAATGTTTGGAAATCGGAAGAATAAAAGTAGCAGACAACATCAGTCGGCTTTTAACTGACATTGCAGAAGAGGCGTATATTATGTCAAAGATATTTTTTCTAATTTTCTGCAGATTTTCATTATTCTTTAGTCTTTATGACAATATATCAATCTCTTATGAGGTACAAGGCCAGCAATTTAAAGGGATGTAAAATTTGGGCTAAGTTGATACCATATTAGATTTAAAATATATTCTATCGAATCCGTAATGATGAAAAGCAAAGTTGTCATTGGCAGGTGTTGAAACCAGAACGTAGAGATCCATAACGAAATAATTGTTTCTACTATTGGCACAAGGCCAGCAATTACGCAGTACATTACTGCTACTTTATTTTATCCAACCCGTAGGGATGAAAGGCAAAGTTAACCTCGGCGGGATTTGAACTCAGAATGGCAAGAGTCGTAACTCTATGCGTCAAAGCATGGCGTCCGACCCTCTACCGATACAGCCAATTCACCACCCTTAATAACGAAATAATGCAATATATTACATCAGACGACCTTACCGAATTAGCTAGCTTCAGCATTCAGTATTGAGAAGAAAGGAGGTAGGTGTATAAGAGAAACTTGCTATCTTCAATTCAGTATTCGTTCCAAGCGTTACTTATGGTCATGTATGCTGGGTAATGATCGAAAGTATATGATCAAGAATACAAGGGCTCGAAATGGGATTCCTCCGAAGGATCTTTGGAGTAACGTTACTCGATAAAGTACGTAACTCGGAGATCAGAGTGTCACTCCAGATAGATCCTCTACATCTCATAACTGAGAGTACACAGTTCTGTTAATATTGGCATGTGGTTAGAACTTCTGAGGAAAGAATCGCAGTGCAGATTTTTACAAGCAAAACTAATCGGCAGGTGACTCTGAAGTAGAGCCCGAGCAAGATGTTTGGATAACATAAATGAGCTTGGCTAGTCACGATTGGGGATCCTGCCGGCTCAGTAGGAATTGGTTGCTTGTAACAAGACACTCTGGAAGGTATGTTTGAATACTCTGCACCCAAGACTCTGTGAGGAATAGGCGAGCGAAGAAAAGGATTTACCTCCCTTATATTCCCCTTAAGCTGACAGCATGTGGTGAGTCTTTTTACTGAGATAATTTAATTAAAAGTAAAATATTTGTACAAACAAAACAATTTTGAACAGTACAAATTAAAATCAGAACAAAGTATAAATTCTAATTGGTATATGTGTATAAAATGTCGTGACTAATTAAATATGTGAACAATATACTATAGATAGATCAGTGGATGTAGAATAGAAAATATATATAAAAGGTGCGATGTAAAGCCTTTCAGTTATCGCTTCTCGGCCTTTTGGCTAAGATCAAAGTGTAGTATCTGTTCTTATCAGCTTAATATCTGATATGGTCCCTATATGGGACCATCGATATTAAACTGATTTTTAGAACTTGGCGAAGAGTTAGGGGCTTGCTCCGCCTTTGCCACGGGTTGGCCTGGTATTGCAGTATGTCCAGGATTTGGCCCATCTCCTACTCAGGAGATATAACTAATCCAAAAACAGACTCAGTTTTTATCTATGTATGCTTCATATTGTCATGTTATGGTATTCTATGTTTCAATAACTGCCCAGGTTAATTTTTGACTTTCGGAGTCGAGAAAGTAAAGTGCCAGTAACTCATTGGATCCATGTAACCACATCCCTTTCAATACATCGCCTTCTCACGAAACTACAATTAATGAACTACAGAGTAAGCAGGCAAGTCGAGGTTCATGCTGAAATCGACGATGATTCAGAACTCTTACCTAATGTTCTAAAACCTATTCCTTACCGCCAAAATAGTGGATGATACATGCACTAGAGTCCGCAATCACGATTCGCACCCGGGAGACGGGATAATACAGCCTTCCGAGCAGATTTACATTAGCCATTCGAAACTAAGTTCTACACATCTGCAGTAAAGATTTCATGTAGGAAAATCGTATGGTTTACCATTTCTTCTGAGAAAAATCCAGGCAAATTATTGAAAAATCCTGTCTTTAACTTCAGCGTTCAAGTGGGAATTCTAGAGTTTGGTCTAGGTTACGATGAAGAAAGATAAGTGCCGCCAAATTTTAATGAATTTTGTGTAAACCGGAAGGATGGAAATCATAATAGTTACGATTAAGATGAAATAATGTCTGAAGTTTGATCCTGTCAGTAGTCATAGCTTGAAAGAATGTTTGGAAATCGGAAGAATAAAAGTAGCAGACAACATCAGTCGGCTTTTAACTGACATTGCAGAAGAGGCGTATATTATGTCAAAGATATTTTTTCTAATTTTCTGCAGATTTTCATTATTCTTTAGTCTTTATGACAATATATCAATCTCTTATGAGGTACAAGGCCAGCAATTTAAAGGGATGTAAAATTTGGGCTAAGTTGATACCATATTAGATTTAAAATATATTCTATCGAATCCGTAATGATGAAAAGCAAAGTTGTCATTGGCAGGTGTTGAAACCAGAACGTAGAGATCCATAACGAAATAATTGTTTCTACTATTGGCACAAGGCCAGCAATTACGCAGTACATTACTGCTACTTTATTTTATCCAACCCGTAGGGATGAAAGGCAAAGTTAACCTCGGCGGGATTTGAACTCAGAATGGCAAGAGTCGTAACTCTATGCGTCAAAGCATGGCGTCCGACCCTCTACCGATACAGCCAATTCACCACCCTTAATAACGAAATAATGCAATATATTACATCAGACGACCTTACCGAATTAGCTAGCTTCAGCATTCAGTATTGAGAAGAAAGGAGGTAGGTGTATAAGAGAAACTTGCTATCTTCAATTCAGTATTCGTTCCAAGCGTTACTTATGGTCATGTATGCTGGGTAATGATCGAAAGTATATGATCAAGAATACAAGGGCTCGAAATGGGATTCCTCCGAAGGATCTTTGGAGTAACGTTACTCGATAAAGTACGTAACTCGGAGATCAGAGTGTCACTCCAGATAGATCCTCTACATCTCATAACTGAGAGTACACAGTTCTGTTAATATTGGCATGTGGTTAGAACTTCTGAGGAAAGAATCGCAGTGCAGATTTTTACAAGCAAAACTAATCGGCAGGTGACTCTGAAGTAGAGCCCGAGCAAGATGTTTGGATAACATAAATGAGCTTGGCTAGTCACGATTGGGGATCCTGCCGGCTCAGTAGGAATTGGTTGCTTGTAACAAGACACTCTGGAAGGTATGTTTGAATACTCTGCACCCAAGACTCTGTGAGGAATAGGCGAGCGAAGAAAAGGATTTACCTCCCTTATATTCCCCTTAAGCTGACAGCATGTGGTGAGTCTTTTTACTGAGATAATTTAATTAAAAGTAAAATATTTGTACAAACAAAACAATTTTGAACAGTACAAATTAAAATCAGAACAAAGTATAAATTCTAATTGGTATATGTGTATAAAATGTCGTGACTAATTAAATATGTGAACAATATACTATAGATAGATCAGTGGATGTAGAATAGAAAATATATATAAAAGGTGCGATGTAAAGCCTTTCAGTTATCGCTTCTCGGCCTTTTGGCTAAGATCAAAGTGTAGTATCTGTTCTTATCAGCTTAATATCTGATATGGTCCCTATATGGGACCATCGATATTAAACTGATTTTTAGAACTTGGCGAAGAGTTAGGGGCTTGCTCCGCCTTTGCCACGGGTTGGCCTGGTATTGCAGTATGTCCAGGATTTGGCCCATCTCCTACTCAGGAGATATAACTAATCCAAAAACAGACTCAGTTTTTATCTATGTATGCTTCATATTGTCATGTTATGGTATTCTATGTTTCAATAACTGCCCAGGTTAATTTTTGACTTTCGGAGTCGAGAAAGTAAAGTGCCAGTAACTCATTGGATCCATGTAACCACATCCCTTTCAATACATCGCCTTCTCACGAAACTACAATTAATGAACTACAGAGAAAGCATGCAAGTCGAGGTTCATGCTGAAATCGACGATGATTCAGAACTCTTACCTAATGTTCTAAAACCTATTCCTTACCGCCAAAATAGTGGATGATACATGCACTAGAGTCCGCAATCACGATTCGCACCCGGGAGACGGGATAATACAGCCTTCCGAGCAGATTTACATTAGCCATTCGAAACTAAGTTCTACACATCTGCAGTAAAGATTTCATGTAGGAAAATCGTATGGTTTACCATTTCTTCTGATAAAAATCCAGGCAAATTATTGAAAAATCCTGTCTTTAACTTCAGCGTTCAAGTGGGAATTCTAGAGTTTGGTCTAGGTTACGATGAAGAAAGATAAGTGCCGCCAAATTTTAATGAATTTTGTGTAAACCGGAAGGATGGAAATCATAATAGTTACGATTAAGATGAAATAATGTGTGAAGTTTGATCCTGTCAGTAGTCATAGCTTGAAAGAATGTTTGGAAATCGGAAGAATAAAAGTAGCAGACAACATCAGTCGGCTTTTAACTGACATTGCAGAAGAGGCGTATATTATGTCAAAGATATTTTTTCTAATTTTCTGCAGATTTTCATTATTCTTTAGTCTTTATGACAATATATCAATCTCTTATGAGGTACAAGGCCAGCAATTTAAAGGGATGTAAAATTTGGGCTAAGTTGACACCATATTAGATTTAAAATATATTCTATCGAATCCGTAATGATGAAAAGCAAAGTTGTCATTGGCAGGTGTTGAAACCAGAACGTAGAGATCCATAACGAAATAATTGTTTCTACTATTGGCACAAGGCCAGCAATTACGCAGTACATTACTGCTACTTTATTTTATCCAACCCGTAGGGATGAAAGGCAAAGTTAACCTCGGCGGGATTTGAACTCAGAATGGCAAGAGTCGTAACTCTATGCGTCAAAGCATGGCGTCCGACCCTCTACCGATACAGCCAATTCACCACCCTTAATAACGAAATAATGCAATATATTACATCAGACGACCTTACCGAATTAGCTAGCTTCAGCATTCAGTATTGAGAAGAAAGGAGGTAGGTGTATAAGAGAAACTTGCTATCTTCAATTCAGTATTCGTTCCAAGCGTTACTTATGGTCATGTATGCTGGGTAATGATCGACAGTATATGATCAAGAATACAAGGGCTCGAAATGGGATTCCTCCGAAGGATCTTTGGAGTAACGTTACTCGATAAAGTACGTAACTCGGAGATCAGAGTGTCACTCCAGATAGATCCTCTACATCTCATAACTGAGAGTACACAGTTCTGTTAATATTGGCATGTGGTTAGAACTTCTGAGGAAAGAATCGCAGTGCAGATTTTTACAAGCAAAACTAATCGGCAGGTGACTCTGAAGTAGAGCCCGAGCAAGATGTTTGGATAACATAAATGAGCTTGGCTAGTCACGATTGGGGATCCTGCCGGCTCAGTAGGAATTGGTTGCTTGCAACAAGACACTCTGGAAGGTATGTTTGAATACTCTGCACCCAAGACTCTGTGAGGAATAGGCGAGCGAAGAAAAGGATTTACCTCCCTTATATTCCCCTTAAGCTGACTGCATGTGGTGAGTCTTTTTACTGAGATAATTTAATTAAAAGTAAAATATTTGTACAAACAAAACAATTTTGAACAGTACAAATTAAAATCAGAACAAAGTATATATTCTAATTGGTATATGTGTATAAGATGTCGTGACTAATTAAATATGTGAACAATATACTATAGATAGATCAGTGGATGTAGAATAGAAAATATATATAAAAGGTGCGATGTAAAGCCTTTCAGTTATCGCTTCTCGGCCTTTTGGCTAAGATCAAAGTGTAGTATCTGTTCTTATCAGCTTAATATCTGATATGGTCCCTATATGGGACCATCGATATTAAACTGATTTTTAGAACTTGGCGAAGAGTTAGGGGCTTGCTCCGCCATTGCCACGGGTTGGCCTGGTATTGCAGTATATCCAGGATTTGGCCCATCTCCTACTCGGGAGATATAACTAATCCAAAAACAGACTCAGTTTTTATCTATGTATGCTTCATATTGTCATGTTATGGTATTCTATGTTTCAATAACTGCCCAGGTTAATTTTTGACTTTCGGAGTCGAGAAAGTAAAGTGCCAGTAACTCATTGGATCCATGTAACCACATCCCTTTCAATACATCGCCTTCTCACGAAACTACAATGAATGAACTACAGAGAAAGCATGCAAGTCGAGGTTCATGCTGAAATCGACGATGATTCAGAACTCTTACCTAATGTTCTAAAACCTATTCCTTACCGCCAAAATAGTGGATGATACATGCACTAGAGTCCACAATCACAATTCGCACCCGGGAGACGGGATAATACAGCCTTCCGAGCAGATTTACATTAGCCATTCGAAACTAAGTTCTACACATCTGCAGTAAAGATTTCATGTAGGAAAATCGTATGGTTTACCATTTCTTCTGATAACAATCCAGGCAAATTATTGAAAAATCCTGTCTTTAACTTCAGCGTTCAAGTGGGAATTCTAGAGTTTGGTCTAGGTTACGATTAAGAAAGATAAGTGCCGCAAAATTTCAATGAATTTTGTGTAAACCGGAAGGATGGAAATCATAATAGTTTCGATTAGGATGAAATAATGTGTGAAGTTTGATCCTGTCAGTAGTCATAGCTTGAAAGAATGTTTGGAAATCGGAAGAATAAAAGTAGCAGACAACATCAGGCGGCTTTTAACTGACATTGCAGAAGAGGCGTATATTCTGTCAAAGATATTTTTTCTAATTTTCTGCAGATTTTCATTATTCTTTAGTCTTTATGACAATATATTAATTTCTTATGAGGCACAAGGCCAGCAATTTAAGGGGAGGTAAAATTGGGCTAAGTTGACAGCATATTGGATTTAAAATATATTCTATCGAATCCGTAATGATGAAAAGCAAAGTTGTCATTGGCAGGTGTTGAAACCAGAACGTAGAGATCCATAACGAAATAATTGTTTCTACTATTGGCACAAGGCCAGCAATTACGCAGTACATTACTGCTACATTATTTTATCCACCCCGTAGGGATGAAAGGCAAAGTTAACCTCGGCGGTATTTGAACTCAGAATGGCAAGAGTTGTAACTCTATGCGTCAAAGCATGGCGTCCGACCCTCTACCGATACAGCCAATTCACCACCCTTAATAACGAAATAATGCAATATATTACATCAGACGACCTTACCGAATTAGCTAGCTTCAGCATTCAGTATTGAGAAGAAAGGAGGTAGGTGTATAAGAGAAACTTGCTATCTTCAATTCAGTATTCGTGCCAAGCGTTACTTATGGTCATGTATGCTGGGTAATGATCGAAAGTATATGATCAAGAATACAAGGGCTCGAAATGGGATTCCTCCGAAGGATCTTTGGAGTAACGTTACTCGATAAAGTACGTAACTGGGAGATCAGAGTGTCACTCCAGATAGATCCTCTACATCTCATAACTGAGAGTACACAGTTCTGTTAATATTGGCATGTGATTAGAACTTCTGAGGAAAGAATCGCAGTGCAGATTTTTACAAGCAAAACTAATCGGCAGGTGACTCTGAAGTAGAACCCGAGCAAGATGTTTGGATAACATAAATGAGCTTGGCTAGTCACGATTGGGGACCCTGCCGGCTCAGTAGGAATTGGTTGCTTGTAACAAGACACTCTGGAAGGTATGTTTGAATACTCTGCACCCAAGACTCTGTGAGGAATAGGCGAGCGAAGAAGGGGATTTACCTCCCTTATATTCCCCTTAAGCTGACAGCATGTGGTGAGTCTTTTTACTGAGATAATTTAATTAAAAGTAAAATATTTGTACAAACAAAACAATTTTGAACAGTACAAATTAAAATCAGAACAAAGTATATATTCTAATTGGTATATGTGTATAAAATGTCGTGACTAATTAAATATGTGAACAATATACTATAGATAGATCAGTGGATGTAGAATAGTAAAATATATATAAAAGGTGCGAAGTAAAGCGTTTCAGTTATCGCTTCTCGGCCTTTTGGCTAAGATCAAAGTGTAGTATCTGTTCTTATCAGCTTAATATCTGATATGGTCCCTATATGGGACCATCGATATTAAACTGATTTTTAGAACTTGGCGAAGAGTTAGGGGCTTGCTCCGCCTTTGCCACGGGTTGGCCTGGTATTGCAGTATATCCAGGATTTGGCCCATCTCCTACTCAGGAGATATAACTAATCCAAAAACAGACTCAGTTTTTATCTATGTATGCTTCATATTGTCATGTTATGGTATTCTATGTTTCAATAACTGCCCAGGTTAATTTTTGACTTTCGGAGACGAGAAAGTAAAGTGCCAGTAACTCATTGGATCCATGTAACCACATCCCTTTCAATACATCGCCTTCTCACGAAACTACAATTAATGAACTACAGAGTAAGCAGGCAAGTCGAGGTTCATGCTGAAATCGACGATGATTCAGAACTCTTACCTAATGTTCTAAAACCTATTCCTTACCGCCAAAATAGTGGATGATACATGCACTAGAGTCCGCAATCACAATTCGCACCCGGGAGACGGGATAATACAGCCTTCCGAGCAGATTTACATTAGCCATTCGAAACTAAGTTCTACACATCTGCAGTAAAGATTTCATGTAGGAAAATCGTATGGTTTACCATTTCTTCTGAGAAAAATCCAGGCAAATTATTGAAAAATCCTGTCTTTAACTTCAGCGTTCAAGTGGGAATTCTAGAGTTTGGTCTTGGTTACGATTAGGAAAGATAAGTGCCGCAAAATTTCAATGAATTTTGTGTAAACCGGAAGGATGGAAATCATAATAGTTTCGATTAGGATGAAATAATGTGTGAAGTTTGATCCTGTCAGTAGTCATAGCTTGAAAGAATGTTTGGAAATCGGAAGAATAAAAGTAGCAGACAACATCAGTGGGCTTTTAGCTGACATTGCAGAAAAGGCGTATATTCTGTCATAAGATATTTTTTCTGATTTTCTGCAGATTTTCATTATTCTTTAGTCTTTATGACAATATATCAATTTTTTATGATGCACAAGGCCAGCAATTTAAAGGGAGGTAAAATTGGGCTAAGTTGACACCATATTGGATTTAAAATATATTCTATCGAATCCGTAATGATGAAAAGCAAAGTTGTCATTGGCAGGTGTTGAAACCAGAACGTAGAGATCCATAACGAAATAATTGTTTCTACTATTGGCACAAGGCCAGCAATTACGCAGTACATTACTGCTACATTATTTTATCCACCCCGTAGGGATGAAAGGCAAAGTTAACCTCGGCGGTATTTGAACTCAGAATGGCAAGAATTGTAACTCTATGCGTCAAAGCATGGCGTCCGACCCTCTACCGATACAGCCAATTCACCACCCTTAATAACGAAATAAAGCAATATATTACATCAGACGACCTTACCGAATTAGCTAGCTTCAGCATTCAGTATTGAGAAGAAAGGAGGTAGGTGTATAAGAGAAACTTGCTATCTTCAATTCAGTATTCGTGCCAAGCGTTACTTATGGTCATGTATGCTGGGTAATGATCGAAAGTATATGATCAAGAATACAAGGGCTCGAAATGGGATTCCTCCGAAGGATCTTTGGAGTAACGTTACTCGATAAAGTACGTAACTCGGAGATCAGAGTGTCACTCCAGATAGATCCTCTACATCTCATAACTGAGAGTACACAGTTCTGTTAATATTGGCATGTGATTAGAACTTCTGAGGAAAGAATCGCAGTGCAGATTTTTACAAGCAAAACTAATCGGCAGGTGACTCTGAAGTAGAGCCCGAGCAAGATGTTTGGATAACATAAATGAGCTTGGCTAGTCACGATTGGGGATCCTGCCGGCTCAGTAGGAATTGGTTGCTTGTAACAAGACACTCTGGAAGGTATGTTTGAATACTCTGCACCCAAGACTCTGTGAGGAATAGGCGAGCGAAGAAGGGGATTTACCTCCCTTATATTCCCCTTAAGCTGACAGCATGTGGTGAGTCTTTTTACTGAGATAATGTAATTAAAAGTAAAATATTTGTACAAACAAAACAATTTTGAACAGTACAAATTAAAATCAGAACAAAGTATATATTCTAATTGGTATATGTGTATAAAATGTCGTGACTAATTAAATATGTGAACAATATACTATAGATAGATCAGTGGATGTAGAATAGTAAAATATATATAAAAGGTGCGAAGTAAAGCGTTTCAGTTATCGCTTCTCGGCCTTTTGGCTAAGATCAAAGTGTAGTATCTGTTCTTATCAGCTTAATATCTGATATGGTCCCTATATGGGACCATCGATATTAAACTGATTTTTAGAACTTGGCGAAGAGTTAGGGGCTTGCTCCGCCTTTGCCACGGGTTGGCCTGGTATTGCAGTATATCCAGGATTTGGCCCATCTCCTACTCAGGAGATATAACTAATCCAAAAACAGACTCAGTTTTTATCTATGTATGCTTCATATTGTCATGTTATGGTATTCTATGTTTCAATAACTGCCCAGGTTAATTTTTGACTTTCGGAGACGAGAAAGTAAAGTGCCAGTAACTCATTGGATCCATGTAACCACATCCCTTTCAATACATCGCCTTCTCACGAAACTACAATTAATGAACTACAGAGTAAGCAGGCAAGTCGAGGTTCATGCTGAAATCGACGATGATTCAGAACTCTTACCTAATGTTCTAAAACCTATTCCTTACCGCCAAAATAGTGGATGATACATGCACTAGAGTCCGCAATCACAATTCGCACCCGGGAGACGGGATAATACAGCCTTCCGAGCAGATTTACGTCAGCCATTCGAAACTAAGTTCTACACATCTGCAGTAAAAATTTCATGTAGGAAAATCCTATGGTTTACCATTTCTTCTGATAAAAATCCAGGCAAATTATTGAAAAATCCTGTCTTTAACTTCAGCGTTCAAGTGGGAATTCTAGAGTTTGGTCTAGCTTACGATTAAGAAAGATAAGTGCCGCAAAATTTCAATGAATTTTGTGTAAACCGGAAGGATGGAAATCATAATAGTTTCGATTAGGATGAAATAATGTGTGAAGTTTGATCCTGTCAGTAGTCATAGCTTGAAAGAATGTTTGGAAATCGGAAGAATAAAAGTAGCAGACAACATCAGGCGGCTTTTAACTGACATTGCAGAAGAGGCGTATATTCTGTCAAAGATATTTTTTCTAATTTTCTGCAGATTTTCATTATTCTTTAGTCTTTATGACAATATATTAATTTCTTATGAGGCACAAGGCCAGCAATTTAAGGGGAGGTAGAATTGGGCTAAGTTGACAGCATATTGGATTTAAAATATATTCTATCGAATCCGTAATGATGAAAAGCAAAGTTGTCATTGGCAGGTGTTGAAACCAGAACGTAGAGATCCATAACGAAATAATTGTTTCTACTATTGGCACAAGGCCAGCAATTACGCAGTACATTACTGCTACATTATTTTATCCACCCCGTAGGGATGAAAGGCAAAGTTAACCTCGGCGGTATTTGAACTCAGAATGGCAAGAGTTGTAACTCTATGCGTCAAAGCATGGCGTCCGACCCTCTACCGATACAGCCAATTCACCACCCTTAATAACGAAATAATGCAATATATTACATCAGACGACCTTACCGAATTAGCTAGCTTCAGCATTCAGTATTGAGAAGAAAGGAGGTAGGTGTATAAGAGAAACTTGCTATCTTCAATTCAGTATTCGTGCCAAGCGTTACTTATGGTCATGTATGCTGGGTAATGATCGAAAGTATACGATCAAGAATACAAGGGCTCGAAATGGGATTCCTCCGAAGGATCTTTGGAGTAACGTTACTCGATAAAGTACGTAACTGGGAGATCAGAGTGTCACTCCAGATAGATCCTCTACATCTCATAACTGAGAGTACACAGTTCTGTTAATATTGGCATGTGGTTAGAACTTCTGAGGAAAGAATCGCAGTGCAGATTTTTACAAGCAAAACTAATCGGCAGGTGACTCTGAAGTAGAGCCCGAGCAAGATGTTTGGATAACATAAATGAGCTTGGCTAGTCACGATTGGGGACCCTGCCGGCTCAGTAGGAATTGGTTGCTTGTAACAAGACACTCTGGAAGGTATGTTTGAATACTCTGCACCCAAGACTCTGTGAGGAATAGGCGAGCGAAGAAGGGGATTTACCTCCCTTATATTCCCCTTAAGCTGACAGCATGTGGTGAGTCTTTTTACTGAGATAATGTAATTAAAAGTAAAATATTTGTACAAACAAAACAATTTTGAACAGTACAAATTAAAATCAGAACAAAGTATATATTCTAATTGGTATATGTGTATAAAATGTCGTGACTAATTAAATATGTGAACAATATACTATAGATAGATCAGTGGATGTAGAATAGTAAAATATATATAAAAGGTGCGAAGTAAAGCGTTTCAGTTATCGCTTCTCGGCCTTTTGGCTAAGATCAAAGTGTAGTATCTGTTCTTATCAGCTTAATATCTGATATGGTCCCTATATGGGACCATCGATATTAAACTGATTTTTAGAACTTGGCGAAGAGTTAGGGGCTTGCTCCGCCTTTGCCACGGGTTGGCCTCGTATTGCAGTATATCCAGGATTTGGCCCATCTCCTACTCAGGAGATATAACTAATCCAAAACCAGACTCAGTTTTTATCTATGTATGCTTCATATTGTCATGTTATGGTATTCTATGTTTCAATAACTGCTCAGGTTAATTTTTGACTTTCGGAGACGAGAAAGTAAAGTGCCAGTAACTCATTGGATCCATGTAACCACATCCCTTTCAATACATCGCCTTCTCACGAAACTACAATTAATGAACTACAGAGAAAGCATGCAAGTCGAGGTTCATGTTGAAATCGACGATGATTCAGAACTCTTACCTAATGTTCTAAAACCTATTCCTTACCGCCAAAATAGTGGATGATACATGCACTAGAGTCCGCAATCACAATTTGCACCCGGGAGACGGGATAATACAGCCTTCCGAGCAGATTTACATTAGCCATTCGAAACTAAGTTCTACACATCTGCAGTAAAGATTTCATGTAGGAAAATCGTATGGTTTACCATTTCTTCTGAGAAAAATCCAGGCAAATTATTGAAAAATCCTGTCTTTAACTTCAGCGTTCAAGTGGGAATTCTAGAGTTTGGTCTAGGTTACGATTAGGAAAGATAAGTGCCGCAAAATTTCAATGAATTTTGTGTAAACCGGAAGGATGGAAATCATAATAGTTTCGATTAGGATGAAATAATGTGTGAAGTTTGATCCTGTCAGTAGTCATAGCTTGAAAGAATGTTTGGAAATCGGAAGAATAAAAGTAGCAGACAACATCAGTGGGCTTTTAGCTGACATTGCAGAAGAGGCGTATATTCTGTCAAAGATATTTTTTCTGATTTTCTGCAGATTTTCATTATTCTTTAGTCTTTATGACAATATATTAATTTTTTATGAGGCACAAGGCCAGCAATTTAAAGGGAGGTAGAATTGGGCTAAGTTGACACCATATTGGATTTAAAATATATTCTATCGAATCCGTAATGATGAAAAGCAAAGTTGTCATTGGCAGGTGTTGAAACCAGAACGTAGAGATCCATAACGAAATAATTGTTTCTACTATTGGCACAAGGCCAGCAATTACGCAGTACATTACTGCTACTTTATTTTATCCACCCCGTAGGGATGAAAGGCAAAGTTAACCTCGGCGGTATTTGAACTCAGAATGGCAAGAATTGTAACTCTATGCGTCAAAGCATGGCGTCCGACCCTCTACCGATACAGCCAATTCACCACCCTTAATAACGAAATAATGCAATATATTACATCAGAAGACCTTACCGAATTAGCTAGCTTCAGCATTCAGTATTGAGAAGAAAGGAGGTAGGTGTATAAGAGAAACTTGCTATCTTCAATTCAGTATTCGTGCCAAGCGTTACTTATGGTCATGTATGCTGGGTAATGATCGAAAGTATATGATCAAGAATACAAGGGCTCGAAATGGGATTCCTCCGAAGGATCTTTGGAGTAACGTTACTCGATAAAGTACGTAACTCGGAGATCAGAGTGTCACTCCAGATAGATCCTCTACATCTCATAACTGAGAGTACACAGTTCTGTTAATATTGGCATGTGGTTAGAACTTCTGAGGAAAGAATCGCAGTGCAGATTTTTACAAGCAAAACTAATCGGCAGGTGACTCTGAAGTAGAGCCCGAGCAAGATGTTTGGATAACATAAATGAGCTTGGCTAGTCACGATTGGGGACCCTGCCGGCTCAGTAGGAATTGGTTGCTTGTAACAAGACACTCTGGAAGGTATGTTTGAATACTCTGCACCCAAGACTCTGTGAGGAATAGGCGAGCGAAGAAGGGGATTTACCTCCCTTATATTCCCCTTAAGCTGACAGCATGTGGTGAGTCTTTTTACTGAGATAATGTAATTAAAAGTAAAATATTTGTACAAACAAAACAATTTTGAACAGTACAAATTAAAATCAGAACAAAGTATATATTCTAATTGGTATATGTGTATAAAATGTCGTGACTAATTAAATATGTGAACAATATACTATAGATAGATCAGTGGATGTAGAATAGTAAAATATATATAAAAGGTGCGAAGTAAAGCGTTTCAGTTATCGCTTCTCGGCCTTTTGGCTAAGATCAAAGTGTAGTATCTGTTCTTATCAGCTTAATATCTGATATGGTCCCTATATGGGACCATCGATATTAAACTGATTTTTAGAACTTGGCGAAGAGTTAGGGGCTTGCTCCGCCTTTGCCACGGGTTGGCCTCGTATTGCAGTATATCCAGGATTTGGCCCATCTCCTACTCAGGAGATATAACTAATCCAAAACCAGACTCAGTTTTTATCTATGTATGCTTCATATTGTCATGTTATGGTATTCTATGTTTCAATAACTGCTCAGGTTAATTTTTGACTTTCGGAGACGAGAAAGTAAAGTGCCAGTAACTCATTGGATCCATGTAACCACATCCCTTTCAATACATCGCCTTCTCACGAAACTACAATTAATGAACTACAGAGAAAGCATGCAAGTCGAGGTTCATGTTGAAATCGACGATGATTCAGAACTCTTACCTAATGTTCTAAAACCTATTCCTTACCGCCAAAATAGTGGATGATACATGCACTAGAGTCCGCAATCACAATTTGCACCCGGGAGACGGGATAATACAGCCTTCCGAGCAGATTTACATTAGCCATTCGAAACTAAGTTCTACACATCTGCAGTAAAGATTTCATGTAGGAAAATCGTATGGTTTACCATTTCTTCTGAGAAAAATCCAGGCAAATTATTGAAAAATCCTGTCTTTAACTTCAGCGTTCAAGTGGGAATTCTAGAGTTTGGTCTAGGTTACGATTAGGAAAGATAAGTGCCGCAAAATTTCAATGAATTTTGTGTAAACCGGAAGGATGGAAATCATAATAGTTTCGATTAGGATGAAATAATGTGTGAAGTTTGATCCTGTCAGTAGTCATAGCTTGAAAGAATGTTTGGAAATCGGAAGAATAAAAGTAGCAGACAACATCAGTGGGCTTTTAGCTGACATTGCAGAAGAGGCGTATATTCTGTCAAAGATATTTTTTCTGATTTTCTGCAGATTTTCATTATTCTTTAGTCTTTATGACAATATATTAATTTTTTATGAGGCACAAGGCCAGCAATTTAAAGGGAGGTAGAATTGGGCTAAGTTGACACCATATTGGATTTAAAATATATTCTATCGAATCCGTAATGATGAAAAGCAAAGTTGTCATTGGCAGGTGTTGAAACCAGAACGTAGAGATCCATAACGAAATAATTGTTTCTACTATTGGCACAAGGCCAGCAATTACGCAGTACATTACTGCTACTTTATTTTATCCACCCCGTAGGGATGAAAGGCAAAGTTAACCTCGGCGGTATTTGAACTCAGAATGGCAAGAATTGTAACTCTATGCGTCAAAGCATGGCGTCCGACCCTCTACCGATACAGCCAATTCACCACCCTTAATAACGAAATAATGCAATATATTACATCAGAAGACCTTACCGAATTAGCTAGCTTCAGCATTCAGTATTGAGAAGAAAGGAGGTAGGTGTATAAGAGAAACTTGCTATCTTCAATTCAGTATTCGTGCCAAGCGTTACTTATGGTCATGTATGCTGGGTAATGATCGAAAGTATATGATCAAGAATACAAGGGCTCGAAATGGGATTCCTCCGAAGGATCTTTGGAGTAACGTTACTCGATAAAGCACGTAACTCGGAGATCAGAGTGTCACTCCAGATAGATCCTCTACATCTCATAACTGAGAGTACACAGTTCTGTTAATATTGGCATGTGGTTAGAACTTCTGAGGAAAGAATCGCAGTGCAGATTTTTACAAGCAAAACTAATCGGCAGGTGACTCTGAAGTAGAGCCCGAGCAAGATGTTTGGATAACATAAATGAGCTTGGCTAGTCACGATTGGAGATCCTGCCGGCTCAGTAGGAATTGGTTGCTTGTAACAAGACACTCTGGAAGGTATGTTTGAATACTCTGCACCCAAGACTCTGTGAGGAATAGGCGAGCGAAGAAGGGGATTTACCTCCCTTATATTCCCCTTAAGCTGACAGCATGTGGTGAGTCTTTTTACTGAGATAATGTAATTAAAAGTAAAATATTTGTACAAACAAAACAATTTTGAACAGTACAAATTAAAATCAGAACAAAGTATATATTCTAATTGGTATATGTGTATAAAATGTTGTGACTAATTAAATATGTGAACAATATACTATAGATAGATCAGTGGATGTAGAATAGTAAAATATATATAAAAGGTGCGAAGTAAAGCGTTTCAGTTATCGCTTCTCGGCCTTTTGGCTAAGATCAAAGTGTAGTATCTGTTCTTATCAGCTTAATATCTGATATGGTCCCTATATGGGACCATCGATATTAAACTGATTTTTAGAACTTGGCGAAGAGTTAGGGGCTTGCTCCGCCTTTGCCACGGGTTGGCCTGGTATTGCAGTATATCCAGGATTTGGCCCATCTCCTACTCAGGAGATATAACTAATCCAAAAACAGACTCAGTTTTTATCTATGTATGCTTCATATTGTCATGTTATGGTATTCTATGTTTCAATAACTGCCCAGGTTAATTTTTGACTTTCGGAGACGAGAAAGTAAAGTGCCAGTAACTCATTGGATCCATGTAACCACATCCCTTTCAATACATCGCCTTCTCACGAAACTACAATTAATGAACTACAGAGTAAGCATGCAAGTCGAGGTTCATGCTGAAATCGACGATGATTCAGAACTCTTACCTAATGTTCTAAAACCTATTCCTTACCGCCAAAATAGTGGATGATACATGCACTAGAGTCCGCAATCACAATTTGCACCCGGGAGACGGGATAATACAGCCTTCCGAGCAGATTTACGTTAGCCATTCGAAACCAAGTTCTACACATCTGCAGTAAAAATTTCATGTAGGAAAATCCTATGGTTTACCATTTCTTCTGATAAAAATCCAGGCAAATTATTGAAAAATCCTGTCTTTAACTTCAGCGTTCAAGTGGGAATTCTAGAGTTTGGTCTAGCTTACGATTAAGAAAGATAAATGCCGCAAAATTTCAATGAATTTTGTATAAACCGGAAGGATGGAAATCATAATAGTTTCGATTAGGATGAAATAATGTGTGAAGTTTGATCCTGTCAGTAGTCATAGCTTGAAAGAATGTTTGGAAATCGGAAGAATAAAAGTAGCAGACAACATCAGTCGGCTTTTAACTGACATTGCAGAAGAGGCGTATATTCTGTCAAAGATATTTTTTCTAATTTTCTGCAGATTTTCATTATTCTTTAGTCTTTATGACAATATATTAATTTCTTATGAGGCACAAGGCCAGCAATTTAAAGGGAGGTAAAATTGGGCTAAGTTGACACCATATTGGATTTAAAATATATTCTATCGAATCCGTAATGATGAAAAGCAAAGTTGTCATTGGCAGGTGTTGAAACCAGAACGTAGAGATCCATAACGAAATAATTGTTTCTACTATTGGCACAAGGCCAGCAATTACGCAGTACATTACTGCTACATTATTTTATCCACCCCGTAGGGATGAAAGGCAAAGTTAACCTCGGCGGTATTTGAACTCAGAATGGCAAGAATTGTAACTCTATGCGTCAAAGCATGGCGTCCGACCCTCTACCGATACAGCCAATTCACCACCCTTAATAACGAAATAATGCAATATATTACATCAGACGACCTTACCGAATTAGCTAGCTTCAGCATTCAGTATTGAGAAGAAAGGAGGTAGGTGTATAAGAGAAACTTGCTATCTTCAATTCAGTATTCGTTCCAAGCGTTACTTATGGTCATGTATGCTGGGTAATGATCGAAAGTATACGATCAAGAATACAAGGGCTCGAAATGGGATTCCTCCGAAGGATCTTTGGAGTAACGTTACTCGATAAAGTACGTAACTCGGAGATCAGAGTGTCACTCCAGATAGATCCTCTACATCTCATAACTGAGAGTACACAGTTCTGTTAATATTGGCATGTGGTTAGAACTTCTGAGGAAAGAATCGCAGTGCACATTTTTACAAGCAAAACTAATCGGCAGGTGACTCTGAAGTAGAGCCCGAGCAAGATGTTTGGATAACATAAATGAGCTTGGCTAGTCACGATTGGGGACCCTGCCGGCTCAGTAGGAATTGGTTGCTTGTAACAAGACACTCTGGAAGGTATGTTTGAATACTCTGCACCCAAGACTCTGTGAGGAATAGGCGAGCGAAGAAGGGGATTTACCTCCCTTATATTCCCCTTAAGCTGACAGCATGTGGTGAGTCTTTTTACTGAGATAATGTAATTAAAAGTAAAATATTTGTACAAACAAAACAATTTTGAACAGTACAAATTAAAATCAGAACAAAGTATATATTCTAATTGGTATATGTGTATAAAATGTCGTGACTAATTAAATATGTGAACAATATACTATAGATAGATCAGTGGATGTAGAATAGTAAAATATATATAAAAGGTGCGAAGTAAAGCGTTTCAGTTATCGCTTCTCGGCCTTTTGGCTAAGATCAAAGTGTAGTATCTGTTCTTATCAGCTTAATATCTGATATGGTCCCTATATGGGACCATCGATATTAAACTGATTTTTAGAACTTGGCGAAGAGTTAGGGGCTTGCTCCGCCTTTGCCACGGGTTGGCCTCGTATTGCAGTATATCCAGGATTTGGCCCATCTCCTACTCAGGAGATATAACTAATCCAAAAACAGACTCAGTTTTTATCTATGTATGCTTCATATTGTCATGTTATGGTATTCTATGTTTCAATAACTGCCCAGGTTAATTTTTGACTTTCGGAGACGAGAAAGTAAAGTGCCAGTAACTCATTGGATCCATGTAACCACATCCCTTTCAATACATCGCCTTCTCACGAAACTACAATTAATGAACTACAGAGTAAGCATGCAAGTCGAGGTTCATGCTGAAATCGACGATGATTCAGAACTCTTACCTAATGTTCTAAAACCTATTCCTTACCGCCAAAATAGTGGATGATACATGCACTAGAGTCCGCAATCACAATTCGCACCCGGGAGACGGGATAATACAGCCTTCCGAGCAGATTTACATTAGCCATTCGAAACTAAGTTCTACACATCTGCAGTAAAGATTTCATGTAGGAAAATCGTATGGTTTACCATTTCTTCTGAGAAAAATCCAGGCAAATTATTGAAAAATCCTGTCTTTAACTTCAGCGTTCAAGTGGGAATTCTAGAGTTTGGTCTAGGTTACGATTAGGAAAGATAAGTGCCGCAAAATTTCAATGAATTTTGTGTAAACCGGAAGGATGGAAATCATAATAGTTTCGATTAGGAGGAAATAATGTGTGAAGTTTGATCCTGTCAGTAGTCATAGCTTGAAAGAATGTTTGGAAATCGGAAGAATAAAAGTAGCAGACAACATCAGGCGGCTTTTAACTGACATTGCAGAAGAGGCGTATATTCTGTCAAAGATATTTTTTCTAATTTTCTGCAGATTTTCATTATTCTTTAGTCTTTATGACAATATATTAATTTCTTATGAGGCACAAGGCCAGCAATTTAAGGGGAGGTAGAATTGGGCTAAGTTGACAGCATATTGGATTTAAAATATATTCTATCGAATCCGTAATGATGAAAAGCAAAGTTGTCATTGGCAGGTGTTGAAACCAGAACGTAGAGATCCATAACGAAATAATTGTTTCTACTATTGGCACAAGGCCAGCAATTACGCAGTACATTACTGCTACATTATTTTATCCACCCCGTAGGGATGAAAGGCAAAGTTAACCTCGGCGGTATTTGAACTCAGAATGGCAAGAGTTGTAACTCTATGCGTCAAAGCATGGCGTCCGACCCTCTACCGATACAGCCAATTCACCACCCTTAATAACGAAATAATGCAATATATTACATCAGACGACCTTACCGAATTAGCTAGCTTCAGCATTCAGTATTGAGAAGAAAGGAGGTAGGTGTATAAGAGAAACTTGCTATCTTCAATTCAGTATTCGTGCCAAGCGTTACTTATGGTCATGTATGCTGGGTAATGATCGAAAGTATATGATCAAGAATACAAGGGCTCGAAATGGGATTCCTCCGAAGGATCTTTGGAGTAACGTTACTCGATAAAGTACGTAACTGGGAGATCAGAGTGTCACTCCAGATAGATCCTCTACATCTCATAACTGAGAGTACACAGTTCTGTTAATATTGGCATGTGGTTAGAACTTCTGAGGAAAGAATCGCAGTGCAGATTTTTACAAGCAAAACTAATCGGCAGGTGACTCTGAAGTAGAGCCCGAGCAAGATGTTTGGATAACATAAATGAGCTTGGCTAGTCACGATTGGGGACCCTGCCGGCTCAGTAGGAATTGGTTGCTTGTAACAAGACACTCTGGAAGGTATGTTTGAATACTCTGCACCCAAGACTCTGTGAGGAATAGGCGAGCGAAGAAGGGGATTTACCTCCCTTATATTCCCCTTAAGCTGACAGCATGTGGTGAGTCTTTTTACTGAGATAATGTAATTAAAAGTAAAATATTTGTACAAACAAAACAATTTTGAACAGTACAAATTAAAATCAGAACAAAGTATATATTCTAATTGGTATATGTGTATAAAATGTCGTGACTAATTAAATATGTGAACAATATACTATAGATAGATCAGTGGATGTAGAATAGTAAAATATATATAAAAGGTGCGAAGTAAAGCGTTTCAGTTATCGCTTCTCGGCCTTTTGGCTAAGATCAAAGTGTAGTATCTGTTCTTATCAGCTTAATATCTGATATGGTCCCTATATGGGACCATCGATATTAAACTGATTTTTAGAACTTGGCGAAGAGTTAGGGGCTTCCTCCGCCTTTGCCACGGGGTGGCCTGGTATTGCAGTATATCCAGGATTTGGCCCATCTCCTACTCGGGAGATATAACTAATCCAAAAACAGACTCAGTTTTTATCTATGTATGCTTCATATTGTCATGTTATGGTATTCTATGTTTCAATAACTGCTTAGGTTAATTTTTGACTTTCGGAGTCGAGAAAGTAAAGTGCCAGTAACTCATTGGATCCATGTAACCACATCCCTTTCAATACATCGCCTTCTCACGAAACTACAATTAATGAACTACAGAGAAAGCATGCAAGTCGAGGTTCATGTTGAAATCGACGATGATTCAGAACTCTTACCTAATGTTCTAAAACCTATTCCTTACCGCCAAAATAGTGGATGATACATGCACTAGAGTCTGCAATCACAATTTGCACCCGGGAGACGGGATAATACAGCCTTCCGAGCAGATTTACATTAGCCATTCGAAACTAAGTTCTACACATCTGCAGTAAAGATTTCATGTAGGAAAATCGTATGGTTTACCATTTCTTCTGAGAAAAATCCAGGCAAATTATTGAAAAATCCTGTCTTTAACTTCAGCGTTCAAGTGGGAATTCTAGAGTTTGGTCTAGGTTACGATTAAGAAAGATAAGTGCCGCAAAATTTCAATGAATTTTGTGTAAACCGGAAGGATGGAAATCATAATAGTTTCGATTAGGATGAAATAATGTGTGAAGTTTGATCCTGTCAGTAGTCATAGCTTGAAAGAATGTTTGGAAATCGGAAGAATAAAAGTAGCAGACAACATCAGGCGGCTTTTAGCTGACATTGCAGAAGAGGCGTATATTCTGTCAAAGATATTTTTTCTGATTTTCTGCAGATTTTCATTATTCTTTAGTCTTTATGACAATATATCAATTTTTTATGATGCACAAGGCCAGCAATTTAAAGGGAGGTAAAATTGGGCTAAGTTGACACCATATTGGATTTAAAATATATTCTATCGAATCCGTAATGATGAAAAGCAAAGTTGTCATTGGCAGGTGTTGAAACCAGAACGTAGAGATCCATAACGAAATAATTGTTTCTACTATTGGCACAAGGACAGCAATTACGCAGTACATTACTGCTACATTATTTTATCCACCCCGTAGGGATGAAAGGCAAAGTTAACCTCGGCGGTATTTGAACTCAGAATGGCAAGAATTGTAACTCTATGCGTCAAAGCATGGCGTCCGACCCTCTACCGATACAGCCAATTCACCACCCTTAATAACGAAATAAAGCAATATATTACATCAGACGACCTTACCGAATTAGCTAGCTTCAGCATTCAGTATTGAGAAGAAAGGAGGTAGGTGTATAAGAGAAACTTGCTATCTTCAATTCAGTATTCGTGCCAAGCGTTACTTATGGTCATGTATGCTGGGTAATGATCGAAAGTATATGATCAAGAATACAAGGGCTCGAAATGGGATTCCTCCGAAGGATCTTTGGAGTAACGTTACTCGATAAAGTACGTAACTCGGAGATCAGAGTGTCACTCCAGATAGATCCTCTACATCTCATAACTGAGAGTACACAGTTCTGTTAATATTGGCATGTGATTAGAACTTCTGAGGAAAGAATCGCAGTGCAGATTTTTACAAGCAAAACTAATCGGCAGGTGACTCTGAAGTAGAGCCCGAGCAAGATGTTTGGATAACATAAATGAGCTTGGCTAGTCACGATTGGGGACCCTGCCGGCTCAGTAGGAATTGGTTGCTTGTAACAAGACACTCTGGAAGGTATGTTTGAATACTCTGCACCCAAGACTCTGTGAGGAATAGGCGAGCGAAGAAGGGGATTTACCTCCCTTATATTCCCCTTAAGCTGACAGCATGTGGTGAGTCTTTTTACTGAGATAATGTAATTAAAAGTAAAATATTTGTACAAACAAAACAATTTTGAACAGTACAAATTAAAATCAGAACAAAGTATATATTCTAATTGGTATATGTGTATAAAATGTCGTGACTAATTAAATATGTGAACAATATACTATAGATAGATCAGTGGATGTAGAATAGTAAAATATATATAAAAGGTGCGAAGTAAAGCGTTTCAGTTATCGCTTCTCGGCCTTTTGGCTAAGATCAAAGTGTAGTATCTGTTCTTATCAGCTTAATATCTGATATGGTCCCTATATGGGACCATCGATATTAAACTGATTTTTAGAACTTGGCGAAGAGTTAGGGGCTTGCTCCGCCTTTGCCACGGGTTGGCCTGGTATTGCAGTATATCCAGGATTTGGCCCATCTCCTACTCAGGAGATATAACTAATCCAAAAACAGACTCAGTTTTTATCTATGTATGCTTCATATTGTCATGTTATGGTATTCTATGTTTCAATAACTGCCCAGGTTAATTTTTGACTTTCGGAGACGAGAAAGTAAAGTGCCAGTAACTCATTGGATCCATGTAACCACATCCCTTTCAATACATCGCCTTCTCACGAAACTACAATTAATGAACTACAGAGTAAGCAGGCAAGTCGAGGTTCATGCTGAAATCGACGATGATTCAGAACTCTTACCTAATGTTCTAAAACCTATTCCTTACCGCCAAAATAGTGGATGATACATGCACTAGAGTCCGCAATCACAATTCGCACCCGGGAGACGGGATAATACAGCCTTCCGAGCAGATTTACGTCAGCCATTCGAAACTAAGTTCTACACATCTGCAGTAAAAATTTCATGTAGGAAAATCCTATGGTTTACCATTTCTTCTGATAAAAATCCAGGCAAATTATTGAAAAATCCTGTCTTTAACTTCAGCGTTCAAGTGGGAATTCTAGAGTTTGGTCTAGCTTACGATTAAGAAAGATAAGTGCCGCAAAATTTCAATGAATTTTGTGTAAACCGGAAGGATGGAAATCATAATAGTTTCGATTAGGATGAAATAATGTGTGAAGTTTGATCCTGTCAGTAGTCATAGCTTGAAAGAATGTTTGGAAATCGGAAGAATAAAAGTAGCAGACAACATCAGGCGGCTTTTAACTGACATTGCAGAAGAGGCGTATATTCTGTCAAAGATATTTTTTCTAATTTTCTGCAGATTTTCATTATTCTTTAGTCTTTATGACAATATATTAATTTCTTATGAGGCACAAGGCCAGCAATTTAAGGGGAGGTAGAATTGGGCTAAGTTGACAGCATATTGGATTTAAAATATATTCTATCGAATCCGTAATGATGAAAAGCAAAGTTGTCATTGGCAGGTGTTGAAACCAGAACGTAGAGATCCATAACGAAATAATTGTTTCTACTATTGGCACAAGGCCAGCAATTACGCAGTACATTACTGCTACATTATTTTATCCACCCCGTAGGGATGAAAGGCAAAGTTAACCTCGGCGGTATTTGAACTCAGAATGGCAAGAGTTGTAACTCTATGCGTCAAAGCATGGCGTCCGACCCTCTACCGATACAGCCAATTCACCACCCTTAATAACGAAATAATGCAATATATTACATCAGACGACCTTACCGAATTAGCTAGCTTCAGCATTCAGTATTGAGAAGAAAGGAGGTAGGTGTATAAGAGAAACTTGCTATCTTCAATTCAGTATTCGTGCCAAGCGTTACTTATGGTCATGTATGCTGGGTAATGATCGAAAGTATACGATCAAGAATACAAGGGCTCGAAATGGGATTCCTCCGAAGGATCTTTGGAGTAACGTTACTCGATAAAGTACGTAACTGGGAGATCAGAGTGTCACTCCAGATAGATCCTCTACATCTCATAACTGAGAGTACACAGTTCTGTTAATATTGGCATGTGGTTAGAACTTCTGAGGAAAGAATCGCAGTGCAGATTTTTACAAGCAAAACTAATCGGCAGGTGACTCTGAAGTAGAGCCCGAGCAAGATGTTTGGATAACATAAATGAGCTTGGCTAGTCACGATTGGGGACCCTGCCGGCTCAGTAGGAATTGGTTGCTTGTAACAAGACACTCTGGAAGGTATGTTTGAATACTCTGCACCCAAGACTCTGTGAGGAATAGGCGAGCGAAGAAGGGGATTTACCTCCCTTATATTCCCCTTAAGCTGACAGCATGTGGTGAGTCTTTTTACTGAGATAATGTAATTAAAAGTAAAATATTTGTACAAACAAAACAATTTTGAACAGTACAAATTAAAATCAGAACAAAGTATATATTCTAATTGGTATATGTGTATAAAATGTCGTGACTAATTAAATATGTGAACAATATACTATAGATAGATCAGTGGATGTAGAATAGTAAAATATATATAAAAGGTGCGAAGTAAAGCGTTTCAGTTATCGCTTCTCGGCCTTTTGGCTAAGATCAAAGTGTAGTATCTGTTCTTATCAGCTTAATATCTGATATGGTCCCTATATGGGACCATCGATATTAAACTGATTTTTAGAACTTGGCGAAGAGTTAGGGGCTTGCTCCGCCTTTGCCACGGGTTGGCCTCGTATTGCAGTATATCCAGGATTTGGCCCATCTCCTACTCAGGAGATATAACTAATCCAAAACCAGACTCAGTTTTTATCTATGTATGCTTCATATTGTCATGTTATGGTATTCTATGTTTCAATAACTGCTCAGGTTAATTTTTGACTTTCGGAGACGAGAAAGTAAAGTGCCAGTAACTCATTGGATCCATGTAACCACATCCCTTTCAATACATCGCCTTCTCACGAAACTACAATTAATGAACTACAGAGAAAGCATGCAAGTCGAGGTTCATGTTGAAATCGACGATGATTCAGAACTCTTACCTAATGTTCTAAAACCTATTCCTTACCGCCAAAATAGTGGATGATACATGCACTAGAGTCCGCAATCACAATTTGCACCCGGGAGACGGGATAATACAGCCTTCCGAGCAGATTTACATTAGCCATTCGAAACTAAGTTCTACACATCTGCAGTAAAGATTTCATGTAGGAAAATCGTATGGTTTACCATTTCTTCTGAGAAAAATCCAGGCAAATTATTGAAAAATCCTGTCTTTAACTTCAGCGTTCAAGTGGGAATTCTAGAGTTTGGTCTAGGTTACGATTAGGAAAGATAAGTGCCGCAAAATTTCAATGAATTTTGTGTAAACCGGAAGGATGGAAATCATAATAGTTTCGATTAGGATGAAATAATGTGTGAAGTTTGATCCTGTCAGTAGTCATAGCTTGAAAGAATGTTTGGAAATCGGAAGAATAAAAGTAGCAGACAACATCAGTGGGCTTTTAGCTGACATTGCAGAAGAGGCGTATATTCTGTCAAAGATATTTTTTCTGATTTTCTGCAGATTTTCATTATTCTTTAGTCTTTATGACAATATATTAATTTCTTATGAGGCACAAGGCCAGCAATTTAAGGGGAGGTAGAATTGGGCTAAGTTGACAGCATATTGGATTTAAAATATATTCTATCGAATCCGTAATGATGAAAAGCAAAGTTGTCATTGGCAGGTGTTGAAACCAGAACGTAGAGATCCATAACGAAATAATTGTTTCTACTATTGGCACAAGGCCAGCAATTACGCAGTACATTACTGCTACATTATTTTATCCACCCCGTAGGGATGAAAGGCAAAGTTAACCTCGGCGGTATTTGAACTCAGAATGGCAAGAGTTGTAACTCTATGCGTCAAAGCATGGCGTCCGACCCTCTACCGATACAGCCAATTCACCACCCTTAATAACGAAATAATGCAATATATTACATCAGACGACCTTACCGAATTAGCTAGCTTCAGCATTCAGTATTGAGAAGAAAGGAGGTAGGTGTATAAGAGAAACTTGCTATCTTCAATTCAGTATTCGTGCCAAGCGTTACTTATGGTCATGTATGCTGGGTAATGATCGAAAGTATATGATCAAGAATACAAGGGCTCGAAATGGGATTCCTCCGAAGGATCTTTGGAGTAACGTTACTCGATAAAGTACGTAACTGGGAGATCAGAGTGTCACTCCAGATAGATCCTCTACATCTCATAACTGAGAGTACACAGTTCTGTTAATATTGGCATGTGGTTAGAACTTCTGAGGAAAGAATCGCAGTGCAGATTTTTACAAGCAAAACTAATCGGCAGGTGACTCTGAAGTAGAGCCCGAGCAAGATGTTTGGATAACATAAATGAGCTTGGCTAGTCACGATTGGGGACCCTGCCGGCTCAGTAGGAATTGGTTGCTTGTAACAAGACACTCTGGAAGGTATGTTTGAATACTCTGCACCCAAGACTCTGTGAGGAATAGGCGAGCGAAGAAGGGGATTTACCTCCCTTATATTCCCCTTAAGCTGACAGCATGTGGTGAGTCTTTTTACTGAGATAATGTAATTAAAAGTAAAATATTTGTACAAACAAAACAATTTTGAACAGTACAAATTAAAATCAGAACAAAGTATATATTCTAATTGGTATATGTGTATAAAATGTCGTGACTAATTAAATATGTGAACAATATACTATAGATAGATCAGTGGATGTAGAATAGTAAAATATATATAAAAGGTGCGAAGTAAAGCGTTTCAGTTATCGCTTCTCGGCCTTTTGGCTAAGATCAAAGTGTAGTATCTGTTCTTATCAGCTTAATATCTGATATGGTCCCTATATGGGACCATCGATATTAAACTGATTTTTAGAACTTGGCGAAGAGTTAGGGGCTTCCTCCGCCTTTGCCACGGGGTGGCCTGGTATTGCAGTATATCCAGGATTTGGCCCATCTCCTACTCGGGAGATATAACTAATCCAAAAACAGACTCAGTTTTTATCTATGTATGCTTCATATTGTCATGTTATGGTATTCTATGTTTCAATAACTGCTTAGGTTAATTTTTGACTTTCGGAGTCGAGAAAGTAAAGTGCCAGTAACTCATTGGATCCATGTAACCACATCCCTTTCAATACATCGCCTTCTCACGAAACTACAATTAATGAACTACAGAGAAAGCATGCAAGTCGAGGTTCATGTTGAAATCGACGATGATTCAGAACTCTTACCTAATGTTCTAAAACCTATTCCTTACCGCCAAAATAGTGGATGATACATGCACTAGAGTCTGCAATCACAATTTGCACCCGGGAGACGGGATAATACAGCCTTCCGAGCAGATTTACATTAGCCATTCGAAACTAAGTTCTACACATCTGCAGTAAAGATTTCATGTAGGAAAATCGTATGGTTTACCATTTCTTCTGAGAAAAATCCAGGCAAATTATTGAAAAATCCTGTCTTTAACTTCAGCGTTCAAGTGGGAATTCTAGAGTTTGGTCTAGGTTACGATTAAGAAAGATAAGTGCCGCAAAATTTCAATGAATTTTGTGTAAACCGGAAGGATGGAAATCATAATAGTTTCGATTAGGATGAAATAATGTGTGAAGTTTGATCCTGTCAGTAGTCATAGCTTGAAAGAATGTTTGGAAATCGGAAGAATAAAAGTAGCAGACAACATCAGGCGGCTTTTAGCTGACATTGCAGAAAAGGCGTATATTCTGTCAAAGATATTTTTTCTGATTTTCTGCAGATTTTCATTATTCTTTAGTCTTTATGACAATATATCAATTTTTTATGATGCACAAGGCCAGCAATTTAAAGGGAGGTAAAATTGGGCTAAGTTGACACCATATTGGATTTAAAATATATTCTATCGAATCCGTAATGATGAAAAGCAAAGTTGTCATTGGCAGGTGTTGAAACCAGAACGTAGAGATCCATAACGAAATAATTGTTTCTACTATTGGCACAAGGACAGCAATTACGCAGTACATTACTGCTACATTATTTTATCCACCCCGTAGGGATGAAAGGCAAAGTTAACCTCGGCGGTATTTGAACTCAGAATGGCAAGAATTGTAACTCTATGCGTCAAAGCATGGCGTCCGACCCTCTACCGATACAGCCAATTCACCACCCTTAATAACGAAATAAAGCAATATATTACATCAGACGACCTTACCGAATTAGCTAGCTTCAGCATTCAGTATTGAGAAGAAAGGAGGTAGGTGTATAAGAGAAACTTGCTATCTTCAATTCAGTATTCGTGCCAAGCGTTACTTATGGTCATGTATGCTGGGTAATGATCGAAAGTATATGATCAAGAATACAAGGGCTCGAAATGGGATTCCTCCGAAGGATCTTTGGAGTAACGTTACTCGATAAAGTACGTAACTCGGAGATCAGAGTGTCACTCCAGATAGATCCTCTACATCTCATAACTGAGAGTACACAGTTCTGTTAATATTGGCATGTGATTAGAACTTCTGAGGAAAGAATCGCAGTGCAGATTTTTACAAGCAAAACTAATCGGCAGGTGACTCTGAAGTAGAGCCCGAGCAAGATGTTTGGATAACATAAATGAGCTTGGCTAGTCACGATTGGGGACCCTGCCGGCTCAGTAGGAATTGGTTGCTTGTAACAAGACACTCTGGAAGGTATGTTTGAATACTCTGCACCCAAGACTCTGTGAGGAATAGGCGAGCGAAGAAGGGGATTTACCTCCCTTATATTCCCCTTAAGCTGACAGCATGTGGTGAGTCTTTTTACTGAGATAATGTAATTAAAAGTAAAATATTTGTACAAACAAAACAATTTTGAACAGTACAAATTAAAATCAGAACAAAGTATATATTCTAATTGGTATATGTGTATAAAATGTCGTGACTAATTAAATATGTGAACAATATACTATAGATAGATCAGTGGATGTAGAATAGTAAAATATATATAAAAGGTGCGAAGTAAAGCGTTTCAGTTATCGCTTCTCGGCCTTTTGGCTAAGATCAAAGTGTAGTATCTGTTCTTATCAGCTTAATATCTGATATGGTCCCTATATGGGACCATCGATATTAAACTGATTTTTAGAACTTGGCGAAGAGTTAGGGGCTTGCTCCGCCTTTGCCACGGGTTGGCCTGGTATTGCAGTATATCCAGGATTTGGCCCATCTCCTACTCAGGAGATATAACTAATCCAAAAACAGACTCAGTTTTTATCTATGTATGCTTCATATTGTCATGTTATGGTATTCTATGTTTCAATAACTGCCCAGGTTAATTTTTGACTTTCGGAGACGAGAAAGTAAAGTGCCAGTAACTCATTGGATCCATGTAACCACATCCCTTTCAATACATCGCCTTCTCACGAAACTACAATTAATGAACTACAGAGTAAGCAGGCAAGTCGAGGTTCATGCTGAAATCGACGATGATTCAGAACTCTTACCTAATGTTCTAAAACCTATTCCTTACCGCCAAAATAGTGGATGATACATGCACTAGAGTCCGCAATCACAATTCGCACCCGGGAGACGGGATAATACAGCCTTCCGAGCAGATTTACGTCAGCCATTCGAAACTAAGTTCTACACATCTGCAGTAAAAATTTCATGTAGGAAAATCCTATGGTTTACCATTTCTTCTGATAAAAATCCAGGCAAATTATTGAAAAATCCTGTCTTTAACTTCAGCGTTCAAGTGGGAATTCTAGAGTTTGGTCTAGCTTACGATTAAGAAAGATAAGTGCCGCAAAATTTCAATGAATTTTGTGTAAACCGGAAGGATGGAAATCATAATAGTTTCGATTAGGATGAAATAATGTGTGAAGTTTGATCCTGTCAGTAGTCATAGCTTGAAAGAATGTTTGGAAATCGGAAGAATAAAAGTAGCAGACAACATCAGGCGGCTTTTAACTGACATTGCAGAAGAGGCGTATATTCTGTCAAAGATATTTTTTCTAATTTTCTGCAGATTTTCATTATTCTTTAGTCTTTATGACAATATATTAATTTCTTATGAGGCACAAGGCCAGCAATTTAAGGGGAGGTAGAATTGGGCTAAGTTGACAGCATATTGGATTTAAAATATATTCTATCGAATCCGTAATGATGAAAAGCAAAGTTGTCATTGGCAGGTGTTGAAACCAGAACGTAGAGATCCATAACGAAATAATTGTTTCTACTATTGGCACAAGGCCAGCAATTACGCAGTACATTACTGCTACATTATTTTATCCACCCCGTAGGGATGAAAGGCAAAGTTAACCTCGGCGGTATTTGAACTCAGAATGGCAAGAGTTGTAACTCTATGCGTCAAAGCATGGCGTCCGACCCTCTACCGATACAGCCAATTCACCACCCTTAATAACGAAATAATGCAATATATTACATCAGACGACCTTACCGAATTAGCTAGCTTCAGCATTCAGTATTGAGAAGAAAGGAGGTAGGTGTATAAGAGAAACTTGCTATCTTCAATTCAGTATTCGTGCCAAGCGTTACTTATGGTCATGTATGCTGGGTAATGATCGAAAGTATACGATCAAGAATACAAGGGCTCGAAATGGGATTCCTCCGAAGGATCTTTGGAGTAACGTTACTCGATAAAGTACGTAACTGGGAGATCAGAGTGTCACTCCAGATAGATCCTCTACATCTCATAACTGAGAGTACACAGTTCTGTTAATATTGGCATGTGGTTAGAACTTCTGAGGAAAGAATCGCAGTGCAGATTTTTACAAGCAAAACTAATCGGCAGGTGACTCTGAAGTAGAGCCCGAGCAAGATGTTTGGATAACATAAATGAGCTTGGCTAGTCACGATTGGGGACCCTGCCGGCTCAGTAGGAATTGGTTGCTTGTAACAAGACACTCTGGAAGGTATGTTTGAATACTCTGCACCCAAGACTCTGTGAGGAATAGGCGAGCGAAGAAGGGGATTTACCTCCCTTATATTCCCCTTAAGCTGACAGCATGTGGTGAGTCTTTTTACTGAGATAATGTAATTAAAAGTAAAATATTTGTACAAACAAAACAATTTTGAACAGTACAAATTAAAATCAGAACAAAGTATATATTCTAATTGGTATATGTGTATAAAATGTCGTGACTAATTAAATATGTGAACAATATACTATAGATAGATCAGTGGATGTAGAATAGTAAAATATATATAAAAGGTGCGAAGTAAAGCGTTTCAGTTATCGCTTCTCGGCCTTTTGGCTAAGATCAAAGTGTAGTATCTGTTCTTATCAGCTTAATATCTGATATGGTCCCTATATGGGACCATCGATATTAAACTGATTTTTAGAACTTGGCGAAGAGTTAGGGGCTTGCTCCGCCTTTGCCACGGGTTGGCCTCGTATTGCAGTATATCCAGGATTTGGCCCATCTCCTACTCAGGAGATATAACTAATCCAAAACCAGACTCAGTTTTTATCTATGTATGCTTCATATTGTCATGTTATGGTATTCTATGTTTCAATAACTGCTCAGGTTAATTTTTGACTTTCGGAGACGAGAAAGTAAAGTGCCAGTAACTCATTGGATCCATGTAACCACATCCCTTTCAATACATCGCCTTCTCACGAAACTACAATTAATGAACTACAGAGAAAGCATGCAAGTCGAGGTTCATGTTGAAATCGACGATGATTCAGAACTCTTACCTAATGTTCTAAAACCTATTCCTTACCGCCAAAATAGTGGATGATACATGCACTAGAGTCCGCAATCACAATTTGCACCCGGGAGACGGGATAATACAGCCTTCCGAGCAGATTTACATTAACCATTCGAAACTAAGTTCTACACATCTGCAGTAAAGATTTCATGTAGGAAAATCGTATGGTTTACCATTTCTTCTGAGAAAAATCCAGGCAAATTATTGAAAAATCCTGTCTTTAACTTCAGCGTTCAAGTGGGAATTCTAGAGTTTGGTCTAGGTTACGATTAGGAAAGATAAGTGCCGCAAAATTTCAATGAATTTTGTGTAAACCGGAAGGATGGAAATCATAATAGTTTCGATTAGGATGAAATAATGTGTGAAGTTTGATCCTGTCAGTAGTCATAGCTTGAAAGAATGTTTGGAAATCGGAAGAATAAAAGTAGCAGACAACATCAGTGGGCTTTTAGCTGACATTGCAGAAGAGGCGTATATTCTGTCAAAGATATTTTTTCTGATTTTCTGCAGATTTTCATTATTCTTTAGTCTTTATGACAATATATTAATTTTTTATGAGGCACAAGGCCAGCAATTTAAAGGGAGGTAGAATTGGGCTAAGTTGACACCATATTGGATTTAAAATATATTCTATCGAATCCGTAATGATGAAAAGCAAAGTTGTCATTGGCAGGTGTTGAAACCAGAACGTAGAGATCCATAACGAAATAATTGTTTCTACTATTGGCACAAGGCCAGCAATTACGCAGTACATTACTGCTACTTTATTTTATCCACCCCGTAGGGATGAAAGGCAAAGTTAACCTCGGCGGTATTTGAACTCAGAATGGCAAGAATTGTAACTCTATGCGTCAAAGCATGGCGTCCGACCCTCTACCGATACAGCCAATTCACCACCCTTAATAACGAAATAATGCAATATATTACATCAGAAGACCTTACCGAATTAGCTAGCTTCAGCATTCAGTATTGAGAAGAAAGGAGGTAGGTGTATAAGAGAAACTTGCTATCTTCAATTCAGTATTCGTGCCAAGCGTTACTTATGGTCATGTATGCTGGGTAATGATCGAAAGTATATGATCAAGAATACAAGGGCTCGAAATGGGATTCCTCCGAAGGATCTTTGGAGTAACGTTACTCGATAAAGTACGTAACTCGGAGATCAGAGTGTCACTCCAGATAGATCCTCTACATCTCATAACTGAGAGTACACAGTTCTGTTAATATTGGCATGTGGTTAGAACTTCTGAGGAAAGAATCGCAGTGCAGATTTTTACAAGCAAAACTAATCGGCAGGTGACTCTGAAGTAGAGCCCGAGCAAGATGTTTGGATAACATAAATGAGCTTGGCTAGTCACGATTGGAGATCCTGCCGGCTCAGTAGGAATTGGTTGCTTGTAACAAGACACTCTGGAAGGTATGTTTGAATACTCTGCACCCAAGACTCTGTGAGGAATAGGCGAGCGAAGAAGGGGATTTACCTCCCTTATATTCCCCTTAAGCTGACAGCATGTGGTGAGTCTTTTTACTGAGATAATGTAATTAAAAGTAAAATATTTGTACAAACAAAACAATTTTGAACAGTACAAATTAAAATCAGAACAAAGTATATATTCTAATTGGTATATGTGTATAAAATGTTGTGACTAATTAAATATGTGAACAATATACTATAGATAGATCAGTGGATGTAGAATAGTAAAATATATATAAAAGGTGCGAAGTAAAGCGTTTCAGTTATCGCTTCTCGGCCTTTTGGCTAAGATCAAAGTGTAGTATCTGTTCTTATCAGCTTAATATCTGATATGGTCCCTATATGGGACCATCGATATTAAACTGATTTTTAGAACTTGGCGAAGAGTTAGGGGCTTGCTCCGCCTTTGCCACGGGTTGGCCTGGTATTGCAGTATATCCAGGATTTGGCCCATCTCCTACTCAGGAGATATAACTAATCCAAAAACAGACTCAGTTTTTATCTATGTATGCTTCATATTGTCATGTTATGGTATTCTATGTTTCAATAACTGCCCAGGTTAATTTTTGACTTTCGGAGACGAGAAAGTAAAGTGCCAGTAACTCATTGGATCCATGTAACCACATCCCTTTCAATACATCGCCTTCTCACGAAACTACAATTAATGAACTACAGAGTAAGCAGGCAAGTCGAGGTTCATGCTGAAATCGACGATGATTCAGAACTCTTACCTAATGTTCTAAAACCTATTCCTTACCGCCAAAATAGTGGATGATACATGCACTAGAGTCCGCAATCACAATTCGCACCCGGGAGACGGGATAATACAGCCTTCCGAGCAGATTTACGTCAGCCATTCGAAACTAAGTTCTACACATCTGCAGTAAAAATTTCATGTAGGAAAATCCTATGGTTTACCATTTCTTCTGATAAAAATCCAGGCAAATTATTGAAAAATCCTGTCTTTAACTTCAGCGTTCAAGTGGGAATTCTAGAGTTTGGTCTAGCTTACGATTAAGAAAGATAAGTGCCGCAAAATTTCAATGAATTTTGTGTAAACCGGAAGGATGGAAATCATAATAGTTTCGATTAGGATGAAATAATGTGTGAAGTTTGATCCTGTCAGTAGTCATAGCTTGAAAGAATGTTTGGAAATCGGAAGAATAAAAGTAGCAGACAACATCAGGCGGCTTTTAACTGACATTGCAGAAGAGGCGTATATTCTGTCAAAGATATTTTTTCTAATTTTCTGCAGATTTTCATTATTCTTTAGTCTTTATGACAATATATTAATTTCTTATGAGGCACAAGGCCAGCAATTTAAGGGGAGGTAGAATTGGGCTAAGTTGACAGCATATTGGATTTAAAATATATTCTATCGAATCCGTAATGATGAAAAGCAAAGTTGTCATTGGCAGGTGTTGAAACCAGAACGTAGAGATCCATAACGAAATAATTGTTTCTACTATTGGCACAAGGCCAGCAATTACGCAGTACATTACTGCTACATTATTTTATCCACCCCGTAGGGATGAAAGGCAAAGTTAACCTCGGCGGTATTTGAACTCAGAATGGCAAGAGTTGTAACTCTATGCGTCAAAGCATGGCGTCCGACCCTCTACCGATACAGCCAATTCACCACCCTTAATAACGAAATAATGCAATATATTACATCAGACGACCTTACCGAATTAGCTAGCTTCAGCATTCAGTATTGAGAAGAAAGGAGGTAGGTGTATAAGAGAAACTTGCTATCTTCAATTCAGTATTCGTGCCAAGCGTTACTTATGGTCATGTATGCTGGGTAATGATCGAAAGTATACGATCAAGAATACAAGGGCTCGAAATGGGATTCCTCCGAAGGATCTTTGGAGTAACGTTACTCGATAAAGTACGTAACTGGGAGATCAGAGTGTCACTCCAGATAGATCCTCTACATCTCATAACTGAGAGTACACAGTTCTGTTAATATTGGCATGTGGTTAGAACTTCTGAGGAAAGAATCGCAGTGCAGATTTTTACAAGCAAAACTAATCGGCAGGTGACTCTGAAGTAGAGCCCGAGCAAGATGTTTGGATAACATAAATGAGCTTGGCTAGTCACGATTGGGGACCCTGCCGGCTCAGTAGGAATTGGTTGCTTGTAACAAGACACTCTGGAAGGTATGTTTGAATACTCTGCACCCAAGACTCTGTGAGGAATAGGCGAGCGAAGAAGGGGATTTACCTCCCTTATATTCCCCTTAAGCTGACAGCATGTGGTGAGTCTTTTTACTGAGATAATGTAATTAAAAGTAAAATATTTGTACAAACAAAACAATTTTGAACAGTACAAATTAAAATCAGAACAAAGTATATATTCTAATTGGTATATGTGTATAAAATGTCGTGACTAATTAAATATGTGAACAATATACTATAGATAGATCAGTGGATGTAGAATAGTAAAATATATATAAAAGGTGCGAAGTAAAGCGTTTCAGTTATCGCTTCTCGGCCTTTTGGCTAAGATCAAAGTGTAGTATCTGTTCTTATCAGCTTAATATCTGATATGGTCCCTATATGGGACCATCGATATTAAACTGATTTTTAGAACTTGGCGAAGAGTTAGGGGCTTGCTCCGCCTTTGCCACGGGTTGGCCTCGTATTGCAGTATATCCAGGATTTGGCCCATCTCCTACTCAGGAGATATAACTAATCCAAAACCAGACTCAGTTTTTATCTATGTATGCTTCATATTGTCATGTTATGGTATTCTATGTTTCAATAACTGCTCAGGTTAATTTTTGACTTTCGGAGACGAGAAAGTAAAGTGCCAGTAACTCATTGGATCCATGTAACCACATCCCTTTCAATACATCGCCTTCTCACGAAACTACAATTAATGAACTACAGAGAAAGCATGCAAGTCGAGGTTCATGTTGAAATCGACGATGATTCAGAACTCTTACCTAATGTTCTAAAACCTATTCCTTACCGCCAAAATAGTGGATGATACATGCACTAGAGTCCGCAATCACAATTTGCACCCGGGAGACGGGATAATACAGCCTTCCGAGCAGATTTACATTAGCCATTCGAAACTAAGTTCTACACATCTGCAGTAAAGATTTCATGTAGGAAAATCGTATGGTTTACCATTTCTTCTGAGAAAAATCCAGGCAAATTATTGAAAAATCCTGTCTTTAACTTCAGCGTTCAAGTGGGAATTCTAGAGTTTGGTCTAGGTTACGATTAGGAAAGATAAGTGCCGCAAAATTTCAATGAATTTTGTGTAAACCGGAAGGATGGAAATCATAATAGTTTCGATTAGGATGAAATAATGTGTGAAGTTTGATCCTGTCAGTAGTCATAGCTTGAAAGAATGTTTGGAAATCGGAAGAATAAAAGTAGCAGACAACATCAGTGGGCTTTTAGCTGACATTGCAGAAGAGGCGTATATTCTGTCAAAGATATTTTTTCTGATTTTCTGCAGATTTTCATTATTCTTTAGTCTTTATGACAATATATTAATTTTTTATGAGGCACAAGGCCAGCAATTTAAAGGGAGGTAGAATTGGGCTAAGTTGACACCATATTGGATTTAAAATATATTCTATCGAATCCGTAATGATGAAAAGCAAAGTTGTCATTGGCAGGTGTTGAAACCAGAACGTAGAGATCCATAACGAAATAATTGTTTCTACTATTGGCACAAGGCCAGCAATTACGCAGTACATTACTGCTACTTTATTTTATCCACCCCGTAGGGATGAAAGGCAAAGTTAACCTCGGCGGTATTTGAACTCAGAATGGCAAGAATTGTAACTCTATGCGTCAAAGCATGGCGTCCGACCCTCTACCGATACAGCCAATTCACCACCCTTAATAACGAAATAATGCAATATATTACATCAGAAGACCTTACCGAATTAGCTAGCTTCAGCATTCAGTATTGAGAAGAAAGGAGGTAGGTGTATAAGAGAAACTTGCTATCTTCAATTCAGTATTCGTGCCAAGCGTTACTTATGGTCATGTATGCTGGGTAATGATCGAAAGTATATGATCAAGAATACAAGGGCTCGAAATGGGATTCCTCCGAAGGATCTTTGGAGTAACGTTACTCGATAAAGTACGTAACTCGGAGATCAGAGTGTCACTCCAGATAGATCCTCTACATCTCATAACTGAGAGTACACAGTTCTGTTAATATTGGCATGTGGTTAGAACTTCTGAGGAAAGAATCGCAGTGCAGATTTTTACAAGCAAAACTAATCGGCAGGTGACTCTGAAGTAGAGCCCGAGCAAGATGTTTGGATAACATAAATGAGCTTGGCTAGTCACGATTGGAGATCCTGCCGGCTCAGTAGGAATTGGTTGCTTGTAACAAGACACTCTGGAAGGTATGTTTGAATACTCTGCACCCAAGACTCTGTGAGGAATAGGCGAGCGAAGAAGGGGATTTACCTCCCTTATATTCCCCTTAAGCTGACAGCATGTGGTGAGTCTTTTTACTGAGATAATGTAATTAAAAGTAAAATATTTGTACAAACAAAACAATTTTGAACAGTACAAATTAAAATCAGAACAAAGTATATATTCTAATTGGTATATGTGTATAAAATGTTGTGACTAATTAAATATGTGAACAATATACTATAGATAGATCAGTGGATGTAGAATAGTAAAATATATATAAAAGGTGCGAAGTAAAGCGTTTCAGTTATCGCTTCTCGGCCTTTTGGCTAAGATCAAAGTGTAGTATCTGTTCTTATCAGCTTAATATCTGATATGGTCCCTATATGGGACCATCGATATTAAACTGATTTTTAGAACTTGGCGAAGAGTTAGGGGCTTGCTCCGCCTTTGCCACGGGTTGGCCTGGTATTGCAGTATATCCAGGATTTGGCCCATCTCCTACTCAGGAGATATAACTAATCCAAAAACAGACTCAGTTTTTATCTATGTATGCTTCATATTGTCATGTTATGGTATTCTATGTTTCAATAACTGTCCAGGTTAATTTTTGACTTTCGGAGACGAGAAAGTAAAGTGCCAGTAACTCATTGGATCCATGTAACCACATCCCTTTCAATACATCGCCTTCTCACGAAACTACAATTAATGAACTACAGAGTAAGCATGCAAGTCGAGGTTCATGCTGAAATCGACGATGATTCAGAACTCTTACCTAATGTTCTAAAACCTATTCCTTACCGCCAAAATAGTGGATGATACATGCACTAGAGTCCGCAATCACAATTCGCACCCGGGAGACGGGATAATACAGCCTTCCGAGCAGATTTACGTTAGCCATTCGAAACCAAGTTCTACACATCTGCAGTAAAAATTTCATGTAGGAAAATCCTATGGTTTACCATTTCTTCTGATAAAAATCCAGGCAAATTATTGAAAAATCCTGTCTTTAACTTCAGCGTTCAAGTGGGAATTCTAGAGTTTGGTCTAGCTTACGATTAAGAAAGATAAATGCCGCAAAATTTCAATGAATTTTGTATAAACCGGAAGGATGGAAATCATAATAGTTTCGATTAGGATGAAATAATGTGTGAAGTTTGATCCTGTCAGTAGTCATAGCTTGAAAGAATGTTTGGAAATCGGAAGAATAAAAGTAGCAGACAACATCAGTCGGCTTTTAACTGACATTGCAGAAGAGGCGTATATTCTGTCAAAGATATTTTTTCTAATTTTCTGCAGATTTTCATTATTCTTTAGTCTTTATGACAATATATTAATTTCTTATGAGGCACAAGGCCAGCAATTTAAAGGGAGGTAAAATTGGGCTAAGTTGACACCATATTGGATTTAAAATATATTCTATCGAATCCGTAATGATGAAAAGCAAAGTTGTCATTGGCAGGTGTTGAAACCAGAACGTAGAGATCCATAACGAAATAATTGTTTCTACTATTGGCACAAGGCCAGCAATTACGCAGTACATTACTGCTACATTATTTTATCCACCCCGTAGGGATGAAAGGCAAAGTTAACCTCGGCGGTATTTGAACTCAGAATGGCAAGAGTTGTAACTCTATGCGTCAAAGCATGGCGTCCGACCCTCTACCGATACAGCCAATTCACCACCCTTAATAACGAAATAATGCAATATATTACATCAGACGACCTTACCGAATTAGCTAGCTTCAGCATTCAGTATTTAGAAGAAAGGAGGTAGGTGTATAAGAGAAACTTGCTATCTTCAATTCAGTATTCGTGCCAAGCGTTACTTATGGTCATGTATGCTGGGTAATGATCGAAAGTATACGATCAAGAATACAAGGGCTCGAAATGGGATTCCTCCGAAGGATCTTTGGAGTAACGTTACTCGATAAAGTACGTAACTCGGAGATCAGAGTGTCACTCCAGATAGATCCTCTACATCTCATAACTGAGAGTACACAGTTCTGTTAATATTGGCATGTGATTAGAACTTCTGAGGAAAGAATCGCAGTGCAGATTTTTACAAGCAAAACTAATCGGCAGGTGACTCTGAAGTAGAGCCCGAGCAAGATGTTTGGATAACATAAATGAGCTTGGCTAGTCACGATTGGGGACCCTGCCGGCTCAGTAGGAATTGGTTGCTTGTAACAAGACACTCTGGAAGGTATGTTTGAATACTCTGCACCCAAGACTCTGTGAGGAATAGGCGAGCGAAGAAGGGGATTTACCTCCCTTTTATTCCCCTTAAGCTGACAGCATGTGGTGAGTCTTTTTACTGAGATAATGTAATTAAAAGTAAAATATTTGTACAAACAAAACAATTTTGAACAGTACAAATTAAAATCAGAACAAAGTATATATTCTAATTGGTATATGTGTATAAAATGTCGTGACTAATTAAATATGTGAACAATATACTATAGATAGATCAGTGGATGTAGAATAGTAAAATATATATAAAAGGTGCGAAGTAAAGCGTTTCAGTTATCGCTTCTCGGCCTTTTGGCTAAGATCAAAGTGTAGTATCTGTTCTTATCAGCTTAATATCTGATATGGTCCCTATATGGGACCATCGATATTAAACGGATTTTTAGAACTTGGCGAAGAGTTAGGGGCTTGCTCCGCCTTTGCCACGGGGTGGCCTGGTATTGCAGTATATCCAGGATTTAGCCAATCTCCTACTCGGGAGATATAACTAATCCAAAAACAGACTCAGTTTTTATCTATGTATGCTTCATATTGTCATGTTATGGTATTCTATGTTTCAATAACTGCTCAGGTTAATTTTTGACTTTCGGTGTCGAGAAAGTAAAGTGCCAGTAACTCATTGGATCCATGTAACCACATCCCTTTCAATACATCGCCTTCTCACGAAACTACAATTAATGAACTACAGAGAAAGCATGCAAGTCGAGGTTCATGTTGAAATCGACGATGATTCAGAACTCTTACCTAATGTTCTAAAACCTATTCCTTACCGCCAAAATAGTGGATGATACATGCACTAGAGTCCGCAATCACAATTTGCACCCGGGAGACGGGATAATACAGCCTTCCGAGCAGATTTACATTAGCCATTCGAAACTAAGTTCTACACATCTGCAGTAAAGATTTCATGTAGGAAAATCGTATGGTTTACCATTTCTTCTGAGAAAAATCCAGGCAAATTATTGAAAAATCCTGTCTTTAACTTCAGCGTTCAAGTGGGAATTCTAGAGTTTGGTCTAGGTTACGATTAAGAAAGATAAGTGCCGCAAAATTTCAATGAATTTTGTGTAAACCGGAAGGATGGAAATCATAATAGTTTCGATTAGGATGAAATAATGTGTGAAGTTTGATCCTGTCAGTAGTCATAGCTTGAAAGAATGTTTGGAAATCGGAAGAATAAAAGTAGCAGACAACATCAGGCGGCTTTTAACTGACATTGCAGAAGAGGCGTATATTCTGTCAAAGATATTTTTTCTAATTTTCTGCAGATTTTCATTATTCTTTAGTCTTTATGACAATATATTAATTTCTTATGAGGCACAAGGCCAGCAATTTAAGGGGAGGTAGAATTGGGCTAAGTTGACAGCATATTGGATTTAAAATATATTCTATCGAATCCGTAATGATGAAAAGCAAAGTTGTCATTGGCAGGTGTTGAAACCAGAACGTAGAGATCCATAACGAAATAATTGTTTCTACTATTGGCACAAGGCCAGCAATTACGCAGTACATTACTGCTACATTATTTTATCCACCCCGTAGGGATGAAAGGCAAAGTTAACCTCGGCGGTATTTGAACTCAGAATGGCAAGAATTGTAACTCTATGCGTCAAAGCATGGCGTCCGACCCTCTACCGATACAGCCAATTCACCACCCTTAATAACGAAATAATGCAATATATTACATCAGACGACCTTACCGAATTAGCTAGCTTCAGCATTCAGTATTGAGAAGAAAGGAGGTAGGTGTATAAGAGAAACTTGCTATCTTCAATTCAGTATTCGTGCCAAGCGTTACTTATGGTCATGTATGCTGGGTAATGATCGAAAGTATATGATCAAGAATACAAGGGCTCGAAATGGGATTCCTCCGAAGGATCTTTGGAGTAACGTTACTCGATAAAGTACGTAACTCGGAGATCAGAGTGTCACTCCAGATAGATCCTCTACATCTCATAACTGAGAGTACACAGTTCTGTTAATATTGGCATGTGATTAGAACTTCTGAGGAAAGAATCGCAGTGCAGATTTTTACAAGCAAAACAAATCGGCAGGTGACTCTGAAGTAGAGCCCGAGCAAGATGTTTGGATAACATAAATGAGCTTGGCTAGTCACGATTGGGGACCCTGCCGGCTCAGTAGGAATTGGTTGCTTGTAACAAGACACTCTGGAAGGTATGTTTGAATACTCTGCACCCAAGACTCTGTGAGGAATAGGCGAGCGAAGAAGGGGATTTACCTCCCTTATATTCCCCTTAAGCTGACAGCATGTGGTGAGTCTTTTTACTGAGATAATGTAATTAAAAGTAAAATATTTGTACAAACAAAACAATTTTGAACAGTACAAATTAAAATCAGAACAAAGTATATATTCTAATTGGTATATGTGTATAAAATGTCGTGACTAATTAAATATGTGAACAATATACTATAGATAGATCAGTGGATGTAGAATAGTAAAATATATATAAAAGGTGCGAAGTAAAGCGTTTCAGTTATCGCTTCTCGGCCTTTTGGCTAAGATCAAAGTGTAGTATCTGTTCTTATCAGCTTAATATCTGATATGGTCCCTATATGGGACCATCGATATTAAACTGATTTTTAGAACTTGGCGAAGAGTTAGGGGCTTGCTCCGCCTTTGCCACGGGTTGGCCTCGTATTGCAGTATATCCAGGATTTGGCCCATCTCCTACTCAGGAGATATAACTAATCCAAAACCAGACTCAGTTTTTATCTATGTATGCTTCATATTGTCATGTTATGGTATTCTATGTTTCAATAACTGCTCAGGTTAATTTTTGACTTTCGGAGTCGAGAAAGTAAAGTGCCAGTAACTCATTGGATCCATGTAACCACATCCCTTTCAATACATCGCCTTCTCACGAAACTACAATTAATGAACTACAGAGAAAGCATGCAAGTCGAGGTTCATGTTGAAATCGACGATGATTCAGAACTCTTACCTAATGTTCTAAAACCTATTCCTTACCGCCAAAATAGTGGATGATACATGCACTAGAGTCCGCAATCACAATTTGCACCCGGGAGACGGGATAATACAGCCTTCCGAGCAGATTTACATTAGCCATTCGAAACTAAGTTCTACACATCTGCAGTAAAGATTTCATGTAGGAAAATCGTATGGTTTACCATTTCTTCTGAGAAAAATCCAGGCAAATTATTGAAAAATCCTGTCTTTAACTTCAGCGTTCAAGTGGGAATTCTAGAGTTTGGTCTAGGTTACGATTAGGAAAGATAAGTGCCGCAAAATTTCAATGAATTTTGTGTAAACCGGAAGGATGGAAATCATAATAGTTTCGATTAGGATGAAATAATGTGTGAAGTTTGATCCTGTCAGTAGTCATAGCTTGAAAGAATGTTTGGAAATCGGAAGAATAAAAGTAGCAGACAACATCAGGCGGCTTTTAACTGACATTGCAGAAGAGGCGTATATTCTGTCAAAGATATTTTTTCTAATTTTCTGCAGATTTTCATTATTCTTTAGTCTTTATGACAATATATTAATTTCTTATGAGGCACAAGGCCAGCAATTTAAGGGGAGGTAGAATTGGGCTAAGTTGACAGCATATTGGATTTAAAATATATTCTATCGAATCCGTAATGATGAAAAGCAAAGTTGTCATTGGCAGGTGTTGAAACCAGAACGTAGAGATCCATAACGAAATAATTGTTTCTACTATTGGCACAAGGCCAGCAATTACGCAGTACATTACTGCTACATTATTTTATCCACCCCGTAGGGATGAAAGGCAAAGTTAACCTCGGCGGTATTTGAACTCAGAATGGCAAGAGTTGTAACTCTATGCGTCAAAGCATGGCGTCCGACCCTCTACCGATACAGCCAATTCACCACCCTTAATAACGAAATAATGCAATATATTACATCAGACGACCTTACCGAATTAGCTAGCTTCAGCATTCAGTATTGAGAAGAAAGGAGGTAGGTGTATAAGAGAAACTTGCTATCTTCAATTCAGTATTCGTGCCAAGCGTTACTTATGGTCATGTATGCTGGGTAATGATCGAAAGTATATGATCAAGAATACAAGGGCTCGAAATGGGATTCCTCCGAAGGATCTTTGGAGTAACGTTACTCGATAAAGTACGTAACTCGGAGATCAGAGTGTCACTCCAGATAGATCCTCTACATCTCATAACTGAGAGTACACAGTTCTGTTAATATTGGCATGTGATTAGAACTTCTGAGGAAAGAATCGCAGTGCAGATTTTTACAAGCAAAACAAATCGGCAGGTGACTCTGAAGTAGAGCCCGAGCAAGATGTTTGGATAACATAAATGAGCTTGGCTAGTCACGATTGGGGACCCTGCCGGCTCAGTAGGAATTGGTTGCTTGTAACAAGACACTCTGGAAGGTATGTTTGAATACTCTGCACCCAAGACTCTGTGAGGAATAGGCGAGCGAAGAAGGGGATTTACCTCCCTTATATTCCCCTTAAGCTGACAGCATGTGGTGAGTCTTTTTACTGAGATAATGTAATTAAAAGTAAAATATTTGTACAAACAAAACAATTTTGAACAGTACAAATTAAAATCAGAACAAAGTATATATTCTAATTGGTATATGTGTATAAAATGTCGTGACTAATTAAATATGTGAACAATATACTATAGATAGATCAGTGGATGTAGAATAGTAAAATATATATAAAAGATGCGAAGTAAAGCGTTTCAGTTATCGCTTCTCGGCCTTTTGGCTAAGATCAAAGTGTAGTATCTGTTCTTATCAGCTTAATATCTGATATGGTCCCTATATGGGACCATCGATATTAAACTGATTTTTAGAACTTGGCGAAGAGTTAGGGGCTTGCTCCGCCTTTGCCACGGGTTGGCCTCGTATTGCAGTATATCCAGGATTTGGCCCATCTCCTACTCAGGAGATATAACTAATCCAAAACCAGACTCAGTTTTTATCTATGTATGCTTCATATTGTCATGTTATGGTATTCTATGTTTCAATAACTGCTCAGGTTAATTTTTGACTTTCGGAGTCGAGAAAGTAAAGTGCCAGTAACTCATTGGATCCATGTAACCACATCCCTTTCAATACATCGCCTTCTCACGAAACTACAATTAATGAACTACAGAGAAAGCATGCAAGTCGAGGTTCATGTTGAAATCGACGATGATTCAGAACTCTTACCTAATGTTCTAAAACCTATTCCTTACCGCCAAAATAGTGGATGATACATGCACTAGAGTCCGCAATCACAATTTGCACCCGGGAGACGGGATAATACAGCCTTCCGAGCAGATTTACATTAGCCATTCGAAACTAAGTTCTACACATCTGCAGTAAAGATTTCATGTAGGAAAATCGTATGGTTTACCATTTCTTCTGAGAAAAATCCAGGCAAATTATTGAAAAATCCTGTCTTTAACTTCAGCGTTCAAGTGGGAATTCTAGAGTTTGGTCTAGGTTACGATTAGGAAAGATAAGTGCCGCAAAATTTCAATGAATTTTGTGTAAACCGGAAGGATGGAAATCATAATAGTTTCGATTAGGATGAAATAATGTGTGAAGTTTGATCCTGTCAGTAGTCATAGCTTGAAAGAATGTTTGGAAATCGGAAGAATAAAAGTAGCAGACAACATCAGTGGGCTTTTAGCTGACATTGCAGAAGAGGCGTATATTCTGTCAAAGATATTTTTTCTGATTTTCTGCAGATTTTCATTATTCTTTAGTCTTTATGACAATATATTAATTTTTTATGAGGCACAAGGCCAGCAATTTAAAGGGAGGTAAAATTGGGCTAAGTTGACACCATATTGGATTTAAAATATATTCTATCGAATCCGTAATGATGAAAAGCAAAGTTGTCATTGGCAGGTGTTGAAACCAGAACGTAGAGATCCATAACGAAATAATTGTTTCTACTATTGGCACAAGGCCAGCAATTACGCAGTACATTACTGCTACATTATTTTATCCACCCCGTAGGGATGAAAGGCAAAGTTAACCTCGGCGGTATTTGAACTCAGAATGGCAAGAATTGTAACTCTATGCGTCAAAGCATGGCGTCCGACCCTCTACCGATACAGCCAATTCACCACCCTTAATAACGAAATAATGCAATATATTACATGAGACGACCTTACCGAATTAGCTAGCTTCAGCATTCAGTATTGAGAAGAAAGGAGGTAGGTGTATAAGAGAAACTTGCTATCTTCAATTCAGTATTCGTGCCAAGCGTTACTTATGGTCATGTATGCTGGGTAATGATCGAAAGTATATGATCAAGAATACAAGGGCTCGAAATGGGATTCCTCCGAAGGATCTTTGGAGTAACGTTACTCGATAAAGTACGTAACTCGGAGATCAGAGTGTCACTCCAGATAGATCCTCTACATCTCATAACTGAGAGTACACAGTTCTGTTAATATTGGCATGTGATTAGAACTTCTGAGGAAAGAATCGCAGTGCAGATTTTTACAAGCAAAACTAATCGGCAGGTGACTCTGAAGTAGAGCCCGAGCAAGATGTTTGGATAACATAAATGAGCTTGGCTAGTCACGATTGGAGATCCTGCCGGCTCAGTAGGAATTGGTTGCTTGTAACAAGACACTCTGGAAGGTATGTTTGAATACTCTGCACCCAAGACTCTGTGAGGAATAGGCGAGCGAAGAAGGGGATTTACCTCCCTTATATTCCCCTTAAGCTGACAGCATGTGGTGAGTCTTTTTACTGAGATAATTTAATTAAAAGTAAATTATTTGTACAAACAAAACAATTTTGAACAGTACAAATTAAAATCAGAACAAAGTATATATTCTAATTGCTATATGTGTATAAAATCTCGTGACTAATTAAATATGTGAACAATATACTATAGATAGATCAGTGGATGTAGAATAGTAAAATATATATAAAAGGTGCGAAGTAAAGCTTTTCAGTTATCGCTTCTCGGCCTTTTGGCTAAGATCAAAGTGTAGTATCTGTTCTTATCAGCTTAATATCTGATATGGTCCCTATATGGGACCATCGATATTAAACTGATTTTTAGAACTTGGCGAAGAGTTAGGGGCTTGCTCCGCCTTTGCCACGGGTTGGCCTGGTATTGCAGTATATCCAGGATTTGGCCCATCTCCTACTCAGGAGATATAACTAATCCAAAAACAGACTCAGTTTTTATCTATGTATGCTTCATATTGTCATGTTATGGTATTCTATGTTTCAATAACTGCCCAGGTTAATTTTTGACTTTCGGAGACGAGAAAGTAAAGTGCCAGTAACTCATTGGATCCATGTAACCACATCCCTTTCAATACATCGCCTTCTCACGAAACTACAATTAATGAACTACAGAGTAAGCATGCAAGTCGAGGTTCATGCTGAAATCGACGATGATTCAGAACTCTTACCTAATGTTCTAAAACCTATTCCTTACCGCCAAAATAGTGGATGATACATGCACTAGAGTCCGCAATCACAATTCGCACCCGGGAGACGGGATAATACAGCCTTCCGAGCAGATTTACGTTAGCCATTCGAAACCAAGTTCTACACATCTGCAGTAAAAATTTCATGTAGGAAAATCCTATGGTTTACCATTTCTTCTGATAAAAATCCAGGCAAATTATTGAAAAATCCTGTCTTTAACTTCAGCGTTCAAGTGGGAATTCTAGAGTTTGGTCTAGCTTACGATTAAGAAAGATAAGTGCCGCAAAATTTCAATGAATTTTGTGTAAACCGGAAGGATGGAAATCATAATAGTTTCGATTAGGATGAAATAATGTGTGAAGTTTGATCCTGTCAGTAGTCATAGCTTGAAAGAATGTTTGGAAATCGGAAGAATAAAAGTAGCAGACAACATCAGTGGGCTTTTAACTGACATTGCAGAAGAGGCGTATATTCTGTCAAAGATATTTTTTCTAATTTTCTGCAGATTTTCATTATTCTTTAGTCTTTATGACAATATATTAATTTCTTATGAGGCACAAGGCCAGCAATTTAAAGGGAGGTAAAATTGGGCTAAGTTGACACCATATTGGATTTAAAATATATTCTATCGAATCCGTAATGATGAAAAGCAAAGTTGTCATTGGCAGGTGTTGAAACCAGAACGTAGAGATCCATAACGAAATAATTGTTTCTACTATTGGCACAAGGCCAGCAATTACGCAGTACATTACTGCTACATTATTTTATCCACCCCGTAGGGATGAAAGGCAAAGTTAACCTCGGCGGTATTTGAACTCAGAATGGCAAGAGTTGTAACTCTATGCGTCAAAGCATGGCGTCCGACCCTCTACCGATACAGCCAATTCACCACCCTTAATAACGAAATAATGCAATATATTACATCAGACGACCTTACCGAATTAGCTAGCTTCAGCATTCAGTATTGAGAAGAAAGGAGGTAGGTGTATAAGAGAAACTTGCTATCTTCAATTCAGTATTCGTTCCAAGCGTTACTTATGGTCATGTATGCTGGGTAATGATCGAAAGTATACGATCAAGAATACAAGGGCTCGAAATGGGATTCCTCCGAAGGATCTTTGGAGTAACGTTACTCGATAAAGTACGTAACTCGGAGATCAGAGTGTCACTCCAGATAGATCCTCTACATCTCATAACTGAGAGTACACAGTTCTGTTAATATTGGCATGTGGTTAGAACTTCTGAGGAAAGAATCGCAGTGCAGATTTTTACAAGCAAAACTAATCGGCAGGTGACTCTGAAGTAGAGCCCGAGCAAGATGTTTGGATAACATAAATGAGCTTGGCTAGTCACGATTGGGGACCCTGCCGGCTCAGTAGGAATTGGTTGCTTGTAACAAGACACTCTGGAAGGTATGTTTGAATACTCTGCACCCAAGACTCTGTGAGGAATAGGCGAGCGAAGAAGGGGATTTACCTCCCTTATATTCCCCTTAAGCTGACAGCATGTGGTGAGTCTTTTTACTGAGATAATGTAATTAAAAGTAAAATATTTGTACAAACAAAACAATTTTGAACAGTACAAATTAAAATCAGAACAAAGTATATATTCTAATTGGTATATGTGTATAAAATGTCGTGACTAATTAAATATGTGAACAATATACTATAGATAGATCAGTGGATGTAGAATAGTAAAATATATATAAAAGGTGCGAAGTAAAGCGTTTCAGTTATCGCTTCTCGGCCTTTTGGCTAAGATCAAAGTGTAGTATCTGTTCTTATCAGCTTAATATCTGATATGGTCCCTATATGGGACCATCGATATTAAACTGATTTTTAGAACTTGGCGAAGAGTTAGGGGCTTGCTCCGCCTTTGCCACGGGTTGGCCTCGTATTGCAGTATATCCAGGATTTGGCCCATCTCCTACTCAGGAGATATAACTAATCCAAAAACAGACTCAGTTTTTATCTATGTATGCTTCATATTGTCATGTTATGGTATTCTATGTTTCAATAACTGCCCAGGTTAATTTTTGACTTTCGGAGACGAGAAAGTAAAGTGCCAGTAACTCATTGGATCCATGTAACCACATCCCTTTCAATACATCGCCTTCTCACGAAACTACAATTAATGAACTACAGAGTAAGCATGCAAGTCGAGGTTCATGCTGAAATCGACGATGATTCAGAACTCTTACCTAATGTTCTAAAACCTATTCCTTACCGCCAAAATAGTGGATGATACATGCACTAGAGTCCGCAATCACAATTCGCACCCGGGAGACGGGATAATACAGCCTTCCGAGCAGATTTACATTAGCCATTCGAAACTAAGTTCTACACATCTGCAGTAAAGATTTCATGTAGGAAAATCGTATGGTTTACCATTTCTTCTGATAAAAATCCAGGCAAATTATTGAAAAATCCTGTCTTTAACTTCAGCGTTCAAGTGGGAATTCTAGAGTTTGGTCTAGCTTACGATTAAGAAAGATAAGTGCCGCAAAATTTCAATGAATTTTGTGTAAACCGGAAGGATGGAAATCATAATAGTTTCGATTAGGATGAAATAATGTGTGAAGTTTGATCCTGTCAGTAGTCATAGCTTGAAAGAATGTTTGGAAATCGGAAGAATAAAAGTAGCAGACAACATCAGTGGGCTTTTAGTTGACATTGCAGAAGAGGCGTATATTCTGTCAAAGATATTTTTTCTAATTTTCTGCAGATTTTCATTATTCTTTAGTCTTTATGACAATATATTAATTTCTTATGAGGCACAAGGCCAGCAATTTAAAGGGAGGTAAAATTGGGCTAAGTTGACACCATATTGGATTTAAAATATATTCTATCGAATCCGTAATGATGAAAAGCAAAGTTGTCATTGGCAGGTGTTGAAACCAGAACGTAGAGATCCATAACGAAATAATTGTTTCTACTATTGGCACAAGGCCAGCAATTACGCAGTACATTACTGCTACATTATTTTATCCACCCCGTAGGGATGAAAGGCAAAGTTAACCTCGGCGGTATTTGAACTCAGAATGGCAAGAGTTGTAACTCTATGCGTCAAAGCATGGCGTCCGACCCTCTACCGATACAGCCAATTCACCACCCTTAATAACGAAATAATGCAATATATTACATCAGACGACCTTACCGAATTAGCTAGCTTCAGCATTCAGTATTGAGAAGAAAGGAGGTAGGTGTATAAGAGAAACTTGCTATCTTCAATTCAGTATTCGTTCCAAGCGTTACTTATGGTCATGTATGCTGGGTAATGATCGAAAGTATACGATCAAGAATACAAGGGCTCGAAATGGGATTCCTCCGAAGGATCTTTGGAGTAACGTTACTCGATAAAGTACGTAACTCGGAGATCAGAGTGTCACTCCAGATAGATCCTCTACATCTCATAACTGAGAGTACACAGTTCTGTTAATATTGGCATGTGGTTAGAACTTCTGAGGAAAGAATCGCAGTGCAGATTTTTACAAGCAAAACTAATCGGCAGGTGACTCTGAAGTAGAACCCGAGCAAGATGTTTGGATAACATAAATGAGCTTGGCTAGTCACGATTGGGGACCCTGCCGGCTCAGTAGGAATTGGTTGCTTGTAACAAGACACTCTGGAAGGTATGTTTGAATACTCTGCACCCAAGACTCTGTGAGGAATAGGCGAGCGAAGAAGGGGATTTACCTCCCTTATATTCCCCTTAAGCTGACAGCATGTGGTGAGTCTTTTTACTGAGATAATGTAATTAAAAGTAAAATATTTGTACAAACAAAACAATTTTGAACAGTACAAATTAAAATCAGAACTAAGTATATATTCTAATTGGTATATGTGTATAAAATGTCGTGACTAATTAAATATGTGAACAATATACTATAGATAGATCAGTGGATGTAGAATAGTAAAATATATATAAAAGGTGCGAAGTAAAGCGTTTCAGTTATCGCTTCTCGGCCTTTTGGCTAAGATCAAAGTGTAGTATCTGTTCTTATCAGCTTAATATCTGATTTGGTCCCTATATGGGACCATCGATATTAAACTGATTTTTACAACTTGGCGAAGAGTTAGGGGCTTGCTCCGCCTTTGCCACGGGTTGGCCTGGTATTGCAGTATATCCAGGATTTGGCCCATCTCCTACTCAGGAGATATAACTAATCCAAAAACAGACTCAGTTTTTATCTATGTATGCTTCATATTGTCATGTTATGGTATTCTATGTTTCAATAACTGCCCAGGTTAATTTTTGACTTTCGGAGACGAGAAAGTAAAGTGCCAGTAACTCATTGGATCCATGTAACCACATCCCTTTCAATACATCGCCTTCTCACGAAACTACAATTAATGAACTACAGAGTAAGCATGCAAGTCGAGGTTCATGCTGAAATCGACGATGATTCAGAACTCTTACCTAATGTTCTAAAACCTATTCCTTACCGCCAAAATAGTGGATGATACATGCACTAGAGTCCGCAATCACAATTCGCACCCGGGAGACGGGATAATACAGCCTTCCGAGCAGATTTACATTAGCCATTCGAAACTAAGTTCTACACATCTGCAGTAAAGATTTCATGTAGGAAAATCGTATGGTTTACCATTTCTTCTGATAAAAATCCAGGCAAATTATTGAAAAATCCTGTCTTTAACTTCAGCGTTCAAGTGGGAATTCTAGAGTTTGGTCTAGCTTACGATTAAGAAAGATAAGTGCCGCAAAATTTCAATGAATTTTGTGTAAACCGGAAGGATGGAAATCATAATAGTTTCGATTAGGATGAAATAATGTGTGAAGTTTGATCCTGTCAGTAGTCATAGCTTGAAAGAATGTTTGGAAATCGGAAGAATAAAAGTAGCAGACAACATCAGTGGGCTTTTAACTGACATTGCAGAAGAGGCGTATATTCTGTCAAAGATATTTTTTCTAATTTTCTGCAGATTTTCATTATTCTTTAGTCTTTATGACAATATATTAATTTCTTATGAGGCACAAGGCCAGCAATTTAAAGGGAGGTAAAATTGGGCTAAGTTGACACCATATTGGATTTAAAATATATTCTATCGAATCCGTAATGATGAAAAGCAAAGTTGTCATTGGCAGGTGTTGAAACCAGAACGTAGAGATCCATAACGAAATAATTGTTTCTACTATTGGCACAAGGCCAGCAATTACGCAGTACATTACTGCTACATTATTTTATCCACCCCGTAGGGATGAAAGGCAAAGTTAACCTCGGCGGTATTTGAACTCAGAATGGCAAGAGTTGTAACTCTATGCGTCAAAGCATGGCGTCCGACCCTCTACCGATACAGCCAATTCACCACCCTTAATAACGAAATAATGCAATATATTACATCAGACGACCTTACCGAATTAGCTAGCTTCAGCATTCAGTATTGAGAAGAAAGGAGGTAGGTGTATAAGAGAAACTTGCTATCTTCAATTCAGTATTCGTTCCAAGCGTTACTTATGGTCATGTATGCTGGGTAATGATCGAAAGTATACGATCAAGAATACAAGGGCTCGAAATGGGATTCCTCCGAAGGATCTTTGGAGTAACGTTACTCGATAAAGTACGTAACTCGGAGATCAGAGTGTCACTCCAGATAGATCCTCTACATCTCATAACTGAGAGTACACAGTTCTGTTAATATTGGCATGTGGTTAGAACTTCTGAGGAAAGAATCGCAGTGCAGATTTTTACAAGCAAAACTAATCGGCAGGTGACTCTGAAGTAGAACCCGAGCAAGATGTTTGGATAACATAAATGAGCTTGGCTAGTCACGATTGGGGACCCTGCCGGCTCAGTAGGAATTGGTTGCTTGTAACAAGACACTCTGGAAGGTATGTTTGAATACTCTGCACCCAAGACTCTGTGAGGAATAGGCGAGCGAAGAAGGGGATTTACCTCCCTTATATTCCCCTTAAGCTGACAGCATGTGGTGAGTCTTTTTACTGAGATAATGTAATTAAAAGTAAAATATTTGTACAAACAAAACAATTTTGAACAGTACAAATTAAAATCAGAACTAAGTATATATTCTAATTGGTATATGTGTATAAAATGTCGTGACTAATTAAATATGTGAACAATATACTATAGATAGATCAGTGGATGTAGAATAGTAAAATATATATAAAAGGTGCGAAGTAAAGCGTTTCAGTTATCGCTTCTCGGCCTTTTGGCTAAGATCAAAGTGTAGTATCTGTTCTTATCAGCTTAATATCTGATATGGTCCCTATATGGGACCATCGATATTAAACTGATTTTTACAACTTGGCGAAGAGTTAGGGGCTTGCTCCGCCTTTGCCACGGGTTGGCCTGGTATTGCAGTATATCCAGGATTTGGCCCATCTCCTACTCAGGAGATATAACTAATCCAAAAACAGACTCAGTTTTTATCTATGTATGCTTCATATTGTCATGTTATGGTATTCTATGTTTCAATAACTGCTCAGGTTAATTTTTGACTTTCGGAGTCGATAAAGTAAAGTGCCAGTAACTCATTGGATCCATGTAACCACATCCCTTTCAATACATCGCCTTCTCACGAAACTACAATTAATGAACTACAGAGAAAGCATGCAAGTCGAGGTTCATGCTGAAATCGACGATGATTCAGAACTCTTACCTAATGTTCTAAAACCTATTCCTTACCGCCAAAATAGTGGATGATACATGCACTAGAGTCCGCAATCACAATTCGCACCCGGGAGACGGGATAATACAGCCTTCCGAGCAGATTTACATTAGCCATTCGAAACTAAGTTCTACACATCTGCAGTAAAGATTTCATGTAGGAAAATCGTATGGTTTACCATTTCTTCTGAGAAAAATCCAGGCAAATTATTGAAAAATCCTGTCTTTAACTTCAGCGTTCAAGTGGGAATTCTAGAGTTTGGTCTAGGTTACGATTAGGAAAGATAAGTGCCGCAAAATTTCAATGAATTTTGTGTAAACCGGAAGGATGGAAATCATAATAGTTTCGATTAGGATGAAATAATGTGTGAAGTTTGATCCTGTCAGTAGTCATAGCTTGAAAGAATCTTTGGAAATCGGAATAATAAAAGTAGCAGACAACATCAGTGGGCTTTTAGTTGACATTGCAGAAGAGGCCTATATTCTGTCAAAGATATTTTTTCTGATTTTCTGCAGATTTTCATTATTCTTTAGTCTTTATGACAATATATTAATTTTTTATGATGCACAAGGCCAGCAATTTAAAGGGAGGTAAAATTGGGCTAAGTTGACACCATATTGGATTTAAAATATATTCTATCGAATCCGTAATGATGAAAAGCAAAGTTGTCATTGGCAGGTGTTGAAACCAGAACTTAGAGATCCATAACGAAATAATTGTTTCTACTATTGGCACAAGGCCAGCAATTACGCAGTACATTACTGCTACATTATTTTATCCACCCCGTAGGGATGAAAGGCAAAGTTAACCTCGGCGGGATTTGAACTCAGAATGGCAAGAGCCGTAACTCTATGCGTCAAAGCATGGCGTCCGACCCTCTACCGATACAGCCAATTCACAACCCTTAATAACGAAATAATGCAATATATTACATCAGACGACCTTACCGAATTAGCTAGCTTCAGCATTCAGTATTGAGAAGAAAGGAGGTAGGTGTATAAGAGAAACTTGCTATCTTCAATTCAGTAATCGTGCCAAGCGTTACTTATGGTCATGTATGCTGGGTAATGATCGAAAGTATATGATCAAGAATACAAGGGCTCGAAATGGGATTCCTCCGAAGGATCTTTGGAGTAACGTTACTCGATAAAGTACGTAACTCGGAGATCAGAGTGTCACTCCAGATAGATCCTCTACATCTCATAACTGAGAGTACACAGTTCTGTTAATATTGGCATGTGGTTAGAACTTCTGAGGAAAGAATCGCAGTGCAGATTTTTACAAGCAAAACTAATCGGCAGGTGACTCTGAAGTAGAGCCCGAGCAAGATGTTTGGATAACATAAATGAGCTTGGCTAGTCACGATTGGGGATCCTGCCGGCTCAGTAGGAATTGGTTGCTTGTAACAAGACACTCTGGAAGGTATGTTTGAATACTCTGCACCCAAGACTCTGTGAGGAATAGGCGAGCGAAGAAGGGGATTTACCTCCCTTATATTCCCCTTAAGCTGACAGCATGTGGTGAGTCTTTTTACTGAGATAATTTAATTAAAAGTAAAATATTTGTACAAACAAAACAATTTTGAACAGTACAAATTAAAATCAGAACAAAGTATATATTCTAATTGGTATATGTGTATAAAATGTCGTGACTAATTAAATATGTGAACAATATACTATAGATAGATCAGTGGATGTAGAATAGTAAAATATATATAAAAGGTGCGAAGTAAAGCGTTTCAGTTATCGCTTCTCGGCCTTTTGGCTAAGATCAAAGTGTAGTATCTGTTCTTATCAGCTTAATATCTGATATGGTCCCTATATGGGACCATCGATATTAAACTGATTTTTAGAACTTGGCGAAGAGTTAGGGGCTTGCTCCGCCTTTGCCACGGGTTGGCCTGGTATTGCAGTATATCCAGGATTTGGCCCATCTCCTACTCGGGAGATATAACTAATCCAAAAGCAGACTCAGTTTTTATCTATGTATGCTTCATATTGTCATGTTATGGTATTCTATGTTTCAATAACTGCCCAGGTTAATTTTTGACTTTCGGAGTCGAGAAAGTAAAGTGCCAGTAACTCATTGGATCCATGTAACCACATCCCTTTCAATACATCGCCTTCTCACGAAACTACAATTAATGAACTACAGAGAAAGCATGCAAGTCGAGGTTCATGCTGAAATCGACGATGATTCAGAACTCTTACCTAATGTTCTAAAACCTATTCCTTACCGCCAAAATAGTGGATGATACATGCACTAGAGTCCGCAATCACAATTCGCACCCGGGAGACGGGATAATACAGCCTTCCGAGCAGATTTACATTAGCCATTCGAAACTAAGTTCTACACATCTGCAGTAAAGATTTCATGTAGGAAAATCGTATGGTTTACCATTTCTTCTGATAACAATCCAGGCAAATTATTGAAAACTCCTGTCTTTAACTTCAGCGTTCAAGTGGGAATTCTAGAGTTTGGTCTAGCTTACGATTAAGAAAGATAAGTGCCGCAAAATTTCAATGAATTTTGTGTAAACCGGAAGGATGGAAATCATAATAGTTTCGATTAGGATGAAATAATGTGTGAAGTTTGATCCTGTCAGTAGTCATAGCTTGAAAGAATGTTTGGAAATCGGAAGAATAAAAGTAGCAGACAACATCAGTCGGCTTTTAACTAATATTGCAGAAGAGGCGTATATTCTGTCAAAGATATTTTTTCTAATTTTCTGCAGATTTTCATTATTCTTTAGTCTTTATAACAATATATTAATTTCTTATGAGGCACAAGGCCAGCAATTTAAAGGGAGGTAAAATTGGGCTAAGTTGACAGCATATTGGATTTAAAATATATTCTATCGAATCCGTAATGATGAAAAGCAAAGTTGTCATTGGCAGGTGTTGAAACCAGAACTTAGAGATCCATAACGAAATAATTGTTTCTACTATTGGCACAAGGACAGCAATTACGCAGTACATTACTGCTACATTATTTTATCCACCCCGTAGGGATGAAAGGCAAAGTTAACCTCGGCGGGATTTGAACTCAGAATGGCAAGAGCCGTAACTCTATGCGTCAAAGCATGGCGTCCGACCCTCTACCGATACAGCCAATTCACAACCCTTAATAACGAAATAATGCAATATATTACATCAGACGACCTTACCGAATTAGCTAGCTTCAGCATTCAGTATTGAGAAGAAAGGAGGTAGGTGTATAAGAGAAACTTGCTATCTTCAATTCAGTATTCGTGCCAAGCGTTACTTATGGTCATGTATGCTGGGTAATGATCGAAAGTATATGATCAAGAATACAAGGGCTCGAAATGGGATTCCTCCGAAGGATCTTTGGAGTAACGTTACTCGATAAAGTACGTAACTCGGAGATCAGAGTGTCACTCCAGATAGATCCTCTACATCTCATAACTGAGAGTACACAGTTCTGTTAATATTGGCATGTGATTAGAACTTCTGAGGAAAGAATCGCAGTGCAGATTTTTACAAGCAAAACTAATCGGCAGGTGACTCTGAAGTAGAGCCCGAGCAAGATGTTTGGATAACATAAATGAGATTGGCTAGTCACGATTGGGGACCCTGCCGGCTCAGTAGGAATTGGTTGCTTGTAACAAGACACTCTGGAAGGTATGTTTGAATACTCTGCACCCAAGACTCTGTGAGGAATAGGCGAGCGAAGAAGGGGATTTACCTCCCTTATATTCCCCTTAAGCTGACAGCATGTGGTGAGTCTTTTTACTGAGATAATTTAATTAAAAGTAAAATATTTGTACAAACAAAACAATTTTGAACAGTACAAATTAAAATCAGAACAAAGTATATATTCTAATTGGTATATGTGTATAAAATGTCGTGACTAATTAAATATGTGAACAATATACTATAGATAGATCAGTGGATGTAGAATAGTAAAATATATATAAAAGGTGCGAAGTAAAGCGTTTCAGTTATCGCTTCTCGGCCTTTTGGCTAAGATCAAAGTGTAGTATCTGTTCTTATCAGCTTAATATCTGATATGGTCCCTATATGGGACCATCGATATTAAACTGATTTTTAGAACTTGGCGAAGAGTTAGGGGCTTGCTCCGCCTTTGCCACGGGTTGGCCTGGTATTGCAGTATATCCAGGATTTGGCCCATCTCCTACTCGGGAGATATAACTAATCCAAAAACAGACTCAGTTTTTATCTATGTATGCTTCATATTGTCATGTTATGGTATTCTATGTTTCAATAACTGCCCAGGTTAATTTTTGACTTTCGGAGACGAGAAAGTAAAGTGCCAGTAACTCATTGGATCCATGTAACCACATCCCTTTCAATACATCGCCTTCTCACGAAACTACAATTAATGAACTACAGAGAAAGCATGCAAGTCGAGGTTCATGCTGAAATCGACGATGATTCAGAACTCTTACCTAATGTTCTAAAACCTATTCCTTACCGCCAAAATAGTGGATGATACATGCACGAGAGTCCGCAATCACAATTCGCACCCGGGAGACGAGATAATACAGTCTTCCGAGCAGATTTACATTAGCCATTCGAAACTAAGTTCTACACATCTGCAGTAAAGATTTCATGTAGGAAAATCGTATGGTTTACCATTTCTTCTGATAAAAATCCAGGCAAATTATTGAAAAATCCTGTCTTTAACTTCAGCGTTCAAGTGGGAATTCTAGAGTTTGGTCTAGGTTACGATGAAGAAAGATAAGTGCCGCCAAATTTTAATGAATTTTGTGTAAACCGGAAGGATGGAAATCATAATAGTTACGATTAAGATGAAATAATGTGTGAAGTTTGATCCTGTCAGTAGTCATAGCTTGAAAGAATGTTTGGAAATCGGAAGAATAAAAGTAGCAGACAACATCAGTCGGCTTTTAACTGACATTGCAGAAGAGGCGTATATTATGTCAAAGATATTTTTCTAATTTTCTGCAGATTTTCATTATTCTTTAGTCTTTATGACAATATATCAATCTCTTATGAGGTACAAGGCCAGCAATTTAAAGGGATGTAAAATTTGGGCTAAATTGACACCATATTAGATTTAAAATATATTCTATCGAATCCGTAATGATGAAAAGCAAAGTTGTCATTGGCAGGTGTTGAAACCAGAACGTAGAGATCCATAACGAAATAATTGTTTCTACTATTGGCACAAGGCCAGCAATTACGCAGTACATTACTGCTACTTTATTTTATCCAACCCGTAGGGATGAAAGGCAAAGTTAACCTCGGCGGGATTTGAACTCAGAATGGCAAGAGTCGTAACTCTATGCGTCAAAGCATGGCGTCCGACCCTCTACCGATACAGCCAATTCACCACCCTTAATAACGAAATAATGCAATATATTACATCAGACGACCTTACTGAATTAGCTAGCTTCAGCATTCAGTATTGAGAAGAAAGGAGGTAGGTGTATAAGAGAAACTTGCTATCTTCAATTCAGTATTCGTTCCAAGCGTTACTTATGGTCATGTATGCTGGGTAATGATCGAAAGTATATGATCAAGAATACAAGGGCTCGAAATGGGATTCCTCCGAAGGACCTTTGGAGTAACGTTACTCGATAAAGTACGTAACTCGGAGATCAGAGTGTCACACCAGATAGATCCTCTACATCTCATAACTGAGAGTACACAGTTCTGTTAATATTGGCATGTGGTTAGAACTTCTGAGGAAAGAATCGCAGTGCAGATTTTTACAAGCAAAACTAATCGGCAGGTGACTCTGAAGTAGAGCCCGAGCAAGATGTTTGGATAACATAAATGAGCTTGGCTAGTCACGATTGGGGACCCTGCCGGCTCAGTAGGAATTGGTTGCTTGTAACAAGACACTCTGGAAGGTATGTTTGAATACTCTGCACCCAAGACTCTGTGAGGAATAGGCGAGCGAAGAAGGGGATTTACCTCCCTTATATTCCCCTTAAGCTGACAGCATGTGGTGAGTCTTTTTACTGAGATAATTTAATTAAAAGTAAAATATTTGTACAAACAAAACAATTTTGAACAGTACAAATTAAAATCAGAACAAAGTATATATTCTAATTGGTATATGTGTATAAAATGTCGTGACTAATTAAATATGTGAACAATATACTATAGATAGATCAGTGGATGTAGAATAGTAAAATATATATAAAAGGTGCGAAGTAAAGCGTTTCAGTTATCGCTTCTCGGCCTTTTGGCTAAGATCAAAGTGTAGTATCTGTTCTTATCAGCTTAATATCTGATATGGTCCCTATATGGGACCATCGATATTAAACTGATTTTTAGAACTTGGCGAAGAGTTAGGGGCTTGCTCCGCCTTTGCCACGGGTTGGCCTGGTATTGCAGTATATCCAGGATTTGGCCCATCTCCTACTCGGGAGATATAACTAATCCCAAAACAGACTCAGTTTTTATCTATGTATGCTTCATATTGTCATGTTATGGTATTCTATGTTTCAATAACTGCCCAGGTTAATTTTTGACTTTCGGAGACGAGAAAGTAAAGTGCCAGTAACTCATTGGATCCATGTAACCACATCCCTTTCAATACATCGCCTTCTCACGAAACTACAATTAATGAACTACAGAGAAAGCATGCAAGTCGAGGTTCATGCTGAAATCGACGATGATTCAGAACTCTTACCTAATGTTCTAAAACCTATTCCTTACCGCCAAAATAGTGGATGATACATGCACGAGAGTCCGCAATCACAATTCGCACCCGGTAGACGGGATAATACAGCCTTCCGAGCAGATTTACATTAGCCATTCGAAACTAAGTTCTACACATCTGCAGTAAAGATTTCATGTAGGAAAATCGTATGGTTTACCATTTCTTCTGAGAAAAATCCAGGCAAATTATTGAAAAATCCTGTCTTTAACTTCAGCGTTCAAGTGGGAATTCTAGAGTTTGGTCTAGGTTACGATTAGGAAAGATAAGTGCCGCAAAATTTCAATGAATTTTGTGTAAACCGGAAGGATGGAAATCATAATAGTTTCGATTAGGATGAAATAATGTGTGAAGTTTGATCCTGTCAGTAGTCATAGCTTGAAAGAATGTTTGGAAATCGGAATAATAAAAGTAGCAGACAACATCAGTGGGCTTTTAACTGACATTGCAGAAGAGGCGTATATTCTGTCAAAGATATTTTTTCTGATTTTCTGCAGATTTTCATTATTCTTTAGTCTTTATGACAATATATTAATTTCTTATGATGCACAAGGCCAGCAATTTAAAGGGATGTAAAATTGGGCTAAGTTGACACCATATTAGATTTAAAATATATTCTATCGAATCCGTAATGATGAAAAGCAAAGTTGTCATTGGCAGGTGTTGAAACCAGAACGTAGAGATCCATAACGAAATAATTGTTTCTACTATTGGCACAAGGCCAGCAATTACGCAGTACATTACTGCTACTTTATTTTATCCAACCCGTAGGGATGAAAGCAAAGTTAACCTCGGCGGGATTTGAACTCAGAATGGCAAGAGTCGTAACTCTATGCGTCAAAGCATGGCGTCCGACCCTCTACCGATACAGCCAATTCACCACCCTTAATAACGAAATAATGCAATATATTACATCAGACGACCTTACCGAATTAGCTAGCTTCAGCATTCAGTATTGAGAAGAAAGGAGGTAGGTGTATAAGAGAAACTTGCTATCTTCAATTCAGTATTCGTGCCAAGCGTTACTTATGGTCATGTATGCTGGGTAATGATCGAAAGTATATGATCAAGAATACAAGGGCTCGAAATGGGATTTCTCCGAAGGATCTTTGGAGTAACGTTACTCGATAAAGTACGTAACTCGGAGATCAGAGTGTCACTCCAGATAGATCCTCTACATCTCATAACTGAGAGTACACAGTTCTGTTAATATTGGCATGTGGTTAGAACTTCTGAGGAAAGAATCGCAGTGCAGATTTTTACAAGCAAAACTAATCGGCAGGTGACTCTGAAGTAGAGCCCGAGCAAGATGTTTGGATAACATAAATGAGCTTGGCTAGTCACGATTGGGGATCCTGCCGGCTCAGTAGGAATTGGTTGCTTGTAACAAGACACTCTGGAAGGTATGTTTGAATACTCTGCACCCAAGACTCTGTGAGGAATAGGCGAGCGAAGAAAAGGATTTACCTCCCTTATATTCCCCTTAAGCTGACAGCATGTGGTGAGTCTTTTTACTGAGATAATTTAATTAAAAGTAAAATATTTGTACAAACAAAACAATTTTGAACAGTACAAATTAAAATCAGAACAAAGTATATATTCTAATTGGTATATGTGTATAAAATGTCGTGACTAATTAAATATGTGAACAATATACTATAGATAGATCAGTGGATGTAGAATAGAAAATATATATAAAAGGTGCGATGTAAAGCCTTTCAGTTATCGCTTCTCGGCCTTTTGGCTAAGATCAAAGTGTAGTATCTGTTCTTATCAGCTTAATATCTGATATGGTCCCTATATGGGACCATCGATATTAAACTGATTTTTAGAACTTGGCGAAGAGTTAGGGGCTTGCTCCGCCTTTGCCACGGGTTGGCCTGGTATTGCAGTATATCCAGGATTTGGCCCATCTCCTACTCGGGAGATATAACTAATCCAAAAACAGACTCAGTTTTTATCTATGTATGCTTCATATTGTCATGTTATGGTATTCTATGTTTCAATAACTGCCCAGGTTAATTTTTGACTTTCGGAGACGAGAAAGTAAAGTGCCAGTAACTCATTGAATCCATGTAACCTCATCCCTTTCAATACATCGCCTTCTCACGAAACTACAATTAATGAACTACAGAGAAAGCATGCAAGTCGAGGTTCATGCTGAAATCGACGATGATTCAGAACTCTTACCTAATGTTCTAAAACCTATTCCTTACCGCCAAAATAGTGGATGATACATGCACTAGAGTCCGCAATCACGATTCGCACCCGGGAGACGGGATAATACAGCCTTCCGAGCAGATTTACATTAGCCATTCGAAACTAAGTTCTACACATCTGCAGTAAAGATTTCATGTAGGAAAATCGTATGGTTTACCATTTCTTCTGAGAAAAATCCAGGCAAATTATTGAAAAATCCTGTCTTTAACTTCAGCGTTCAAGTGGGAATTCTAGAGTTTGGTCTAGGTTACGATGAAGAAAGATAAGTGCCGCCAAATTTTAATGAATTTTGTGTAAACCGGAAGGATGGAAATCATAATAGTTACGATTAAGATGAAATAATGTGTGAAGTTTGATCCTGTCAGTAGTCATAGCTTGAAAGAATGTTTGGAAATCGGAAGAATAAAAGTAGCAGACAACATCAGTCGGCTTTTAACTGACATTGCAGAAGAGGCGTATATTATGTCAAAGATATTTTTTCTAATTTTCTGCAGATTTTCATTATTCTTTAGTCTTTATGACAATATATCAATTTCTTATGAGGTACAAGGCCAGCAATTTAAAGGGATGTAAAATTTGGGCTAAGTTGACACCATATTAGATTTAAAATATATTCTATCGAATCCGTAATGATGAAAAGCAAAGTTGTCATTGGCAGGTGTTGAAACCAGAACGTAGAGATCCATAACGAAATAATTGTTTCTACTATTGGCACAAGGCCAGCAATTACGCAGTACATTACTGCTACTTTATTTTATCCAACCCGTAGGGATGAAAGGCAAAGTTAACCTCGGCGGGATTTGAACTCAGAATGGCAAGAGTCGTAACTCTATGCGTCAAAGCATGGCGTCCGACCCTCTACCGATACAGCCAATTCACCACCCTTAATAACGAAATAATGCAATATATTACATCAGACGACCTTACCGAATTAGCTAGCTTCAGCATTCAGTATTGAGAAGAAAGGAGGTAGGTGTATAAGAGAAACTTGCTATCTTCAATTCAGTATTCGTGCCAAGCGTTACTTATGGTCATGTATGCTGGGTAATGATCGAAAGTATATGATCAAGAATACAAGGGCTCGAAATGGGATTTCTCCGAAGGATCTTTGGAGTAACGTTACTCGATAAAGTACGTAACTCGGAGATCAGAGTGTCACTCCAGATAGATCCTCTACATCTCATAACTGAGAGTACACAGTTCTGTTAATATTGGCATGTGGTTAGAACTTCTGAGGAAAGAATCGCAGTGCAGATTTTTACAAGCAAAACTAATCGGCAGGTGACTCTGAAGTAGAGCCCGAGCAAGATGTTTGGATAACATAAATGAGCTTGGCTAGTCACGATTGGGGATCCTGCCGGCTCAGTAGGAATTGGTTGCTTGTAACAAGACACTCTGGAAGGTATGTTTGAATACTCTGCACCCAAGACTCTGTGAGGAATAGGCGAGCGAAGAAAAGGATTTACCTCCCTTATATTCCCCTTAAGCTGACAGCATGTGGTGAGTCTTTTTACTGAGATAATTTAATTAAAAGTAAAATATTTGTACAAACAAAACAATTTTGAACAGTACAAATTAAAATCAGAACAAAGTATATATTCTAATTGGTATATGTGTATAAAATGTCGTGACTAATTAAATATGTGAACAATATACTATAGATAGATCAGTGGATGTAGAATAGAAAATATATATAAAAGGTGCGATGTAAAGCCTTTCAGTTATCGCTTCTCGGCCTTTTGGCTAAGATCAAAGTGTAGTATCTGTTCTTATCAGCTTAATATCTGATATGGTCCCTATATGGGACCATCGATATTAAACTGATTTTTAGAACTTGGCGAAGAGTTAGGGGCTTGCTCCGCCTTTGCCACGGGTTGGCCTGGTATTGCAGTATATCCAGGATTTGGCCCATCTCCTACTCGGGAGATATAACTAATCCAAAAACAGACTCAGTTTTTATCTATGTATGCTTCATATTGTCATGTTATGGTATTCTATGTTTCAATAACTGCCCAGGTTAATTTTTGACTTTCGGAGACGAGAAAGTAAAGTGCCAGTAACTCATTGAATCCATGTAACCTCATCCCTTTCAATACATCGCCTTCTCACGAAACTACAATTAATGAACTACAGAGAAAGCATGCAAGTCGAGGTTCATGCTGAAATCGACGATGATTCAGAACTCTTACCTAATGTTCTAAAACCTATTCCTTACCGCCAAAATAGTGGATGATATATGCACGAGAGTCCGCAATCACAATTCGCACCCGGGAGACGGGATAATACAGCCTTCCGAGCAGATTTACATTAGCCATTCGAAACTAAGTTCTACACATCTGCAGTAAAGATTTCATGTAGGAAAATCGTATGGTTTACCATTTCTTCTGAGAAAAATCCAGGCAAATTATTGAAAAATCCTGTCTTTAACTTCAGCGTTCAAGTGGGAATTCTAGAGTTTGGTCTAGGTTACTATGAAGAAAGATAAGTGCCGCCAAATTTTAATGAATTTTGTGTAAACCGGAAGGATGGAAATCATAATAGTTACGATTAAGATGAAATAATGTGTGAAGTTTGATCCTGTCAGTAGTCATAGCTTGAAAGAATGTTTGGAAATCGGAAGAATAAAAGTAGCAGACAACATCAGTCGGCTTTTAACTGACATTGCAGAAGAGGCGTATATTCTGTCAAAGATATTTTTTCTAATTTTCTGCAGATTTTCATTATTCTTTAGTCTTCATGACAATATATTAATTTCTTATGATGCACAAGGCCAGCAATTTAAAGGGAGGTAAAATTGGGCTAAGTTGACACCATATTGGATTTAAAATATATTCTATCGAATCCGTAATGATGAAAAGCAAAGTTGTCATTGGCAGGTGTTGAAACCAGAACTTAGAGATCCATAACGAAATAATTGTTTCTACTATTGGCACAAGGACAGCAATTACGCAGTACATTACTGCTACATTATTTTATCCACCCCGTAGGGATGAAAGGCAAAGTTAACCTCGGCGGGATTTGAACTCAGAATGGCAAGAGCCGTAACTCTATGCGTCAAAGCATGGCGTCCGACCCTCTACCGATACAGCCAATTCACAACCCTTAATAACGAAATAATGCAATATATTACATCAGACGACCTTACCGAATTAGCTAGCTTCAGCATTCAGTATTGAGAAGAAAGGAGGTAGGTGTATAAGAGAAACTTGCTATCTTCAATTCAGTATTCGTGCCAAGCGTTACTTATGGTCATGTATGCTGGGTAATGATCGAAAGTATATGATCAAGAATACAAGGGCTCGAAATGGGATTCCTCCGAAGGATCTTTGGAGTAACGTTACTCGATAAAGTACGTAACTCGGAGATCAGAGTGTCACTCCAGATAGATCCTCTACATCTCATAACTGAGAGTACACAGTTCTGTTAATATTGGCATGTGATTAGAACTTCTGAGGAAAGAATCGCAGTGCAGATTTTTACAAGCAAAACTAATCGGCAGGTGACTCTGAAGTAGAGCCCGAGCAAGATGTTTGGATAACATAAATGAGCTTGGCTAGTCACGATTGGGGACCCTGCCGGCTCAGTAGGAATTGGTTGCTTGTAACAAGACACTCTGGAAGGTATGTTTGAATACTCTGCACCCAAGACTCTGTGAGGAATAGGCGAGCGAAGAAGGGGATTTACCTCCCTTATATTCCCCTTAAGCTGACAGCATGTGGTGAGTCTTTTTACTGAGATAATTTAATTAAAAGTAAAATATTTGTACAAACAAAACAATTTTGAACAGTACAAATTAAAATCAGAACAAAGTATATATTCTAATTGGTATATGTGTATAAAATGTCGTGACTAATTAAATATGTGAACAATATACTATAGATAGATCAGTGGATGTAGAATAGTAAAATATATATAAAAGGTGCGAAGTAAAGCGTTTCAGTTATCGCTTCTCGGCCTTTTGGCTAAGATCAAAGTGTAGTATCTGTTCTTATCAGCTTAATATCTGATATGGTCCCTATATGGGACCATCGATATTAAACTGATTTTTAGAACTTGGCGAAGAGTTAGGGGCTTGCTCCGCCTTTGCCACGGGTTGGCCTGGTATTGCAGTATATCCAGGATTTGGCCCATCTCCTACTCGGGAGATATAACTAATCCAAAAACAGACTCAGTTTTTATCTATGTATGCTTCATATTGTCATGTTATGGTATTCTATGTTTCAATAACTGCCCAGGTTAATTTTTGACTTTCGGAGACGAGAAAGTAAAGTGCCAGTAACTCATTGGATCCATGTAACCACATCCCTTTCAATACATCGCCTTCTCACGAAACTACAATTAATGAACTACAGAGAAAGCATGCAAGTCGAGGTTCATGCTGAAATCGACGATGATTCAGAACTCTTACCTAATGTTCTAAAACCTATTCCTTACCGCCAAAATAGTGGATGATACATGCACGAGAGTCCGCAATCACAATTCGCACCCGGGAGACGGGATAATACAGTCTTCCGAGCAGATTTACATTAGCCATTCGAAACTAAGTTCTACACATCTGCAGTAAAGATTTCATGTAGGAAAATCGTATGGTTTACCATTTCTTCTGATAAAAATCCAGGCAAATTATTGAAAAATCCTGTCTTTAACTTCAGCGTTCAAGTGGGAATTCTAGAGTTTGGTCTAGGTTACGATGAAGAAAGATAAGTGCCGCCAAATTTTAATGAATTTTGTGTAAACCGGAAGGATGGAAATCATAATAGTTACGATTAAGATGAAATAATGTGTGAAGTTTGATCCTGTCAGTAGTCATAGCTTGAAAGAATGTTTGGAAATCGGAAGAATAAAAGTAGCAGACAACATCAGTCGGCTTTTAACTGACATTGCAGAAGAGGCGTATATTATGTCAAAGATATTTTTCTAATTTTCTGCAGATTTTCATTATTCTTTAGTCTTTATGACAATATATCAATCTCTTATGAGGTACAAGGCCAGCAATTTAAAGGGATGTAAAATTTGGGCTAAATTGACACCATATTAGATTTAAAATATATTCTATCGAATCCGTAATGATGAAAAGCAAAGTTGTCATTGGCAGGTGTTGAAACCAGAACGTAGAGATCCATAACGAAATAATTGTTTCTACTATTGGCACAAGGCCAGCAATTACGCAGTACATTACTGCTACTTTATTTTATCCAACCCGTAGGGATGAAAGGCAAAGTTAACCTCGGCGGGATTTGAACTCAGAATGGCAAGAGTCGTAACTCTATGCGTCAAAGCATGGCGTCCGACCCTCTACCGATACAGCCAATTCACCACCCTTAATAACGAAATAATGCAATATATTACATCAGACGACCTTACTGAATTAGCTAGCTTCAGCATTCAGTATTGAGAAGAAAGGAGGTAGGTGTATAAGAGAAACTTGCTATCTTCAATTCAGTATTCGTTCCAAGCGTTACTTATGGTCATGTATGCTGGGTAATGATCGAAAGTATATGATCAAGAATACAAGGGCTCGAAATGGGATTCCTCCGAAGGACCTTTGGAGTAACGTTACTCGATAAAGTACGTAACTCGGAGATCAGAGTGTCACACCAGATAGATCCTCTACATCTCATAACTGAGAGTACACAGTTCTGTTAATATTGGCATGTGGTTAGAACTTCTGAGGAAAGAATCGCAGTGCAGATTTTTACAAGCAAAACTAATCGGCAGGTGACTCTGAAGTAGAGCCCGAGCAAGATGTTTGGATAACATAAATGAGCTTGGCTAGTCACGATTGGGGATCCTGCCGGCTCAGTAGGAATTGGTTGCTTGTAACAAGACACTCTGGAAGGTATGTTTGAATACTCTGCACCCAAGACTCTGTGAGGAATAGGCGAGCGAAGAAAAGGATTTACCTCCCTTATATTCCCCTTAAGCTGACAGCATGTGGTGAGTCTTTTTACTGAGATAATTTAATTAAAAGTAAAATATTTGTACAAACAAAACAATTTTGAACAGTACAAATTAAAATCAGAACAAAGTATATATTCTAATTGGTATATGTGTATAAAATGTCGTGACTAATTAAATATGTGAACAATATACTATAGATAGATCAGTGGATGTAGAATAGAAAATATATATAAAAGGTGCGATGTAAAGCCTTTCAGTTATCGCTTCTCGGCCTTTTGGCTAAGATCAAAGTGTAGTATCTGTTCTTATCAGCTTAATATCTGATATGGTCCCTATATGGGACCATCGATATTAAACTGATTTTTAGAACTTGGCGAAGAGTTAGGGGCTTGCTCCGCCTTTGCCACGGGTTGGCCTGGTATTGCAGTATATCCAGGATTTGGCCCATCTCCTACTCGGGAGATATAACTAATCCCAAAACAGACTCAGTTTTTATCTATGTATGCTTCATATTGTCATGTTATGGTATTCTATGTTTCAATAACTGCCCAGGTTAATTTTTGACTTTCGGAGACGAGAAAGTAAAGTGCCAGTAACTCATTGGATCCATGTAACCACATCCCTTTCAATACATCGCCTTCTCACGAAACTACAATTAATGAACTACAGAGAAAGCATGCAAGTCGAGGTTCATGCTGAAATCGACGATGATTCAGAACTCTTACCTAATGTTCTAAAACCTATTCCTTACCGCCAAAATAGTGGATGATACATGCACGAGAGTCCGCAATCACAATTCGCACCCGGGAGACGGGATAATACAGCCTTCCGAGCAGATTTACATTAGCCATTCGAAACTAAGTTCTACACATCTGCAGTAAAGATTTCATGTAGGAAAATCGTATGGTTTACCATTTCTTCTGAGAAAAATCCAGGCAAATTATTGAAAAATCCTGTCTTTAACTTCAGCGTTCAAGTGGGAATTCTAGAGTTTGGTCTAGGTTACGATTAGGAAAGATAAGTGCCGCAAAATTTCAATGAATTTTGTGTAAACCGGAAGGATGGAAATCATAATAGTTTCGATTAGGATGAAATAATGTGTGAAGTTTGATCCTGTCAGTAGTCATAGCTTGAAAGAATGTTTGGAAATCGGAATAATAAAAGTAGCAGACAACATCAGTGGGCTTTTAACTGACATTGCAGAAGAGGCGTATATTCTGTCAAAGATATTTTTTCTGATTTTCTGCAGATTTTCATTATTCTTTAGTCTTTATGACAATATATTAATTTCTTATGATGCACAAGGCCAGCAATTTAAAGGGATGTAAAATTGGGCTAAGTTGACACCATATTAGATTTAAAATATATTCTATCGAATCCGTAATGATGAAAAGCAAAGTTGTCATTGGCAGGTGTTGAAACCAGAACGTAGAGATCCATAACGAAATAATTGTTTCTACTATTGGCACAAGGCCAGCAATTACGCAGTACATTACTGCTACTTTATTTTATCCAACCCGTAGGGATGAAAGCAAAGTTAACCTCGGCGGGATTTGAACTCAGAATGGCAAGAGTCGTAACTCTATGCGTCAAAGCATGGCGTCCGACCCTCTACCGATACAGCCAATTCACCACCCTTAATAACGAAATAATGCAATATATTACATCAGACGACCTTACCGAATTAGCTAGCTTCAGCATTCAGTATTGAGAAGAAAGGAGGTAGGTGTAAAAGAGAAACTTGCTATCTTCAATTCAGTATTCGTGCCAAGCGTTACTTATGGTCATGTATGCTGGGTAATGATCGAAAGTATATGATCAAGAATACAAGGGCTCGAAATGGGATTTCTCCGAAGGATCTTTGGAGTAACGTTACTCGATAAAGTACGTAACTCGGAGATCAGAGTGTCACTCCAGATAGATCCTCTACATCTCATAACTGAGAGTACACAGTTCTGTTAATATTGGCATGTGGTTAGAACTTCTGAGGAAAGAACCGCAGTGCAGATTTTTACAAGCAAAACTAATCGGCAGGTGACTCTGAAGTAGAGCCCGAGCAAGATGTTTGGATAACATAAATGAGCTTGGCTAGTCACGATTGGGGATCCTGCCGGCTCAGTAGGAATTGGTTGCTTGTAACAAGACACTCTGGAAGGTATGTTTGAATACTCTGCACCCAAGACTCTGTGAGGAATAGGCGAGCGAAGAAAAGGATTTACCTCCCTTATATTCCCCTTAAGCTGACAGCATGTGGTGAGTCTTTTTACTGAGATAATTTAATTAAAAGTAAAATATTTGTACAAACAAAACAATTTTGAACAGTACAAATTAAAATCAGAACAAAGTATATATTCTAATTGGTATATGTGTATAAAATGTCGTGACTAATTAAATATGTGAACAATATACTATAGATAGATCAGTGGATGTAGAATAGAAAATATATATAAAAGGTGCGATGTAAAGCCTTTCAGTTATCGCTTCTCGGCCTTTTGGCTAAGATCAAAGTGTAGTATCTGTTCTTATCAGCTTAATATCTGATATGGTCCCTATATGGGACCATCGATATTAAACTGATTTTTAGAACTTGGCGAAGAGTTAGGGGCTTGCTCCGCCTTTGCCACGGGTTGGCCTGGTATTGCAGTATATCCAGGATTTGGCCCATCTCCTACTCGGGAGATATAACTAATCCCAAAACAGACTCAGTTTTTATCTATGTATGCTTCATATTGTCATGTTATGGTATTCTATGTTTCAATAACTGCCCAGGTTAATTTTTGACTTTCGGAGACGAGAAAGTAAAGTGCCAGTAACTCATTGAATCCATGTAACCTCATCCCTTTCAATACATCGCCTTCTCACGAAACTACAATTAATGAACTACAGAGAAAGCATGCAAGTCGAGGTTCATGCTGAAATCGACGATGATTCAGAACTCTTACCTAATGTTCTAAAACCTATTCCTTACCGCCAAAATAGTGGATGATACATGCACTAGAGTCCGCAATCACGATTCGCACCCGGGAGACGGGATAATACAGCCTTCCGAGCAGATTTACATTAGCCATTCGAAACTAAGTTCTACACATCTGCAGTAAAGATTTCATGTAGGAAAATCGTATGGTTTACCATTTCTTCTGATAAAAATCCAGGCAAATTATTGAAAAATCCTGTCTTTAACTTCAGCGTTCAAGTGGGAATTCTAGAGTTTGGTCTAGGTTACGATGAAGAAAGATAAGTGCCGCCAAATTTTAATGAATTTTGTGTAAACCGGAAGGATGGAAATCATAATAGTTACGATTAAGATGAAATAATGTGTGAAGTTTGATCCTGTCAGTAGTCATAGCTTGAAAGAATGTTTGGAAATCGGAAGAATAAAAGTAGCAGACAACATCAGTCGGCTTTTAACTGACATTGCAGAAGAGGCGTATATTATGTCAAAGATATTTTTTCTAATTTTCTGCAGATTTTCATTATTCTTTAGTCTTTATGACAATATATCAATTTCTTATGAGGTACAAGGCCAGCAATTTAAAGGGATGTAAAATTTGGGCTAAGTTGACACCATATTAGATTTAAAATATATTCTATCGAATCCGTAATGATGAAAAGCAAAGTTGTCATTGGCAGGTGTTGAAACCAGAACTTAGAGATCCATAACGAAATAATTGTTTCTACTATTGGCACAAGGCCAGCAATTACGCAGTACATTACTGCTACTTTATTTTATCCAACCCGTAGGGATGAAAGGCAAAGTTAACCTCGGCGGGATTTGAACTCAGAATGGCAAGAGTCGTAACTCTATGCGTCAAAGCATGGCGTCCGACCCTCTACCGATACAGCCAATTCACCACCCTTAATAACGAAATAATGCAATATATTACATCAGACGACCTTACCGAATTAGCTAGCTTCAGCATTCAGTATTGAGAAGAAAGGAGGTAGGTGTATAAGAGAAACTTGCTATCTTCAATTCAGTATTCGTGCCAAGCGTTACTTATGGTCATGTATGCTGGGTAATGATCGAAAGTATATGATCAAGAATACAAGGGCTCGAAATGGGATTTCTCCGAAGGATCTTTGGAGTAACGTTACTCGATAAAGTACGTAACTCGGAGATCAGAGTGTCACTCCAGATAGATCCTCTACATCTCATAACTGAGAGTACACAGTTCTGTTAATATTGGCATGTGGTTAGAACTTCTGAGGAAAGAATCGCAGTGCAGATTTTTACAAGCAAAACTAATCGGCAGGTGACTCTGAAGTAGAGCCCGAGCAAGATGTTTGGATAACATAAATGAGCTTGGCTAGTCACGATTGGGGATCCTGCCGGCTCAGTAGGAATTGGTTGCTTGTAACAAGACACTCTGGAAGGTATGTTTGAATACTCTGCACCCAAGACTCTGTGAGGAATAGGCGAGCGAAGAAAAGGATTTACCTCCCTTATATTCCCCTTAAGCTGACAGCATGTGGTGAGTCTTTTTACTGAGATAATGTAATTAAAAGTAAAATATTTGTACAAACAAAACAATTTTGAACAGTACAAATTAAAATCAGAACAAAGTATATATTCTAATTGGTATATGTGTATAAAATGTCGTGACTAATTAAATATGTGAACAATATACTATAGATAGATCAGTGGATGTAGAATAGAAAATATATATAAAAGGTGCGATGTAAAGCCTTTCAGTTATCGCTTCTCGGCCTTTTGGCTAAGATCAAAGTGTAGTATCTGTTCTTATCAGCTTAATATCTGATATGGTCCCTATATGGGACCATCGATATTAAACTGATTTTTAGAACTTGGCGAAGAGTTAGGGGCTTGCTCCGCCTTTGCCACGGGTTGGCCTGGTATTGCAGTATATCCAGGATTTGGCCCATCTCCTACTCGGGAGATATAACTAATCCAAAAACAGACTCAGTTTTTATCTATGTATGCTTCATATTGTCATGTTATGGTATTCTATGTTTCAATAACTGCCCAGGTTAATTTTTGACTTTCGGAGACGAGAAAGTAAAGTGCCAGTAACTCATTGAATCCATGTAACCTCATCCCTTTCAATACATCGCCTTCTCACGAAACTACAATTAATGAACTACAGAGAAAGCATGCAAGTCGAGGTTCATGCTGAAATCGACGATGATTCAGAACTCTTACCTAATGTTCTAAAACCTATTCCTTACCGCCAAAATAGTGGATGATATATGCACGAGAGTCCGCAATCACAATTCGCACCCGGGAGACGGGATAATACAGCCTTCCGAGCAGATTTACATTAGCCATTCGAAACTAAGTTCTACACATCTGCAGTAAAGATTTTATGTAGGAAAATCGTATGGTTTACCATTTCTTCTGAGAAAAATCCAGGCAAATTATTGAAAAATCCTGTCTTTAACTTCAGCGTTCAAGTGGGAATTCTAGAGTTTGGTCTAGGTTACGATTAGGAAAGATAAGTGCCGCAAAATTTCAATGAATTTTGTGTAAACCGGAAGGATGGAAATCATAATAGTTTCGATTAGGATGAAATAATGTGTGAAGTTTGATCCTGTCAGTAGTCATAGCTTGAAAGAATGTTTGGAAATCGGAAGAATAAAAGTAGCAGACAACACCAGTCGGCTTTTAACTGACATTGCAGAAGAGGCGTATATTCTGTCAAAGATATTTTTTCTGATTTTCTGCAGATTTTCATTATTCTTTAGTCGTCATGACAATATATTAATTTCTTATGATGCACAAGGCCAGCAATTTAAAGGGAGGTAAAATTGGGCTAAGTTGACACCATATTGGATTTAAAATATATTCTATCGAATCCGTAATGATGAAAAGCAAAGTTGTCATTGGCAGGTGTTGAAACCAGAACGTAGAGATCCATAACGAAATAATTGTTTCTACTATTGGCACAAGGCCAGCAATTACGCAGTACATTACTGCTACATTATTTTATCCACCCCGTAGGGATGAAAGGCAAAGTTAACCTCGGCGGTATTTGAACTCAGAATGGCAAGAGTTGTAACTCTATGCGTCAAAGCATGGCGTCCGACCCTCTACCGATACAGCCAATTCACCACCCTTAATAACGAAATAATGCAATATATTACATCAGACGACCTTACCGAATTAGCTAGCTTCAGCATTCAGTATTGAGAAGAAAGGAGGTAGGTGTATAAGAGAAACTTGCTATCTTCAATTCAGTATTCGTGCCAAGCGTTACTTATGGTCATGTATGCTGGGTAATGATCGAAAGTATATGATCAAGAATACAAGGGCTCGAAATGGGATTCCTCCGAAGGATCTTTGGAGTAACGTTACTCGATAAAGTACGTAACTCGGAGATCAGAGTGTCACTCCAGATAGATCCTCTACATCTCATAACTGAGAGTACACAGTTCTGTTAATATTGGCATGTGATTAGAACTTCTGAGGAAAGAATCGCAGTGCAGATTTTTACAAGCAAAACTAATCGGCAGGTGACTCTGAAGTAGAGCCCGAGCAAGATGTTTGGATAACATAAATGAGCTTGGCTAGTCACGATTGGGGATCCTGCCGGCTCAGTAGGAATTGGTTGCTTGTAACAAGACACTCTGGAAGGTATGTTTGAATACTCTGCACCCAAGACTCTGTGAGGAATAGGCGAGCGAAGAAGGGGATTTACCTCCCTTATATTCCCCTTAAGCTGACAGCATGTGGTGAGTCTTTTTACTGAGATAATTTAATTAAAAGTAAAATATTTGTACAAACAAAACAATTTTGAACAGTACAAATTAAAATCAGAACAAAGTATATATTCTAATTGGTATATGTGTATAAAATGTCGTGACTAATTAAATATGTGAACAATATACTATAGATAGATCAGTGGATGTAGAATAGTAAAATATATATAAAAGGTGCGAAGTAAAGCGTTTCAGTTATCGCTTCTCGGCCTTTTGGCTAAGATCAAAGTGTAGTATCTGTTCTTATCAGCTTAATATCTGATATGGTCCCTATATGGGACCATCGATATTAAACTGATTTTTAGAACTTGGCGAAGAGTTAGGGGCTTGCTCCGCCTTTCCCACGGGTTGGCCTGGTATTGCAGTATATCCAGGATTTGGCCCATTTCCTACTCGGGATATAAAACTAATCCAAAAACAGACTCAGTTTTTATCTATGTATGCTTCATATTGTCATGTTATGGTATTCTATGTTTCAATAACTGCCCAGGTTAATTTTTGACTTTTGGAGTCGAGAAAGTAAAGTGCCAGTAACTCATTGGATCCATGTAACCACATCCCTTTCAATACATCGCCTTCTCACGAAACTACAATTAATGAACTACAGAGAAAGCATGCAAGTCGAGGTTCATGCTGAAATCGACGATGATTCAGAACTCTTACCTAATGTTCTAAAACCTATTCCTTACCGCCAAAATAGTGGATGATACATGCACTAGAGTCCGCAATCACAATTCGCACCCGGGAGACGGGATAATACAGCCTTCCGAGCAGATTTACATTAGCCATTCGAAACTAAGTTCTACACATCTGCAGTAAAGATTTCATGTAGGAAAATCGTATGGTTTACCATTTCTTCTGATAACAATCCAGGCAAATTATTGAAAACTCCTGTCTTTAACTTCAGCGTTCAAGTGGGAATTCTAGAGTTTGGTCTAGGTTACGATTAAGAAAGATAAGTGCCGCAAAATTTCAATGAATTTTGTGTAAACCGGAAGGATGGAAATCATAATAGTTTCGATTAGGATGAAATAATGTGTGAAGTTTGATCCTGTCAGTAGTCATAGCTTGAAAGAATGTTTGGAAATCGGAAGAATAAAAGTAGCAGACAACATCAGGCGGCTTTTAACTGACATTGCAGAAGAGGCGTATATTATGTCAAAGATATTTTTTCTAATTTTCTGCAGATTTTCATTATTCTTTAGTCTTTATGACAATATATTAATTTCTTATGAGGCACAAGGCCAGCAATTTAAAGGGAGGTAAAATTGGGCTAAGTTGACACCATATTGGATTTAAAATATATTCTATCGAATCCGTAATGATGAAAAGCAAAGTTGTCATTGGCAGGTGTTGAAACCAGAACTTAGAGATCCATAACGAAATAATTGTTTCTACTATTGGCACAAGGACAGTAATTACGCAGTACATTACTGCTACATTATTTTATCCACCCCGTAGGGATGAAAGGCAAAGTTAACCTCGGCGGGATTTGAACTCAGAATGGCAAGAGCCGTAACTCTATGCGTCAAAGCATGGCGTCCGACCCTCTACCGATACAGCCAATTCACAACCCTTAATAACGAAATAATGCAATATATCACATCAGACGACCTTACCGAATTAGCTAGCTTCAGCATTCAGTATTGAGAAGAAAGGAGGTAGGTGTATAAGAGAAACTTGCTATCTTCAATTCAGTATTCGTGCCAAGCGTTACTTATGGTCATGTATGCTGGGTAATGATCGAAAGTATACGATCAAGAATACAATGGCTCGAAATGGGATTTCTCCGAAGGATCTTTGGAGTAACGTTACTCGATAAAGTACGTAACTCGGAGATCAGAGTGTCACTCCAGATAGATCCTCTACATCTCATAACTGAGAGTACACAGTTCTGTTAATATTGGCATGTGGTTAGAACTTCTGAGGAAAGAATCGCAGTGCAGATTTTTACAAGCAAAACTAATCGGCAGGTGACTCTGAAGTAGAGCCCGAGCAAGATGTTTGGATAACATAAATGAGCTTGGCTAGTCACGATTGGGGACCCTGCCGGCTCGGTAGGAATTGGTTGCTTGTAACAAGACACTCTGGAAGGTATGTTTGAATACTCTGCACCCAAGACTCTGTGAGGAATAGGCGAGCGAAGAAGGGGATTTACCTCCCTTATATTCCCCTTAAGCTGACAGCATGTGGTGAGTCTTTTTACTGAGATAATTTAATTAAAAGTAAAATATTTGTACAAACAAAACAATTTTGAACAGTACAAATTAAAATCAGAACAAAGTATATATTCTAATTGGTATATGTGTATAAAATGTTGTGACTAATTAAATATGTGAACAATATACTATAGATAGATCAGTGGATGTAGAATAGTAAAATATATATAAAAGGTGCGAAGTAAAGCGTTTCAGTTATCGCTTCTCGGCCTTTTGGCTAAGATCAAAGTGTAGTATCTGTTCTTATCAGCTTAATATCTGATATGGTCCCTATATGGGACCATCGATATTAAACTGATTTTTAGAACTTGGCGAAGAGTTAGGGGCTTGCTCCGCCTTTGCCACGGGTTGGCCTGGTATTGCAGTATATCCAGGATTTGGCCCATCTCCTACTCAGGAGATATAACTAATCCAAAAACAGACTCAGTTTTTATCTATGTATGCTTCATATTGTCATGTTATGGTATTCTATGTTTCAATAAATGCCCAGGTTAATTTTTGACTTTTGGAGTCGAGAAAGTAAAGTGCCAGTAACTCATTGGATCCATGTAACCACATCCCTTTCAATACATCGCCTTCTCACGAAACTACAATTAATGAACTACAGAGAAAGCATGCAAGTCGAGGTTCATGCTGAAATCGACGATGATTCAGAACTCTTACCTAATGTTCTAAAACCTATTCCTTACCGCCAAAATAGTGGATGATACATGCACTAGAGTCCGCAATCACAATTCGCACCCGGGAGACGGGATAATACAGCCTTCCGAGCAGATTTACATTAGCCATTCGAAACTAAGTTCTACACATCTGCAGTAAAGATTTCATGTAGGAAAATCGTATGGTTTACCATTTCTTCTGATAACAATCCAGGCAAATTATTGAAAACTCCTGTCTTTAACTTCAGCGTTCAAGTGGGAATTCTAGAGTTTGGTCTAGGTTACGATTAAGAAAGATAAGTGCCGCAAAATTTCAATGAATTTTGTGTAAACCGGAAGGATGGAAATCATAATAGTTTCGATTAGGATGAAATAATGTGTGAAGTTTGATCCTGTCAGTAGTCATAGCTTGAAAGAATGTTTGGAAATCGGAAGAATAAAAGTAGCAGACAACATCAGTCGGCTTTTAACTGACATTGCAGAAGAGGCGTATATTCTGTCAAAGATATTTTTTCTAATTTTCTGCAGATTTTCATTATTCTTTAGTCTTTATGACAATATATTAATTTCTTATGAGGCACAAGGCCAGCAATTTAAAGGGAGGTAAAATTGGGCTAAGTTGACACCATATTGGATTTAAAATATATTCTATCGAATCCGTAATGATGAAAAGCAAAGTTGTCATTGGCAGGTGTTGAAACCAGAACTTAGAGATCCGTAACGAAATAATTGTTTCTACTATTGGCACAAGGCCAGCAATTACGCAGTACATTACTGCTACATTATTTTATCCACCCCGTAGGGATGAAAGGCAAAGTTAACCTCGGCGGTATTTGAACTCAGAATGGCAAGAATTGTAACTCTATGCGTCAAAGCATGGCGTCCGACCCTCTACCGATACAGCCAATTCACCACCCTTAATAACGAAATAATGCAATATATTACATCAGACGACCTTACCGAATTAGCTAGCTTCAGCATTCAGTATTGAGAAGAAAGGAGGTAGGTGTATAAGAGAAACTTGCTATCTTCAATTCAGTATTCGTGCCAAGCGTTACTTATGGTCATGTATGCTGGGTAATGATCGAAAGTATATGATCAAGAATACAAGGGCTCGAAATGGGATTCCTCCGAAGGATCTTTGGAGTAACGTTACTCGATAAAGTACGTAACTCGGAGATCAGAGTGTCACTCCAGATAGATCCTCTACATCTCATAACTGAGAGTACACAGTTCTGTTAATATTGGCATGTGGTTAGAACTTCTGAGGAAAGAATCGCAGTGCAGATTTTTACAAGCAAAACTAATCGGCAGGTGACTCTGAAGTAGAGCCCGAGCAAGATGTTTGGATAACATAAATGAGCTTGGCTAGTCACGATTGGGGACCCTGCCGGCTCGGTAGGAATTGGTTGCTTGTAACAAGACACTCTGGAAGGTATGTTTGAATACTCTGCACCCAAGACTCTGTGAGGAATAGGCGAGCGAAGAAGGGGATTTACCTCCCTTATATTCCCCTTAAGCTGACAGCATGTGGTGAGTCTTTTTACTGAGATAATGTAATTAAAAGTAAAATATTTGTACAAACAAAACAATTTTGAACAGTACAAATTAAAATCAGAACAAAGTATATATTCTAATTGGTATATGTGTATAAAATGTCGTGACTAATTAAATATGTGAACAATATACTATAGATAGATCAGTGGATGTAGAATAGTAAAATATATATAAAAGGTGCGAAGTAAAGCGTTTCAGTTATCGCTTCTCGGCCTTTTGGCTAAGATCAAAGTGTAGTATCTGTTCTTATCAGCTTAATATCTGATATGGTCCCTATATGGGACCAACGATATTAAACTGATTTTTAGAACTTGGCGAAGAGTTAGGGGCTTGCTCCGCCTTTGCCACGGGTTGGCCTGGTATTGCAGTATATCCAGGATTTGGCCCATCTCCTACTCGGGAGATATAACTAATCCAAAAACAGACTCAGTTTTTATCTATGTATGCTTCATATTGTCATGTTATGGTATTCTATGTTTCAATAACTGCCCAGGTTAATTTTTGACTTTCGGAGACGAGAAAGTAAAGTGCCAGTAACTCATTGGATCCATGTAACCACATCCCTTTCAATACATCGCCTTCTCACGAAACTACAATTAATGAACTACAGAGTAAGCAGGCAAGTCGAGGTTCATGCTGAAATCGACGATGATTCAGAACTCTTACCTAATGTTCTAAAACCTATTCCTTACCGCCAAAATAGTGGATGATACATGCACTAGAGTCCCCAATCACAATTCGCACCCGGGAGACGGGATAATACAGCCTTCCGAGCAGATTTACGTTAGCCATTCGAAACTAAGTTCTACACATCTGCAGTAAAGATTTCATGTAGGAAAATCGTATGGTTTACCATTTCTTCTGATAACAATCCAGGCAAATTATTGAAAACTCCTGTCTTTAACTTCAGCGTTCAAGTGGGAATTCTAGAGTTTGGTCTAGCTTACGATTAAGAAAGATAAGTGCCGCAAAATTTCAATGAATTTTGTGTAAACCGGAAGGATGGAAATCATAATAGTTTCGATTAGGATGAAATAATGTGTGAAGTTTGATCCTGTCAGTAGTCATAGCTTGAAAGAATGTTTGGAAATCGGAAGAATAAAAGTAGCAGACAACATCAGTCGGCTTTTACCTAATATTGCAGAAGAGGCGTATATTCTGTCAAAGATATTTTTTCTAATTTTCTGCAGATTTTCATTATTCTTTAGTCTTTATAACAATATATTAATTTCTTATGAGGCACAAGGCCAGCAATTTAAAGGGAGGTAAAATTGGGCTAAGTTGACAGCATATTGGATTTAAAATATATTCTATCGAATCCGTAATGATGAAAAGCAAAGTTGTCATTGGCAGGTATTGAAACCAGAACTTAGAGATCCATAACGAAATAATTGTTTCTACTATTGGCACAAGGCCAGCAATTACGCAGTACATTACTGCTACATTATTTTATCCACCCCGTAGGGATGAAAGGCAAAGTTAACCTCGGCGGTATTTGAACTCAGAATGGCAAGAGTTGTAACTCTATGCGTCAAAGCATGGCGTCCGACCCTCTACCGATACAGCCAATTCACCACCCTTAATAACGAAATAATGCAATATATTACATCAGACGACCTTACCGAATTAGCTAGCTTCAGCATTCAGTATTGAGAAGAAAGGAGGTAGGTGTATAAGAGAAACTTGCTATCTTCAATTCAGTATTCGCGCCAAGCGTTACTTATGGTCATGTATGCTGGGTAATGATCGAAAGTATACGATCAAGAATACAAGGGCTCGAAATGGGATTCCTCCGAAGGATCTTTGGAGTAACGTTACTCGATAAAGTACGTAACTCGGAGATCAGAGTGTCACTCCAGATAGATCCTCTACATCTCATAACTGAGAGTACACAGTTCTGTTAATATTGGCATGTGAGTAGAACTTCTGAGGAAAGAATCGCAGTGCAGATTTTTACAAGCAAAACTAATCGGCAGGTGAATCTGAAGTAGAGCCCGAGCAAGATGTTTGGATAACATAAATGAGCTTGGCTAGTCACGATTGGGGACCCTGCCGGCTCAGTAGGAATTGGTTGCTTGTAACAAGACACTCTGGAAGGTATGTTTGAATACTCTGCACCCAAGACTCTGTGAGGAATAGGCGAGCGAAGAAGGGGATTTACCTCCCTTATATTCCCCTTAAGCTGACAGCATGTGGTGAGTCTTTTTACTGAGATAATGTAATTAAAAGTAAAATATTTGTACAAACAAAACAATTTTGAACAGTACAAATTAAAATCAGAACAAAGTATATATTCTAATTGGTATATGTGTATAAAATGTCGTGACTAATTAAATAAGTGAACAATATACTATAGATAGATCAGTGGATGTAGAATAGTAAAATATATATAAAAGGTGCGAAGTAAAGCGTTTCAGTTATCGCTTCTCGGCCTTTTGACTAAGATCAAAGTGTAGTATCTGTTCTTATCAGCTTAATATCTGATATGGTCCCTATATGGGACCATCGATATTAAACTGATTTTTAGAACTTGGCGAAGAGTTAGGGGCTTCCTCCGCCTTTGCCACGGGGTGGCCTGGTATTGCAGTATATCCAGGATTTGGCCCATCTCCTACTCGGGAGATATAACTAATCCAAAAACAGACTCAGTTTTTATCTATGTATGCTTCATATTGTCATGTTATGGTATTCTATGTTTCAATAACTGCTTAGGTTAATTTTTGACTTTCGGAGTCGAGAAAGTAAAGTGCCAGTAACTCATTGGATCCATGTAACCACATCCCTTTCAATACATCGCCTTCTCACGAAACTACAATTAATGAACTACAGAGAAAGCATGCAAGTCGAGGTTCATGTTGAAATCGACGATGATTCAGAACTCTTACCTAATGTTCTAAAACCTATTCCTTACCGCCAAAATAGTGGATGATACATGCACTAGAGCCGCAATCACAATTTGCACCCGGGAGACGGGATAATACAGCCTTCCGAGCAGATTTACATTAGCCATTCGAAACTAAGTTCTACACATCTGCAGTAAAGATTTCATGTAGGAAAATCGTATGGTTTACCATTTCTTCTGATAACAATCCAGGCAAATTATTGAAAAATCCTGTCTTTAACTTCAGCGTTCAAGTGGGAATTCTAGAGTTTGGTCTAGGTTACGATTAAGAAAGATAAGTGCCGCAAAATTTCAATGAATTTTGTATAAACCGGAAGGATGGAAATCATAATAGTTTCGATTAGGATGAAATAATGTGTGAAGTTTGATCCTGTCAGTAGTCATAGCTTGAAAGAATGTTTGGAAATCGGAAGAATAAAAGTAGCAGACAACATCAGGCGGCTTTTAACTGACATTGCAGAAGAGGCGTATATTCTGTCAAAGATATTTTTTCTAATTTTCTGCAGATTTTCATTATTCTTTAGTCTTTATGACAATATATTAATTTCTTATGAGGCACAAGGCCAGCAATTTAAGGGGAGGTAGAATTGGGCTAAGTTGACAGCATATTGGATTTAAAATATATTCTATCGAATCCGTAATGATGAAAAGCAAAGTTGTCATTGGCAGGTGTTGAAACCAGAACGTAGAGATCCATAACGAAATAATTGTTTCTACTATTGGCACAAGGCCAGAAATTACGCAGTACATTACTGCTACATTATTTTATCCACCCCGTAGGGATGAAAGGCAAAGTTAACCTCGGCGGTATTTGAACTCAGAATGGCAAGAGTTGTAACTCTATGCGTCAAAGCATGGCGTCCGACCCTCTACCGATACAGCCAATTCACCACCCTTAATAACGAAATAATGCAATATATTACATCAGACGACCTTACCGAATTAGCTAGCTTCAGCATTCAGTATTGAGAAGAAAGGAGGTAGGTGTATAAGAGAAACTTGCTATGTTCAATTCAGTATTCGTGCCAAGCGTTACTTATGGTCATGTATGCTGGGTAATGATCGAAAGTATATGATCAAGAATACAAGGGCTCGAAATGGGATTCCTCCGAAGGATCTTTGGAGTAACGTTACTCGATAAAGTACGTAACTCGGAGATCAGAGTGTCACTCCAGATAGGTCCTCTACATCTCATAACTGAGAGTACACAGTTCTGTTAATATTGGCATGTGATTAGAACTTCTGAGGAAAGAATCGCAGTGCAGATTTTTACAAGCAAAACTAATCGGCAGGTGACTCTGAAGTAGAGCCCGAGCAAGATGTTTGGATAACATAAATGAGCTTGGCTAGTCACGATTGGGGACCCTGCCGGCTCAGTAGGAATTGGTTGCTTGTAACAAGACACTCTGGAAGGTATGTTTGAATACTCTGCACCCAAGACTCTGTGAGGAATAGGCCAGCGAAGAAGGGGATTTACCTCCCTTATATTCCCCTTAAGCTGACAGCATGTGGTGAGTCTTTTTACTGAGATAATGTAATTAAAAGTAAAATATTTGTACAAACAAAACAATTTTGAACAGTACAAATTAAAATCAGAACAAAGTATATATTCTAATTGGTATATGTGTATAAAATGTCGTGACTAATTAAATATGTGAACAATATACTATAGATAGATCAGTGGATGTAGAATAGTAAAATATATATAAAAGGTGCGAAGTAAAGCGTTTCAGTTATTGCTTCTCGGCCTTTTGGCTAAGATCAAAGTGTAGTATCTGTTCTTATCAGCTTAATATCTGATATGGTCCCTATATGGGACCATCGATATTAAACTGATTTTTAGAACTTGGCGAAGAGTTAGGGGCTTGCTCCGCCTTTGCCACGGGTTGGCCTCGTATTGCAGTATATCCAGGATTTGGCCCATCTCCTACTCGGGAGATATAACTAATCCAAAAACAGACTCAGTTTTTATCTATGTATGCTTCATATTGTCATGTTATGGTATTCTATGTTTCAATAACTGCTCAGGTTAATTTTTGACTTTCGGAGTCGAGAAAGTAAAGTGCCAGTAACTCATTGGATCCATGTAACAACATCCCTTTCAATACATCGCCTTCTCACGAAACTACAATTAATGAACTACAGAGAAAGCATGCAAGTCGAGGTTCATGTTGAAATCGACGATGATTCAGAACTCTTACCTAATGTTCTAAAACCTATTCCTTACCGCCAAAATAGTGGATGATACATGCACTAGAGTCCGCAATCACAATTTGCACCCGGGAGACGGGATAATACAGCCTTCCGAGCAGATTTACATTAGCCATTCGAAACTAAGTTCTACACATCTGCAGTAAAGATTTCATGTAGGAAAATCGTATGGTTTACCATTTCTTCTGAGAAAAGTCCAGGCAAATTATTGAAAAATCCTGTCTTTAACTTCAGCGTTCAAGTGGGAATTCTAGAGTTTGGTCTAGGTTACGATTAGGAAAGATAAGTGCCGCAAAATTTCAATGAATTTTGTGTAAACCGGAAGGATGGAAATCATAATAGTTTCGATTAGGATGAAATAATGTGTGAAGTTTGATCCTGTCAGTAGTCATAGCTTGAAAGAATGTTTGGAAATCGGAAGAATAAAAGTAGCAGACAACATCAGTGGGCTTTTAGCTGACATTGCAGAAGAGGCGTATATTCTGTCAAAGATATTTTTTCTGATTTTCTGCAGATTTTCATTATTCTTTAGTCTTTATGACAATATATTAATTTTTTATGAGGCACAAGGCCAGCAATTTAAAGGGAGGTAAAATTGGGCTAAGTTGACACCATATTGGATTTAAAATATATTCTATCGAATCCGTAATGATGAAAAGCAAAGTTGTCATTGGCAGGTGTTGAAACCAGAACGTAGAGATCCATAACGAAATAATTGTTTCTACTATTGGCACAAGGCCAGCAATTACGCAGTACATTACTGCTACATTATTTTATCCACCCCGTAGGGATGAAAGGCAAAATTAACCTCGGCGGTATTTGAACTCAGAATGGCAAGAATTGTAACTCTATGCGTCAAAGCATGGCGTCCGACCCTCTACCGATACAGCCAATTCACCACCCTTAATAACGAAATAATGCAATATATTACATCAGAAGACCTTACCGAATTAGCTAGCTTCAGCATTCAGTATTGAGAAGAAAGGAGGTAGGTGTATAAGAGAAACTTGCTATCTTCAATTCAGTATTCGTGCCAAGCGTTACTTATGGTCATGTATGCTGGGTAATGATCGAAAGTATATGATCAAGAATACAAGGGCTCGAAATGGGATTCCTCCGAAGGATCTTTGGAGTAACGTTACTCGATAAAGTACGTAACTCGGAGATCAGAGTGTCACTCCAGATAGATCCTCTACATCTCATAACTGAGAGTACACAGTTCTGTTAATATTGGCATGTGGTTAGAACTTCTGAGGAAAGAATCGCAGTGCAGATTTTTACAAGCAAAACTAATCGGCAGGTGACTCTGAAGTAGAGCCCGAGCAAGATGTTTGGATAACATAAATGAGCTTGGCTAGTCACGATTGGGGATCCTGCCGGCTCAGTAGGAATTGGTTGCTTGTAACAAGACACTCTGGAAGGTATGTTTGAATACTCTGCACCCAAGACTCTGTGAGGAATAGGCGAGCGAAGAAAAGGATTTACCTCCCTTATATTCCCCTTAAGCTGACAGCATGTGGTGAGTCTTTTTACTGAGATAATGTAATTAAAAGTAAATTATTTGTACAAACAAAACAATTTTGAACAGTACAAATTAAAATCAGAACAAAGTATATATTCTAATTGGTATATGTGTATAAAATGTCGTGACTAATTAAATATGTGAACAATATACTATAGATAGATCAGTGGATGTAGAATAGTAAAATATATATAAAAGGTGCGAAGTAAAGCGTTTCAGTTATCGCTTCTCGGCCTTTTGGCTAAGATCAAAGTGTAGTATCTGTTCTTATCAGCTTAATATCTGATATGGTACCTATATGGGACCATCGATATTAAACTGATTTTTAGAACTTGGCGAAGAGTTAGGGGCTTGCTCCGCCTTTGCCACGGGTTGGCCTGGTATTGCAGTATATCCAGGATTTGGCCCATCTCCTACTCAGGAGATATAACTAATCCAAAAACAGACTCAGTTTTTATCTATGTATGCTTCATATTGTCATGTTATGGTATTCTATGTTTCAATAACTGCCCAGGTTAATTTTTGACTTTCGGAGACGAGAAAGTAAAGTGCCAGTAACTCATTGGATCCATGTAACCACATCCCTTTCAATACATCGCCTTCTCACGAAACTACAATTAATGAACTACAGAGTAAGCAGGCAAGTCGAGGTTCATGCTGAAATCGACGATGATTCAGAACTCTTACCTAATGTTCTAAAACCTATTCCTTACCGCCAAAATAGTGGATGATACATGCACTAGAGTCCGCAATCACAATTCGCACCCGGGAGACGGGATAATACAGCCTTCCGAGCAGATTTACGTTAGCCATTCGAAACCAAGTTCTACACATCTGCAGTAAAAATTTCATGTAGGAAAATCCTATGGTTTACCATTTCTTCTGATAAAAATCCAGGCAAATTATTGAAAAATCCTGTCTTTAACTTCAGCGTTCAAGTGGGAATTCTAGAGTTTGGTCTAGCTTACGATTAAGAAAGATAAATGCCGCAAAATTTCAATGAATTTTGTATAAACCGGAAGGATGGAAATCATAATAGTTTCGATTAGGATGAAATAATGTGTGAAGTTTGATCCTGTCAGTAGTCATAGCTTGAAAGAATGTTTGGAAATCGGAAGAATAAAAGTAGCAGACAACATCAGTCGGCTTTTAACTGACATTGCAGAAGAGGCGTATATTCTGTCAAAGATATTTTTTCTGATTTTCTGCAGATTTTCATTATTCTTTAGTCTTTATGACAATATATTAATTTTTTATGATGCACAAGGCCAGCAATTTAAAGGGAGGTAAAATTGGGCTAAGTTGACACCATATTGGATTTAAAATATATTCTATCGAATCCGTAATGATGAAAAGCAAAGTTGTCATTGGCAGGTGTTGAAACCAGAACGTAGAGATCCATAACGAAATAATTGTTTCTACTATTGGCACAAGGCCAGCAATTACGCAGTACATTACTGCTACATTATTTTATCCACCCCGTAGGGATGAAAGGCAAAGTTAACCTCGGCGGTATTTGAACTCAGAATGGCAAGAGTTGTAACTCTATGCGTCAAAGCATGGCGTCCGACCCTCTACCGATACAGCCAATTCACCACCCTTAATAACGAAATAATGCAATATATTACATCAGACGACCTTACCGAATTAGCTAGCTTCAGCATTCAGTATTGAGAAGAAAGGAGGTAGGTGTATAAGAGAAACTTGCTATCTTCAATTCAGTATTCGTGCCAAGCGTTACTTATGGTCATGTATGCTGGGTAATGATCGAAAGTATATGATCAAGAATACAAGGGCTCGAAATGGGATTCCTCCGAAGGATCTTTGGAGTAACGTTACTCGATAAAGTACGTAACTCGGAGATCAGAGTGTCACTCCAGATAGATCCTCTACATCTCATAACTGAGAGTACACAGTTCTGTTAATATTGGCATGTGGTTAGAACTTCTGAGGAAAGAATCGCAGTGCAGATTTTTACAAGCAAAACTAATCGGCAGGTGACTCTGAAGTAGAGCCCGAGCAAGATGTTTGGATAACATAAATGAGCTTGGCTAGTCACGATTGGGGACCCTGCCGGCTCAGTAGGAATTGGTTGCTTGTAACAAGACACTCTGGAAGGTATGTTTGAATACTCTGCACCCAAGACTCTGTGAGGAATAGGCGAGCGAAGAAGGGGATTTACCTCCCTTATATTCCCCTTAAGCTGACAGCATGTGGTGAGTCTTTTTACTGAGATAATTTAATTAAAAGTAAAATATTTGTACAAACAAAACAATTTTGAACAGTACAAATTAAAATCAGAACAAAGTATATATTCTAATTGGTATATGTGTATAAAATGTCGTGACTAATTAAATATGTGAACAATATACTATAGATAGATCAGTGGATGTAGAATAGTAAAATATATATAAAAGGTGCGAAGTAAAGCCTTTCAGTTATCGCTTCTCGGCCTTTTGGCTAAGATCAAAGTGTAGTATCTGTTCTTATCAGCTTAATATCTGATATGGTCCCTATATGGGACCATCGATATTAAACTGATTTTTAGAACTTGGCGAAGAGTTAGGGGCTTGCTCCGCCTTTGCCACGGGTTGGCCTGGTATTGCAGTATATCCAGGATTTGGCCCATCTCCTACTCGGGAGATATAACTAATCCAAAAGCAGACTCAGTTTTTATCTATGTATGCTTCATATTGTCATGTTATGGTATTCTATGTTTCAATAACTGCCCAGGTTAATTTTTGACTTTCGGAGTCGAGAAAGTAAAGTGCCAGTAACTCATTGGATCCATGTAACCACATCCCTTTCAATACATCGCCTTCTCACGAAACTACAATTAATGAACTACAGAGAAAGCATGCAAGTCGAGGTTCATGCTGAAATCGACGATGATTCAGAACTCTTACCTAATGTTCTAAAACCTATTCCTTACCGCCAAAATAGTGGATGATACATGCACTAGAGTCCGCAATCACAATTCGCACCCGGGAGACGGGATAATACAGCCTTCCGAGCAGATTTACATTAGCCATTCGAAACTAAGTTCTACACATCTGCAGTAAAGATTTCATGTAGGAAAATCGTATGGTTTACCATTTCTTCTGATAACAATCCAGGCAAATTATTGAAAACTCCTGTCTTTAACTTCAGCGTTCAAGTGGGAATTTTAGAGTTTGGTCTAGCTTACGATTAAGAAAGATAAGTGCCGCAAAATTTCAATGAATTTTGTGTAAACCGGAAGGATGGAAATCATAATAGTTTCGATTAGGATGAAATAATGTGTGAAGTTTGATCCTGTCAGTAGTCATAGCTTGAAAGAATGTTTGGAAATCGGAAGAATAAAAGTAGCAGACAACATCAGTCGGCTTTTAACTAATATTGCAGAAGAGGCGTATATTCTGTCAAAGATATTTTTTCTAATTTTCTGCAGATTTTCATTATTCTTTAGTCTTTATAACAATATATTAATTTCTTATGAGGCACAAGGCCAGCAATTTAAAGGGAGGTAAAATTGGGCTAAGTTGACAGCATATTGGATTTAAAATATATTCTATCGAATCCGTAATGATGAAAAGCAAAGTTGTCATTGGCAGGTGTTGAAACCAGAACTTAGAGATCCATAACGAAATAATTGTTTCTACTATTGGCACAAGGACAGCAATTACGCAGTACATTACTGCTACATTATTTTATCCACCCCGTAGGGATGAAAGGCAAAGTTAACCTCGGCGGGATTTGAACTCAGAATGGCAAGAGCCGTAACTCTATGCGTCAAAGCATGGCGTCCGACCCTCTACCGATACAGCCAATTCACAACCCTTAATAACGAAATAATGCAATATATTACATCAGACGACCTTACCGAATTAGCTAGCTTCAGCATTCAGTATTGAGAAGAAAGGAGGTAGGTGTATAAGAGAAACTTGCTATCTTCAATTCAGTATTCGTGCCAAGCGTTACTTATGGTCATGTATGCTGGGTAATGATCGAAAGTATACGATCAAGAATACAAGGGCTCGAAATGGGATTCCTCCGAAGGATCTTTGGAGTAACGTTACTCGATAAAGTACGTAACTCGGAGATCAGAGTGTCACTCCAGATAGATCCTCTACATCTCATAACTGAGAGTACACAGTTCTGTTAATATTGGCATGTGGTTAGAACTTCTGAGGAAAGAATCGCAGTGCAGATTTTTACAAGCAAAACTAATCGGCAGGTGACTCTGAAGTAGAGCCCGAGCAAGATGTTTGGATAACATAAATGAGCTTGGCTAGTCACGATTGGGGACCCTGCCGGCTCAGTAGGAATTGGTTGCTTGTAACAAGACACTCTGGAAGGTATGTTTGAATACTCTGCACCCAAGACTCTGTGAGGAATAGGCGAGCGAAGAAGGGGATTTACCTCCCTTATATTCCCCTTAAGCTGACAGCATGTGGTGAGTCTTTTTACTGAGATAATTTAATTAAAAGTAAAATATTTGTACAAACAAAACAATTTTGAACAGTACAAATTAAAATCAGAACAAAGTATATATTCTAATTGGTATATGTGTATAAAATGTCGTGACTAATTAAATATGTGAACAATATACTATAGATAGATCAGTGGATGTAGAATAGTAAAATATATATAAAAGGTGCGAAGTAAAGCGTTTCAGTTATCGCTTCTCGGCCTTTTGGCTAAGATCAAAGTGTAGTATCTGTTCTTATCAGCTTAATATCTGATATGGTCCCTATATGGGACCATCGATATTAAACTGATTTTTAGAACTTGGCGAAGAGTTAGGGGCTTGCTCAGCCTTTGCCACGGGTTGGCCTGGTATTGCAGTATATCCAGGATTTGGCCCATCTCCTACTCGGGAGATATAACTAATCCAAAAACAGACTCAGTTTTTATCTATGTATGCTTCATATTGTCATGTTATGGTATTCTATGTTTCAATAACTGCCCAGGTTAATTTTTGACTTTCGGAGTCGAGAAAGTAAAGTGCCAGTAACTCATTGGATCCATGTAACCACATCCCTTTCAATACATCGCCTTCTCACGAAACTACAATTAATGAACTACAGAGAAAGCATGCAAGTCGAGGTTCATGCTGAAATCGACGATGATTCAGAACTCTTACCTAATGTTCTAAAACCTATTCCTTACCGCCAAAATAGTGGATGATACATGCACTAGAGTCCCCAATCACAATTCGCACCCGGGAGACGGGATAATACAGCCTTCCGAGCAGATTTACATTAGCCATTCGAAACTAAGTTCTACACATCTGCAGTAAAGATTTCATGTAGGAAAATCGTATGGTTTACCATTTCTTCTGATAACAATCCAGGCAAATTATTGAAAACTCCTGTCTTTAACTTCAGCGTTCAAGTGGGAATTCTAGAGTTTGGTCTAGCTTACGATTAAGAAAGATAAGTGCCGCAAAATTTCAATGAATTTTGTGTAAACCGGAAGGATGGAAATCATAATAGTTTCGATTAGGATGAAATAATGTGTGAAGTTTGATCCTGTCAGTAGTCATAGCTTGAAAGAATGTTTGGAAATCGGAAGAATAAAAGTAGCAGACAACATCAGTCGGCTTTTAACTAATATTGCAGAAGAGGCGTATATTCTGTCAAAGATATTTTTTCTAATTTTCTGCAGATTTTCATTATTCTTTAGTCTTTATAACAATATATTAATTTCTTATGAGGCACAAGGCCAGCAATTTAAAGGGAGGTAAAATTGGGCTAAGTTGACAGCATATTGGATTTAAAATATATTCTATCGAATCCGTAATGATGAAAAGCAAAGTTGTCATTGGCAGGTATTGAAACCAGAACTTAGAGATCCATAACGAAATAATTGTTTCTACTATTGGCACAAGGACAGCAATTACGCAGTACATTACTGCTACATTATTTTATCCACCCCGTAGGGATGAAAGGCAAAGTTAACCTCGGCGGGATTTGAACTCAGAATGGCAAGAGCCGTAACTCTATGCGTCAAAGCATGGCGTCCGACCCTCTACCGATACAGCCAATTCACAACCCTTAATAACGAAATAATGCAATATATTACATCAGACGACCTTACCGAATTAGCTAGCTTCAGCATTCAGTATTGAGAAGAAAGGAGGTAGGTGTATAAGAGAAACTTGCTATCTTCAATTCAGTATTCGTGCCAAGCGTTACTTATGGTCATGTATGCTGGGTAATGATCGAAAGTATATGATCAAGAATACAAGGGATCGAAATGGGATTCCTCCGAAGGATCTTTGGAGTAACGTTACTCGATAAAGTACGTAACTCGGAGATCAGAGTGTCACTCCAGATAGATCCTCTACATCTCATAACTGAGAGTACACAGTTCTGTTAATATTGGCATGTGGTTAGAACTTCTGAGGAAAGAATCGCAGTGCAGATTTTTACAAGCAAAACTAATCGGCAGGTGACTCTGAAGTAGAGCCCGAGCAAGATGTTTGGATAACATAAATGAGCTTGGCTAGTCACGATTGGGGACCCTGCCGGCTCAGTAGGAATTGGTTGCTTGTAACAAGACACTCTGGAAGGTATGTTTGAATACTCTGCACCCAAGACTCTGTGAGGAATAGGCGAGCGAAGAAGGGGATTTACCTCCCTTATATTCCCCTTAAGCTGACAGCATGTGGTGAGTCTTTTTACTGAGATAATTTAATTAAAAGTAAAATATTTGTACAAACAAAACAATTTTGAACAGTACAAATTAAAATCAGAACAAAGTATATATTCTAATTGGTATATGTGTATAAAATGTCGTGACTAATTAAATATGTGAACAATATACTATAGATAGATCAGTGGATGTAGAATAGTAAAATATATATAAAAGGTGCGAAGTAAAGCGTTTCAGTTATCGCTTCTCGGCCTTTTGGCTAAGATCAAAGTGTAGTATCTGTTCTTATCAGCTTAATATCTGATATGGTCCCTATATGGGACCATCGATATTAAACTGATTTTTAGAACTTGGCGAAGAGTTAGGGGCTTGCTCAGCCTTTGCCACGGGTTGGCCTGGTATTGCAGTATATCCAGGATTTGGCCCATCTCCTACTCGGGAGATATAACTAATCCAAAAACAGACTCAGTTTTTATCTATGTATGCTTCATATTGTCATGTTATGGTATTCTATGTTTCAATAACTGCCCAGGTTAATTTTTGACTTTCGGAGTCGAGAAAGTAAAGTGCCAGTAACTCATTGGATCCATGTAACCACATCCCTTTCAATACATCGCCTTCTCACGAAACTACAATTAATGAACTACAGAGAAAGCATGCAAGTCGAGGTTCATGCTGAAATCGACGATGATTCAGAACTCTTACCTAATGTTCTAAAACCTATTCCTTACCGCCAAAATAGTGGATGATACATGCACTAGAGTCCGCAATCACAATTCGCACCCGGGAGACGGGATAATACAGCCTTCCGAGCAGATTTACATTAGCCATTCGAAACTAAGTTCTACACATCTGCAGTAAAGATTTCATGTAGGAAAATCGTATGGTTTACCATTTCTTCTGATAACAATCCAGGCAAATTATTGAAAACTCCTGTCTTTAACTTCAGCGTTCAAGTGGGAATTCTAGAGTTTGGTCTAGCTTACGATTAAGAAAGATAAGTGCCGCAAAATTTCAATGAATTTTGTGTAAACCGGAAGGATGGAAATCATAATAGTTTCGATTAGGATGAAATAATGTGTGAAGTTTGATCCTGTCAGTAGTCATAGCTTGAAAGAATGTTTGGAAATCGGAAGAATAAAAGTAGCAGACAACATCAGTCGGCTTTTAACTAATATTGCAGAAGAGGCGTATATTCTGTCAAAGATATTTTTTCTAATTTTCTGCAGATTTTCATTATTCTTTAGTCTTTATAACAATATATTAATTTCTTATGAGGCACAAGGCCAGCAATTTAAAGGGAGGTAAAATTGGGCTAAGTTGACAGCATATTGGATTTAAAATATATTCTATCGAATCCGTAATGATGAAAAGCAAAGTTGTCATTGGCAGGTGTTGAAACCAGAACTTAGAGATCCATAACGAAATAATTGTTTCTACTATTGGCACAAGGACAGCAATTACGCAGTACATTACTGCTACACTATTTTATCCACCCCGTAGGGATGAAAGGCAAAGTTAACCTCGGCGGGATTTGAACTCAGAATGGCAAGAGCCGTAACTCTATGCGTCAAAGCATGGCGTCCGACCCTCTACCGATACAGCCAATTCACAACCCTTAATAACGAAATAATGCAATATATTACATCAGACGACCTTACCGAATTAGCTAGCTTCAGCATTCAGTATTGAGAAGAAAGGAGGTAGGTGTATAAGAGAAACTTGCTATCTTCAATTCAGTATTCGTGCCAAGCGTTACTTATGGTCATGTATGCTGGGTAATGATCGAAAGTATATGATCAAGAATACAAGGGCTCGAAATGGGATTCCTCCGAAGGATCTTTGGAGTAACGTTACTCGATAAAGTACGTAACTCGGAGATCAGAGTGTCACTCCAGATAGATCCTCTACATCTCATAACTGAGAGTACACAGTTCTGTTAATATTGGCATGTGGTTAGAACTTCTGAGGAAAGAATCGCAGTGCAGATTTTTACAAGCAAAACTAATCGGCAGGTGACTCTGAAGTAGAGCCCGAGCAAGATGTTTGGATAACATAAATGAGCTTGGCTAGTCACGATTGGGGACCCTGCCGGCTCAGTAGGAATTGGTTGCTTGTAACAAGACACTCTGGAAGGTATGTTTGAATACTCTGCACCCAAGACTCTGTGAGGAATAGGCCAGCGAAGAAGGGGATTTACCTCCCTTATATTCCCCTTAAGCTGACAGCATGTGGTGAGTCTTTTTACTGAGATAATGTAATTAAAAGTAAAATATTTGTACAAACAAAACAATTTTGAACAGTACAAATTAAAATCAGAACAAAGTATATATTCTAATTGGTATATGTGTATAAAATGTCGTGACTAATTAAATATGTGAACAATATACTATAGATAGATCAGTGGATGTAGAATAGTAAAATATATATAAAAGGTGCGAAGTAAAGCGTTTCAGTTATCGCTTCTCGGCCTTTTGGCTAAGATCAAAGTGTAGTATCTGTTCTTATCAGCTTAATATCTGATATGGTCCCTATATGGGACCATCGATATTAAACTGATTTTTAGAACTTGGCGAAGAGTTAGGGGCTTGCTCAGCCTTTGCCACGGGTTGGCCTGGTATTGCAGTATATCCAGGATTTGGCCCATCTCCTACTCGGGAGATATAACTAATCCAAAAACAGACTCAGTTTTTATCTATGTATGCTTCATATTGTCATGTTATGGTATTCTATGTTTCAATAACTGCCCAGGTTAATTTTTGACTTTCGGAGTCGAGAAAGTAAAGTGCCAGTAACTCATTGGATCCATGTAACCACATCCCTTTCAATACATCGCCTTCTCACGAAACTACAATTAATGAACTACAGAGAAAGCATGCAAGTCGAGGTTCATGCTGAAATCGACGATGATTCAGAACTCTTACCTAATGTTCTAAAACCTATTCCTTACCGCCAAAATAGTGGATGATACATGCACTAGAGTCCGCAATCACAATTCGCACCCGGGAGACGGGATAATACAGCCTTCCGAGCAGATTTACATTAGCCATTCGAAACTAAGTTCTACACATCTGCAGTAAAGATTTCATGTAGGAAAATCGTATGGTTTACCATTTCTTCTGATAACAATCCAGGCAAATTATTGAAAACTCCTGTCTTTAACTTCAGCGTTCAAGTGGGAATTCTAGAGTTTGGTCTAGCTTACGATTAAGAAAGATAAGTGCCGCAAAATTTCAATGAATTTTGTGTAAACCGGAAGGATGGAAATCATAATAGTTTCGATTAGGATGAAATAATGTGTGAAGTTTGATCCTGTCAGTAGTCATAGCTTGAAAGAATGTTTGGAAATCGGAAGAATAAAAGTAGCAGACAACATCAGTCGGCTTTTAACTAATATTGCAGAAGAGGCGTATATTCTGTCAAAGATATTTTTTCTAATTTTCTGCAGATTTTCATTATTCTTTAGTCTTTATAACAATATATTAATTTCTTATGAGGCACAAGGCCAGCAATTTAAAGGGAGGTAAAATTGGGCTAAGTTGACAGCATATTGGATTTAAAATATATTCTATCGAATCCGTAATGATGAAAAGCAAAGTTGTCATTGGCAGGTGTTGAAACCAGAACTTAGAGATCCATAACGAAATAATTGTTTCTACTATTGGCACAAGGACAGCAATTACGCAGTACATTACTGCTACATTATTTTATCCACCCCGTAGGGATGAAAGGCAAAGTTAACCTCGGCGGGATTTGAACTCAGAATGGCAAGAGCCGTAACTCTATGCGTCAAAGCATGGCGTCCGACCCTCTACCGATACAGCCAATTCACAACCCTTAATAACGAAATAATGCAATATATTACATCAGACGACCTTACCGAATTAGCTAGCTTCAGCATTCAGTATTGAGAAGAAAGGAGGTAGGTGTATAAGAGAAACTTGCTATCTTCAATTCAGTATTCGTGCCAAGCGTTACTTATGGTCATGTATGCTGGGTAATGATCGAAAGTATACGATCAAGAATACAAGGGATCGAAATGGGATTCCTCCGAAGGATCTTTGGAGTAACGTTACTCGATAAAGTACGTAACTCGGAGATCAGAGTGTCACTCCAGATAGATCCTCTACATCTCATAACTGAGAGTACACAGTTCTGTTAATATTGGCATGTGGTTAGAACTTCTGAGGAAAGAATCGCAGTGCAGATTTTTACAAGCAAAACTAATCGGCAGGTGACTCTGAAGTAGAGCCCGAGCAAGATGTTTGGATAACATAAATGAGCTTGGCTAGTCACGATTGGGGACCCTGCCGGCTCGGTAGGAATTGGTTGCTTGTAACAAGACACTCTGGAAGGTATGTTTGAATACTCTGCACCCAAGACTCTGTGAGGAATAGGCGAGCGAAGAAGGGGATTTACCTCCCTTATATTCCCCTTAAGCTGACAGCATGTGGTGAGTCTTTTTACTGAGTCAATGTAATTAAAAGTAAAATATTTGTACAAACAAAACAATTTTGAACAGTACAAATTAAAATCAGAACAAAGTATATATTCTAATTGGTATATGTGTATAAAATGTCGTGACTAATTAAATATGTGAACAATATACTATAGATAGATCAGTGGATGTAGAATAGTAAAATATATATAAAAGGTGCGAAGTAAAGCGTTTCAGTTATCGCTTCTCGGCCTTTTGGCTAAGATCAAAGTGTAGTATCTGTTCTTGTCAGCTTAATATCTGATATGGTCCCTGTATGGGACCATCGATATTAAACTGATTTTTAGAACTTGGCGAAGAGTAAGGGGCTTGCTCCGCCTTTGCCACGGGTTGGCCTGGTATTGCAGTATATCCAGGATTTGGCCCATCTCCTACTCGGGAGATATAACTAATCCAAAATCAGACTCAGTTTTTATCAATGTATGCTTCATATTGTCATGTTATGGTATTCTATGTTTCAATAACTGCCCAGGTTAATTTTTGACTTTCGGAGACGAGAAAGTAAAGTGCCAGTAACTCATTGGATCCATGTAACCACATCCCTTTCAATACATCGCCTTCACACGAAACTACAATTAATGAACTACAGAGAAAGCATGCAAGTCGAGGTTCATGCTGAAATCGACGATGATTCAGAACTCTTACCTAATGTTCTAAAACCTATTCCTTACCGCCAAAATAGTGGATGATACATGCACTAGAGTCCACAATCACAATTCGCACACGGGAGACGGGATAATACAGCCTTCCAAGCAGATTTACATTAGCCATTCGAAACTAAGTTCTACACATCTGCAGTAAAGATTTCATGTAGGAAAATCGTATGGTTTACCATTTCTTCTGATAACAATCCAGGCAAATTATTGAAAAATCCTGTCTTTAACTTCAGCGTTCAAGTGGGAATTCTAGAGTTTCGTCTAGGTTACGATGAAGAAAGATAAGTGCCGCAAAATTTCAATGAATTTTATGTAAACCGGAAGGATGGAAATCATAATAGTTTCGATTAGGATGAAATAATGTGTGAAGTTTGATCCTGTCAGTAGTCATAGCTTGAAAGAATGTTTGGAAATCGGAAGAATAAAAGTAGCAGACAACATCAGTCGGCTTTTAACTGACATTGCAGAAGAGGCCTATATTCTGTCAAAGATAATTTTTCTAATTTTCTGCAGATTTTCATTATTCTTTAGTCGTTATGACAATATATTAATTTCTTATGAGGCACAAGGCCAGCAATTTAAAGGGAGGTAAAATTGGGCTAAGTTGACAGCATATTGGATTTAAAATATATTCTATCGAATCCGTAATGATGAAAAGCAAAGTTGTCATTGGCAGGTGTTGAAACCAGAACGTAGAGATCCATAACGAAATAATTGTTTCTACTATTGGCACAAGGCCAGCAATTACGCAGTACATTACTGCTACATTATTTTATCCACCCCGTAGGGATGAAAGGCAAAGTTAACCTCGGCGGGATTTGAACTCAGAATGGCAAGAGCCGTAACTCTATGCGTCAAAGCATGGCGTCCGACCCTCTACCGATACAACCAATTCACAACCCTTAATAACGAAATAATGCAATATATTACATCAGACGACCTTACCGAATTAGCTAGCTTCAGCATTCAGTATTGAGAAGAAAGGAGGTAGGTGTATAAGAGAAACTTGCTATGTTCAATTCAGTATTCGTGCCAAGCGTTACTTATGGTCATGTATGCTGGGTAATGATCGAAAGTATACGATCAAGAATACAAGGGCTCGAAATGGGATTCCTCCGAAGGATCTTTGGAGTAACGTTACTCGATAAAGTACGTAACTCGGAGATCAGAGTGTCACTCCAGATAGATCCTCTACATCTCATAATTGAGAGTACACAGTTCTGTTAATATTAGCATGTGGTTAGAATTTCTGAGGAAAGAATGGCAGTTAGATTTTTACGAGCAAAATCAATCGGCAGGTGACTCTGTAGTAGAGTCCGAGCAAGATGTTTGGATAACATAAATGAGCTTCGCTAGTCACGATTGGGGACCCTGCCGGCTCAGTAGGAATTGGTTGCTTTTAACAAGACACTCTGGAAGGTTTGTTTGAATACTCTGCACCCAAGACTCTGTGAGGAATAGGCGAGCGAAGAAAGGGATTTACCTCCCTTATGTTACCCTTATGCTGACAGCACGTGGTGAGTTTTTTTACTGAGATATTTTAATTATAATTTAATTAAACGTAAAATATTTGTACAAACAAAACAATTTTGAACAGTACGAATTAAAATCAGAACAAAGTATATATTCTAATTGGTATATGTGTATAAAATGTCGTGACTAATTAAATATGTGAACAATATACTATAGATAGATCAGTGGATGTAGAATAGTAAAATATATATAAAAGGTGCGAAGTAAAGCGTTCCAGTTATCGCTTCTCGGCCTTTTGGCTAAGATCAAAGTGTAGTATCTGTTCTTAATATCTTATATGGTCCCTATATGGGATCATCGATATTAAACTGATTTTTTAGAACTTGGCGAAGAGTTAGGGGCTTGCTCCGCCTTTGCTCCGCCTTTGCCACGGGTTGGCCTGGTATTGCAGTATATCCAGGATTTGGCCCATCTCCTACTCGGGAGATATAACTAATCCAAAATCAGACTCAGTTTTTAACTATGTATGCTTCATATTGTCATGTTATGATATTCTATGTTTCAATAACTGCCCAGGTTAATTTTTGACTTTCGGAGACGAGAAAGTAAAGTGCCAGTAACTCATTGGATCCATGTAACCACATCCCTTTCAATACATCGCCTTGTCACGAAATTACAATTAATGAACTACAGAGAATGCATGCAAGTCGAGGTTCATGCTGAAAGCGCCGATCATTCAGAACTCTTACCTAATGCTCTAAAACCTATTCCTTACCGCCAAAATAGTGGATGATACATGCACTAGAGTTTACGATCACAATTCGCACCCGGGAGACGGGATAATACAGCCTTCCGAGCAGATTTACATTAGCCATTCGAAACTAAGTTCTACACATCTGCAGTAAAGATTTCATGTAGGAAAATCGTATGCTTTACCATTTCTTCTGATAACAATCCAGGCAAATTATTGAAAAATCCTGTCTTTAACTTCAGCGTTCAAGTGGGAATTGTAGAGTTTCGTCTAGGTTACGATGAAGAAAGATAAGTGCCGCAAAATTTCAATGAATTTTGTGTAAACCGGAAGGATGGAAATCATAATAGTTTCGATTAGGATGAAATAATGTGTGAAGTTTGATCCTATCAGTAGTCATAGCTTGAAAGAATGTTTGGAAATCGGAAGAATAAAAGTAGCAGACAACATCAGTCGGCTTTTAACTGACATTGCAGAAGAGGCGTATATTCTGTCAAAGATAATTTTTCTAATTTTCTGCAGATTTTCATTATTCTTTAGTCTTTATGACAATATATCAATTTCTTATGAGGCACAATAACAGCATTTTAAAGGGAGGTAAAATTGGGCTAAGTTGACACCATATTGGATTTAAAATATATTCTATCAAATCCGTAATGATGAAAAGCAAAGTTGTCATTGGCAGGTATTGAAACCAGAACGTAGAGATCCATAACGAAATAATTGTTTCTACTATTGGCACAAGGCCAGCAATTACCCAGTACATTACTGCTACTTTATTTTATCCAGCCCGTAGGGATGAAAGGCAAAGTTAACCTCTGCGGGATTTGAACTCAGAATGGCAAGAGTCGTAACTCTATGCGTCAAAGCATGGCGTCCGACCCTCTACCGATACAGCCAATTCACCACCCTTAATAACGAAATAATGCAATATATTACATCAGACGACCTTACCGAATGAGCTAGCTTCAGCATTCAGTATTGAGAAGAAAGGAGGTAGGTGTATAAGAGAAACTTGCTATGTTCAATTCAGTATTCGTGCCAAGCGTTACTTATGGTCATGTATGTTGGGTAATGATCGAAAATATACGATCAAGAATACAAGGGCTTGAAATGGGTTTCCTCCGAAGGATCTTTGGAGTAAGGTTACTCGATAAAGTACGTAACTCGGAGATCAGAGTGTCACTCCAGATAGATCCTCTACATCTCATAACTGAGAGTACACAGTTCTGTTAATATTGGCATGTGGTTAGAATTTCTGAGGAAAGAATGGCCGTGCAGATTTTTTCGAGCAGAACCAATCGGCAGATAACTCTGTAGTAGAGCCCGAGCAAGATGTTTGGATAACACAACGATCCCACACCAATACGGACTACATGCAATAGGATTCTGGATAGAGAAATATCCCAATGAAATACCTGACAGAATAGAAAAAATCTTCATCACCGAGGGATTAAAATTTATGTTACAGAACAACTATTTTGATTTTGATGGCTGTACTTACAAGCAAATATCGGGGACTGCGATGGGTACAAAAGCCGCTCCAACTTATGCCAACTTAGTCATGGCATAGTTTGAAGTCCAGATTTATGAACAGTCCAAATCAAAATACGGATTGAACTACCACAAATATTTATCAGAGAATTGGAAAAGCTACTTGGATGATTGTCTTATTATTTGGCCCCACACACTCGACCAACTGAATGATTTCAAAAATTTAATAAACGGCATCAATAACCACATCCCATTCACAATGGAATACAGCCAAGATCAACTCCCATTTCTGGACATCTTAATCTTAAAAAAAGACACACATATTGAAACTGACATACACTACAAACCAACAGATTCCAAACAATACCTGCTATTCACCTCCAACCATCCAAAGCACACGAAGACGAACATTCCTTTTAACCTAGCAAGAAGAATTTGCACCATTGTCTCCAATTATAAAACGCGAAATAAAAGACTTCAAGAATTAAAGGAAATTCTACTCGAAAGACAGTACAACACTATTCACAAGAACATCCCACTATTGAAACAAGACCCAAGAATGAAAAAAGCCCTTGAAACACAAAATAATCAAAAGCAAAAGACAACCGAAATCACTGAAAACATTACTCACCAATGCCAAATTACCTACCACAAACCCACAACCAACTATCAAAAAATGTGGTCGCTCTAATTGTGGAACCTGCACTCACCTCATTGAAGGCAACACGTATACATTTAAATCAGTACAACATTTTGCTGTAAAAAGTCACTTCACTTGCTTATTAAAAAATCTAATTTATGCCATTAAATGTAAAGGATGCAATGAAGATTATATAGGACAAACTAAACTCACACTCAGAAATAGAATGACAGTTCATCGCCAACAATTACGAGATCCAACCACGAGACAGATACCACTAAGCGCATATCTAGACATTTGCGCAAGTAATAAGACGCCCAAATTCAAAGTCTTCCCATTTTACCTTTGCGCTGACAATACAACAGAACAAATACGAATAAATAAGGAAAATATGTTTATTCAAAAATATAGACCAGCATTAAATATGGTTTAATATACATTATGTCAACACCATAACATGCTAACCATCCAAACAGACACATACACACACACATAACACCTTCTACTTTAGAAAATAAAAACCCGAACTAAATAAACCTTAACATACGTTTACGGTGACAATACAACAGAACAAATACGAATAAGTAAGGAAAATACGTTCATTCAAAAATATTCCTACTAACGGATTCATTTTCCTACACACAAAATATATATTCTCTTCATCTTAACATGCTAACCATACTCCCACACACACATAACACCCATACATACACACATAACCCCCCCCCCCCCCACACACACAACTCCCTCCCCCATTCCTACTAATAGAATCACTTTCATACACACACACACACAAAATATATATATTATCTCCACCTTAACATACTCCCACACCCCCCACACACACATAACACCCATATACACACACAACTCCCTCCCCCATTTCTACCAATAGAATCATTTGAAAATAGAATTAGAAAAAAGAATTGAGATATACATATAGAGACATACAGAGGCAATTACACACATCGATACACACACACACACACACACACACACACACACACACACACACACACACACACACACACACACACACACACACACACACACACACAAATAAACATACATATATCTACTTTCTTTATTTCAATAGAAAATCTGAACTCTGACACCCCAGCGAACTAGCCCTATTCACTGAACCAGAACAATTCTCGCATTTCTCTTGACCATTATCTTTTGCTCATCATAAAATTCTCTAAATGGCTACAAAAGTAATTCCCAAATACGTGCGCGGAACTTGTTCACGTGACAGTCATAATTTCATTTATAACCAATCAAATTGCATTTAAAAAAAAAGCCTACGGGAGTCACTTTTTTTATCGTCATAAAATTCTGTAAAAGGCTACAAAATAAATTCCCAAATATGGACGCGAAATTTTAATGAACTTGTTCACATGACAACCATAATTTCATTTATAACCAATCAAATTACATTAAAAAAAAAAGCCTTTGTGAGCCCCCTTTTTTAAGTAAAAAGTAATTCAAACACTCATATCTGAAAAACCAACTTGAGACCCCCCCCATTTATTTGAAGAACTTTGTAACGCGAACTGGCGCGAAATTTATTAAACTTATTGACAAACCAATCAAATTACTTCTCTAAAAACCTGGCGTTTTGAGCCACTTTTTTCCATATAAAACAAGTAACATTCAAAGACCAACCAGATGTGAGAAAAACCACAGACCCTCCATCTCAACTCTACCTTTGAAAAGCAGAAGAACTGCGAAACCGGTAGAGGAACCAACTAAAAATATGTATATTTAAAAAAAAATAAGCCTCCAGTTGCATTTTCGATTTCATCCCTTTTTCTTTATACTTTCACTCGTGTAGGACACCTCGGTTATTTTTCATTTTGTAAAAAAACCTCACTTTCTAATATATATATATATATTAAAATGAACCACCTAGAATATTAGTCTACGACTTCTTTTATACCATAAACGTGGTTTTGTCCTTGCGTGTAATTGTTTTTCAACTCTCCCAATAATGACGTATTATATTCGTTTTTTCCCGTTCTTTACCAGGGAACGTTTTCACGAACCAAAGTATCGTCTTCCTGTCTTCCTCCGGCTGCAACGTCTTTTGAAATATCCACTTCTGCGTTCACAGATTGACTTTGTTAGTTTCAGAAGATCCCGTTAAGCAGCGATTCTTTGCTTAAACTTTAATCTGTTATTTTAATATTTGCTATATATTTATCCTTATCGAGCCCTATTTGGATTTTAGTCTTCAAATTTATTATTATTACTATATATATATATATATATATATATATATATATGTATATTTGCGTGTTTGTGTGTGTAACGTGTGTGTGTGTGTGTAGCGTGTGTATGTACACACGCACACACCTACATTGGTAAATACGAAAAAAACTACAATTAAAAATAAATAGATAATGGACTTGACATGAAATATGAAACATGTTAATGCATTTGCGTGTGTATATAAATTGCTTGAGCGTTGGCCGTAATAATAAAGATGTGTCATGTTAATCCCCAACCTTTTTACCAGCTCAATCATCATCATCAACATCGACATATTCTTGTATACTAGCAACATCTTCACCATCTTCGCCTTTACTACCAACATCACCATCCTCATCAGCCTCATTATCTTCTCTACCACTTATCAAATAACTACTACTAACGTCACTAGAACCAATGAAGAGATTATAGCTTGTTATTATTTATTATATTCTTTATGTAATACTTTGCAAGATTTCTAAGATTTAACGAAAAATTGTCTTTTCACTCAAGGAGGAATTTTTCTTGTTAACATTCTTTATGTACTAAACTTACAGCAGGTATATATATATATATATATATATATATATATATATATATATATATATATATATATATATATATATATATATATATATATGTGTGTGTGTGTGTGTGTGTGTGCGTGTATGTGGCATGTGTGCATTTGAGCATCTGTACAAACACATTCACAGACATGTATCTACACATGCGTATATGTGTGAAAGTGTGTGAGTGTCTCTTGTTCTTAATTTAAATAAGTTATCTTTAGGCACCAACAGACTTCGTTCATGTTTAGAAAACTGCCAAGTATGATAAAGAAATCGTTGTTTAGCACACATGCACACATGCACACATGCACACACACACACACACACACACACACACACACACACACACACACACACACACACACACACACACAAGCATTCATAAGCATATATATATATATATAAATATATACATATATATATATATATATATATATATATACACACACACACACACATATATATATATATATATATACATATATATATATATATGTATATATATATATATATATATAATTATATATATATATATATATATACATATATATATATATATATATATATATGTATATACATATGTATATCTATGTATATATATATATATATATATATATATATATTTATATATATATATATATATATACATATGTATATATATATGTATATACATATATATATATATATATATATATATGCATATATACATATATACATATAATGTGTAACTCTACTTTCCTTTCTTTCTCTCTCTCTCTCTAACGCAAACAAACTATCAAATGTATATATGCATCTTAAAATACGTATATACATATGCGAGTAAATGTATGCCTACGCATACATTTTCTCCTATGAAAATACACACATATCAACGTATGCAGAAATTATTATACACACGCACACACAGACACACACACACCACACACACACACATATACACACGCACATATATCTGTGTGTGTTTGTTTGTGTGTACGTGTGTGGGTGTAGGTGTGTGGGTTTGTGTGTAGGTGTATGTGTGTATACACGTCATAAAAATGTATTCTCTTAAATTGCTATTGTTATTAAAGGGTAAATAATTCCAACGAGAAAGTATCCTTTGAGAAGAAATATAAGGAGAATGCATAAAAGACAGAAGTGTTAGAAAAGAAAAAAAGAATTAAAAGAATTCGTTGATTGAGCGAAAAGAAATTAAAAAAAATAGCCAGAAAGCAAGCTAGAAAAATGGAAGTAAGAAATGAAATGAAAAAATATGTAAGATGAAACATTGCAGATTGTGTATTATGTGACTACACAAAGACGTAGAAAGATTAAGGTGTGTAGAATGTTTATGATAAAAGTATAATATAAAATATTAATTTGTATAGAATTGAATTTTTATAAAGCGAACTTAAAGATGTGAGACGATAAAATATTTGGATAATATGTACTTTTGGAATTTTGTTGAAACATGTTATTTTCTTCATTGTTGTACAATGGCTGTCTTAAATGTAATCTCTTCTAGTCCAAATTAACCGTTTGAATGCTTTAAATATTGAACTGTTTAACACGTAATTATTAGAAGAATTAACAATCGTTTTATTTGCTTTAGGTTTTTCTACTTTATTCTTTAATCTATCAGTCACAAATGGCTGAAACCCGTGGGTGTGGAATTACCGATTTTTCAAGACCGCTATTTATAGCTCACCAAGTATAGCTGTGGAATTATAAACTTCTTTTCACAAGTATGCAGTTTCATATTCAGTCCCACTTAACCAAGTACATATCTTCCACATCAAACAATCCCAGACAAAAGACGACCACCTTTATTTTAAAATAATTTGTAGCTACTCCACATCTCGTTAGGTAAAAGAAATTCCCTGTGTCGTTATTTCAGGCGGTGGATTGGTAGTATCGGTAGAGAGTCGGACGCCATGCTTTGCAGCATAGAGTTATGTCCCTTTATAGTCTGAGTTCAAATCCCGCCGAGGTCAACTTTGCCTTTCATCCTTACGGGTCGATGAAATAAAGTACCAGTAATGCACTGGAGAAATTGCTGATCTTGTGCCAAAAGTAGAAACGATTATTTCATTATAACATAATTTTTCAGAATGTTTATTAATATTTTAAATTTGTGGATTTTTAAAATGTAAAATTGCAAAGTATTTTGTTGGAAAAATTGCAATAACCAATAATCAATTATTCTAAAGCAAGAATATAAAAATAAAACCTATTTCTCAATTCCACTCACGTCAACATTGACATTTTATGCCACCCTCACTTTGGAAAGTCTTGCTCTACGTTAGCATCATGTCGACTAAAGCCAAAGACTTATAAGTGAAATTTGTAGACTAGAATTTATAAAGAATGTTGTTGTTCTCATGAAGAAGAATATGTATAACTTAATCGCACCACATGGAGTATATAAAGTAACGACAATATTTAATTATATTTTCGGCCAATATAGCCACTTGAGTATTAAGTTGTTGACCAAAATATATATGAGTGTTGGTTGTTTATCCGATATTTCTTGGATTCCTTTTTCCAGGTACTGTTTGAAGGTAATGGGATCTTGGATTTGATTTGGAATGATTTTGAAGAGAGCAGAGACTACTGGGGATGAACGAGTTTTGATGTAGTGTGATTATGTGAGGTGAGCTCGATTTCTGTAGGGGAAATACGGTC
>OZ024742.1:307471082-307516082 GCA_964016885.1 Eledone cirrhosa
CTACAGACACGATTTACGTCACAAGATACTGATTGTGATGAAAACTTTAGGTTATTTCATGCTTTGCATTCTGAGAGTAAATAAACATTAAATTGATATATTATTTACGTACATATTTACTTATGTTATGTTATGTTAAACTATGATATATAATGACATGTGATTTTATCAAATTAAAATTTCCTTACTCAATGCAACGTCGATATTTACGTGTCCCAACGTTTTTAACTGGTTACCCATTCATTTCGTTTATGTTATCACTCTATTCTGTTTTATTTACTAAAGTTATATATATATACATATATCAATATTTTTGCTATTTTTATTAATTAATTTGATTTATCGATTGCTTGTTATTATTTGTATATAGTTTATTGATGACCCTACTTAGTCATAACTAGTGATGTAAAAATAGTCAAGGAAATAGAGAATCGAATTGCAAAGACCAGATCTGCTTTTGGTAAATTATATCACAGGCTATGGGATTATAGTGATGTGCCTTAGGGTAAAGGTTAAGAACTCAAAGAGTTTTTTTTTGCCAGAGTTTGACCCCGTTACTTCACCTGACACACCATCATCACATGCCTTGCCGTTGGACAGCTGTCTGATGGCAGAGTTATTTTCTGAAAGAGAAGGATTGTTTGAAATGTATTGCAATACAGGCTACAGCGAAGGATTGTTAACAATACCTATATTAACGTTTGAGTCTCTATTCAGAACCCTTACGAAATATTTAGCCCACATTTTGGTTATGTCATGCTTGTCGGTTAATAATTCGTTTTCTAGAAAAAGGACTGAAGATAAACTGTTTGAAATAGGAACAAAGACCCCTTTAAGGTTCTGATAAAATGATTTCAAATCAACTTTGTTATATACTTCTAAGAGTATTTTTGCTGCTCCTGTCCCCCAGTTTTGTTTCATTTCATGAAGTTTGTTCCAAGTACGACTTTTTTGTATGTTTAAAATCTTTATGTTTGGAAATTGAGTTCTTATTAAGCATTCATATGCATTGACGTTTATGCCTGTCCCCAAGAAGTGATTGTATTTTGGATCATTTGAGTCAAACATGCCGTGCTGCTTATAATGGATATAAACCTAATGATATTTTTGCTATCTCAAAGAGTGTGTCCCTCAGACTTGACCAAGAGTAACATCATGTTGGATGGTTGTTTATTGGATTCAGTAAAGAACACAGAAATGACGATATACCACAAATCAGGTAAAAAAAAAGATCATCATAAATAAAACGATGTGAAAGGTTTCAACATCCAAATTTTCGATTGATCGATTTGGCATACCTCTTCATAACTCAAATATGGGCATAATCAACATGAGGTGATTGACGAATCGGTTGCAAAATGGAACACCCTAACGCACAGTCACACACTCATATGATGACCCTATGATAAACAGGCGAAACTACAGAGCAACATGACTCACTATTTAGCTTTAATAAAATGAATATTAAAATTCTAGTTAGGTATTGATTACTTTTCTATCAGCCGTCAACTACATGCGGATGTATATATATATATAAAAATATATATAATCTGAGTTTTTCGAATATTAATAATAATATTCGATTCGTTTGCAATTATGCAAACAGCCCCTTTAAAGCTATGTCAGTAGAATGATACCGTCATTCTTTCTCTTGTGTTGGCATGTAAAACAGAGCAGCAGACACTAACCTTTCATCAGTGCAGTATACTGCTTACTTGCTAACTGTCAGAGCTAGTGAATATATGTTATATTTTCTAAAATATACAGTGACTGATCGGTCTGATTTTCTTATTAACAGTTCTGTTTACATACCAACATAAGAGCAAGTTTCTAATTGTTGCTGGACCGGCAACTACTCTACTTAATTAGATCCTAAACATCACTGGAATTCTATAAGAATGCAGCTTCTATAAGTTTCCATAAAAGCGAAGGGATAAGCAATCTTGATAACCGTTAACAAACGAGAAACAGCTGACGGTTGCTTCTCTTTGTTTTTGCCGAGACAAAGTAAGTGACATAGTTACTACTTTAAAACTCATAGCGAATCGTCTTCAAAATGTTTTAAAATAAACAAACAGTATATTATTAAATATACTATTCATACATTCATACATACATCGCTATTTGAGAGCACTGATACAAATTTATATATATATATATATAATTATCTACGTTCTGGCAGTAACATTACGATTATACCTCGCTTATGAGGCCTAATAACATCTGAGTATGTCAAGATTTGTTGCTGTACTGCCAATATTCAATTTATTCTAATCTGAATCAATTTTAATTATATTGAATTACGGTGTTTTTTCAGCGGCTTTCCCGGCGTGAGAATTAAGATAATATTTTTCTTTTTCATTGTCCGTGTAATTATTATTAATTAAAATCTCTTCGCTCTCTACAATTGAATGAAGCAATTGTCTGTGTTTATTTTACCTTGTTATGCTATTTATTTGAAGCGTAAATATCACTTCTTCTTCTTCTTCTTCTTCTTCTTCTTCTTCTTCTTCTTCTTCTTCTTCTTCTTCTTCTTCTTCTTCTTCTTCTTCTTCTTCTTCTTCTTCTTCTTCTTCTTCTTCTTCTTCTTCTTCTTCTTCTTCAACAGTAGACGATGGTTGGATCTGATAACAAATACGAATAACCACTTGTATTCTAGACACATTTTTACAAATTTGATATGGGGGCATATGCATGATTGATTAAATACAAGGTTGGCCTCAGATGGATTTGGACTTATCAACCAAATCTCCTTTCCTTTCTCAGTTCAAATCCTTCTGCCAGGGCCTCCAAAAGAAATTATGCAAGCCGGTACAAGACCCCTTTGGGGCCTGAAGCAAACAAAGATTTTTCTCAAAATGGATGTTGCATTGTTGCTGTGGGGCCTTCAGCGATCTTGGGTCTCGGAACAAAGTACCGGCTGGACGCACCCCCCTTCCCCGCTCAAATAGGCCCTGACTGTTATCGAAGACATGATCGAAATATTTAAAACAATGAAAGAATATTATAAAGATAAAAAATTCATACATCAAAACAAAGAAAACATGGAATTTCCACGGGCTTCACTATTTTCTCCTATTCTAGTTTTGCAATCAAATGTTATTACTCTAATTTACTATTATTAGATAATATTTTATTGTATTCGCATTCTCATAAGTTATATGCTTGTTGTTTGCAATTCAAGGAAAACTTACTTTTACAAATACAATGAAAATAAGATATATTGAAATCAATTACATTCTTGTCTCATTTTACTGGTTTCAGTAATTGAACTGGTTTTATGCTGATGATTCACATTGATTATATTGATGTTAGTATTCTACCATCAAATTGTTTCATCTCTTCTCGGCCATTCTCGGCCAATCTTCAACTGCTGAACAATATTTAAGCCACACGTCTACGGTTTTACTATTACTCCCACCGTGACCACTGAAAATACACATGAACAATACGTCAAATATATTACCATTCTTATTCTGATGAGGGGACTATGAAGGTCTAGAAACAATTCATAGATCTGAAAAAGAAATAATTATTCCAAACAAAACAAATACCTCAAAATGAAAATATATGTATAGAGCACAGTCAGGTTTTCAATAACACACAACACTCATGCGCGTACTCACACACATATTCAAATTTAATGGTATCAGACATTAGACAGCACCCAAACTGGAACACCCCGTTGAATTAGTCGATCATACGTATATACATCCCAGTGTTTATATTATCGATGATGTTTACGACACACACACACACACACACACACACACACACACACACACACACACACACACACACACACACACACACACACACACACACACATATTATATTATATATATATGTTCATTTATTATGGTAAGCTTTGTTTCTCTGGAATATCACCTACGCACTCGCAGTACCACCAGACAGACCTGTCTGATGAACCTGCGAGTGCGCATGTGCAACTCAATAGTAATCAGGTTCACCACATAGTCAAAATATATGAGTATTTAAACTCTACTTCAGTTTCCAGTAATGTTCACGTCCCTCAACTCAATATCTCCTCTCTTTCTCTCTCCTTCTCTCTCTCTCTCTCTCTCTCTCTCTCTCTCTCTCTCTCTCTCTCTCTCTCTCTCTCTCTCTATATATATATATATATATATATATATATATATATAACGAAGGAAGGAAATGTGGTAAGGAACCAGATGGACCATAACGCACCAAAGTACTCAATACTTAGAGTAGTAGAGTGGGTAATATGACTCGATTCCAGAATTAGCCGTCGAAACGGCTTGAGCTCAGCCGTCGGGGTCCTACTCGTTCATATATATATATATATATAAATGTAAATAGAGAAATTAATGTGAGCAAGAAGCCAACAGTGTTTCATAATATATGTGACTATAACATCAAAATGGAAAATATTTAACGTAAGATATGGGAAAATAATTCAAACTCAATTAAAAAAAAATCAAGACAGAGATTTTATCCACAGATTTTGTGAAATCCATTGAAAAAAACCAATGGAGTCTTAACTCAGAATAAAATAAAGTTTAAATACTCATCCTTCAATTTAGAAAAACTACAAATGCTAAAATATGCCAGAAAGGGAATTTAAAAGCAGGCTAGTTCACCTCGTGCGGAATTATGAAAATAAACACACATGGAGAAACATGGCTGGTGACGTCAGAATGAGACGAATGTCTGTTTACAAGAAACAGCAGTCAAAACATTGCGAAAAACTCAACAAAAATGTATGGAGTTCAGCATATAGCAATATTATCTCGGTTATATATATATATATATATACACATACATACACACACACACACACACACACACACACACACACACACACACACACATATATATATATATATATATATATATATATATATATATATATATATATATATATATACAATTATATAATTTCTTTCATTAATTTTAGTGTTATTTAGGAAATGCATTTCGAACGAATTTAAAGTTCAAATTTGACAAGTAATCATGAAAATCCATTGTCACATAATTTCTCTAAATCGCTGTATCCATTCAGCGCACGTTTCTGTGTCGAGGAATTACTAAAGATTTCTCTATAATTTAAATGGCGCCAGTATTGATTTATTTAGCAGATACAGGTTTCGTAGAGTTATAAATGAAGGGGAATGAAACTTTGATGTTCATTTGGGCATTTTTCTGACGTAAGTGACGTGAAATCGATCTCGTTAAGATAAAGGCAAAACAGATCCTGGTATACATAATCCCGGTGGCGAATTGTAAGTGTCGATAAGGCTTTGGACTCACAGTCCCTCATTATCTTTTCCGGCTCACTGTGTTCTGAGTTTAAATTCCAATGATGTTTACTTTGCCTTCCAGTTTTTCTAGGTCGATACATACACTGCCAGTATAATATTGGGTTCGATTCTTTCTCTCATCTGCTCTCTTTCACCTCTTTATTTTTTCTCTCGTTGCCTTTTTCTTTGAAGGAAATGAGTTGTGTTCTGATTTGGAAAGAGAATCAAATTCTTCACCAGGTTTAAAAATGTCCAAAGCATGGCGTGTCTCGACGGCCCACCTAGGACTCCGTTAGGATGTTTGAGCGGGTATTTTACCTATATTTCATCTGTTTTCTTGTTTGACACTATCACTTGTACCCTGATTATCTTTAGCGCAATACACTCTATTGTAAACTTTCGGACCTGTTGACTCATTTGAGGGTCCATTCCTCAGTCTCAACAATTTCAGAGGCCCTGAAGAAGCATGGGCTATCACTCTAAATTCAGACTAAATGATATTATTAATTTCGACTATGTTTTCGATTCCGTTCATTAGCTTAGAAGTCAGTGAATTGGCAGAGTCGTTGTTAGAACGTCGGATAGCATGCGTTACAATATTAGTTTCGGCTTTCTCTCTCTCTATATATATATACACACATACATACACATAAATACACACATATACATACACATAAATATACATAAATACACATAAATACATATATATATATATATATATATATATATATATATATATATATATATATATATATATATATATATATTTATGTGTGTGTGTGTGTGTGTGTACTTGTATATAGATACAGACAGTTAGTCAAATACAACTTATATTCTCAACGTATTCACGTGGCAGTTCATACTTTGCGATTAACGCTTTGGACACTTGAATTATTAAGTCTGTTTCTGACAAATGTATTTTCAAGCGAATATCTTTTAAAAAATTACATGTTATATTGGCAGACTGAAATACTAACTGACAAATCACGCATACCTGCCTGTCGGCTAGAGTATATATAATCTTACATCCATTTTCTAGCAGCATCCGATTTATTCTCTAGCTTTCTCTGTTGTCTATATCTCTCTACCCACTTCTTTCTCTTTCTGAATTTCATTTTTTGCCTGTTGTTTGTTTTCTATGCTTACTTCCTTGTGTTTATCTACGTCTGACTACTACAAACCATCAAAGAATTCTCTATGTTAATGTACAACCTTCAGGCACTTCGTCAAATAACAAGCTACCATCTTAGAAAAGAAAGATACATTGAATCTTGTGCTTCTAGATGAAATGTGTCTGGTAAAAATACACGGCATTCACGTCTGGAACGTCTTTTGACTATAGCTCTGGGCTCACCTACGGCTAAACAATGACGTCAACAACGACGATGACGTTGACTGCAACAACGATGACGTTGACTGCAACAACAGTGACGTCGACAACAACATCAAAAACTAACGTGATGTCGATAACGACAATAACAACAAAATCAACATCAACAGTATCGATGGCAATAACCACAGAAAATGCAACAACGACAACAATAACAATAGAATCAATATTAATGACATCAACAATAACATCAATAATGACAAGGTGGTTTTCTGCTCGCAAGTGTAGTGTGCATATTGATATATAAGCATTTAGATACGATACGTCAAATAAAATCGTAATTGAGAATATGCACAGAAATTGAAGAGAGACTGTGTTACAGTCTCTTCTGCAATCAGTAAAGTAATCCATGATACATAAAAAAAAGACGATATTATATATAAACTGCATTAGGAGAAAATTAGCGACGGAAATATATGCACGTTTATATAAGCGATGTAATAATAATATAACGGGCGCTAACCGGAAGTGTTGACATTTGAAAATTTTAAAGAAGTGAATCTTGAAATAACCAATACAATTATTTTTATTTAATCAAGAGTTACGAAATTTAGTACTTAAATTATGTAATATTCATTGATTATTTATTCAAAGTAATCCAACTTATTTTACAAACGGGGTAAAAAAAATATATCCTGGACGCAGTCCCGCACTCCTTCCTTTATTATATTATGATTACAACAAATACAATAATAACAAGAACAACAATAACAACAAAAACATCAACAATAACAATAACAACAGGAACAAAAGCAATAACGAGCCAATAAAGGAGACTCTATGTTCGCAGTTGACTTACGAGAATTAATAGTCAAATCACCGATAACATCATTTAAAGTAAGAACACCGATAGTGTATTCCTCAATTTACTGATTCTGTAATGTAGATGACGTGGTCCCAACTGGAGCATCTTTGACAATAGTTGTACTAAAAATATTAAAAACAAAGATTGATATAATAAATAGGAAAAGAGAAAAAGGAGAATAGAAGGCAAGGAGTGAGAAACATGGGAGCGACAAAGGAGGAAGGGAGAAGAGAAGGGAAAAGTTTACACCCCTTGGATGGTTGCTATATCGCAGCTGTGACCCGCGGACAAGGTAGGGTAAGTATTGCCACAACAACCGCTGCATCAATCATTCCACCCCATATGAATGTTACGCTAATGTATATCGGTGAAATATGTAAACATTGGAATAAGTAGCGCAAGATACTTTTCTTCGAAATCACAGATCTGTGATTTCCCAAACCTTCTTTCGTCACTGTCGCCATCAAAAATATAGTGTAGCTGTAATTGGTCAGTTGGAATACATGGTACTGTTGTTTAAAATTGCAATATGAAATAATTGTTTCTATTTTTGGCACAAGGCCAGCAATTATCCCAGTGGATAATTGCTGGCCTTATGCCAAAAATAGTACTTTATTTTATCGACCCGGTAAGGATGAAAGGCAAAGTTAACCTTGGCAGGATTTGAACTCAGACCGTAAAGGGACGTAACTCTATGTTGCAAACCGTGGCGTCCGACCCGCTACTGATACTGCCAATCAACCGCCCTTTGCAATATAAAATAATGCCTCGTAGATGTAGCTTGTGACAAGTGGAGCAAAATTTGTGTTTAGCCATAGACGTTTTTTGAAGCGCGAATGTTTGTTTATCCACATTACAATAAATATTTTCGAATTGTATGAAAGAAGAACCCTATTTTATAAGAGCGAAAGAGATGAGATTTAATGATATTCATATTCTCAAAGATATTAGTAGAGTTGCCAAAAAAATACAGTTTCAACATCGACACACTGTCACCTACTGCAAGATTTGATCTACGATATTAACTTCTCAAGAAGTAATAATGATAATTGTATTACAACTATCATAGGGGAAATAATTATTTCTTATACAAACATTTAGTGAAAGTTTAAAAACAAAAGATATTTGCGCTTGTATTTTGTGGTTTACACATCAAAATTAAATTCTCTCTTATAATTAGACGATGAAAATGCAAAAAGTATTTTAATTCTGTTCAAATACGACTTACCAGATCTCCTTCAGTGTATTTTTATGTATCTAATTAGCGTCTATTTGATAAGAGAAATCGTAGATTATAGAGGATTAAATGGAGTAGAGCAAATTAGCTGTGTAGATAAGAACTTACCTTCACAACTACATGGTTTCATCTTCAATAGGGCTGGGTCAACCAAATGTGTTTTAGTATAATCTGGCAAGCAGAAACTGTGTGGAAGCTCTCGTCGAGGAGGTCAATCATGTTCTTAGTTATCAGACATATCCGTTGCCCAGTTCAACACTAGTACATGGTCCCGGAGGCTTTTAATGGAGTACATTCTGTTACAAATATTACGGCTCCAAGAACGAGTGTTCCAGTTGATTTTATGAAAGGAACAGCCTGCTCATTGCAGGTAAAGGTCATTTTTGTTAGTCAGCCAAGTGGACCGTAGCAACGTGAAATAATGTGTTTTGTACAAAGGCAAGGCACCAGTGGGAATCGAACTCACGATCGTAATATCCTGAACCAAACACTCTAACAATTAAGCCACGCATCTTTACTCTGATGTACCTATTTGGGTTATGTCTCCTGTGTGAAAATAATTTCTCCCCAGATCCAGTCAATTCGAAGGGCATCCAAACAGTTTCCGTCTACCGAATTCCACACACAAGACATGGGTCAGTACGAAGCTATGGTAAATGACACTTGGCCGAGAGGACACAAAATGGGATCGAAATCTGGACAGAAATATTACGAGGCGAATATTTTAACTTTTCGCCCACAGCCGTAAATAATATGCGTGTGAAATAATCAGTTAATACATTCGTCAGCTAAGTGAAATTTCCCTGTGGCAAGTCGGAATGAAATGACAGTGACCAACTTTAAGCTAATGGCAGTGATGAACAGGAAATGTAGTTTTGTATATGGATATGTGTGTCTGAAGATATTTTCACTTCATGCCTTTGTATTTCAGTTCTTATTACACCTGTCAATTACTCGTTACAGCAATGCTTTGCTGAAGGAATAATTACTGATCGTTCACGTCCATTGCTCGTGTTGCTGACCACTTACCAAACAAGAATATTACAACTCAATACACCTTTATGGTGGATTTATATGCAGCAATATATTGATGTCATAAAGAAAGATTTTATAGTGAGCTTTCATTTCTCTAACCCACATTTCCCTCGTCCATATTCCAACTTTTACTTGTTTCTTTTTCAATATATTTATACCAAAGGCCCCTACAATGTATAACAACCTTCCTATGTTACACAATCAGGGCCAACGGTCGAATATTTTATGTGACCGACCGATTGATGGATCTCCGTCGGTTCCAATGACGGATGTACATGGCTGATGACTCTTGCCCAGGAAGTAACGATAGCAAAGCAAACCTTTTAACAATTTGGCCACGATACATCCACAGGAATCACATATATATTCATGTGTAGGTTGATATATCGTTGACTACTTAAAAATAAGCATTTTGTGAGTAAATCGAACCTCGTTAAAAGTCTGATATTTATTTTAACTCGAGAGAATGAAACCTGAACTTAACATTCGAGAAATTATGTATTATGATACGAAAATGCATATTAAAATTAAATATAGGTAACGTTATAATATTTCATAATTAATAACAATTATGAAACTACTATTTGAGAGCATATGATGACAAAATCAGGTAAGGTTTATCGTAGCTTCTACTATTTATTGCCATTGGGCTGTCACTCAAAAATACAGCCTTTTGTACACAATATGTCTTATGTTTAGGAATAGAATGTAATACATATTTTGTACAAAAGGTCGTGCTGTTAACTGACACAGTTCAATGGCAATAAAAATTAATAACTTTACCAATATTGCCGCTATTTTTATCTCAGGCTAATACTGACACATACACGCACTCAAACAGACACACCCCCCCCCCCCCCACACACACACATATATATATATATATATATATATATATATATATATATATATATATATATATATATATATATGTGTGTGTGTGTGTGTGTGTGTGTCTGTGTGTGTCTGTGTGCCTGTGTGTGTCTGTGTGTATGTGTATGTGTGTGTGTGTGTATATGTGCGTGTGTATAGATGTCTGAGTGTGTGAAAGCTAGTGTAAGTGTAAGTGTATGTATATAACAATATATAACCCCGGAAACAATTAGAAAAGAAGAATATTTCATCTTTTGAGCAATAAATCATTTTTTGCTTCGCATTGATGTGGTTATTGTTTCAACTGTTATTGTAGTTGGCATTTTTGAATTTATTACAATGGTCATTGTTACAGCTAGTTTTATTCTTGATTTTGCTACTGGTTTTAATGTCGTTAAGTTTATTGTAGTTCTTTCAGTTTCTAATTTTGTCAGAACTTGCACAACTATTTTAGCTAATTAGTTTTTTCCTGACAATAGAGTTAACATAAATATATACTTGTTTCGTTTTCAGTTTCTAAGACAGGAAATTTATAGTCGGAAGCGAAGACAGAGTAACCTTCCCGGAGTCGGAAAAAAACATTGCTTTTATTTCCTGTTCATACTGACAGAAATAAAGAAACAATATAATAGGCAATACTTTTGTATTCTAATTCTATGTGGGGAGATTCTAATTTATCAGGCCTTTATTTTAATTGTAGAAAGTTTAAGTACTTAGGGAATTGGTTCTACAAAAAACAAATTAACACAAAAACTTTGAATGAATTAAATTATTTTTCTAGACATTTTTGACCAGTTTTGTATAAGGCGTAGAAGCATTCAAATAATTCGGCAGAGTATATTAGTGATACACATCTAATGATCTCAGTGTAGTGACAAGGAAAAATTACCCTCACCGGAGTACAGTTTTAAATCTGAAAAGGATTTATTCTGGCGCCTTCAGCAATTTACCACAACGAATTACTAGATTCTTATTCAGAATCAAAGCTACTATTTTGAAAAATGGACAAATGAGACCATGTGGCTATCGTGAGGATTAGCAAGGAAAATGAAATATGTTGGATTGAGTCGCGAATCAAAACCTATCTTGTAAAGCTACTGATATAGCAACGGTGAAAATTAATATGCCAGTGACATAATTTTGGTGAATTATATTAATGGTAATTGAAAGTCAATTGTTTCGACCACAGTTATCAAAGGCAGTATAACAACTAAATGTCTTACCACCTACAGCTGATTGTCTGATAAGCTACCAACTTGGATGGTAGAGTTATTAATCACACAGTTTAATACCACTATGTGGCTCTTGTGTAACTTTAGCAGAGTCTGCAAGCATTTGAACAAGATATTGGAGGGCTTAGTCATGAGTATTACCCCTCTCTTATTGACAAAACAGAAAAATTCAACAAGAGAAAACTACACCTGTCTCTATATTCCATGCTGGCAATGTAATGTTTTTATTTTCTTATTTGTTCCTCTATTCCCTCGGTTATATTCAAAAGGCCAGCCATGTCACATACTCTGTCCCGATGAATTTTCCCGAGAACTCACGTTAGGGATACATGTGTTTGTCTAATAATTAGACACTTGTACGTTTATTTCACGAGCAAGCTGGTTCATTGAGCTAACAATTAGAATAATCATCGTCGAAATCGATGGATGTTCATTCCACCAATCCAGTAAAAATGTCGTATCATCTTTCTAGCTTTATACCCCTACCCTTCAATTTCTCTCTCGAAGTAATCGGTGAATGCTGCGAGCCAAGTTTAAATATCCAAGAAACGTTGTCTGTTAGAAAGGCGCCCCTACGACTCCATCAAGAATTGTAACACATGAGGTCATAGATTTAGGCAGAGAAGATGAGAGATAGAGAGAGGGGGGGGGGGGTAGAAAAAGACGGAGAATCACAAAGAGAGAGAGAATGGGGAGTTGGGGGGGGGGAGACAGAGAGTCATAAAGAGAGAGGAAGAGACATAGAGAGAGAAAGAGGAGGATAAAAAGACGGAGAGTCATAAAGAGTGTCAGAGAGAGAGAGAGAGAGAGAGAGAGAGAGAGAGAGAGAGAGAGAGAGAGAGACGGAGAGTCATAAAGAGTTTTGATACAGGATTTAAAATCAGAATGAAAATGGATGTTGTTATTTAATACCACATGGCGCATTGTCCAACAATTTACAGCTGTGCCAATTCAGCCAGTCAACCACAATGTTTTGTATGTTCACCTATATTTGTTTGGTTATTGAGTTCTTACATTCACACACGTTTATAAAGGAATTAGAAACTGTTGATTCAATCGATTCCAGTCCAGTCCTCTCTATTCTAGTTCATTTCGGTTTACTCAAATTCATTCCCCTTCACTTCCGTTCGTTCCAGTTCATTACGCTTCATTCTAATCCATTCCAACTTTTTCTGGGTACTAACGTTATTGATTATCACCATAGAGGTTTGAAAACTAAAGTCGATCCTGTGGAGAGTTAAACTAAGAATATTGAGGAACGGAATTAACGAACGCAAGTAATGCATTCTGCCGATCTGTCACTAAGCTAATCACTTATCGCTAATCACATTATGAAAATTTAAGTTGAGCACATGTACATTGGATATACCATTCATGTGACATTTATAGTAGCTGTAACAATAATTGAAAGGTATATATATATATATATATATATATATATATATATATATATATATATATATATATATATATATATATATATATATATGTATATATATGTATATAATTAAAAGTTTAATAAGGTTCATTGAATTAATCAATGAATAAAGTTTTACAATAGATTAGAAGCACTCAACAAGTAGGTTTTCTGGAGTTATTAATATTACTTCAAAATATTAATAAATATAGACATTCATGTGATCAAAAATATTTTATTATCCTGCCAAGACTGGATTGGAACCATCAGCACAGTCGAGGTATGTCAGACATCAATTTAGTTTATCTGATGAGAACGTACTGATGAAATAGTTCAGTACCTCTGAAATATGTATAATAAAATATATTTGATCACATGAATGTCTATATTTATTAATATTTTGAAGTAATATATATATATATATATATATATATATATATATATATATATATATATATATATATATATATATATATATATACATATATATATATATAATAATTTAATAAACAACACAATATAATTATTCCATTACCCAAGGATTCACAAAGTCAGACGATTCTAACAGAGGCGTCTGAATCCGTTCATGAGATAGATCTCCAAATAAAGATTTTTATCTGATGAACGGATTCAGAGGCGTCTGTTAGAATCGTCGAACTTCGTGAAACCTTGGGTAATGGAATAATTATATTGTGTTGTTTATTACATAATTAAATAGCTCTGTACCATACATTGAGCATTCTTCACTCCTTTACCTTTTACACGGAAATACTTAACGCACACATCAGGTGAAGGGGGCGAGAGGGTCTCCTCATAGGTGTTCTTATTCACTGGATAGACGCTAGTTAAATTCCATAAAGTGTTGTCCGTGGTCAGGTGAAGTTGTTATTCTGAGTGTTCCGCTAGTCCATAGGGATGAGTTGGCTCATCTGGTCAACTCTGGTATTCAAAATGAAGTGGATTTTTAAGTCCAGTCCGTTGCTACGTGCAGTGTGATTCGGGCAGAACATATGAAGCAATCGCCTGTATATTGTTTCAGCAAAGCGCTCAACTTATTATTATGTGGCTATGTGGTGATGTGTTTCGCATCTGTATTTTGGGAAATTTCTTTCCGTTTTATGCAAAAATGTGACTGGTTGTGGAAGCTCACGCGATTATGTATAGAGTTGGGAAGGTTTTGTGCCAGCATTGGAAACGACTATAAATTTCATGAGAAGAAAAGAAGGGAAAGAGCAAGGACTATAATGCAAATGAAGAAATAAGGGGAAGAGAGAGGGTGACAGACTCTACACCTAGGCCAGAGTGGTGTTTCGGCTGCACCCCGCGAACAAAATGGCATAGGCATTTCCGTCGCTTTCGGCGATGGGTATTCCAATTGTGCACTCAACGGACCAACCTGCACAAGAAATTAACTTGTAAGATTGTCCCCTTAACAGAATTCTCAGTTTTGATAATAAAAAAAAGGCGCTGGGATTTCATCGATAACGGAGTACCCTTCTTTTTTTAGTGGCCCATGGATTCAGTGCTTATAAATTCACTGTTACTAACGGCTTAGATATAAGGAATAGAACGATTTGCTACTCTACTATATTACAGAATATATGAGTAGCTTCGAGCAATCACTCTCACCCTTAGTAATAGATCAATGTAAGCGCCTTTATAACTACTGGTTTCTACTTTCGGCACAAGGCCAGTAATAGTTTAGAAGAAGAGCAAAGTTCTTTAAGTCAATTACAGGTACATTACTTTATTGACCCTAGAATGATTAAAAGCAAAGTTGACCCCGACGGGATTCGAACTCCGAATGTATAGAGCCAGAACAAATACTACAATGGTATTTTAACTGACGCTCTATCAATTCTGCCACTAATCCACCATTTACAATTATTGACATGTCTGTTATATCATGTGTTACATTTACACGTGTTTATAATGTTCGCTAAAATCTATCGATAAATTCTGTCGTTCAGCATATTATTATTTAGGTGAATTTCTTTACTTCAATTTGTATGATTATAGGGTGGTTCTAAAATATCCTAATTTTATTTTATGTTCTCTGTTACATAATAAACGTTTTGTCTCCAAATAAATCAGAGTGCATTTATTCATAAACATTTTTTCCCATGATTTGTATACTGTATTTGCAGTACTAGATATAACTTTTCTTTAAAAAACATCATACATCCTTCTTATTTCGCACTCACTGTCGCTATTTTTATCATAATGTTGATGATGCTGATAGTATTTGAGTAGTTTTTCTTATTTGATTCAGCATGTTATGCAAATGTTTATCAACTTCAGACAAAATCAATAACGCTGTTTTGATGTTAGACAAGCAACACACAATACAATATAACACTCTCACGTTTCACACAAATAATTAAAAACCTTTACATTCATTTCATTGTTCTCGTTCGATTTTTGTTCTTTTGTCTGGACCTACACCTCTGTCTGTCTTCCATTTCAATTCGTGAATTATTAATCTTATTTCATTATTGGAGATTATTTTTCAAGTTAATATCTTTAATGTTTAATACGTTATAAGATATTAATTTTTTTCTAAATCTTAAAATGAAATTTTCAATTTTCTTATATATAAATTTTGGCATGTCTGAAAAACAGACATTCCTGAATTTCTATGCAAAATATGACTGAGATTTCATTGCTGAACATAGCGGGGCAAAATCTCGGTGTTTCTTGGGGGCGACAATTCTTCGAAATAGCTGAAATAAAATAGCAACTTTTTCATTACTAATTATTGATGTTATTCAAATAATGCAGAGAACTGTATGCATTCTATCCAAGGTACCTCAGGAAAATAACGAAGTTTACCTGGCGAGTATAGATTACATATGAAGGTATCTTGCGGAAAGCAAAGTCATGACTATTGCAAAAATAAATTCGGAACGATCGTTCCGCCTGACTGAGCACATTCGTCTATTCGATCCCCGGCACTCGAAGCTGTGGTGACTTGGACTCTCCCTTTTATTTATTGTTATGTCCTTATGGATAAATGAATACACTGCAACAGTGTAATAACAATATATTCGAAACAAACGGCAATAACCACACGTAACGGGACAACAATCCAGCACGCTAACTCGAACTGTGAACTTGAACTCCAGCTTTGACTGGAACTAGTACTAACTGTGGAACTAGTACCAGCTTCGACTATCAACACACGAACTGAGGAACTAGTACCAGCTTCGACTATCAACACACGAACTGAGGAACTAGTACCAGCTTCGACTATCAACACACGAACTGAGGAACTAGTACCAGCTTCGACTATCAACACACGAACTGAGGAACTAGTACCAGCTTCGACTATCAACACACGAACTGAGAAACTAGTACCAGCTTCGACTATCAACACACGAACTGAGAAACTAGTACCAGCTTCGACTATCAACACACGAACTGAGAAACTAGTACCAACTTTTCCACTTACTCAGGCCGCTGCTATTTATATGTAGTGGTCCAGCCCAATCTTATCAGGGGGGCGTCGTACTCTCGCACAACACTTATTCATCAAAATTCATGTTATTTTCTCATTTGAGTTATTTTTCTTTATTATGCTGACCGAAATGATTGCTACAATTTTTCTAGATGCAAATATATTTGTCAACAGATTAGACGATTTTCATATGTTATCCTACACAGAGAGGGGAAATACACCGAAACGTGTCCATAGCTGATTTTTACTTACAAATAAACATCGGATTTGTTGTAGGAATGTAAATAATGTAAATTGAATTCCAGAATTTAATTCTAATTTCTTCAAATTAGTTCCTCTTTGAGAGATACTGGCAATTGCTGGTAGATTCGTTCTCTTTTGCTTCATATAAGGCATGAATTCCAATTAATTAAGAATTTTGTTTGTTTACAGTAATACGCAATGTACCACCCCTTAATATATTTATCCAAATGAATGCCCTTGGTCCATATTAGTTATTTTCCTCGAATCATTATATTTCTTTAATTCGGATCTGTAAATATTGCTATGATATATTCACACTGTATGCATTTTTTTATGCTTGATTAGCAACATGTATCGAATATATTTTTAATGAATTATAATGCTGTATACCCCAAATCATTAACAATATAGATAATAATAACAATGATAATAATGAAAATGATGATGATGATGGTGGTGGTGATTATAAGGATGATCACGATGATGAGGAGGATTAGGGTGATGAGGATGACTATAATGGAGATAGCATAAGCAAACTATCAACATAGAGCTTGCGAAATTTTTAACAGAAATTTGAATTCGTGAAGAGCTTCATGTAATGACTGGATATTTGTTTGGATAAACGTCAATATGTTGTTTAATTAATATGGCATATTGTGTAAACAGACATGTTGCCTAGAGGCTAAGACAGTGTGACCAATCAGATTGGTGCTGATGCAGATAGTCTTTGAAATATGATTTCTGCCAGAGTCAACCACAATGACATAATATAATCATATCCAATTCTAACTGCATCCGATATACTTGCATGCAGTTATATATAGTTGTTTCGAGGTGATGAGTCACTAAACGTCAGATTAAATGCTTTCCGGTATTTTTTCCGATGCTCATCGTTTTCAATTCAAATCCAGCTTAGGTTAAATTTCGAAGTTGCTAAATTAAGTACCAGTTTTGGCCGATGTGTTGTCAAAATTATTAGAGCGTCGAGCGGGATGCATTGAGTATCTGTTTTGGCTCTGGTTTCTGAGTTTAAATCTCTGCTCCTATCACTGAAGTAGTAATGACATGATAGGACTGGGAATCCTACTATTAAAACAACTAAAATCCTAGTATGATATGCAGCCACATTGGAGGTTGGCTAAAATCTTTCGCATGTGTGAGCCATAAAAACAATTCTCACTGTCATTTTACTAGAAAAATAACTGATCCATATTACATAGTACTAAGTCTCCTTCTATTGTAAGGATTAGAAAATAAAGCTTGTACAATTTATACATTTGATCTGATAGGATTAGTAGCGAAAACTCAATTTATATCATATTATCTTAAAAGAAAGATACAATGTAGTTATAGATATACAAAAATACGAGATAGTAACTATTTCAAAGCCTTTCATCATAGGTCTGCTCAATCAGGATTGAATTCGGCTAAACAGAAAGAATCGTTTAGAAAAATACCATATCGTTGAAATGTAGCGAGACCCGTTATAACTTGCATTCGATGGACCGAGTTAGAGACAACGTGCTGTCGTTAACGTACATTGGTATGAAGACCGTTTTTTCTGAGTAAGGTAACAAAGGTATGGTGAGGAGAAATACCCATAAAATGAGAAGGAAATGAATAAATAATGTGCCAATGTTATATCTAATAAACACTAAAACGTTTCAAGCACTTGTAGAAATATGTACCTAGTATATCAAGTCTGCTATATGTCATAAGTTCATCTAAATGGCGTAGAATCATGTGTTGCACTTTAGTAGCAAAACCGATTCAAAGCAGTTCAATTACCGACATCCCAATTTCCCATTTCAACCTTGTTGCTCATCTAAAAAGAAAAGGTAATAATTCTTCATGGTTTTTGTTGACAAAAATAACGGCAATAATAAAAAATATTAATCATTATTTTTTTTTTTACATTACATCAGAATAATGACTTTATTCATTTATTTTCATTAAAATTTCTATGTCGAAAGGATGAGTTCACTGAAAGAATCCCATTATAAAGAGAAAGATTGGAATTCAATTCAGTTTATTGTCATTGTATAGATATATAATGAAAAAATGGAAAGCCAATAACCATATTTTTTATTGATATATTCATATTTGGCAATATTTAATGCATCATTTCATTTCCTAATATATTTTCGTAGTTACCATTATTGATCTTGATATTTTCTTTATTGTTATAGTTTATGGTTCTTTTGTAATAATTTTGTTATCTTTAAAATATTTATTGTTTCGTTTTGGTTCATCATTATTTTGTTTCAATTCTTTTTTTAAACACATACATGTGTGTATGTATGTAAAAGTATATAAAAATGTGTATGTAGTTGTAGTTATTTATTTCCATATATCCGTTCTTAATTCCAGAACTCACGTAAAAGCTGGAATTAAACAAACAGACAGACGAAATGAAATAAAAATGTTCTAGTGATTCAGAATTATGAATAGAAATTACTAGATTGTCCATCTGCTGAAAACGTAGAATTCCATTTGGTTTTAATCATTTTTTTTTATATCTCCAAAGATTTCTATCACTAACTCATTCCAATTCCCGGTCACTGATTATCCTGACAAATGACCAGTGAAAAGAAATAAAAAAAAAAACGAAGCTGAAAAGCTTCATATGTCCCGAACAATCGTTTTATCATTTATCTATTTGCTTACAGAATATATTGTTTGCATGCTTCATTTGTTTATTTACACCAGTGATAGTTACAAAAGGTAAATCAGTAACCGAATTTTCTTCAACAATCACCTGATTCTCTTTAGAAATGAGAATAATGTTTTAAGACCTAATTGTTAAGCTTGCGCACTCCACCGTAAAGATAGGAGTTGTGCTTAATAGGTCAACTCATTATTTAATCATAGATCCACTTAAACGGAACAGACCCAAACTACTGAATAACAAATGCTACAAAAGAATCGTGAAGAACAACAGCATCAAATGCAAGACAAATAAAGAGTTCTTTCTTGATCAATTACGTCTGGCTTTAGTCTAGTGATATCTACATAGGGACATTGTTATCTCAGCTAATAAGAGCAATGGAAATACTTTAGAATACGTTAGCTTAGAGTAATGTAAAAATCTATTTCATTAATTCTGAAACTTTCTCTATTATGAACATTGTCCAGAATTTCTCGTCGACTGCCAGCTTCAGATGAGAATTCAATCATTTTAAACAGATGTTTTGAAAATTTTAATAACACATACGCACACACAGACAGACACGTACACACACATATATATATACACCTACCCCATATATACATATAAGCTTCAGCTTATATAATTGTAGCTCCTGGTTTCACATTTACGACTGTTTAATCAATTAAAAGTAATAGAAATATATAAAAAGAAATATTCGCAGTCTACTTAATTTCATTCACAAGTCATGGGTTGACCAGAAACTCTGGTAAATGACATTTCCCCAAGATGATACACAATGGGATCGATTTCGGGACTTAATTATTACAAGGCAAACTTCTTAGGTATTCTATCATGTTGCGTCCACACTGGTAACAACCCATAGAAAATTACAACTATAACAAACCCTGATTTTATTAGTGTATTTCATCCAAGAAATATGTAGGAAAATATCCTCTGTTTTTCGATTATAAATATTATTTATATGTGAAATTAAATATTAAACAAATATGAATTTCTGAAAAGTATCGTTATTTCGGAATGAAATATATACATGTATCATACAATCGATATATGCCTTATGATCATAGGCATCATTGAACCCTTACCTCTCGAAGGAGACGTTTCTGTGGCTACGAAACCTCTCCAGGTTTGACTGCAGGTGACTTATCCCATACTCATACACACATACATATACTATTTGATTTAACTCCACACTACTAGAAGTATCAAGATGAAAACACACATAAATCACCAGGTGCTCTCTACCTTCGTTTAAACTTACAAGTATATATATATATATATATATAGGAAAATGTTCAAGACCCCGACGGAAGAGCTCAAGCCGTTGCATCGAAGCGGCTTGAGCTCTGCCGTCGGGATCTTGAACATTTTCCTATAACACACTCAACTATCCTAAGTATTGAGTACTCTGGTTCCTTACCACACTTCCTTCGTTATCTAGCTCCTACCTTCATAGTATAGCACTTTCCGACCCTAACACGCCATATCCCGACTTTTCCACCCAGCTCCAGTTTCTTCATAATACCTACCATGCGAAAACACACTATCGACTTTTCCACCAAGAACATCCCAGTGGGTCGAAACGGCTTGAGCTGTGCTATCGGGGTCTTGAACATTTTCCTATTACCCACTCTTCTACTACCCTAAGTATTGAGTACTCTGGTGCGTTATGGTCCACCTGGTTCCTTACAACACTTCCTTCGTTATATATATATATATATATATATATATATATATATATAATAAAATAAGATGCTGAGGTTACATATATCGTTTAATCATAATAATTATTTCTACGGTTCTCCATGCAATCGAGATGTCCTTCATGAATTTGCTGTTGATTATGAGAACGGATTCCTCAGATGAAGATCGATATATTTGATATGTCGCTGGCAGGAAATCACACATCCTAATGCATGTGTGCCCCGCATACATATGAGTTCCTTGAAGGGTTTGCCAGCCGTCGCGTTTGTTAGAAAAAGCTATCAACGAAAAAAGACGAAAAGAACGAAGAACCGTGTGCAGCCAAAACCCAGTAGACAGTTGAATCAACACAAGGAGCTCTGAGAGGGGTGGGGCATACATTTAGTTGATGACCACCTATAGACAACAACAACAACGACAACTACAACCACAACAATGACAATAACATCAAACCGCCGACCAAAGTTATCCACACTGGTCGCAATAGTTGTGCTGATACCATCACCCTATTGACAACAACAACTAAAACAACAGCAACAGTAAAAACACTTACAACGACAACAACAGCAAAAACACAGACCAGCGTCGTGTATACAGGTCGTAGTTGTCGCAGTGACGGTACCACCATGTTGACCGTAAACAGCGATAACGCCAAAGCAATAAAAAGGAGTTTAGAGGTAGGTGGGTACACAGAGTTGGTGATATCAATCAACATGACCATAAACAGTAACAACAACAATGACAACGACAACAAACACCAACACCGCCCATCATCCACCCCGTTCGTCGCAGTAGTGGTGGTATCATCTATCTCAGTATTACGCCATTGGTAACACCAATAACAACAACAAGACCAGCGATAACCCCTCCACGGCGACGGCGGCAACAGGAAAAAAAGCCACGCTTTTGCTGGTGTTTGTTAGTTTAGTATTGTTGAAACTACTAGAATTTCAACAATACTAAACTAGCATACATCATCTTTAGCTGAAACGGTAAATAATTATAAAAAAAAAAATAAATAGATTTCAAGTTATCGTGGAACACCATTCTACAATTCTACAAAGAACTCCATATCTTGGGAACAGGAGGGAATGCAGATGATATTCAGGGGAGATCTTGGAAATTATTAAATCTAAGGACGATTTATTAGGTAAAAGGCAGGAACTGATCATAGTTTGTAATCAACGTATACGAAGAACATTTAAATACTATACACCTAATTAAATATTCTAAATAGCAACTCACTATAATTCTATATAGTACCCCTTTCCCCTAATTATATGCATTCATGCTTATTTTTTACCTTTTAATGTTTTAGTTTCCTTAGGTTTACGCATTAATGACTAAAGGCAACAAGGTACACAACCACCCGTAATTGCATGAGTAAATATATATCTATGTATGATATGGAAATATATTTATATGTGTGTGTATATATATATATATGTATGTGTATATATGTATATATATGTATCTGTATGTGTCTGTGTGTATATGTGTGTATATATATATATATATGGGTTTGTGTGTGTGTATATGTGAGTATAGGTGTATGAGTGTTTATATATGAGTGTGTGTACATGTATGAGGAGTGTACACACACACACATATATATATATATGTATGTGTGTGTATATATATGTATAAGTATATATATATTAATATATATATATATATATATATATATATATATATATATATATATATATATATATATATATATATATATATATATATATATATATATATGTGTGTGTGTATGTATGTATATATATATATATATACATGTATATATGTGGGTATAGGTATGTATGTGTGGATATATATATGTATGGATATGTGTGTATATGATTATGTGCATATGTGTAAATGTGTATTTAGGTTTGCATCTATTTGTGCGTATGTATATTTTGGGTTGGATATCAATTTAACTGTACCTCTCTATATATATAGTGTGGATATATGCATTTTGTAATCTATTAAATTTATGTGTTTTAACTATGCCAACATGTATTTATCTGAGTTTGATTATTTATGCATAAACATACTTGATAGTATTTTAGAGCGTATCATATGCTGTATTATACTAAGTGCAATTTACCACACCGTACTATATTGTGTTGGTTAAGTTGTATATTATCGCATTACTGTATTTCATTATCTTATTATAATTTTCATCTTTTAATATACTATCTTTCCTATCCATAACCTTAATTTATATTCACCTAAAAACTCAATACAACACTAATCACCATTTATTTTGACATTCTTTTTAACTTCACTATACCAGATAATTCAACTATCAGTTTGACAATCCCTTTCCTCCTAATAGATATTTATGCCAATTCTACTATCAACACCATTCAACCATTCCTTTCAAGGGTCATGACCTCAACTAAAGTGTATTACTTTTCATCTTAACACCATATGAAAAAAACAATTTGATTCGTTAGTTCTTCAACGCCTCCAAATAAGGACATGATACTAACATACTACTAATTCTGAATAAAATTATTATTGAATAAAATTATTATTGCTTTTGAAAACAGCTGGTGATATGCATGTAAGTAAATATTCTTTTTATCTGATATTTTGTAACTAACCTTACATAGATCAATAACGGAGTATAGCTACAATGTATTATCATCATCTAGAAACGATTGTAAAGCAGTGAAGTATATCTCTAATGACTTGATTTTTTATTTCATTGTTTTAACATATATCATGACTCTGTTCTCCTTTTAATGTTTTATTGTTTTCCGAGATTAATCTTAACCTACAACATTTTCAACATATGGATTACATCGAGTTCTTCATACAGAATAGACCCCTCAACTTACTGTGGATACCTCTGTATATATATATATATATATATATATATATATATATATATATATATATATATATATATATATATGAACCAGTAAGACCCCGTCGGGGTCTTACTGGTTCCTATTACCCACTCTACTACCCTAAGTATTGAGTACTTTGGTGCGCTATGGTCCACCTGGTTCCTTACCACATTTCCTTCGTTATATATATATATATATATATATATATATATATATATATATATATATATATATATATATATATAAGGGATAACAAAATATCGTTATAGGTAATCCAGTTAGAGGTTGTGAATACTTGGTATTGTGGATAGTTTTAGCGTACGGCGTTGTTTGAATCAACAAGAGGTTTTCGTAGGTGGCTAGTTTATGAGTTCTCTTGCATTCCTATGTAAGTTAATCTTGGAGTAATAATATTGAAAGAGTGAAGAATAACATGTACAACAGTACAAAACAAGGTTTTATTTACAGTCTAACAATTGTTAGACTGTAAATAAAACCTTGTTTTGTGCTGTTGACCATGTTATTCTTCACTCTTTCAATATTATTACTCCAAGATTAGTGAAACAATTGTTAGACTGTAAATAAACCCTTTTTTGTACTGTTGACCATATTATTCTTCACTCTTTCAATATATATATATATATATATATAGGGAGAGAGAGAGAGAGATAAAGAGAGAAGGGGAGAGGGGGGGGGGGCGAGTGTGTGTTTGAGTGAAAGAGCGAGAGGAAGAGAAATCCTTCCGAAGTTAAATAGTTAAACCTCCAGCTAAGACATAGCAAACTAATAGAAAAACAACGGTAAATTAATTTTAGTTGCGCTGGTACTATGCTTTCCCTGCACTGAAGTCAATTCTATACCAGTTATTCGCGTGTTAAAAGCGCTACTTTAAGGTCTCCCTGGATATTGTCTTGTTATATCATTGGTAGTCTGCTTCTTTTTCTTAAACTTTGAAATTTTTTAGATTATAGATATCTGAAACATTCTTGATTAAGATTATGAACTTTTAGGTATGAAACGTTTTAAAAATATATATTTCTACATTACCTTTTGAAATTATACTGTATTATTGGATATCTAATATAAAAGGAGCGCGGGAGTGCGTACGGTTTATAATTTTTTTATCACATTAGTAAAATAAGTTGCATTACTTTGAATAAATAATGAATGAATATTACATAATTTATCAACTAAATTTTGTGGCTGTTAATTAAATATATTTTGTTAATCTAAATATTCACTGCTTTAAAATTTCTGATATGTCAACACTTCCGGTTCGCCATCGCTTAAATAAACATACTAATTTTCTGTCACTAATTTTCTCCTAATGCAGTTTATATATAATATCGTCTTTTTTTAATGTATCATGGATTACGTTACTGATTACATAAGAGAGTGTAACGTAGTCTTCGTTCAATTTCTGTGTATTATATATTGTCAATTACGATTTTATTTGATGTATATACCTGCGTATAATATCAATATACACACTACACATGCTAGCAGAAAACCACCTGAGCGGTGGTTTTTCTGCTAGCATTTTTTATAATACATCTTGCCACAAAAATGTTTTCTCAATAATCTGAAACTGGATATCAATTTCTACATTACGTGACGGAGATGATCAGATACAATACTAAAACACTTATGCCCCCAATATGATGCCCCAAAGTGATTTATGTTACGCTTAACCATATTTCATCGATCTCAAGAAAGGAAAATCAAAATCGCCGAATACAAGTCAGAAAGGTGAGGAACGAAATTAATAATGAAATGCCAACTATATAATGTTGCGAAAATTATTCATTGGATAATTCTGTATGATATATGGCCATACATTAGAGTGACACATACCTAATATAGTGAGTTGAAAAACTTTGATTAATTAAGAGAATATCTGTAATTAGTAGAATAAAACAAACTACATTTAAAGGTATATAAAATCTAACAAGGAAAATCTCCAATGCTATCATAAAAGAGAACATTTTCGAAAGTAAGGAAGATACAGTTAAGAGTGAATTCTGTTTTTAAAGAGAGCTGATAAAAAACAACGGACATGTTTCGATTTTATAAGCTCTTCTTATTGAAGCATAATGTACTCAGCTGGCACACTAGCATCCTACAAGACGAACTGTCTAGACTACCATTAAAAAATCTGTGCCATTCAACATTAATAAAAAAAGAAAAATCATATATATAATAATTGTTTCTACTATTGGCACAAGGCCAGCAATTACCCAGTACATTATTTGTACTTTATTTTATCGACCCCGATAATCGTAAATAATAATTGTTTCTTATATAGGCACAAGGCCAGCAATTTTTGGCGGAGGGGAAAGTCGATTAAATCGACCCCAGTGCGTGACTGGTACTTTATTTTATCGGCCCCGTAAGGATGAAAGGCAAAGTTAACCTCGGCCGGATTTGAACTCAAATCATAAAGGGGCGTAACTCTATGCTGCAAAGCATGGTCTCCGATACTCTACCGATACTGCCAATCCACAGCCCTTAATAATCGTAAATAATAATGATATTCAATATATGATAAAAGCAATAATAAACATTATTACTACTACTACTACTACTACTACTACTACTACTACTACTACTACTACTACTACTACTACTGCTATGGATTGACAGGATTGGTAGGGGGTCGGACGCCATGCTTTAACGTATAGAGTTACGGCCCTTGCCATTCTCAGTTCAAATCCCGCCGAGGTTAACTTTGCCTTTCATCCTTACGGGGTAGATAAAATAAAGTACCAGTAATGCACTGGGTAATTGCTGGCCTAGTGCCAAACGTAGAAACAATTATTATTATTATTATTACAGTTGCATTATGTTCATACGAGTTATCACCAAGTCACAACCAGTGACCTCAAGAGACAACAAGGTCCGCCATGTTCAAGAAAGAACATACTTACACACACATGCATCTTTAAGTGTTTAGACTTGTGATGTACTTATATTGACAGAATCTTCCTTAGTATATGGGCAGTTCCCATTAGTACTATCTTTTGTATTTCTCCTATACGCGGGTTTGCTGGGATTTGCGATAAGTAATCATTAGACCCCGTAGGTATCATTCCTAGAGCGCCTACAACCACTGGTATTGTTTTAGTTCTCAATTTCCACATTTTTCCAATTTCTATCTCCAGGTCCTTATACTTGCTCAATTCTTCAAATGTTTTTATAGATACATTCTTGTCTATTGGAACGGAGATATCAATTAGCAAGCATACCCTCTTTTTAAAGTCCTTCAGTATTATATCAGGTCTATTTGCATCTATTTTTCGGTCTGTTTGGATGCTAAAGTTCCACAAGATTGAGATGTGATCTTTTTCAAGTATGGGAGGTGGTTGATGCTCCCACCAATTCTTTTGATGGAGCAGGTCAAAATGCTCACACATCCAATGCAATGTATGTATTGTGCAGCTCTGTCATGCCTGTTTAGGTATTCGGTTGGAGCTATAGGACTGCACATTGAATTATATGATCAATTATATGATCAATGGTCTCTGGTTGTTTTTTACATACACGGCATAATGGGTTGCATCCATTTTTTATTTTGTTGGCTTGGTAAATTTTGTTGGCAGACACTGATCTTGTGCTGATATAATCAGTCCTTCAGTCTCCGATTTCAGTCCAGAGGATGCCAACCACTGATGGGGTAAAGTTTTGTCAACATCAGGATTGTTAGCTCTTTCTGGGTATTTTCCATACAGATGCTTTTCTTGCCATTTCTTAGCCAGTTTCTGTAGCAGTTCTTTCTTTGCAGTTACTTTTACCTGCTTTGCTTTTTCTGTGTTTTTCATTTCAGCAGTAAATGGAACTTCTGAAATTTGTAGTCCATTACTGTATCTTTGTGCATCTTTTATAATGGAGTAACATCTTTTGATGCTTTCGTGTTTCAAAACGAGTTTGATCATCCAATCCTGTGATTCCCTTAGATATGTAGATAATCCAGTTGTTGCAGTTTTCAACGCAATATATAACTGGATTAACCCACCTCCTACTTTCCTAGGGAGATATATTCTATCTGTATCTGCCTTAGGGTGATGCATTCTGTGCATGGTTAAGAATTTTCTAATTTTTGTATCGAGCCTACAGATCTCTGTCCTTGACCAGTTGATGACATTGTAACTGTAGGTTACTACTGGTATGGCAAGCGTGTTTATGGCATCGATCCTATTCCTTGCATTCAATTCCGTTCTTAAGATTGCTCTTACTCTGCGGTAACATTCCTTCCTTATCCTTTCCCTCATTGTCAAGTGCTTGATTCCGTCTCCTTCACAAACACCTAGATATTTGTAAGTTTCCTCTTGATCAAGTTCTCTTATCACATTTCCCCGATCAAGATTAATGTTTGAACTTTTTCAGCAGCTTTCCACTGGTGAACGTTGCTTTGGCGCATTTATCTAGTCCAAACTCCATTTTAATGTCATCACTGAACTGCTCCACAGTGGATAATAGCCCTTGCAATTGTTCATCATTTTTTGCAAATAGTTTCAGGTCATCCATGTAGAACAAGTGACTAATGGTTTCGTCATAGACTTTATGTCCATGTTTTGTTTCATTGAGTATTTTACTTAATGGTATAAGTGCGATGTAGAATAAAAGCGGTGATAAAGGGTCGCCCTGAAAAATTCCACAATTAATATTAACTTCTCCAGCTTCCAGTGATTTCTTTTCAATATTTAGGAGTTTTCCATGTCTTCATACTGAATGACAGGAACCTCCTGACAACGGGAGATATTTTGAAAATCTCTAAACATATTTCAATCCAACTGTGTGGCAAACTATCGAATGCTTTTTTTATAATCTATCCAAGCAATAGATAGATTTTTGTGTCTATTATGACAATCTTCCAGTATCATTTTGTTAACCAAAAGCTGATCTTGACAGCCATATGAGCCTCGTTTACACCCTTTCTGCTCATTGGGAAATAAATCATTTGTTATCAGGTGGTCATATGTATATTCAGTTCGGACTGATGTTAAAATGTTATACATTGTGGTCAAGCAAGTTATCGGTCTGTAATTTTTGGGATTGTTTGTCTCCTCATTCTTCGGAAGTAGGCATGTAATGCCTTTAACTAGCAATGATGGTATCTTTTCTGGCTCCTTAACTATTTCATTGTAAAGGCATTTATCCAAAAATTTGGTATTTTGTCTTTTCCTGGGGATTTCCATTTGCTGGTTTTTCAAGAGCCAAACGCAACTGTTCAACTGTTATACTTTCCCATGTTTGTTCCTCAAGGTAAGCTGTACCTTTCATTTGTCTGTCTATCCATGGGGCATGTATATTATGAACTTTTCCTTCGGCCCAGATCTTTTCCCAGAATTCTTGCACTTCCTCCTTGGGTGGTATTGATTTAGCAGTTATTGTTGACTTGCCAATTTTTCTGTAGAAGTTTCTTTGGTTGTTTTTGAACATATTATTGTCCTTATAGAATCTAGATCGTTTTTCAAAGCGCCTTATACTAGCAGCTTTGGCTGACACTTTTTGTTTGATTATTTCTATCAGCATGTCTATGTCAATTGTTGATTTTATACTGATTTTCTTGTCAATTTTAAAGTTTAGTTTCTTTAACATGTTCACCTTCTTTGTAGTTTGTTAAAATTTCTATGTCAGATCGGAGAAGGTTTATTTGGCGATTGTTGTTCTCTTTCCAAGTAGATTTCTTGTGGGAATTCCTTTGTTTTTTCATTTTCACTCCACATAAGTGAGTGGTGACTTTAGCCGATGCATAATAAAGATGATTTAGATCAGTAATGTTTAGTTTGTTTGTGATGATAATGTTTTTGAGAATTATGTTAGTCTTGTGTATTATCTTTTGGTTCTGTTTGGAGTTCTGGATCTTAGGGAGAGTGTTTCGTTCCCCCATGTCAGATTCTTTCATTTTCATCCATTCGATCATAATTTCATCCTTCAAGTTGGCAAGTTCATTCTCATTCATTTCTTTATCATTTATGGTCTCATTATTTTCATTTTGAGTTTCATCTTGAGCATGCACTCTCTCCACTTTTCCGATGCTTTCTTTAATTTGTTCCGCTGTCAGTGATTCCGCCCCAACCCTGGGATTCGAAGTGTTACAATTTACCTCGTTTTCACTGACACATGTTTCATTTTCCCTTCGCTGGCACCTGTGCTAATAGCTTGATCTGAACAATTTCTATATCAGTTAGTAACTATTTTTTAACAATATTTCTTCGTATATTGACTAGTTTGTTACTGTCAATATAGCCTCTATTTTCGGGATGTTTCTTTTTCCAGTTGATATATGTCTGTTCTGTATTCGATCTATTTGATGGGTAGTACATGGGAGTGTAGAAAGCCTCAAGGACTTCTTTATTGTCTTGCTTTGACCATTTTTCTCTCTTTTTCTTTGGATTCCTTGGTGGTGAGAATGGAAGGCCAACAGTAGGAGTATTCCGGTTATGGGAGGTCTCCAGCTCAGAAGTGATGGGAAGGTTTGAACCATTAGCTGATTTTTCGACCCCAGTCTGTTTCCTCTCTGAGGGACGCAGCCCTTTTTGACCCGCGTAGCGGCCGATCCGGTATGAGATTTTATCATTTGACATTTACTTTATTTAGTCGCGTTTTATCCTTAACCTTCAAGGGGTAATCATTTCGTGTTACCACTTCTAGGACGAGTGTCAACCAAGACTAGAGGGGTCGTCCTCCTCTAGAGACACGGCTATACCCCGCCGGCCGCCATCCCGGTATTTCTTGGTCATGGGGTTTTCTTTTTTTGTTGTTTTTTAAATTGTTATTATCATGAGTGGTTCCTTAATGTGAGCATTGCATGGCTTAAGAATGAAATTATTATTAATAATATAATACACTTTTTGTTGAAGTTGCCTGTTGTTGTTGGCTATGTCGCAACAACAGGCAACTTCATTATTATTATTATTATTATTATTATTATTGTTATTTGCATTTATCTTGCTTTATGTTTATACGAGTTATCACCAAGTCACAACCAGTGACCTCAAGAGACAACAAGGTCCGCCATGTTCAAGAAAGAACACACATATTCACACATGCATCCTTAGTGTTTAGACTTGTGATGTACTTATATTGACAGGATCTTCCTTAGTATATGGGCAGTTCCCATTAGTACTATCTTTTGTATTTCTCCTATACGCGGGTTTCCTGGGATTTGCGATAAGTAGTCGTTAGACCCCTTAGGTATCATTCCCAGAGCGCCTACAACCACTGGTATTGTTTTAGTTCCCAATTTCCACATTTTTCCAATTTCTATCTCCAGGTCCTTATACTTGCTCAATTTTTCAAATGTTTTTATAGATACATTCTTGTCTATTGGAACAGACATATCAATTAGCAGGCATACCCTCCTTTGAAAGTCCTTCAATATTATATCAGGTCTATTTGCATCTATTTTTCGGTCTGTTTGGATGCTAAAGTTCCACAAGATTGAGATGTGATCTTTTTCAAGTATGGGAGGTGGTTGATGCTCCCACCAATTCTTTTGATGGGGCAGGTCAAAATGCTTGCACATTATCCAATGTATGTATTGTGCAGCTCTGTCATGCCTGTTTAGGTATTCGGTTGGAGCTATAGGACTGCACATTGAAATTATATGGTCAATGGTCTCTGGTTGTTTTTTGCATACACGGCATAATGGGCTGCACCCATTTTTTATTATGTTGGCTTGGTAATTTTTTGTTGGCAGACACTGATCTTGTGCGGATATAATCAGTCCTTCAGTCTCCGATTTCAGTCCAGAGGATGCCAACCACTGATGGGTTAAAGTTTTGTCAACATCAGGATTGTTAGCTCGCTCTGGGTATTTTCCATACAGAGGCTTTTCTTGCCATTTCTTAGCCAGTTTCTGTAGCAGTTCTTTCTTTGCAGTTACTTTTACCTGCTTTGCTTTTTCTGTGTTTTCCATTTCAGCAGTAAATGGGACTTCTGAAATTTGTAGTCCATTACTGTATCTTTGTGCATCTTTTGTAATGGAATATGATCTTTTGGTGCTTTCGTGTTTCAAAACGAGTTTGATCATCCAATCATGTGATTCCCTTAGATATGTGGATAATCCAATTGTTGCAGTTTTCAACGCAATGTCTAACTGGATTAACCCACGTCCTCCTTCTTTCCCAGGGAGATATATTCTATCTATGTCTGCCTTAGGGTGATGCATTCTGTGCATGGTTAAGAATTTTCGGATTTTTGTATCGAGCCTACGGATCTCTGTGCTTGACCAGTTGATGACATTGTAACTGTAGGTTACTACTGGTATGGCAAGCGTGTTTATGGCATCGATCCTATTCCTTGCATTCAATTCCGTTCTTAAGATTGCTCTGACTCTGCGGTAACATTCCTTCCTTATCCTTTCCCTCATTGTCGAGTGCTTGATTCCGTCTCCTTCACAAACACCTAGATATTTGTAAGTTTGTTCTTGATCAAGCTCTCTTATCACGTTCCCCCGATCAAGATTAATGTCTGAACTCTTCAGCAGCTTTCCTCTGGTGAACGTTGCTTTGGCGCATTTATCCAGTCCAAACTCCATTTTAATGTCATCACTGAACTGCTTCACAGTGGATAATAGCCCTTGCAATTGTTCATCATTTTTTGCAAATAGTTTCAGGTCATCCATGTAGAACAGGTGATTAATGGTTTTGTCATAGACTCTATATCCATGTTTTGTTTCATTGAGCATTTTACTTAATGGTATAAGTGCGATGCAGAATAAAAGCGGTGATAAAGAGTCACCCTGAAAAATTCCACAATTAATGTTAACTTCTCCAGCTTCCAGTGATTTTGTTTCACTATTCAAAAGGAGTGTCGTTCTCCATGTCCTCATACTGAATGACAAAAACCTCCTGATAACGGGGGATATTTTGAAAATCTCTAAACATTTTTCAATCCAACTGTGTGGCAAACTATCGAATGCTTTTTTATAATCTATCCAAGCAATCGATAGATTTTTGTGTCTATTATGACAATCTTCCAGTATCATTTTGTTAACCAGAAGCTGATCCTTACAGCCATATGAGCCTCGTTTACACCCTTTCTGCTCAATGGGAAATAGGTCATTTTGGTTAACTGGAAAGTCCGTTGGATTGAATATCAAGCCACTACCTGCAGCCTCAGATATTCAGGACGTATCGGAGGGTTCTTGCTGTTCCAAGCAAGCATGCCTTTTGAAGCGTTCCAAAAAGCGTGAAGGGGCCGATTTTCTTTAACCATCCCTGGAAACCTTTGGAGATAGTCCCCAGTGCGCCTATGACAATCGGGATCACTTTGACTTCATGGCAGTTCCAAATCCTTTTCACCTCCCACTTTAGGTCCTGGTATCGGTTAATTTTCTCCCTCTCCTTCTCTTGCACTCTCGTGTCGAACGGGCAGGCCACATCCACAATCAGGCACGATCTTTTTTCTTTGTCCATAACCACCAGGTCAGGTCTATTGTGTTCCAGTTTTTTGTCCGTCTGTATCCTAAAATCCCACAGCACCTTCACCTGACTGTTCTCCATCACCGCCTCTGGCCTATGCTCATACCATTTCTCAGAATGTGGTAGATTGTTTACTTTGCACAGGTGCCAGTGGATCACCCTGCCCATCACATCGTGTCTCCAGCCCTTATAGTGGGTCTGGGCTAGGTGTTTACACTCGGACACAATGTGAGCCACAGTCTCCTCTCTCTCTCCACAGATCCTGCACAGTGGGCTAGCCTCCTCCTTGTTGATATGGTGCTTCAACCACTTCGTTTTGAGGGCCTGCTCCTGCGCAGCCATTAGCATTCCTTCTGTAGCCTTTTTGAGGTCTCCTCTTCTCAATCAGTTCCATGTCTGTGGATCTCTAAATTCAGTTTTCTCAAAGAAGGTACTATGAAGGGATTTTCCCTTAAGGCTGCTCTTCCTCCTTGATGTTATTTCCTCCTTGGACATCCCCTGGCCTACTGTCCCCTCCTTCAGTACAGTTCTGAGCATTGGCTCCTTACTATAGGTCACGTATTTGTATAGGTTGTTTTTCTCCATCTGAACACAGTCCTCTATGCTGATAAGACCTCTTCCACCCTCAGATCTCCTTAGGTAGAGTCTATCGACATCACTCCTCTTGTGGAACATGTTGTAGATAGTCAATAGCTTCCTAGTCTTCCTATCCATTTCTTTTTGTTCAGCAACATTCCATCTCAGAATTCCCGCACTGTACCTAATAATAGACACAGCTCGGGAATTTACTGCGCTTATGGCATTTCTGCTGTTCAGATGTGACTTCAATACGCTCCTTACTCTCCGAATGTATTCAGTTCTTAACAATTCCTTCATTTTTTTGTTCTTTATGCCATCAGCCTCCAGAACGCCCAAATACTTGTATCCTTCCTCAGAGTCAATTTCCTTTATCATCTCACCTGTTGGTATCTGGATCCCGTTACTTCTGCTCAACCTACCCCTCTTCATCACAATGACTCCACATTTACCAATACCAAACTGCATACATATATCACTGCTGAAAATACGGACAGTGTCAACAAGCACATCCAACTCCTTCTCACTTTTCCCGAAGAGCTTAAGATCGTCCATGAAGAGGAGGTGATTGATGGTAAGCTCTCCCCTTCCCAACTTGTATCCTGCTCTCACTTTTCGCAGCATAATGGTCAAGGGCATCAGGGCAAGGACAAACAACAGAGGGGACAGGCTATCTCCCTGGAAGATACCACTCTTGATCTTTACGCTTCCCAAGGATACTCCAGTTGATGTCAACTCTGTCTCCCAGGACCCCATACTCCTGCCCAGCAACTGTCTGATGTTATCTGCCACCCTGAAGACCTCCAGGCTTTTGGTGATCCAGGAATGAGGCACCATGTCAAATGCCTTTCTGTAGTCTATCCATCCCATGGCAAGATCAGTGTGTCTCCTCCTGCAATTCCCCATTACCATCTTATCAATAAGCAACTGGTCCTTTGTACCACGTGACTTCTTTCGGCATCCTTTCTGTTCGTCCGGTAACAAGTTGTTTGTGTGGAGGTGATGGTAGATTTCCTCAGACACAATGCTCGTCAACAGTTTCCACATTACGGGCAGACATGTGATAGGTCTATAGTTGGTAACATCATTACCCTTCATTCGGTCTTTCATTATCAGAACTGTGGTACCTTTTGTCAACCACTCTGGCACCTCACCCGACACCAAGCAGTCATTGAACATGGCCGTCAGCTTCGGGTGGAGGGATGTTAAATGTTTAATCCAATACCCCTGCACACCATCTGGGCCTGGTGATTTCCAGTTGGTTAGTTTTTTGGCTTGCCCCTTAAGAGTTTCAACTGTGATACTCAAATCAGTCTGTTGTTGTGCCTTCTCACCGATCTCCCTCTGTACTGTCTCAATCCACCCTGCCTGGGCATTGTGTCTAACATCCTGCTCCCATATTCCTCTGCAGAATGTTTTAGCTTGTTCCGCCCCAGGGATCAAGTCGTTGCCTCTTTCTTTCCCCTCAAGCTGTCCAAACAGCATCTTCTGGTTGTTGTCGAACATGCGGTTCTGTTTATACTGACTGACTCTGTTCTCGTATCGCCTGATTTTGGCACTCTTTGCTACAATGCGTTGCTTCAATTCCTCTATGATTATTATTATTATTATTATTATTATTATTATTATTATTATTATTATTATTATTTTTATTATTATTATTATTATTATTATTATTATTATTATTATTATTGTGTATTTGACACCGGAGTTAAATGCTTTTCGGCATCTTTCATTCATTTATCTTGTTGGCATCGGTTGGTTTTTACTTTGCTTGAGGTGTGCATTCATTCTAATAGTGACAGTTTTATAATTGGCTTTTACTTGTACTTGACCTCTGCCAACCAATTTCATTTTATACATAGCTTATGGACATCTGCCTCTGGCTGATGTCTATGAGACATCGTGATGAGTTTGCTGCCATTGCAGACCAAATTCACTCTATTACTGAGATTCAATTCAATGCTAACGATACTTGTCAACGAACGAGCTTCAATGGTGTTCAGTCTTTCTTTGTTTTTCTTGTTATTTTGAATTAACCTATTCGCCAACAACAAATTTCCCTTGACGACTGTATATTCAGATAACGATTTTTAATTTTGCTTTCTTTAATTTGGTTATAGATTAACATCTTTGAATTCTCTGCAGAGCTTAATATCATTTAATATATATCCTATAAGATCATAGTTGAATTGCTGGGTACTTGTTCAATAATGTACTGTTCTGTTGTGTTTTGACTATTCTTGTTTCTTTCTGCTTTAGTTAACCTGGACCATGTAGTTATCTAAAGAAACAAGGGAAAAAATTCGACGTTTTTTACAACCTAGTGACTCATTTTACTCTTTTCACACACTGGATAGCGATTTATGCGGGGACGTCCCCTTCAAGATTTTAGTTTTTAGTCACAGTATCTATTTCACCCTGATACTTATTCTATAGATCTCTATTTACAGAACAGCTATGTTATGCGACATAAAATAACATAGAATTTTAGAGCAATTATTACATAAATAGTGACACAGACACACACCAATGTATATAAATATATATATATATATATATATATATAGAATAAAAGAGAAAACACAGGTAAGCATTAAAAAAAGGATTTTATCCAGGCATTTACGACTGTTTCATTGGTAAATGCAACCATATATTGCTATACTGCAAATAGCAGCCACTCAATAATAATTGTTGTTCACCTCCAAATTTTCAAAATATTGAATAAGTTACTCGTAAAAGGTTCTTAATATATAAAAAAACAATTTTTTGGAATTGTATATACTACTATAGAGAGAGAGGAAGGGGGAGAAGAATTAGGAAGCAGAGGGACAAACGGAGTAGTATGAGAAGAATTAGGAAATAGAGTTTTGTTTTTTGTCCTGCAGGGTGTCCCAAATCACCCTCCTCATCAAGTAAACTTGGTGGGGTTGCCGGTTTAGTCGCCGACGATCCGACCATGCGACAGGTTCTACTGGGTTACATGCTACCAGTAGCACTCAAGAGTGACCTGACATTGGCCAAGAAACAACACAAAAACCACTTTTACAGACATACACACACATAACCACACCCACACGTAAGCACACATTCACATATATGCATGAAGTACATCTGATACTAAAGAAAAGGGCACACGGTAGAACATTTCCATAAAACACATGAATTCGATCTAGAACTTATTGCCTGTGCATTGGCCAGGAAAACAAGATGAATTGTCAATATTGAGATTGTTTCAATGTTCACCTCATTTGTTTTTCTTCTCTCTCTCTCTCTCTCTCTCTCTCTCTCGCTCTCTCTTGCGCTCTTGTTCTCTTTTTCTCTCTGTGTGTGTCTCTCTCTCTCTCTGATTCAAAATGAAGATATTTATATGGATAATGCTATAAATCTATGTAATTAATTAATTTAATACCTTCTCTTCCATTATTAATTTTGGATAAAATACGTAATACCTACCTGAAATAGGTACAGAAGTTAATATGATCAAATAAAGCCATTGGGGGTCATACCACATCATGACCGAAATCATATCGTTGAGAGATGCTGAAGAGTAAAAGAATGTATTACGCGACAGTCTTCCATTCTTTCAAAGTCAGCAAAATTGATGCAAGTAATGTAAGTAATATACAAGGAGGTTATTCGATCACCTTTGGCTCTGTAAGAAAATTAATGTGGTTGGCCGTTACTTAAATAAGAAACAATATATTTATAGGATTAAGCAAAGTGCCGTTGGTTAATCTAGCATATCATTCTGCCGGATTGATAGAGCTATATATATATATATATTAATTGATGTGCGTAATTCTTCTTTGTCGATTCTCTTAATTGATTATTCATTATAACACTTTGGAAATAATTACCACCTCGTCTGTGAATTAATGGCACTAATAATTAATTTCACACACACATACATATATGAAGTAAATATTTTCAGGAAATGGTGGAAATATTCAGCAAAGTCATTTGGAAAGGAGGATATCATTGTTCGTTTTGTTTTTAAATATATACTAAAATATATAATGTTTTACAATTTTTCTTCTCCAAGCACATTTGAACACAACATTACTGCATTCCTCTATAATGAAATATTTATTGAATATATATCTCAGCGTTCTCATAGCAGATATTTATGATTCATTATGCTACACATTTAATAACAATGTAACTCAACACCAATTATCAAATGTGAAATGTAACTATTTCCTGAAACAGTGAACAGTTCTTTCGAGACGTTTTCTGTAGCTGTTCTTCCAATTCAGAAAATTTCTTCATTTAGCAATCTCAATACGAATAATTTATTTTTTAATGTTCGGAAGTTTAATAGAGCATGATTTGTGATAATATAAAAAAAAATGGTTATGCCTTATAAATTATGATTAACTCAAGATCAAACATTGAAAATATCTTCATAGCAGCAAGCAAGGCTGTGTATTTAATAATTTGCTTTGTAAGCAGGTTTTGCCAGGTTCGATCCAACATCGTAATTCTTTCGTTGTCACTTTACTGTGGTATTGGGGTGACCCATGTCTTCGAAATAGGATTCAGTCGATGCAACTGTTCAGATATCTGTCATATATATATATATATATAGTTAGGGAAGCAGAACATTCGTGGTTAAGATAGCCAGTTTCATGGACGGTTTCAACGTACAGTTAGGGGTAACTCCACACGTTTGTAAGAATAAAGTTCAATCTTGGAGTATAAAGAATAAGAGAAAAAAACACAGGTAAGCATTAAAAAAAAGGATTTTATCCAGGTATTTACGACCGTTTCATTGGTAAGTGCAACCTTATATTGCTATACTGCAAATAGTAGCCACTCAATAATAATTGTTGTTCACCTCCAAATATTCAAAATAATGAATAAGTCACTCGTAAAAGGTTCTTAATATATAAAAAAACATTTTTTAAAAATTGTATATACTAGTATAGAGAGAGAGGAAGGGGGAGAAGAATTAGGAAGTAGAGGGACAAGCGGAGTAGTATAGAGAGAGAGTAGAAGGGGAGAAGAATTAGGAAGTAGAGTGACAAACGGAGATGGAGGGAGGGGTAAAGGTGGAAGGATTCCTCGATCAGTTTTGATTTGTAGATTTGATGTCGTCAATTTACAGTGTAGGAAGTTAAAGAGAATTAAATTGTTTATAGTGGGAGGGAGAGAGAGAGAAAGTGTGGGGGGGGGGGTAGTGAAATAAATATATATATATAAATAAAAATAAAGAAGGGTGGGGGTAGAAAAAAGAAAAGAAAAGATAGCAAAATAGGGAGAGAAAGAAAGAAAAAAACGAAAAAAAGAGAAAAGAAATTAAGGAGGAGGGACGGACATAGGTATTGGTTATTGTGGGTAATTAAAGGGGTTAGATTCAATAAGAGGGTATAAAGTCTAAGTATATGCAGTTTGTCAGGTGGTAGTAAACGGTTAAGTGTTCAATCTGTACTTGTAGTGCGAAATTTTTCTTTGAGTCTATGGTTACAATAAATTGATCTTTCGATTTTATTGTTGAGTAACTTATTCTTCGAACTCAAAACGTGGAACATCTCAAGGTCACATAAACGACAGCTTCTCATACCACTCCGATATGGGGGCGTATCCGATAATTTTTTCCACTTCAGGGTGTATTGATGGTTACTTTCCCCCAGTTGCCAGGTCTTGTTCGCAAGGGTAGTTACATAACGATGTTGGGAATGTTTCATTGCGTAACGGTGTGTATACCAACGAGCTTTAAATGTATTCCCAGTCGCTCCGATGTAATACCATTTCTGGTTGTCTGATTCTATTGTGCATTGGTAAACCAGGTTAGACTGCATACATTCATTATGCAATGGACAGATTTCAGGTAGGTGGCAATTACAATTCTTGTCATGGGCAACTTTGGCATTATTGGTGGGCTGCGATGCCTGTACAAATGTGTTACGTTTTGTTTGCCTATTAGTGGGTGGTTGTGTATTAGATATTCTGTTGTGTTCGATGGTAATTGTATTGTTACTGTTATAAATTTGTGTTCCGGTGTTGTTACGTGTCTTTTTAGCGTTAAGTATCTTAATGTGTGCCTCTATATTTGGTGCCGTGGAGTAAGATAGTCTAATAGATTTAGTGTTAAGGATTTTGCTGTATCTATGTGAATCTGGAAAGTGCTTATTTATTATTCTAAAGAAGGCAGAGGGTAGATTGGTACCAATAGAGGTGTTAAATATAGGGTTATACCAAATATATTTTCTACTGCGTGACTTATTTGATTTTGATGTATTTCTATTTTCAGTATAATTTCTAGTTCTATGCGTAAATGCGTGTGTGCGTGTGTTCCTGAAGTTTGTGTTATGCCTGTTCGTGTGTGCTTTGCCGATGCTTTCATCTATATATTCTACTCTATCTAGGTGGCCTGCCTTGTCTAGTGCGGTATTGTAGTACTCCGCGTGTTCCTCGAAGATTTGTCGGTTAGACGAGAGGCGGGAGATCCTAAGGGATTTAATTATGGAGAGTGGGTGGTTCGAATTACAGTTGATGTATGCTAAGTTTTCATTAATCTTGTGAAAAGGTCTTATTTAGGTTAAGCATTGCGTCTAGAAAGTTAACTATTTTAGTGCTATATTCATACGTTTTGCTAAGGCCTAGTTTCCCGAGAGTCTATCTAATATTCTTACGCAGTCGTTCTATGCTCTGGTTATTTAGGTTTTAACTAGGAAAAGGGCGTCGTTTCTGTAGATTCCAGCGTGAAGGTCGCTAAATTCCATAGTTTACAGAGGGAATTTAGCGACCTACACGGTGGAATCTACAGAAAAATTTCGCACTACAAGTACAAATTGAACCCTTAACCCCTTACTACCACCTTACAAACTGCATATACTTAGACTTTCTACAAACTTATTGAATCTAACCCCTTTAATTACCCACAATAACCAATACCTATGTCCCTCCCTCCTCCTTAATTTCTTTTCTCTTTATTTCGTTTTCTTCTTTTCTTCTCTCCCTTTTTTTGCTATCTTTTCTTTTCTTTTTTCTACCCCCCCTCCCTTCTTTATTTTTATTTATATATATATATTTATATATATATATTTATATATATATTTATATATATTTATTTCACTATCCCCCCAACTTTCTCTCTCCCTCCCACTATAAACAATTTAATTCTTTTTAACTCCCTACACTGTAAAATGATCGAGGAATCCTTCCACCTTTACCACTCCCTCCATCTCCGTTTGTCACTCTACTTCCTAATTCTTCTCCCCCTTCTCCTCTCTCTCTATACTACTCCGCTTGTCCCTCTACTTCCTAATTCTTCTCCCCCTTCCTCTCTCTCTATACTAGTATATACAATTCCAAAAAAATGTTTTTTTATATATTAATGACCTTTTACGAGTAACTTATTCATTATTTTGAAAATTTGGAGGTGAACAACAATTATTAATGAGTGGCTGCTATTTGCAGTATAGCAATATAAGGTTGCACTTACCAATGAAACGGTCGTAAATACCTGGAAAATCCTTTTATTTAATGCTTACTTGTGTTTTCTCTCTTATTCTTTATACTCCAAGATTGAACTTGATTCTTACAAACTTGTGGAGTTACCCCTAACTGTACGTTGAAACCGTCCATGAAACTGGCTATCTTAACCACGAATTGGATTACAATAAGCAATGTTCTGCTTCCCTAACTATATATATATATATATATATATGACAGATATCTGAACAGTTGCATCGACTGAATCCTATTTCGAAGACATGGGTCACCCCAATACCACAGTAAAGTGACAACGAAAGAATTACGATGTTGGATCGAACCTGGCAAAACCTGCTTACAAAGCAAATTATTAAATACACAGCCTTGCTTGCTGCTATGAAGATATTTTCAATGTTTGATCTTGAGTTAATCATAATTTATAAGGCATAACCATTTTTTTTTATATTATCACAAATCATGAACATTAAAAAATAAATTATTCGTATTGTGATTGCTAAATGAAGAAATTTTCTGAATTGGAAGAACAGCTACAGAAAACGTCTCGAAAGAACTGTTCACTGTTTCAGGAAATAGTTACATTTCACATTTGATAATTGGTGTTGAGTTACATTGTTATTAAATGTGTAGCATAATGAATCATAAATATCTGCTATGAGAACGCTGAGATATATATTCAATAAATATTTCATTATAGAGGAATGCAGTAATGTTGTGTTCAAATGTGCTTGGGGAAGAAAAATTGTAAAACATTATATATTTTAGTATATATTTAAAAACAAAACGAACAATGATATCCTCCTTTCCAAATGACTTTGCTGAATATTTCCACCATTTCCTGAAAATATTTACTTCATATATGTATGTGTGTGTGAAATTAATTATTAGTGCCATTAATTCACAGACGAGGTGGTAATTATTTCCAAAGTGTTATAATGAATAATCAATTAAGAGAATCGACAAAGAAGAATTACGCACATCAATTAATATATATATATATAGCTCTATCAATCCGGCAGAATGATATGCTAGATTAACCAACGGCACTTTGCTTAATCCTATAAATATATTGTTTCTTATTTAAGTAACGGCCAACCACATTAATTTTCTTACAGAGCCAAAGGTGATCGAATAACCTCCTTGTATATTACTTACATTACTTGCATCAATTTTGCTGACTTTGAAAGAATGGAAGACTGTCGCGTAATACATTCTTTTACTCTTCAGCATCTCTCAACGATATGATTTCGGTCATGATGTGGTATGACCCCCAATGGCTTTATTTGATCATATTAACTTCTGTACCTATTTCAGGTAGGTATTACGTATTTTATCCAAAATTAATAATGGAAGAGAAGGTATTAAATTAATTAATTACATAGATTTATAGCATTATCCATATAAATATCTTCATTTTGAATCAGAGAGAGAGAGAGACACACACAGAGAGAAAAAGAGAACAAGAGCGCAAGAGAGAGAGAGAGTGAGAGAGAGAGAGAGAGAAGAAAAACAAATGAGGTGAACATTGAAACAATCTCAATATTGACAATTCATCTTGTTTTCCTGGCCAATGCACAGGCAATAAGTTCTAGATCGAATTCATGTGTTTTATGGAAATGTTCTACCGTGTGCCCTTTTCTTTAGTATCAGATGCACTTCATGCATATATGTGAATGTGTGCTTACGTGTGGGTGTGGTTATGTGTGTGTATGTCTGTAAAAGTGGTTTTTGTGTTGTTTCTTGGCCAATGTCAGGTCACTCTTGAGTGCTACTGGTAGCATGTAACCCAGTAGAACCTGTCGCATGGTCGGATCGTCGGCGACTAAACCGGCAACCCCACCAGTTTACTTGATGAGGAGGGTGATTTGGGACACCCTGCAGGACAAAAATCAAAACCTGACAAAGGGCGGAAGAACTCATAAGAGTCAACGGTCATCTAAAAAATCCTGCCTAATCAATGGGTGGCAGTAGTTCTAGCGGCACGCATCGACAGACTAGTGTAGTGGTTCTGTGAACAATGCGGCTCTGCAGATGATCAATGCAAATTGACAATGGAAAGGCGCTACCGCTCGAGTGAGAAGAGGACTATTGACCTTCAGGAGAAGCAGCGAACCCTGATTGTATTCAACAACCGGAACAAATACTAAGTACACCAAATCCAATGCTCCTAGAGACGGCTCTGGTTGTTATTATTTGCGAGTGTAAACCCGGCCAGATCAGATTAGATTAGATCTTGGCCAGCATCCTGGAATATATTATGCCATGCGAATGAGAACATTAAACTAGTAGTTCAGACAACGTAGATATGGGTTAACCAATTTCTCTTGGAAGGGTGAAAAGCACGAGGAAATTATTATATTTGTAATTAGTAAAGCTATTATATTATCCCCAACCACACATAAGAACTACCACAGCCCCAGAGAAGAATACATTCCCCATATAGCAAGAATGCGAGTTGATTTACTTTTCTGATATTTTCCGAGGTATATCAGTTTTTATGTGTGATGGAAAATTATGAAATAAAAAGGTGAGAAAATATAGGAAGGCCAGAATTCGAATAATTAAAGTAATGTAAGAATGTTATGGAAATTATGATCTTCAAATTCAGAAAGTAAAAGTATGTTTAAATGGCTCCCCTCCCCCCACTAGTAAGATTAAAGCTCACAACACAATTTGGTATACACCCCCTCCTTTTGTAAACCTTATGTAAAGAATGGTTAGAAATCTAAATATAACAGATAAGCATTCCCCAATTAGCCTCGCTATATAAGAATTTTCAGCAGGAATTGTCTAAAAGTGAGTTATAACCGTAATTTCAGCATGAAAATTAATGTAACATATACTCAACAAATGTAACAGAAGCCATCATCAATTTCAGTACACCACTACTCAAACAACTCAACAAATCATGCGAAAAGATATGAAGAAGCAGTCATCCGCAGAAAAATGAGCCACACTATACAGCCTAATTACTATATTGGCATGATGGTGTGTAAGTTTAAACAACGAAACGTTTACCACATATACTGTTGACATATAGAAAAGGAAAATACAAAAAGAAATCATCATTTTACATTTGGCATTTAAAACGGCACGGCTCTGATTTTGACATCAAAGAGAAAATTCTAAGGCAATGCAGACCATACGCAAATGGGACGAAAGATGAAGTTTACGCAAAACTGAGAAGCGACGCATACTAAATAGCAGCAACATATCAGTGAATGATCTAAATACAACATTATATGTGTATACGAGTGCATGCGTGGATGTATATATGCGCGTATGTGTGTTTGTGCGTATGTGTTTGTAAACACACAATATACACTTCCAAACACACAAA
>OZ024742.1:307518582-307563582 GCA_964016885.1 Eledone cirrhosa
ACAATAATAATAATAATAATAACAACAATAATAATAACGACAACAACAATAATAATATACATATACATATACATATACACATACACGCACACACATAAAAATATCTATACACACACACACACACACACACACACACACACACACACACACACACACACACACACACACACGATAGCAACTAACAGCGCTGCGATCGAATGTGGCTTTTTAGCCCAGCCAATGATCTAAAATGTCTTGCACAGAGTCGGCAACCAAAACATTCACTGGGAATAGACGGCTGTGGTTGGAGTTCGTGTACTTTTGCATGTCGCTTGAGCCCTCCTGCTGATTTACACTCTCCACCACATGTTTGGCAAGCATGATGAGTAGCATCTCCAACAGCAGCATGGTAGTCAACCACTGGTCTTACTTTATGACTGCGAAGATGACTTTCGAGTCCAGCTTTGCTTAGGCAGTCTCGCACATACAAACATTCATAACTACATACATACATATATGAATTGTTGTAACTCGATTTCAAGTAATGCCATCGTTTGATTCTTAAACATGAGCATCAGGGACGTGGCTTTTTAGTCCTACTAGGGACTTGTCTATGGCAAGCAATACTATGTCACATATCAAGCGATGCTTGTGCTTGAAGCTTTTTTAAGTGAGGAAAAGCTTTGCACGGGCCATTCCCACTCTCTGAACATCGAATGCATTTGCTCAAAAATTAGAACTGGTCTACATTATTGGATGCAAACGAAGTCGCATGTTTTATATCAGAGATCAGAGTAACCTTCTCCCAGAGAGATGTTTTAATGAAGACAAGGAGTCTCTCGCTATAAAAAAAAAAAAAAAAAAAAAAAAAAAAAAATTGAATAGGTGTTGACTCTCCTGAGTTCCTCCACCCTTTGACGGGTTTTGTTTTTCATCCCACAGGGTGCCAGAAATGTTTTTCATCCCACAGGGTGCGTATGTGTGCGTGTGTCTGCGCGTGTGTATACATGTGTGTGTTTGTTCGTATATATGCTTGTTGCATAAATGTCTTCACGATGCAACGCTATTCGTTGTGTTGGCATAGAATATCCTACATACATTTCCAGGTGCACGGACGAACATACACACACACACACACACACACTTTCACACAAATGTACATAATATATACATTTCTACATATACGTACCTAACACGAACATATCCTTGTTATAAAATAGCAGCTGCTCCTTTCCCATCAAATTATAGTTTTACTGGTAGCTAGAAGGAACTATTTGAGTAATCTAAGCAATGAGATATCCTTTACATGGTCGCTAATCATGCTAGAAATAACAGAGAAATTTCTCTTTAATCATGACATAGTTTTAACACAGAATGTATGAGTGGGAAAAATAGACGAGTGTCATTGTTGACTGGGATGCTTTTGATCTGTTCAATCAATTTTGCACGGATGGTAACAAAAAAACAACATTAATAATGATTTATTGGTTTTTGAAAACTAACTGATAGTTTACTGGGTCTATATTGAACGATTTGGTCAGTAGAGTCACTGACCCTGCTTCTCATTAGCAACATTATTTTAAATATGTTTATTCCTACAAGCACAGTATTGTGATTTTTTAAAAGAATAATTTAAAGATTCGTATGGAAATATGATTCACAGCTTGACTTAAGTTGCCTATTTTTAAATATCTAGAATATTATCAAATATGGAGCATATTATGGAGGTGATGTTAAACATATTCACTCTCTAGATGTATTTAGATAAAGTAAGAGAGAGTTGAAATATATTTTATCACTGGCTCTTGAAGTGTAAGTATGTTGTGTGGCTTTTGGATGTTTACAAATAGAACAGTAGTAGTCTTTTCAATACCATCTATACTAGCACGTTTGTGGGAGATTTGCTATTAAGGGAGCACGACATGAGGCTGTCGCATTTTGTTTGAGGATTGATTCGGTATGTTCTTAGCTATATTATTTAAAATCTTTTAGCACATTTGCGCTGCGTGTTTTCCAAGCAAGCAAGTGTAGTTTTTTTGGTAAACAAATGCCTGAAGATCTGATGTCAAACATCGTCTGCGATTACGCAATATTGTCAGAGTAGAAAACTTAAGATTGCGCAATAATATATATCTATGTGTGTATATATGTATATATATATATATATATATATATATATATATATATATATATATATATATATATATAAATCTTATAGAACGAAACAGATTAAATCTCTAATCTGTCCGAGAGATGGAATAGTTATTGAGACGGTCTGTATATATATTCTATATCTTACGTTTGCTTCAGGTTAAAATTATCAAACCAATGTGGTATTTCAACCCTCGTAATTTTAGACACACAATTTACTGTTTATTTCTACATATATATATATGTGTGTGCGTTTGTGTGTGTGTGTGTGTGTGTGAGTGTGTGTGTGTGTGTGTGTGTGTGTGTGTGTGTGTGTATATAGTGGTAAGAGAATTGGATTAAAAATCGTGAGGTTGTGAGTTCGACACCTGGACCGAGCGATGCGTTATGTCCTTGAGCAAGACACTTTATTTCACGCTGCTCCTTCTACCTGGAGTTGCGACCGATAGAAAGTATTAGCGATTGCAAAGACCAACGAAACATTGTTTCCTCGGTCCGATTTGACGAAAGTCGATCGACTATATACATATATATATTTGTGTATAGGAAAAAGTATGACCCCGACGACAGAGCTCAAGTCGTTTCGACGGCTATTTCTATATATATGGACATCCTGCAGGACTAAAAACAAAACCTGTCAAAGGGTAAAGGAGCTCTTAAGAGTCAATGGCTATCCAAAATCACCGGGAGAGATGACCCCTTAGCCTTTGTCAAGGCAGAATTCTAGGGGAAGGAAAACTCTGTTATAACACTTGCAACCCTGATGGTATCCAATGATGTTGACTTGTTCTTCTTTTTGGTAAATATCATCTTGGTTAAGAGAGTGGGACTGGCTTTGTGCAGTGCCTTTGCTCACTATAAAAGCTTCACGGCACAGGCATTGCTTTATATCTGGAGATCTCTCTGCACTTGTCGTCACATGGTACCATGGGCCCAGCACTATGTGTCAATAATTGCCACAAGTGTAGTGTTTGTACCAGAGATTTCAAGTAGCTGGCTGGACTAAAAAGTCACACTCGTTCAGCGCATCGGTAGGGGTTCTCCAACATGGATATAAAGTAGTGGCCGTACTCGAAAACGAGTTGGCAGCCACCATATATATATATATATATATATATATATATATATATATATATATATATATATACGTACATATATATATATTTATATATATATATATATATATATACATACATATATATATATATACACATACATATATTTATATATATATGAGTATGTATGCGTGTATGTGTGTGAGTATGTGTATGTGTGTGTATACATATATGGGCATGCGAGTATGAGTGTATGTATTTGCAGGTAGTTAGATAGCTATGCAATATACATGAAGTCATATTTTTGTCTTCTCTTAATAAACTAAGCATCTACGCTATTGCGCCTAATCACAAAGACAAAAAATATGAAAATGGAAATTAAAGCAATATTTTCTTCCTGATAATTATATATTATTAAGTGTCCATTGTTTGTGTATTTCGAATGTTTAGTTATAAGACATAATGTCTGATCAATTAATTACTTGCTTTGTTAATGTTCTGTTTACAAACATCTCTGTGCGGAATAGGTTTACCCGGTATAAATATAGCTTTACATATAATTATCTTTCATTCTCTTCCCAGGTATATACAAATTTCACATAGATAAGCATATACATATAATTTTATATATTAATACTTTCATACACATACCTACACGCATATGTATATAGAGATACAGCCTATACATTGACACCCCTGCACACACACACACACACACACATGCATATATATATTAATGGTTAGAGCGTCGGGCTTACAATCGTGAGAATGTGAGTTCGATTCTCGAACTGGGCTTTGCGTTGTGTTCTTGAACAAAACACTTTATTTTACCTTGCTCCAGTTCACTCAGCTGTAGAAATGAGTTTACCCTTCTATGGGTTAAATAACATCACCAACCCGCTATTGGCCGAGAGTGGTGAGTACAGCTACACCCCTGACATGACCAGAACCCAAAACAGAAAACGTTGGAGCTAAATCAGGGAGGGGTTCATATGGTAGGAGTGAAAAAAAGGCCCTGGATTAGATATATATATATACAGAGATACATACATCAGTAGTAGCAATAATATAGTGTGGTTTATAATAGAGGTATATATTCAGGCACTATGTTTCACTATGTATGTTTTGATGAAAATGCCAAACAAGTGCTTTTGAATTTTTATCCACGTTGGTGGCATTCACTCAAAGTTTATATATTTTTATATGTGTCTGAAACATCGGCATAGACAGACCCAGTCCAACAACCACACGCCCAAGCACACATACACACAATAATATACTCACACACATACACACACTCTCTCACACACAAACACAGACACATACACATATATATATAAACAAATATATATATATATATATATATATATATATACACATATATGTGTTTTTTATGTATGTATAGTTTTTATATATACAAACATATATACTTACCTACATACATATAAATGGGTTACTAAATGTTTTAAATCTTTTATGTTAATTACACTTTCTAACGTTGCCAATTGCCGTTGCCATGACCTGATGGTGGGAGCTGACCATAGAAATACGTATTGTGTATGTATCAACATTAAAGGAGTATACTGGAATCAGGCCTTCTTTTTCATTGAATATATATGCATATATATATATATATATATACGGATCAACTCCATCACAAGGAAATTATCCGGCATGCCACTACACCCTCTACGGAACTACCTTAAGAACTTACCCACGGACATACATTCAAAAACATTTTTTTCCCACACGCCACCTACATCCACAATACTTATAAACACCACACACACGTGCGTACCACCACGCTCACAACACCGACCTACACCCAACCCCACAGACACCTTTTCCTGAACATGCAACCCCATTCTTCCCCCAACTCTCACATTCACATACACACACACACACCACGTTCAGCCCTCCCCGCTCGGACACCCCGCCTCCCTCTCCTCACTCAACCCGCCACCACCCCTACACGCCCCACACCCTTCCACCACTTGTTTAACTTCATGTTTATTTTTATTTTTATTATGCTTTTATATTTATTTTCATTTGTACCGTTTCCTCTCACCCCTTTTTTCTAAATGTCTCTCCCCCACTCCCCTACACACCCTTGGAACTCTCTTCCTTCCCACACACTTTTCGCCTGAAGAAGGGTTTATGCCCGAAACGTCGTTCCCCACCACCACCCCACTCTCAAGAGCGTGAAACTAATAAACCTTTGTTCGTACTGCCTCTCTCTTTTGTTCCCGTTCAATTTTTCACTATATATATATATGCATATATATTAAATGAAAAAGAAGGCCTGATTCCAGTATACTCCTTTAATGTTGATACATACACAATGCGTATTTTTTTCTCTCTCTCTCTCTCTCTCTCTCTCTCTCTCTCTCTCTCTCTCTCTCTCTCTATATATATATATATATATATATATATATATATATATATATATATATATATGAAGAACAAGGGGAGAAGAATACTGCGTGGTTGCACATGGATTACATATTATAAAATTAGTCACTCATCAGTGATTTGCCAACCATCATTGGTATTTCATCGCATTAAAAATCAGATACCTCAGTGCGAGCAATAACTAAAATAAGCTATTGGGCCAAGTGAAACGCGTAAAGCGAGTGAGACAAGTAAACAACAAGAAGGAAAAGCAAACCGAAGGTTGGAAAAACATCAAGCAACATGATGGTTATCCGATCAGCATAAGCTGGGTGAATTTCATGAGCGGTCAGAGAAGCAGACCGTACGCCGTGAATGAGGTGTGAGAAAGAAGGAACCCCACTACTAGCGAACGGGAGGAAGTGAGAAGGGGAGAAACAGAGAGTGAGTGAGTGGAAGTGCGAGGAAGAGGTCAGTCGAGAGAAAGTGTAACTGACAGAGGGGGCGAAAGAAGGTCAGAGAAACAGAGAGAACGGGGGAGCAGTAAGAGAGAAAGAGAGAAACAGATAATCGCAGTCTAGGTAAATATATATGAAAAACAAGGGGAGAAGAATACTGCGTGGTTGCACATGAATTACATATTATAAAATTAGTCCCTCATCAGTGATTTGCCAACCATCATTGGTATTTCATCGCATTAAAAATCAGATACCTCAGGTTGGTGCGAGCAATAACTAAAATAAGCTATTGGGACAAGTGAAACGCGTAAAGCGAGTGAGACAAGTATATATATATATATATATATATATATATATATATATATATATATATAGACAAGTGTACATCAAATTTACTGCTCGGCTAAGACCAAATATACGCACAATCAATTTAGGAGGTTTCAGTTTCTATTGGCTGAATGATGGGGATGATACTATATGTAATGGGGTATCTGACCTATTTACATGTCGGTTTCTAAATTCTGTCTAGGTGTATGGCTTTGAACAGTGTTTTACTTCATTCTAAACATATTTTAATATATTCTACAATGGTTTTAGATCAACCAACCCACACGTTCATTCGTCACACATCAGAACAAACAAGCTTGCATTTCTTAAAATATATGAATTGGAGAAAGAAACTCTACACAATATGTGGATGGACTTTAAAGTAAAGAATTTCTGCTAAGATCTCCGAAAAATAGACATTTACTTCCAACAGAAAAAGAAATATCAGAAGGGATAAAGATCTTCGGTTCACGGGTTTCAGTGATCCGAAAGTATGTAATGCATGGCAGGCGGACAAAAATGTGGGATTTTCTGACTCCATTTAACTAATAGGTCCTCACGTGTGTGTATGAGTAACCTGCAATGGTCTTGTTTTAGATATTCTGTGATTTATAATAATTTTATTCATGTTTCATGAAATCATCAATCATCAAATTCATGTTTTATCAAATTAATCTGTCCATTGTACAACATCCCTGCCCCAAACTTTATTTTTATATAACTTTGTCCCCTTCCACATTTATTGTAATCACTATATTTGTGATGTTTACTGTATTTCTATGGGCAAACTTTTGTGGTCAATAAAAATATTATCAGCATGATTGTTATTATTACCATTAGTCCAATAAAGAATTAAAAATTATTAATAGTAGTAAAATATTTGTAGTAGTAATAGCAACAGCAGCAGCAGTAGTAGTAGTAGTAGTATTAGTAGCAGCAGCAGCAGCAACAACAAGAGTAATGTGACAGATATGTAGTGTCTCCTCATCTAATGCATTGCATTCTTTTCAACCCGCAAGCTTAACTTTCAAAACGTAAATTTTATGGCTATGTTTTTCAACTAAGATGTCTTTTGAACGTTGTCAAGACAATTCTTCTGAGGAATTCGTTGAATATCGATTATTATTTAAACTATTTTATTATTTCCGTTTGTTTTAGAGAATGTCGGCACGTTCTTGGTATTTTCTCGGCAGCTGCAAATGATTTAGTTAAAATATTGCCTAGTGACGTTATATCCAACGACATTTCCATTTAAGCTTATCTGTTCGTTTTATACAAGCATTCGTGGAAGACTCAAATAACATACCACGCCTCAAATAACACATTGCTGTTTGACCTACTGGCTTTTATATCTGTATATTTTTTCACCAGATCTCTGAAACCGGAAATGTATTTCCTGCAAAACTAGCATTACTCACTGAACCATAACTAACTTTTAATGTGTACAATAGAATGGAATCAACGTTACTTTTAATAAAAGCTATAATTTTGAAAGTTTATGTCAGAGATTCTCAAAGTGGGCGCTACCCCCCTCCCCCGGGGGTCGTTGGGGCCCAAGGGGGTGGTAGAGAAGATATAATATTATATTAATTATCAAATGATACATATATATAATAGTAAAATAACAAATTATATATAGTAAAATATCAAACATACAATATTTATACATAGTATATATTATGTTATTTATTATATATAAATTAACGATTTTATTTATTATATATTTTTTACAATATGTGTGTAGGTAGGTCTCTCTGGAAATATGGGTGGGGTGCTGAGGGTATTACGTGGCCGTGGCGGGTAGGTGGCCCAAAATGTTTGAGAACTTCTGGTTTATATTAACATTAATGCTGAATCTTATATTTTACGGTCGTTAAATGAAGTTCATTTCGCAATGATGTGGCTCCGAGTTCGATCACACAGCCAACACCGTGGACACGTGTTTGCTACTCTAGCTATCTGTTATTCTAAGCCCTGTGATGGACATTAAACAGCCGGAGTTTGTTCTTATTCTTGGTGATGTATGAAATCCGTAGAGGATACACTAGACCAGTGGTCGCCAACCTTTCTAAAACCGAGGAACCCTCTAAATATTTTGAATTCTTCACGGAACCTATACAATACAAAACTTTTCAAAAAAAAAAAATAAAGTATTTATTTATTTTAGTGTTTCATGCGTTTGTATGTAATCGAACACAATTAACTAGTGGCTTTTCTGCTGCTGTGCCTCATCAGTGAGTTTAGAAAATCGAGGTTCAACACCAGTTAATGTCAATTGCTGACAGTTTATTCCCCTTCTTTGTGCAGATTTCCACCAACTGCGAAAACCCTTTTTCGCACAAGTAGCTAGATGGGAATAAAATCAAATACTTCAATGCAAGTTGGCTGATTTCATTAAACTCCCCAATCAAGAATAAGTCGATCCATAGGTCTTTCTTTCTGCTTTCGAATATCACTTTCAGGTCTTCGTTTGAATTCAAATCCATCAACTGATGTAAGCATTGTGCAGATAGTAAATTTTTACAATTTCCAGCGTCATTTTCTGACACTAACTGCTCGATCTCGGTGAACGGATTTTTTATCCATAAATTTCCGCTAACAATATCTTTTTCCATCAAGTTAAAATAATCTGAAAAACTTGTGGAAAGCACATTTAAATGAGAAAGAATAATCTTCTTTAGCTTGCTGGAGTCAAAATTTTCTCTCTTTTTAAGCTCTATTTCAAGGTTTGAAAGTAATGAGTAATTGTCCGATTCAATTCTTTTTATAAAGATGTTTAATTTTGATTGAAAATATGTAATAAAATTGATTGAAGTAAAAATATCTGCATTATTAACCTGAAGACACTTATTTAGTTTGTTCAGTTCACCAAAAATGTCTACTAAATAAGGGAGTTGCACATTCCATTCATTGGTTTCTAATACACTTGCTCTTTCATTCTGTTTCTTTAGAAAAACTATTATTTCTTCTCTCAGTTCAAAAACTCTCTTCATAGCATCCCCAAAAGACAGCCAACGCACATCATTGTTCAATAACAATCTATTATAATTACTTCCAGAAGATTCACAAATAGATTCAAACATTCTAGAATTTTTTGCTCTTGCATGGATCAAATTGATAATTTTGACAATGTCTTTCAGCTGGTCATTTAATATTTGAACGTCTCTGTCTTTGAATTTTTTTTAACACAAAACCTCTCGATGAATCATACAATGATTTGAAATACAATTTGGGTCAGTTCGTTAATTTTTGCAATCAAACCAGAATTTTTACCAGTCATTGCAGCTGCTCCATCTGTTATTATTGAAGTCAACTTGCTCCAAGATACACCATTTTTTAAAAAATACTCTTCAATTTTATTGAATATATCTTGACCTTTAGTTGTGATGTCTAATGCCAGACAAAACAAATACTCTTCTACTAATTCTTTCTTATCAAGGTCTACAAACCGTACATAGCAAATTAATTGAGCCTTGTTATTAATATCCGTAGTTTCGTCCACTTGCAGACCAAAACATGGGCTTTTCTTTAGTGCCGTTTGTATCTGATTTTCTATATCAGAAGAAATATCAATTATCCTTCTTTTTACGGTATTTGCTGACAATGGTAACTGGCTTAACTTTTCTTTGTCCTTAATACTGCAGCTTTCAAAAAGATTCTCTGTAGCAATTTTTATACTTGGCAGAATTAACTGTTCTCCTAATGTAAATGGTTTCTTGTTTTTACCAATCAAATGTGAAATCTCAAAAGATGTTCTTGTTAAAGCTTTATTTCTATCTGACTTTTTACAAAACAAGTCATACATATTAGCTTGTGATTTTTTGATATTGTTTTTCAGCGAAGTAAAATATTCCAGTGACTTGTTTTTATCATTGGTGTGATTAGTATCAAGGTGTCTTTTAAGTTTTGCAGGATTTAAACAGCTATTTGATAGAACTTTTGAACATAGCAAACACATGGGCTGATCTGGTGTATCTTTTTTAGTGTCAGCTTTTTGAAATCCATATCCAACATAATCATCACACCACTGTCTAACCTTACTGCTGGTATCTAACTTCAGCTTCTTTGCAGTGGACATCATATCAATGTTATTTATCTACAGTTAAAATTTTTAATATGACATTAATAAACAAGAGAAATTAACAGTTTTTTTTATTACAAAAAGTACTTAAATTAACTTTAATTTTAGATATTTGGAAAAACTTAACTAGTTAAAAAAAAACTTTCATTTTTAAAAATTGAAATTTCTTCATTTTAGGATGGCAAACATATTTAAAGTCTTATAATAATATTAAAATATTAGGGGTTACTGAAAAAGGTACACATTTATAAACAACTAGAAGAAATATTTTTCAGAGTCCAGCACTTCCTGCATATACTACTTTAGGGTCGTATTAAATATTATTGGTAATGTAAATATATTTAAATATCCGCCATACTAAAAGGTGCAAAAAATGCAAATCAGCTGATAGTGTAGAAGATGTGACGATGGTATTGGAAATTAATTCAGATATCTTCTATCTATTTTGACTCAAAGTTAGATATCATATAAGAAGGCTTTAGGCTGCGTTAACATATATTAGATTGGAACAAATAAAGTTTAGTCAAATGTTTGTGGACATATATATTTATTGTATAAAGTAATTTCTCAATTGTGAATGCAGATGTCATCAAATAAATACATAATTGTGTGTCAAAGTTTATAGTGTATGCATGGAATACAAAATTACCTTTGTTAGTAGTCGAAAATTTACAGGCGTTATATTTTCTGTGCAAAGTACAACAGAATGTAACGTGTTCTTAGTTAGAATTGTCTGTGGAACTGGATGCATGTTGAAAACGACTAGTAAGCGAGTTCACTCTGTAAGGAAACTTTAGGCGACTTTAAAGCTTTTGTGAGGACAGCAGATTAAAACGTGTTCTCTATTGAAAACATTCTACTGAATTTACGTTGTGAGAACAGTGAACTGACCCTGTCTCTCGGCTGAGAGACCTCGCTGAACTGAAGTTTTCAGTTTAAAGTTATGCTGTCATCGACCAACATTTACTTGTTCGTGTTTGGTCAATTTCTAAGTTCAATTAGTGTATTATCAGTAGTATTCAAATTCTTTCCAAGAATTGATGTGAAATTGAAAGTATTCAATTTCCACGAATCTCAGAATAGTGCTTTTCTGCTAATTCAAGTGAGAAACTGAAACTAGTGTTTTCCACGAATTGGAGTGGAGAATCTGTGTACACTACAATAGTACTCGTTAATTTATACATTGCACCTTTGGCATTTTCTTTGCACCTTTTTCAGAAAACCTAAAATATTAATGGTAATGTAAATATTTATTTTTTTAAGGAACCCGGAGTTTGTTTTACAGAACCCCAATGTTCCGTTGAACCCATGTTGGCGACCACTGCACTAGACAATGTGGTTATACATATTGTTAATGTTAGTATCGTTAGCCTGTTGGACATAATCATACCTTCCAACCTCTAAAACCCCAAATAGGGAGTACCCTGAAAAGAGAAATGAGACAAAATGGGGATATTCTACTTAAAGAAAACTATTCCCATTTTCACAAGAGAAGACATCTCTCACCCACCCCAAAGTAGGCGGGAGATCTCCCCGTCCGACGGGGAGAGTTGACATGTCTGCAAAATGCTTTGTAGCATTTAGTTAGTGCTCTTTAAGTTCTCTATACAAATGCCGCAAAGATCAACTTTTCCTTTCGCCCTTCCGGAAACGATAAAACAAAGTACCAGTGAAGTCCTCGAACAATTTAATCAACCCCCTCCCCCGACGTTGCTGCCCTTATGCATAAATTAGAAAGAATTGAACTAAATCCCGGATGCAGTTAAACAACAACATTCACACGGAGAAATCAATGATGGAGCCTCTACGTGGTCACTTGGCCTGCTAGAAATAGGTGCACTATCGTTTTCACATTACTCGCTATCGTCTTAAATTAAGAATAATTGTTTCTACTTTTGGCACAAGGCCAGCAATTACCCAGTGCATTACTGGTACTTTATTTTATCGACCCCGTAAGGATGAAAGGCAAAGTCAACCTCGGCGGGATTTGAACTCAGATCGTAAAGGGACGTAACTATGCTGGAAAGCATGGCGTCCGACCCTCTACTGATACTGCCAATCCACCGCCTTAAATTAAGAATAATGTAGTTCAAAATACATTTTATCTCAATAAAAGTTGGAAATTGTAGGGTGTAAATACTGTCCACCAACATCAATAATAAAAATAGCAACAGCAACAATCACACAGAGATAGAAGTGGAAAGACTGCTCACCATACTTGAAACACTGTATGCAGAAGTGTACAATACTCATATAATAGAGAGATATGGTATGTTGGAACATTGTGTTTGTATGTGTGTATGTGTGTGTGTGTGACTATGAATCTGTCTGTGTGTGTGTGTGAGTGCATCCCATTTAGTCATTAGAACGACTATCTGCAGGTTTTAGTTCTACTTCACCAACTGACTTATGGCCTCAGCCACCAATACCACAACTGACACCACCATCGCCAACAACACAACCACCACCATCGTTATCACCACCGCTCTCATCACCAGGACCACATGTCATTGAAAGGGTGAGCATTCAACAACTGACTTATGACCTCAGCCACCAATACCATAACTGACGCTGCCGTCGCCAACAACACCACACCCATCATCGTCAACACCCCCACACCACCAACACCACATTCCATTGAAAGGGTGAACATTTCACTTGTCACAATTCCATAATGGAAACAAGATTTACGTGTTCATATTGTAACTATTTATTCTGTTTATACTGGCTAGTGTAGCTTTCAGCGCAGCTATTGATGGTTTTATAACACTTCTCTTCTTATCATATGAACAATGCATATAACAACTGAATAAATGAAGGTGTGAATAATTATCCAACTTTAGTTTCGGGCGACAATCAAATCACGGTGAATAATTACATTAGTGTGCTTATGGATATTTTTGCTTTTATAAAGATTTGTTGCTTCTCGTTTCCACATCTCCGAATAATCAGCTTCTAATTTGTGTAATAAATATCTGTAGCAATGAGGGTTTAAAATAAGATTAGGGATTTCAGTTTTAAGTAAGCTTGAATGCCCTTCACTTCCAGCTGTATACCCATGCTAGTGTATTACAACGTGTTCCTAAGCCCGTAGAATAAATAGTCAATTAAATGATTAGGGCACTATTAAGGTACAAGAGCAGTGGGTTGGCAGAATCAGTAGAACGTCGGACAACATGCTTAGCGATATAGAGTTATGACCCTTTACGTTCTGAGTTAGCTTTATTATCCCACCGAGGTTGGCTTTGCCATTCATCTTTAAGGAGTCGATAAAATAAAGTACCAGTAACGCACTGGGTCGACTAAATCGACTTCCCTTCTCTCCAAATTGCTGGCCTTGTGCCTATAGTAGAAATCACTATTAACGCACAAGTTTGGACAAAGATTCAGTAGGAAATTACTGATACGGTTTTTTTGTCGTAGCATTATTATGAACATGGAGATTTTAAGAAGGTTCGGGGCTATATCGAGCTTGCAGTTAAGTAATGAATGGCTAAGACTCAGGAACGATAGAAGATAGTTTGATAGATCATCCATAGAAATGTTAATGCTAGCTATGTTGGTGATGTTTACGTTACGGATTCTATGTCTTTAGAAGCAGGTGGCGATACACGTGTTTGTAGGAATTATTCTAAGGCGTACGTAGTTTTGGTTTTCTTTCGTATGGTTGGCATGTTTGTTTAACAGGTTTTCCTTGAACTTTAAGTGAACCATGGACGCTTTCATCCAAACAACAAAATCACCCTGAGGGCACTTACGCTCGCGTACTTCAACGCATTCAGAACATAAGCTGGCGACATCTGACTTCGAGAGAGAGATATTCGAGGAAATGTGGAAATACACATATCGAATAAAAGTGCTCAATAGACATGTTAAAATAAAACAGGAGCTATTCATCACTCAATAGAATCGACAAAAAATGAACAATAAAATTAACTGGTGGATAGCTATGTCCAGAGCTAAAAATATTAGAATGATCGAGTATCGAAAAATCGGCGCACGAGTTCACGATAAACAAAATTCGAAATGAGCGGCAGAGGGCTCAATAATTCAGATAAATCAGAGCTATAACTATCGTTAAAATACCGTCACAAATAGAACAAGTCTAAAATCAACCGCACGATAAAAAAATCGATAACAGAAGATTCGGAACACTCAGATAAAAAATATCAATAAATTAATAATTTAAATGAATGTAAAATCATACCCGGACCCACTAGAAAGGTGTTAAATCTAGCTTCTTGGGTTTCTGTAAATCCTTAAACTGTACTCTATCAGCTCACATATAAATATATAAGACTTCTAGAATTCAGCGGACTGGAAATTTACTTCTTCAACGAGCTTCGTCCGAACGGATAAGATGGCTAAACCCAGGCAAAATACGCACATGGAATTCGGCAAGGGAGATAACCTCTACATCCGCGAAAACTATTCGAGGAAATGTGGAAATACACACATCGAATAAAAGTGCTCAATAGACATGTTAAAATAAAACAGGAGCTATTCATCACTCAATAGAATCGACAAAAAATGAACAATAAAATTAAATGGTGGATAGCTATGTCCAGAGCTAAAAATATTAGAATGATCGAGTATCGAAAAATTGGCGCACGAGTTCACGATAAACAAAATTCGAAATGAGCGGCAGAGGGCTCAATAATTCAGATAATAAACTGTTGAGTGCTACTTATCCGATATATGCATAGTTTTATTGTCCTACACACACACACACACACATATATATATATATATATAGAAATGTCAAAATGACTTCCGAGAGTGCTTTGTTTAAAGTATATGCATTATACATACAAATAGAGTGTAGCTATACAACTCTCCGCACAATTTAGGGGTGTGTTCATTGATTGGAAAACAAATAAGAAGGAGAAATCTCATAGCCCAGGCTGATTCAAGTCAATATATATAATGTATATATATATATATATATACATACTCTCTCTCTCTCTTTCTCTCAATACACACACAGTCATACACACACACATATATATATAGTCACGAAACATAAGTCAATTGCATGAACTCATAATCCTTTATTTACTGCTATATATATTTCGATGATAGCCATTGAATGGCTATGACCTCATCAGGCAGTTAGTCAGTTCTTAGATATGCCAGCTCTGTGTTTATGGTGTTGATGGTATCAGTGCCTTGGGACATATGTATATATTGTATATATATATATATATATATATATATATATATATATATATATATATATATATATATATATGTGATAATACATGGTTAGATCACTGAAGCTACCTTATACCTTCTTAAAGATACATTTTATAATTATTGTCTTTTTGCTTATGTATTTTCTTAGTTACCACTTTCTTTAATCTTGCCCAACTTGATAAACTCCTTGAATTGCTCCCTAATTAAATTACTTAAATTGCTTAGATTATTGTATCTATTATGCCTAAGTTGTATCTGTTGAAGCAGCCCTTTGAAAATTCCTCGGATATCCCAAATACCGTAATTTTTAATTTTTAACTTTTAATGTATAATTTTCCTCAATTCGTTTTTATATTTATCCTTAAAGGCTCTCTAAAATTTTAATTCTTCGAAGGGTCTCTCTGAAGAAGTTCCTATTGGAAATATTAAAGGGGCCTTTTCTGAGAGATTTATGGAAGGCTCTCTGAATTAACCTCTAATTGATTAGTTTCTTTCAACCTAGTTTTCAATTCAGTTTTCTGAATTTTGTAAACGTGATCTCGGGGGAAGAAGGTTTTTTTCTTTCTGAAAAAAATTTTTTTCTCTAGAAGAAATTTCATAGGAACTTTATATATTTTTTAGGGAAACTTTATATTTTTATTTTCTTATTTTATTAGCCTCTTAATTTTCTTCTAGTCTAATAGGTTTATTGGAGCCTGTAAGCTTTATGCACTCATTGAGGAATTTTCTAAGGTGCTTCTACGGGACCCCAAGTCTTTTAGTTTAATGTTGATGCGTAAATTATATATTTTTGTCTAATTTTTAAACTTCAATCCCTGACCTCGACAACTAATATAAAAGAGCCCCCCTTAGAATATTGACCCCAACTATACAAGCGGAGTTGCTGATGTATACAACAATTTCAAACTGCTAGCCTTGAGTGATACGTTGATGTAAACAATGATCTTGCAATCACATGTTATATGCCTTGATAAGTCCCACCATGGGGTCGGACGAAACGGCTGTCGGCAATAAACTTGTTATAATGTCATAATAGTTCCTTTGTTCTTTTTCACTAATATATATATATATATATATATATATATATATATATATATATATATATATATGTGTGTAGACTCCTTCTTCCTCCCGTTTGACCTGTGCGAAATTCTTTCCTTGCTCACATTTTGACTAGGTTTGATGGTCTTTATTCTCTCTCGTCCACGATTTCACAGAACTTATATTCATAGAATTCTGGGACTTGACTCCTTCTTCCTCACTTTTCGTTGCATTACCATCTTTGATTGTTTACAGTCTCGCTCGTTTCCCCTTATTTACGTGTACCAACGACTTTCTTTAGCCGTTGCTCGCACCAACCGCACGTATATGGTCTTTAAAGCGATGAAATACCAATGAAGGTTGGAAGATCACTGATGAAGGACTAACTTTATATATATATATATATATATATATATATATATATATATATATATATATATATATATATATATATATATATGTATATATATATATATATATATATATATGTATATATATATATATATATATGTATATATATATATATATATATATATATATATATATATATATATATATATATATATATATATATATTTATATATATGTATATATATATATATATACATATATATATGAATGCATTGAATAAATGAGCTGATACATACAAAGACAACCAGATGTATGCACGTAAAGAGTTACATGTTCTTACATCTGATATACGCAGAAATCTGGCTTTATTATCCATGTTTTCATCGATCGGTTTTCTTTGTGAAAGACGACAGAAGCATGTTCAAGAACTGTTGCCTTGGTAACCATCTTATAGTCACACGAAATGTTAAAATATATAAAAAAAACAACATATATATAATTTGGTCATCTTGTAAGTTCGTCTCTATTCTGTTTGTTAATTATTGTAGTCGTCGTAAATATATGTTTGTTTTTTATCTGTTTTGCAGCTTCTCTAGGACACTGCCATCGAGGTTTTAACGCAATTATACTGACATCACTATATATTTGCATGTGTTAGTCATTTCACTTACTTAATTGCTGCCGAATTATCTGATATGAAGATGCATTTGAATAGCACTGGTACACACATATATGACCTGAGACAAATCACACACACACACGCATGCACACACAAACAAATTTATATATACATGTAGAAGTTGTATTTAATTTGTTGGAATTCCGACAAACGTAAATGTTTATAACTATCCAGTGAATTTCAGAGCGATAAGGTTGAATCTTCATGGGTACGTCTTTATTTATAAAACAAATTTTATATTTTATCTGATGAAAGCGCACCAAGGTTGGCTTGGTTGCCCTTGAAATATATATAATAAAATAAATATGGTTTTATAAATATAGTTTCCATTTATTTAATATCATTGTATATATATATATATATAAATATATATATATATATATATATATATATATATATATATATATATATATATATATATATATATATATATATATATATATATATATATAAATATGATATAGACGAGGTGATAATTTTCATTATATTTATTGAGGGTTGACGTGCGTTTCGCGATTGATCAGCTCAAGATTCGATCTGTATCGATCGGGCCCGACTCTGAAATCAAAAGCTCATCAGACTTCTGTTTATTACACCAAAATATATACTGGAGACTATCCATCGAGTAGTGTTCTCTTTGGTGAACCTACAGTAATTTTGCGTTACAATCCCTAAACTATATATATATATATATATGTGTGTGTGTGTGTGTGTGTGTGTGTGTGGTGTGTGTGTGTGTGTGTGTGTGTGGTGTGTGTGTGTGTGGTGTGTGTGTGTGTGTAAAGGACAAAGATGCCACAACTCCTTGTGGAGTCGTAGAGGCACCGTCAAACGGCCTGTCTAGGGCAATTTAAAACCTGGTGGAGCCCAACCCTGAGCACAGCCGATTTATTTCTATAGAGGAAGTATATATATATATATATATATAAATTTAATCTGAGTTTTTCGAATATTAATAATAACAAGCCTCATTTTTAAAGCCATGTCAATAGAATGAACCCTTCATTCTTGCTCTTGTGTTGGCATGTAAACAGAACTGCAGACACTAATGTTTCTGGGTATCACCCTTCATCAATACAGCTCACTGTTCACCTGCCAAACTGTCAGAGCTAGTGAAAATATATGCTATTTTCTAAAATATACAGTGACTGATCGGCCTGATTTGCATATTAGTAAACTGGCTGATCAGTCAGATCTGCATATTAGCAGATCCACTGATCAGCCAGGTTTGCATATCAGCAGACTGGCTGATCAGTCAGATCTGCATATTAGCAGTTCCACTGATCAGCCAGGTTTGCATATCAGCAGACTCGCCTGTCAGTTTCCTGTATACGAGCGATAAATGGCCGATCAGTCACTGTATATTTTAGAAAATAGCATATATTTTCACTAGCTCTGACAGTTGGCAGGTGAACAGTGAGCTGTATTGATGAAGGGTGATACCCAGAAACATATATATTCGAAAAACTCAGATTACATTTATTGTATTCAGCCATGTAGAGCAAAAAATTTATTTTATTTATATATATATATATATATATATATTGTTATATTTGGGGAGGGTCATATTTGCGTAATATTGCCAGAATTAATAACAGAACACACTCACTGTTTGGTTGGTTTTCGCTTCTCGCTGTCTTTTATATATATATATCTGCGATCTAACTTACTCGGTCCTCAATGTTGCCATTGACTGACCGGCGGTCAAAAATAATACAGATACAATATAGACAAACACATATATATATAGTTTACATAAATCTTTCGTTGCACATCTGCAACATCGTCAGTGGTGTTATATTCATTGTTCCTCCTGTTGTGTTGTATGTCTACGCCATTTTTTTTGTTCAGTCTGTCTATATATTTATTTATTTATTTGCTTGTTTGTTTATCTTATTTTATTTTGTCTTCTTTGCGCATGCGTTTGCGTGTGTGTATGTGTGATGTGTGACTAGTGTGTATAGTGTTGTGTCTGCTGGGTGACTAGTGTGTGTTTATGTGCTTGTGTATGTATTTATTTATCTTATTTTATTTATTTTATTTAATTTACTTATTTATTTATACTTCTCTTAGGTCAGTGTTGTTTGTTTGGGTGTTGTTGTTGTTCCACTCATTCTTTCTGTTTAGCTTTGGTCTTCTAATTTCTATTTCACTGGCCTCTCTGATTTGCCTATCTGCTGGGTCATTCCTATGTTTAGATATTATTCTAATTTCTATGTTGTCTATGTTACCGTCATGTTGTTGTCTAGCATGTTCGTATAGTACTGACCCGTTTTTTCGTCCTTTTAGTTCCCCCCCAGTGTTGGTCTATCCTTTCACCTATGCTACGAGCTGTCTCACCTATGTATGTTGTTGTCGTGTTTCTGCAAGTACCCTCTGTACATCTTATGCTATAGACTACGTTTCTAGTTTTACAGTTTATCCGGGGGTTCACCTTACATATGATACATTTCCTATTGGTACAGTGGGTTTTCTTAAAAGGGTAGGTTTTGCTGATCAGGGATTTTATGGTGGTTCCTGGCTTTTCTACCACCTTTATTTTTAAGTGGGTCTTTCTCAGGGCCTTTCTACACTGGTTAGCTAATTTCCCTCCAGGGGTGGCGTCCACAAACATGACACTCTGATATCTCTGGTTGTCGTACCATGATGTGGCCTTCCCTATCTTATGTCTAGCCCTATCTAAGCTATTCCATGATTTGCTCCTGTATAGTGGGCAAATTCCTTTCATGTCCAGTTCTATGAGGGTCTTATACTTTTCCATGGCTCCTTCGTATACTCTGACTCTGTCTCTTTGGTTGTAGCCAGAGAACTGCATGCGGTTGATGAAGTGTTGGATGTGTCCTTCCATTTCTGTTGGGTCGCACATGCTGGACACATTCTTCATCACTCGTACCAAATCTGCGATCAGAATATTAAACTTAGCACTACTGGACATTGCTGAGTTTTTGAGTATCAGGTATTTGGAGGCCATGGGTTTAGCATAGTGTGAGTGGAGAATTTGGGCTCTCTCGTCTATAGTGTTAATCCAGAGTTCTGTGTCTAATACAGGTAGTCTATTGTTAGGGTGTTTGGAAGGGAAGTCTATAGTTACAGTTATACTCTGGTGTATGGAATTAGCTATCTGCTGGATGCTTTCCATCGTGCTACGTTCTAAATCAAACTTGTTAGTGCTCTCTAGTGGGGGTGTTCTTATAACTATATTGATATCGTCTACATAACGAGAGTACATGATGAGGTCTATGGAGCTTTCATTAAGGAGATCTTTAAGTCTCCTTTCCCACCATACCATGAAAAGGTTGGCAACATCGCCAGCTATGCTGACGCCGATGGCTGCTCCCTCATTTTGGGTGTAGATTTTCTCATTGAACTTAAATATGTGGCCCTTTAGGGTAGTTTTGATACTAGCCCCTATTGCATGTGCGACCATTTTTCTTACCTGATCAGTGTTTTGGGGGGTCCGTATAGCTTTGGTCCACCCAATCCACCTTCCTATGGGAGTCTTTTTAGCCATTGAGGTTATGGTGGGGGGTCTACCTCTTATAGGTCTACTCGGGCAGAGACATCTAAGGTCATGGCTGTCTAGGTAGTCAGTGTCGTAGGTAAGTCTAAGTAGGAGGCCCAGTTCGTCTGTGTCGACGTCGCAGAACTCCACCTCACTCTCAATGATCATCTCCACACATCTTTTCACAGCAAAATCAATGTTAATGGATGGGTACAGTGACACCACATCCATGCTGCCTATTATGCAGTTGGATAGGCTCCTGTTTTTGTTGCACTCACTGATTCTGCTGAGGAGGTCCTCTGTACTTTCACATACATCTGGGGACATCTTGATTATGGGGCGTATAACCATTGAGAGGAAGTAGGAGATCCTGTAGTTGCTAGCTATATTAGCTCCGCATACAGGTCTTGTTGGTGGTCCTGTTGTCGGGTCGTCGACTGTCTTGTGGTCTTTGCGGAGCCCATACAAGGGTGGTATGCCATTGTTAGACGCCTGGAAGTTGTTGGCAGTGCGTCTGCTTGGCTTTAGGATGTCAGTCCACATCATCATGTGAGCGTTGAGGATTTTTTCTCTCCCATCGTGTGTTAGTTGTGCAACTTCGCTCGTGTTGGTGATGTGGGGTTGCATTGCCTCGATGTAGTTCGGCATGCTATCTATTGACATCCTACCAGACTTATCTGTGGGTAGACACACTACCTCACCATCCCTTGTGCGCTGCTTGAGGCTAACCAAGCCTTCTACAGGTTTTATCCCAAGTTGTTGGGCCTCTGGTCTGCTCTGTCTCATAGTGTACCTGTCTACTACTTGTCTAATCTTATTTCTAGCTATGGTGAACTGTGCCTCCGTCTCGTCATCTATTTGTTGTGGTATGCAAACTCTTTTATTAAAGGGTAACCTCGTAGGATAGATATTACCCATCTTATATGTTTTGTCAGCTGGGTTGAAAAATAGTTTCTCTAAGGGGTTGTCGTTATTTCTATCGTCATAGTTGTGTGTGTTGCTATTATTATTATCATGGTGGTTGTTGTTGTTTCTATCATTAGCATTAATATTATTATTGTTATGATTGCTAGATGTATTGTTGTTTACTTCACCGTTATTGTTGTTGTTGTTACTGCTATTTCTACCATTGTGGTTGTTACTATTATTATGTTTCTTGTTTTTGTTGATGTTGCTACATGTACTATTTCCATTATTACCACTGTGGTTATTGTTGTTGTTGTTGTTCGTATTGTTACCGTTATTACTGCTGTGGTCACTGTTGCTGTGTCTGTGGTTAACGTTTCTATTATTATTATTATTGTGGTTGTTGTTGTTCTGTCTATCGCTAGTATTATTACCATTATCACTATTTCTCACTTTCCTGCCATTGTTATGGTTATGGCTGTTATTTCTATACCCAGAGTTATTGTTTATATTACTACTACCGTTATTATTGTTGTTGTTGTTTACCTTTGCATTCCAACGTATTTTTGTGAAACACTTTTCCAGCTCCGTTTTGCATTCCATAGGGTTTATCTTTTTGTAGATGGCAAATTTTGGTGGTAACTTTAGGATTTGTTGTTCTTGTTCACTGATTAAAGTGTTCCCATAGATATTTACTGTGTGGTCATTGGTAAATTCTTCCGGTAGTTTTACATCACTCATACGGATGTTGTCGATGTTATCTGGGTATTTTTGAGAATATTCGATTTTCCTTTCTTGTAGTTTTTTCTTATTCATCCATTCTAATTTCTTCTTGAAATGCCTACAGCATTCGTTTTGAGCATATTTCGTTTCGCGTCGGATGACGCTCATGAAGTCATCTCTCTCGTTTGCTGTGATGAGATTTCGGATTTCCTTACCGTTGATGCGTTTTTGTCTGAATAATATCTAAACATAGGAATGACCCAGCAGATAGGCAAATCAGAGAGGCCAGTGAAATAGAAATTAGAAGACCAAAGCTAAACAGAAAGAATGAGTGGAACAACAACAACACCCAAACAAACAACACTGACCTAAGAGAAGTATAAATAAATAAGTAAATTAAATAAAATAAATAAAATAAGATAAATAAATACATACACAAGCACATAAACACACACTAGTCACCCAGCAGACACAACACTATACACACTAGTCACACATCACACATACACACACGCAAACGCATGCGCAAAGAAGACAAAATAAAATAAGATAAACAAACAAGCAAATAAATAAATAAATATATAGACAGACTGAACAAAAAAAAATGGCGTAGACATACAACACAACAGGAGGAACAATGAATATAACACCACTGACGATGTTGCAGATGTGCAACGAAAGATTTATGTAAACTATATATATATGTGTTTGTCTATATTGTATCTGTATTATTTTTGACCGCCGGTCAGTCAATGGCAACATTGAGGACCGAGTAAGTTAGATCGCAGATATATATATATAAAAGACAGCGAGAAGCGAAAACCAACCAAACAGTGAGTGTGTTCTGTTATTAATTCTGGCAATATTACGCAAATATGACCCTCCCCAAATATAACAATATCTGTTTCGACACACGATTTCATATAAAAAACCTCGCAAAACTAATATATATATATATATATATATATATATATATATATATATGAGAGAGAGAGAGAGAGAGAGTGAATATGATTCTACGGATGGAAACAGTTTCTGATTAATTTTGAAAATACCCTTACTTAACCTATCAATTTCGATGTCACTTTATTTGTACATTTCTAATTTGCTGTACTCTTCTTTTTTGAAACCCAATGAATCCTTGAATGACGTTCTTAACATTTCGATACTCATTAAGAGAATTATTTGTCATCTATTTAAAAAAAAACTTTCAGGATATCTCTAACATTTCCAAAAATAACCAAATTTTGAATTAGACCGAAACTTATAATAAATTATATCCTCATAAATATATTTTATACTGATAAAACACCAGAAAAGATTGAATCACACACGCACGCGCGCGCGCACGCACACACACACATTTATAGCTCTCTCTCTCTATATAAATACAAATACATATATATATATATATATGGATAGTTATGTTTGGGAGTGTATGTGAGCATGCACTGTTGTAGATGTCGTCTCTGTGAGAGAACTATCACCACGTGACATTTATTACAATAAATGACTCATAATCTCACATCTTCAGAATTAAATTAGTTTAATCATAATCATCATTATTCAGGTTCTTACACCAGTAATATTACTTAGTAAATATATTTAGTATATTCATTTATGAATAAATCAATACTTACAATGAACATTGTACATCATATGGGAAGAATACCCATTTCCTTTCGCGTGCTTTCTGAGTGAATAAAAAATATTTTAAATATTCATTGACTAATTTTGATACTTTTCCCCAGCTTATTTTTACTTTACTTTACCTTTTTATGTAGCGTGCATTAATATCATGATTAATTATTTAATTAACGTAAATTACATTCATCACATATATAAAGTTAGTGAAGAATATACTAAAACAAAAATTAATTTCATTTCGATAAAAGTCATCTCTAATGACTCATTTTTATTAGATTTTTTTTCCCTGAACGCGTATATGTGTAAGCAATATTTGTGTTGCTTTGAATTGAGTTAAAACATATGGACATTCAATACAATAGAGAGAGAAAGAAACAAAAACATAGATAGATAGATAGAGAGAGCGAGAGAGAGAGAGAGAGAGAGGGAGAGAGAGAGAGAGAGAGAGAGAGAGAGAGAGAGAGAGAGAGAGAGAGAGAGAGAGAGAGAGAGAGAGAGAGAGAGCAAGAGAGGGAAATTGAGAATTATAAATGAAATACAAATTATCATAACCTATTTAAATAAATTCCTAAGGGTTGAATATGGTTTTAAATTATCATTGAAAATTTAGTTTGTTCCGAGTTTTCTTTTCAAGTTTATTTCCATCGATTCAATTTAGTGTTTCTTTAGCTTCAGTACATCAGAGAGAAGAAACAACACAATTACAACCGAGAGAAATAGTGCAATATTTATAACACCAATGGTTAACGAATTCCGTTTTTATTAACTTCGTATGGATTAAATATGAAGCCGCTATACATGATACCCTCAACAACAGTTGCCTTTAAGATTAGTAATCATTCGGGTGTAATTGTGTAGCTGGTCGAAAAAAGGAATACTTAGTAAACACCAGAAAGGAAATATAAGCTACCCGCCAGTGAAGGGGCGTGGAGTATATATTCAATGAACATCATTAGAAGTTTTCTCACATACACTGGAATGCAAAACAGCGCATTTGGTGTGTATCTACATGAATCTGTCGGGGTCAAACCAGACAATACAAAGATATTTACTTCCCATATCTGAACATGCCTGGACACCAGCTTTCAGAATTGATAGCTGTATGATTTTATTCAGTGCTAGGAATCTTGACATTTTTCTTGCCTGTACGCTATGAAACAATCTACTGTTTACATTAAGACAAGATATGGGTAGCAACTAGTCAATTAATGATGCCTTTCCCTCTATAGGCGCTTCCTTGTCCTCTGACACTCAATATATTGCGGTGCCTTTTTTCTACGCTCGCTGCAATACAATTACCAACATGTTGAGATCATCAAGACTGTGTGATGCCAATGTGGACAGTCACATTTTTTTCACGAACATCTCGTTATCCTTGACGAACTGTCGAGCTAGACCTCAAACGAGGTTTGAAGGGGCATGGTGTAAGGTTATGTATTAGATTGAATGCATATGCATTGTGTAAAAGGATCTCAATTTTATCCTCAGTTATATTGAATGGATCTGCCCTAATATTGTTCAAACGTTTCTTCCTTTACAAGTCTGGGTAAACCACGAGTCTTTTGCTTACACTTTTCTACCACCTGTTCTACGATTTTCATCTACATATATCTCTTTTTTTTACCTCAACATTAAGGCTACCTTGACATCCTTTGAGGATATACTACACACACACACACACACACACACACACACACACACACACACACACACACACACACACACACACACACACACATACATATATATATATATATTGTTATACTTGGGGAGGGTCATATTGTTGTAATAATATTGCTAGAATTAATAACAGAACACACTCACTGTTTGGATGTTTTTCGCTTCTGTATCTTTTATATCAGTTAATTTATTCGGTCCTCAATGTTTACCATTAGTCAATGGTAAACCAACGGTAAAAAATACAGATATAATATAGACACAAACACATATATATAGTCTAACAAAGTTCCTTCGTTGCACATCTGCAACATCGTCAGTGGTGCTATTATGTTTCCTGCTGTTGTATTGTATGTCTACGCCATCTTTATTTAATCTGTTTATTTATTTATTTATTTATTTATTTATTTTTGTCTTCTTCCCTGCACATGCGTTTGCGTGTGTATATAGTGTTTTATGTGTATTCGCCTTTGGGTGACTGTGTTTTGGTTATTGTATTCTATCTTAGTTTACTAGTGTGTGTTTATGTGTTTGTTGTTATTGTGCTTGTGTATATATTTATTTATTTATATTTCTCTTAGGTCAGTATTGTTTGTTTGGGTATTGTTATTATTCCATTCATTTTTTCTGTTTAGCTTATATATATATATATACGTCTGTATACATATATGTATGTACGTATACATACTTATATTTAAGTAACAGCCGTACTAAGAGTGAGAAATGAAATTTCGTTTCATTCTTTTCCATTTATCGTTTTCGGTACGCCCGGCCGACTAACTCTCGATATGCAAATTAGACTGCTCAGCCGTTAATATGCATAAGGAAAGTATATACTTTCAAACGTTCAATCATCTGACAGGAAGGTATACGATTCTGACGATAGCTAATAAGCTTGAAACTAGTACATCGTTCCTGTGTCAGTGTTGAACAAAAGGGCGACGATGATTGCCTGAACACTGTACGGCGTAATTCGTGCTGTTTGTTTACAAATAAACCGAAGATTATAATAAATCTTCGGTAAACCCATACATACATATATATATGTGTGCATGTATGTATATATATACATACTACTGTACGTCTGTATACATATATGTATGTACGTATACATACTTACATTTAAGTATCAGCCGTACTAAGAGTGAGAAATGAAATTTCGTTTCATTCTTTTCCATTTATATATATATATATAGCTATATATATTTAGCTATATATATATATATAGGGCGGGTAAAATTCCCGAGATCCATGGACGTGTTCTCTCCAGCGGTCTCGGTCCCTCATTATCGCTGCCATGTCCTGCGTCTCCAACAGACTAGTGTCTGTCCTTAGGGCTTCAACATATATATGTGTGTGTGTGTGTGAGGGAGCTTTAGTTGTCTCAAGCTTTAAGGATCTGGGACTAGATTTTCAAATATGCTATTTGCAAGATATTATAACTCAGACGTTTTCTCGTTGGTTGCTGGATTATTATATTTCCCTGTGGGGAGATTGCTATCCAGTCTTTCTATGACAACTACATGCTATAGATTACATAAGTTAATATCAGTTAGAGCGGAGGGTAACCTTTATAGCCAATTCATATTGAAGCCATACAAATATAACGAACATATTTACCGGTCAGATTTGTAGTTACAATAGTAATAGAATATACGTTTTCTGTTCTAATTGTTTCTTCTCGTATTTATCCTCTGGAGTATTGATTTTAATGAAACACTAAATTGAATCTTTGGTGATATAAACTTCAAAAGAAATTTCGGAACAAACAAATAATCATAATTAACCGTTTATTTATCTAAATAGGTTATGATAATTCATGTCTTTTTCTTATTCTTTATATTTTTTATTGTATTTGATGCTCATATATTTTACTCCAATTTCAAACAACACAATTATTGTATTTACATATTTTAATGTTTAAGGAATATAATTAGATAAACATTGTTCATTATAGATGTCTTGTATAGAAATGAAATTACTTGTTTTTCAGTATATTGTTTACCAGGTTCGTATTCCTCCAATATATATGAAAAATATGAATTATGAATTACGGAACTATAACTGTGTGTAAACTGTATATTACATTAATGATACCTATCTTTAGTTTAACAGAAAACCGTTGGGTAAATGAGAATGATTTGGTTATTCCTGTTTTCAGAATTTTGTTTGTGGCTTATTAAGACACTGGTGTACGTAAACTACCCTTTTTCCTTTGTTTTGTTTATAAATCAATTGTTTATAAATCACTATTACTGATTTGGCAATCGTTTTGTGTAGCACTAGTAATGTATGAAATATTAAATCTAATTGTAGTTTTAATGAACTTCATATTAGGCCATTTAAACAGAAAATTTAAACAGAAATATATAAATCTATAAAAAAAACTATTAAGAATTCAGAAAATGTAATCTTGGGTTCAAATTTCGCTCTAGCGTTAAAAAATGTCGGATAATTGTATCTATTAAAGTAGGGAAAGTGTCCTTAAATCAGTATGGAGTCGTACGGTCGCCGTCCTGGCAAGTGCGTGTCAGGGGTATTTTACACATGGCAGAGCCTACCCCTCTCCAAGTCGGAACAGCTGATTTCTTCTAGAGAAAGAAAGGCAGAGTACAAGAGAGAAGGAATAGAATCGATCCTAGTTCTGAACTAGTACTGTAATTATCGACCTTAAAAAGATGAACGGCAAAGTTGATCTCGATGAGATTTGAACTCAGAGTGTTGTGAGCCGGGACACATAAAGAAATATGTTTAATCCAACGCCCTATTTAATCCAACGCCATATATTTGAATTTCTCTAAATCGTCAAAGTGATATGTTATAAATTTCAATGTCTGGGGTACATTACAGAAAGAATTGAATCTGAAGATAAACATTTAGATTTTAAAATTATAAACTGATGAAGAACCTCTTTACGTTTCAGAATTGATGAATAGTCTGTCTGTACATAATTCGTTTCGCATTAGATTAATGCGATAAAAAGACAAAATCTCATCTGGGGTTATATATCATACATTACATCTATGTATGAACTCATAATTCCTGGTGGAATCGTAGGAGCGCGGTAGTGACATACAGCTGTTTTCTTCACGTGAAGGAGAGGGACATTGAGAGAGAGAAAGTAAGAAGGAGATATAGAGGAGGAATCGACTCTAATACTCGACTAGTACGTTTTATTGATCTCGAAAGGATGAAAGGCGAAGTTAACCACAGTAGGATTTGAACTCAGAAATAAGAGAGCCGGAAAGAATACTGCAAAACATTCTATCCGACCTTCTAACGACTCTTATAATTCTCCGCCTGTATTACACATTAAGTGTAGTCAAATGGAGAGAAGGCACTTGACCTAGTGGTTAGGGTGTTCGCCTTAGGGTCGTAACGTCATGTGTCCGATTTGGTGACTAGTTGTGCCCTTCAATAGGACATATTAATCCACGTTGCGCCAGGCCACTCAGCCGGTAAATTTAAGTTGTCTTGTAATTTGTTACACAATGTGACAGGGTAAATCTCCCTGAGAACAAGGTTACGACTCCACATATCCGTGGAATGCTCAGCCACTGAATTTCAGGAGCAAGTAGTTCTGAGCAGTATTCGAACTCACTATTTTCAGAACACACATAATCAACCGGTAAGTAGATGATTCTAATAGCGCTTGACAATAGGCTAAATTTGCATAAGTTGCATAAGACATATCTGTTAAAAACTTCATATTAAGTTAGAATGAATTTGCTAGATATAAATATTGTACGGGTAATGCATTATAATTGAATTTAAAGATAAGATATATAACATATATATGTGATAATATTTCCCTGGCTTCATGTTCTAATCGAATGAATTATGCAGCAGTGGCGTGTTTATAAAATAAATTAAAAGTATAAATATGATTTGAATGTTCGGTGCTAAAATAAATATTAGGTGCTTAATTATCAATTTAAATAAAAAGAGATGGATTACAGTATTAAATATAAAGCGATAAATTAAAATCCATTAAAGTTAAATTAGGTAGAGGTAAAGAGGTATAGATATCTTTAAGATGCTATGAGATTAATTTAAGAAACTGATGGCTGGTATTCGTTTTGCTATATGTGATGCAAACGTTCAGATCTGATTAAAATATTAAGCTTAATTGAGAAATTTGATAAACAAAGTCCATTTATAAATACTTATATAATAAATATGTATATATTATATATTATATAAGATCTGTGTCATCATATCACACGAGTATGGTACTGAGTACATCTAGATATGTTTCCCTCTTACATTGGCATAAAGCCAGAAAATTATGAGAAGAGGAAAGTTGATGATATCGAATCCAGTACTTCATTGGCACTTTAATTTATCGAACTCGGAAAGATAAAAGGCAATATTGAACCCAACGTGATTGGAATCCAGAACGTAGAAATCCTTAACTACATACCACGGTGCATTTTGTCCTCCGTTCTAACCATACTGACAATAAATTATCACCCCAAAAGTGCTAGATATAATTGTTTCTACTTTTGGCACAAGGCCAACAATTACCCAGTGCATTACTGGTACTTTATTTTATCGACCCCGTAAGGATGAAAGGCAAAGTTAACCTCGGCGGGATTTGAACTCAGAATGGCAAGGGCCGTAACTCTATGCGTCAAAGCATGGCGTCCGACCCTCTACCGATACTGCCAATCCACCGCCACAAAAAGTGCTAGATATAATTGTTTCTACTTTTGGCACAAGGCCATCAATTACCAAGTACATTACTGGTACTTTATTTTATCGACCCCGTAAGGATGAAAGGCAAAGTTAACCTCGGCGGGATTTGAACTCAGACCGCAAAGGGACGTAACTACCAATACTACCAATCCATGCTAGATATAATGATACATAAACATTAATTTAATCTCATCCCCTCCTGGCGAGAGAAACAGGAAGGAAACAATGTTGACAACTGTATTCCACTAGTTTAAAACTTGTATATTTTATAACTGTAATAGAATACGTTATATTACGCTCTATGTTGGACCATACTGAGCACCCAGAAGCTATTATATACAGTAACACATACATCGATAAATATACATTAAAATGTACATATATTGTACTTGAAAGAATACTTATCCATCTCTTGAGCCAACTAATTAAATTTATTTTCTCTAGATAAATTCAAGGTCTGTCCTCGATGATATGTTCAGATATTCATCGTTGCAGTTTGGAGTGGTTCAACAGTATTTAATTTAAAACTAACTATCCATAAACAGTTGCTCTTATGGACTTTTCTAACCAAAAATAAATAACCACCATTAACAGAACTGAATCTTTTCTCTACTGAAGATGTTAAAGAATTTTATAGCACCATTTGTTCGAATGCATATATATATATTTACTTGAGTGTTATTTCCTATTAAAGGGCGGTGGATTGACAGTATCGGTAGTAGGTCGGACGCCATGCTTTGACGCATAGAGTTACGGCCCTTGCCATTCTGAGTTCAAATCCCGCCGAGGTTAACTTTGCCTTTCATCCTTACGGGGTCGATAAATAAAGTACCAGTAATACACTGGGTAATTGCTGGCCTTGTGCCAAAAGTAGAAACAATTATTTCCTATTAAAGAGGAATTATCTTTCAATCGTTAAACATTACCTTTCCAGCCATCCGGCTGAGGCCATGCTGGGGCACCGCCATATTTGTTTGGTGGCTCACCACTGGATAGATACATGGCATTATCTTTTTTTTAATTAAAAAAATGTCAAACAGAATCTATGCGTTTTTATATGCACTAACTATTTTAAAACAAAATAACTATCATGTTTGTATTCTTTAAGAATTATTCGGTGTTAGTAGTTGTCGAGAAATAAATACAGCGTTAATACTGCTTCAATAACAACAGGAGATTTAATAAGAAAGATTTAAAATTTTTGTGACAATGAACTTAACTTTATTTACAGTACAATGAATGCAATATATAACTATAGTAAAAGCAGAATGCATTTAATTTGAAATTGTATTTGTTTATAAAATGTATTTCGTTATTAATCCCTTTTTCTTCCGTTGACCGAATCGTTACACTGAGAAAACTATATTATCTATTTTAAAACATGTAGTGTATGTAAATACATTTAGTATATTTTTGACTAGATTTTATTTTAGTTTTCATTTAAAAATGAATATATGATTAAAATGAAAAATGTTATCTCCTAAATCCTCGGCTCAAAGTCCTGCTTACTAGCATATACTCAACTAAGACATCAACAAAGAACATCGTTACTTCAAACAATTTTGCTATTGGCGTGTAATTTGTTTGACTTCATCACCTGAAGTCTGAAATACAATATTAAACCGAAATGGATTATCCGAGGAGAAAGTAGCAAATAAATTAAACAGCAAGTTATAAAATAAAATGAAATAAAACAGACGTAGAAAAAATACTGAAAGCATCATAAATTTCCTTTTGGAAACATGGTTTAACTTCTTAGCTTGTTAGCTTCGGCTTGATATCTCTTTGTTTTTCTTCATCTACTACTTAAGAGATATGAAGTTGTCTTCGACTTAATGAGCATGACTTTGATTCTTGAATTGATTCTTTTCCAGTACTTCATACTTTTATCTCCATTCCTTTTTGATCTTTTTCTTCCATTATCAGTTCTTCTGGTTTACGATTTTATCGTCGTAGTTTCACATCATTCAACCATATTGATTTAACAAAGGAAAATCTACGCAAAGCTCTCTTTTTCACTCGAAAAAATCGAGATCAAAGCATAAATAGTTACTCAGTTCTATAATATTGATTTGATGTGAAGTTCTAACAATATTTAACACGAAACATGATACCTTTACCACCAAGTAACTGGTGCATTCTTAATGTCAACTTTTTAATACTATTATTCAAACAAACTACAAAACTAAAGTAAATGTTCTACTCTAGGGTGTTTTATTAATATTGATTCCAGGCATAGACCGCAACTTGGGAAGCTGGATATAATTGATAAAATTGACTCCACTACTTTACTTGTACTTTATTTTATTGATGCAAAAATGATAAACGTCAAAGTAGACCTCGGTAAAAGTTGAACTAAGAAATTAAAGGCTCTAATTAAATACCACTTTGTATTTTGTGTGACGCTCAAAGGATTCTGCCACACAACTGGCGTTTATTTTAAATTGGGAATATTAATAATAATTTCCAAAGTTGCGGGATAGTATAGTCGCTTAAATTCATCCGCGGCCTACAAGAGGTAATAATGTTATTGATCAACAATGAACATAATCGGTTGTAACTAAATACGGAAAACCAGTTTTGTGTCGACTAAAGGAAACGGCTAATCTCCTACGTTTTATTCACTAATAATATTAATATAAATGTCTATATCTGTTGTCGCCAGGCAGTCCTTTCACAAGTTCTTTCTCCTCGCTAAGTCTTTTTTACGCCACTACAATAACCGCGGAGCTCTACTGTGAATCTATCACATTTCCCACCCAAATTTTAGCTAACCGTCCAGACCCACCACCATTAACCATTACACGCAGTCTATCTTCCCCAAACCATCTGGAATTTCATCACTGTCTATGTTTTTTTTCTGTCACCATCATGTTGCAACAACTTAAATGGAACATTAACTAAGTTACACACACTGACCTCGGAAAGTTTATGAATGTCATGGATAGGCTCTGATCACCGGAGAAAATTTATTAAAAAATCACATTAAGGTTACACATAAATGACATGGCTTGAATCAGGATTAATAATGATTAATATGAGGTTCCCGATGATAACAACAGCATAAACAACAACAAAACAACATTATATTCAGTGCAATCCCATTCACTCGGACCCTGCTCGCTTCTGTCACCCACTTTTCAACAAACAGGTTGAAAGTCAGCATTTTCCTCTCCTCTTTGATTTTTCTCTTCAGATTTCACCTGAAGAAGTTAATTAGGATTTCATCAAAGAGGAAAGTATTTATCTTCAAACCTTTCAAGCGCGTCCATCACACGATCTCTTTCGCCATGACCACCAGGCAGGTAAAATCTGCCTGCCCTTCTGATCTTCACAACAGACTCAGTTGATAGTCAACAAACAATTTACCGAACAACAATATATCTCTTTGACTAAAAGAAAAGTGGATGAAATATCTTTACATAAAAACTTGCGAATAGAGATGTTCAGAATATTGAAGACGAGAACAGAAAGTAATATGTGAATTGCAAGCAGATACAATCATTTTAATAATAGATGAATTGAGAGCAGGTACAATCTCTATAGGAATAATTAGTTAAAGGCTTCATATATGATATTAGTAAAAGCGTCTTAACGTTAAGGACGTTAATCCTTCAGGGACATGAGCTTATAAGCATGTTACTACCTTTCCTTCTACTGGTGGAAAGGAATTAGTCAAATTAAGTGAATTTCCACAACCGGCAACTGAATTTGAATTGCAGCCCAAACATTACGACACTTTCTGAACTTTGTTATTTAAAAAAGAATTATACATTTCTTTCGTAAAATGTAGTCAAGTTTGTCTTATACATAAAGCTTACTCTGTTATACGATTAATCGTATGCTATTATTGATGCTATATATATAGAAAGAAAGCTCTGCTAAAATCCTAAATAGATTGGAAAGTAAGCTCCTTTAAATTTCTCAAAGCATTAATTTCTACTTTGATTACTCAATTCCCTCTAGCAACTGAGATAGGTGATTAATTACAGCAGCATATTTCAATGATGGTCCATACAATTGTTAATTAGATGAGAACAGTTCTTCATAGTTCAGTTCAATTGTATTATATACCGCTAATTAATTACGAGAATAATACATTGGATTTCGTTATTTACAGAACGTCTCAGGCCGTCCTTAATACTGAATAAAAGAGAATGTCGTAGAAAATTAGTTGGTCTCCGGGGAACACTATCAACTATTTCTATGCGGGGTTGATAAAATTTCCTTTAATTTACGTTGGCAATCTCTGAAAAGAAGGAATGACATTGATACAAATTACCAATCTCTCCTTCTATATATATATATATATATATATATATATATATAAGATAATAAAATACTTGAGTGCATTAAAGTTAAACACACTCGTCGTATTAGAGAAATGACAGTATAAGATATAGCTCAATGTTATCCAACAGAGCCGAAAAATTATATAAAAAATAAACAAAGAAGCCTTTAATTCATCAAAAATCTTTATTTGCTGACAGTGTTTCGTCCCATTAATAAGGACTCATCAGAGCAAGGAAAAAGACAAGAAGTATTAAAGGCCAGAACAAGCCAAAACTCAGAAGAACAGCTAATGGATATTTATGAAAATTTGGGAAAATTATCATGGAAAGACATGCTAAATCTAATATGGTGCATTTGTAAATAAAGACTATAGGGAAAGAGAGCAGGCAAGACATTAAACAAACCCACGTTAGAAGTACAATATAAGTCTAATAGTAGAAATACAACATAGTAATACAATGTGAGAATTATAATATACAATACAATACAAAAGATAATACAGAAATAAAACTTAATATATATATATATATATATATATACATCCACACTCACTCTAAAACATATATATACACGTTTACACATACACATAATAACACAAATATAAATATAAGCATTATAATAGAATAATCACCCTGACGGTGTGATTAAACAATACCAAAATCAATGAAAATAATATATTGACATTAAAAAAATATATAAAAATTCATCCCACGTATCATGTAAAGTCAACTAAATGTGTATAAAAATATAATGTATTTCACAGGGTAAAAAATAATAATAATACCATATAATAATATAAAGTCTGGTGGAAAAATATATATAAATATATATAATAGACAATAAATATACGGAGATATAGGCAGTTCAAATCCATATAAAACTACATATTAATATTTCAATACCGGACACATACTTATAATTCAAATACATATAATATAACATTATATATTAACATTAATATTTCAATAGCAGACACAAATCCATATAATATCACATATTAATATTTCAATACCGGACACATACTTATAATTCAAATACATATAATATAATATTATATATTAACATTAATATTTCAATAGCAGACACACATAGCAAGGGAAAAAGCTTAAGACATATTTACACGATAAATCCAAGGACACATGTGACAGATGATAGGGAAGACAGACAGCAAGTGGTAGCAAAGCAAAACGAAAACAAAAAACAAACACAAACACAAAATCACGTAGGCGCAACAAACGGTTAGGTGAAAATAGAAGATAATACTATTCTAAATCAAAAAATTGAATTGAAACCCTTTTTAATTTAATTAATCTTAAAATAGTTGAATAAACATTATGGGTCACTTCATATGGAATAAAATCTAAGTCATCAATGTCGATAGAGATCAAGATATTTCAATAAATGAGCTAATATATTTATCGAAGATATGTTAAAATCCGTCGTGACGACTTACGTTATCCAAAGTAAAAACTCCAATTAAAACTATGGTAGACAAAGGGGAACAGAAAGAAGTGAAACTACGGAGGACAAGAAGGAACATAAAAGTATAATATATATATATTCAATAAGGCGAAGATTAAGTGTAGAAAGGATGAGGTTCATTAGCCTAAGATGTAGGAGACCAAAATTAAACTATTCAATAAGATACACTCCAACCAGGGATGAAAATAAAGATAGGAATATATAAGTCGACAAGGAAGAGTAAAAATGTAAAATGGTCAAGGTGATAAATGGGCTAAAACAGCTAAGAAAACTAGAAAAACTAAAATCAATAAACCGTAGAAAACTAATAATAATAATAATGAATTAAAAAAACCCAAAGTGATAAGGAATCAAAGCAGCTAATGTATACGGTTTAAACTACCTGAGCTTTTAGGTTTATAATAGAAAAAGGAATTAGAGATAGCATGCGGACAGGAAGAAAATATTTCAGATTTTCTATTAAGCAATACGTTCCTAGAGAAAATTATAGAATGGGTCTCTAGAATACAAAGATTACAGAATTTAGCGTGGGTAGAAAGGTGATTACAGTGGGCTACAATACGCCAATGCAGACTGTACGGTATACCAGTCCCTTTTTAATCCCAAATATGGTGTGCCAAAGAAGTTGAGTTCTTAAATTTGATATGCTTAAAACTAGAGACATGTGAATTAAATCTAGTTTTAAAAGTATTAGATGTGGATCCTATATATGTTTTACAAGAAGAATTAGTCTTAACATCACATGCATAAATAATATTCCTAGAGAGGCAGTGACCATTTAAAGGGCATCTATTACTTAATCTACAATTACACTTACGGGTACTAGTTATTACCTGATTACGCGAAGTAATATTCCTAGGGTTATTAGACAACAAGACCTGCTCGGGTGGTAAGTTATTAATAGAACTATCTAGATTGGTGGTAAGTAAAGAGCAGTAGCTGTCCCTAATTTTCTTATTATTAGTGTTAGCTAGATGTGAACTAATGTTAGGGGTAGTAGAAAATGAGAGTTTAATTACATTCTTATTAAAGATACTATGATATTTATTAGCAGGAGGGAAATTTTTCTCTAAAATAGAAAAGAAAGACCTAGGGATATTAGTTAGTACATCATAGTTATAGGGTGGGTTAAAGTAGGTATTAAGCTTTCTCCTATTCTTACCTTTACTATTTCTATTACGTATCTTATTTATAGGATCAGGGTTTATGTGAGGACCAATTGAATTAACACTAATAGAAACCGCTATAACATTATCACTGGGTGTACGTTCAGAGCGTCTATCCTGTTCATTAAAACTAATCTCAAAATGTGTACCATTAGACACACTATTATAATTACTATTGCGGTTGTTATACATAGGGTTCGGTTTGGATATATTTATAAGATTTCTATGGTTCCTATGTTTTCTACCCCCATTAAAGGCCATATTGTGGGATATCACGTTATTATAGGTAATCGGAGTCGTTTCAAGGTTGTCATCTTTATAATGTAATCTACCAGAGTAACCAGAGTTAGCTAGGGCATTATTATAATAATAATAATACTCAGCATGTGAATTAAAAATTCCTATATCCTTAGAGAGTGTGGAGATTCTATTAGATACACCGTTAATAATAGAACTAATCATAGATTTTAGGGTGGTTGGAATTAGGATTAATGTAAGAGAGTGTATCATTTGGCTTGTGTGTATGTGTTTATGTATTTTGTATATGTGTATATATATGTGTGTATATATGTGTATATATGTGTATGTAGATGTGTTTGTATATGTTTGTATATATGTGTATATTTATATGTATGTATGTTTGTATATATGTATGTATATATATGTGTATATAAATGTATATGTGTATGTATGTATATATATGTATATATATATATATATATATATATATATATATATATATATATATATATATATATATATATATATATGTATGAATATGTGTATATGTATGTGTATATGTATATGTATATATATATATATATATATATATATATATATATATATATATATATATATATATATATATATATATGTGTGTGTATGTGTATGTGTGTGTATATGTATATATGTATATATATATATGTATATATATATATATATGTATGTATGTATGTATGTGTATGTATGTGTGTATATATGTATATATATATATGTATATATATATATATATATGTATATATATCTGTGTATATGTATGCATATGTATGTGTGTATGTGTATATATGTGTATATGTATATATATATATATATATATATATATATATATATATATATATATATATATATATATATATATATATATATACCTGAAGGACGCACTTACTTTTGCCAGGAATTTTACCTTCCTATACCATGATGGATCTTACTGGATCAACAAGAAGTCTCAGACCCCATTTGACGTCAGCATGGGAGCGAGTGGCTCGGCTGAAATTAGCGACCTTGTGGGCCTGTACATTATACACCACCTGAAGAACCACTTTACTGGCCTAACCGGAGGTTTATACCGAGACGACGGCCTCTTCGCTCTGCACAAGGTTAACCCCAGAACCACCGATGGGTTTCGGAGAAACTTAAGCTCGTTCTTAAGCTCGTTCTTCCGTAATCTAGGATTTTGTATAACTATAGAATCTAATATGATTAGGGCCAACCTTTTAGATGTCACTCTCAACCTAGATACTTCCCCCTATTACCCGTACCACAAACCTAATGAGTCCCTTATATATATATTAATGTTAATTCTAACCACCCCAAAACATCACTGATAACTTAGTAAAAAGCGTCTCTATTAGAATCTCTGGCCTCTCTGCGAATGAAGATATTTTAACGCCCCTGCCTCCTACTACTATGACGCCCTCGCCCACATCGGATTTAAAAAAAAGATAACCTACCTAGAATCCACCGCAAGACTGCATTGGAGGAATAGGCATAGGCAGATTAGCTGCTCAAACCCTCCCTTCAATAGTGAGGTCTCTACACCTATAGCTAGGATTTTCTTCACTTTGCTGAACACACACTCCCCATACAACATAGGTACTACACCATCTTTAATAAGAACACAATAAGACTCTCCTACTCCACCACACCTAACCTAGCTAGGAATATAGCCAATCACAATTTAAAAAAATTAAATAAGCCAACCACCTCCGAACCCAATACCCGAACTGGGGCCTTGTGTAATTGCCTAAATAAGGAAGCCTGGCCACTTGAAAACAAATGCCTGACAAATGATATCGTATACAAATGCGATGTCATCTCAGGCACCGATGATTGCAACAACAAAAAGACTTACATTGGCATGACTTCCAATAACTTTAAGACCCGTTGGTATGCCCATACCACCTCTTCCAGGAGACCGGACAAATCAAACCAGACAACCATGGCCTCCTATGTTTGGGACCTCAAAAGGAACTCCACCCCCTTCACGCTTAAATGGAAAATACTCCAGAAAGCGCGCTCATACATCGGAGGACACAAGTGCTTCGACCTTTGTATCTCAGAGAGCTACACAATTTTATTCGCAAAGGGCCCGCTACTGAACAAACCCTCTGAACACTGCCCGAACTGCATGCACACAAACTTTGCAACTTTCAAATAACTTAAGCCAGTGTTAATGCCCGATAGCTAAAAACGGCTTCCCCCTTGTTTTTTTTAAACGCCAGCCGACAAAATAGCCCCTCTACCTCCTTCCCACCCCGCCCCTGCCCCTCCTCGACCTGAAACACGGCACTATGGTTATGTAAGTATCTCTTACCTATCTGAATTTTCTGCTTGTAGAGCTGTTTTTATGTGCCTGTGTATATGTGTATATTTATGAGTACATGTTTGTATGTATTTGTATGAGTGGCCGCTCGTTTGTATGCATATCGCTGTGTGTACGTGCGTTCACGTGTACCTGCATTTGGGAATGTTTGTGTATGTTTGTGTGTGTATGTATGTATATAGATATATCTATCTATATATATATGTATGTGTATGTATATATATATATATATATATATATATATATATATATATATATATATATATATATATATATATATATGTATGTATGGATATATATATATATGTATATATATATATATATATATGTGTATGTGTATATATATATATATATATATGTGTGTGTATATATATATATATATATATATATATATGTATATATATATATATATATATATATATATATACATATACATGGAAAGTTATATTTAAAATTGTTGGGTTACAACTAGTAAATATTTATAACTGATATAAAAGCACTCGACAAATATTTGGAGTATATTTACAATATTAAATAAATGGAAACTATATTTATAAAACCATATTTATTTCATTATATATATTTCGGGGATATCATATTAACAATATGCTATGCCTTCCTCAGACAAAATACAATATAAACAGTTTTATAGATAAATAGATTCGACATACCGTTATAACACCGACTTCCATTTGAAGAGGTTTAAACTGGCAGTGAAAAAATTTTACACAGAGAGAAAGAAAGAGAGAAAAAAAGAGAGAAAAAAGAAAGAAAGACAGAAAACGAAGAAAAGGAAGAAAAAGAAGAAATGCATGGAACAAAATAGAGAGATGGAAAGATAGATAAAGCGAAGAACTTCATGTAAAGAAACAGAAAGAGATATATATATATAGAGAGAGAGGAAATAGAGATAGATACATATATATATATAGAAAATTAGGTAGTGGGAGGTCATTTTGAGTAAATGTATCAATGATACATTTATTTATTTATTTATTTATTTAGCTCAAGTATTAATGTAAGGGAGATATATATATAGAGAAAAAATATATAGAGAGAAAAAATAGCGAGAGAAAAAAAAATTAAAAAATAGCCAGATATATTCGAGGCGTAAAAACCCTATGTTTTAATGTATTAGTATTTATAAAACTTACACTATATTGTTGATATCAGTATTCCTGAATGAGACAAGTATCCATAGTGTGTGAAAATTAATTATCTTATGTTTAGTTTTTTAAAAAAATTCATATGTTTATGTGACAGCTACAAACATCCATGCGAATCCACATGATTCACTCTGCAAACTCTAAGTTCACGGAAAACATTCTCAATGTGGTATAAAAATTTGAGCATACATATATGTGTATTATTATTCCTGTCTTTACTCTACAAGATTATCTATCAAGCAGAAATAGAGAGCAGATTTCAATATACTAATAAAAATATATATCAGAAACAAAACTAAAAAAATAAAAAGATAACAATAATAATAATAAGTAAAAATAAGTAATAATAAAATAGAAAACTAAAAAAATATTACGAAAGAATATTACATAATAAAAATATTACATATTAAAAATATTACGTATTAAAATATATTACGTATTAAAAATTTACATATTAAAGATATTAAAAATAAAAATAAAAAATAAAAAATATTATAAAATATATTATAAAATACTACAATAATAAAAAATAAAAATAAAAATAAAAATAAAAATAAACCACAAAGATCAACCCTTCAAAGTTAATTGACAATATATTGCCAAGTTCATTACAAGACAAAGCCAAAAATTATCTATCAAATCACATCTAGCAAAGATCAATTCAAAAAGTTTATGACGTCCAATTTGGTCTACATATGTTCTTATATTTAATATAGAAGTTTATCTAGTGTAAGGTTTATTCAAAATATTTGGAGCATCAGCTTTTAGGGTAGCTTAATTTTTCATGAGGAATGTTTAAATAAAAATAAAATAAAAATAAACAATAAAAAAAGAATAAAAAGAAGGAATCAAAAATTTAGGAATCAAAAATTTATCGGCTAGTTTCCCATATAAATATAAATCAAACTAAATATACTACATTTTAAATTTAAATTTATATTTAAACGTTGAGTTTAATCTATGTTTGCAACAACTGAATAAATTTGTCTGTAGGTTAAGGGAATTTTTAGATTTTAGTATAAAGAATATCTCCTCTGCGCAGAGGTCACATGTCTCAGAGGATGAATTAAAAGGAATCCCTCTTGAGACTATATTCCAAGCCGTCGAATATCTAACGTTATCTAGCTTAAGTTGCCAGAGTACGCCTGATAGTGCCGTTGAAGATTTTTTACTTGGATCTGTGAAAGAATTCTTGTGGTTATTATAGCGAAGTTTAAATTCCGTCGATGTGGAACCGACGTAGTTAAAAGAATTAGAGTCAGTATTAACATTACAATTGTATACTATATTTTTAACTAAGCAGTTGTTATTTAACGGACATTTAGATCTATCTCTACAGTTACATTTGTTAACTTGTATATTATTTATGCTATTATCACTAGGTTTTAAGTTCCTATTATTTATTCTATTAATATTTTGTGCTAAATTTTTGGTGGATGAGTAGGTTAATTTAATTGTATGCCTATTGAAAATTGAGTGATACCTATGTGTTCTAGGGAAGCGATTATCAAGAGCTTTGAAAAATAATTTAGCGATGTGGGTTTTAATGTTTAGTGAGAAAGGGGGGGCAAACCAAATTATGTTCCTAGTTCTATTTCTTTTTTGGCCTTTGGAATTATTGTAATGCTTTCTATTATAGTTGTTAATGTTGTTGCCGTAATTAAAAAAGTTGTTACTTTGTTTAGTTTGTCTATCATTATCTATGTACACAATCTTATCAGCATATCCTGCCCTAGCTAATGCTTCATTATAGTATTGGGCCTTTTCGTCGAAAATCTTTCTATTCGACGAGATCCTAGAGATACGTTTTTGAACTGAGTTTACTATAGTGTTTTTGACAGATCTGGGGTGGTTAGAGTTAAAGTTGACATAGTTTAAGTTTTCATTCAACTTGTGAAAAGGATAGTGGAGACATGTGTTGAGATTTAATGTTATATCTAGGAAATTGACTATTCTATGGTTGTTCTCAATTTCTATTTTAAGGTTAAAGTAATTAAAAAATTTTGTAATTTGTTTACATTTTCTATTTAGTTCAGGGTTATTATTATTAATAAGTAAAAGCATGTCATCCCTATATAAACCTCCGGTAGTACCAGGTATTTTCCTATGTAGCGAATTGATTAAAAATAAGCCCACAAGGTCAGTTACCTGAGCTGAGTCGGAAGATCCCATAGTTATGTCAAAATTGCTATCTCTATCTGCTCTGGTCCATAATTTGTCATTAAATTCTATCAAAGTTTTCCTAGCCGATAATATAATATGCATTTCTTTGCTAGTTAGGTCAGTATGTTTGAATGCGTAATTTAGTGCCTTATTTAGTAGACTAGGGGTAATAGAAGAATAATAGTTAGCTATATCAAGTTGAATAAACCTATTATTATTGTTATATTTAATTTGCCTAAACCACTCAACAACCTCTCCAGTTCCCTTCCACAAGCTCAGGTTAGATACACAATCCAAGTTCTTAATTTGCTGTATCACCCTGTCAAGAATATTTTTGCTTAATTTGCCCAGGTCCGATTTTGAAGGTGCGATCAATCTAACTGGCAGGTCATTTTCAAAATTCCTCTTGTGGTCCTTCATATTGATCTTCGGTTTCCTGGGCACGAAAGGTTGTGTTCTGTTCTCAATTTCCAACTCGTGCATTATACAAGATGCTTCGACATTCATTTTCTCAAGTTCAGCCTTATCTGCTACCTTGTACTTTTTCCTCAGCTCTTTCAGTATGAGGCCATTATACATGTCTTTCCGCACTCCATAGAGGTTGTTGGTCGCTTTATATTATAACTGAGCGCTTTATATTATAACTGGAAAAATGGAATTCTTTAAGATTACTTCCTCTCTAAAAGACATACCTCTACCTAGAAACAAAGACTTTATAAAACAATTAATAGATAAATCTGACTCTTTTATAAGGAGAATCAGGTGGCGTGCATTCCACTTTGATAAATCTAATGCAGACGAAAATGTCTCGGACTTAAACAAAGTTTTCAAATCTAAAAGAAATCCACCCCCTAACAAACTTTTATCTGACTTTGAAAACGATATAATTTCTATCATACAGGGGGTCAAATTCAAGAGAAACTTCAAAGGCCAGGAATATCTGAAAGGCATTAAGGATAACATTGAGAGCTTAGAGAAAACTGAGAAGATCTTGGTGAAATCTGACAAGACCAACAACCTCTATGGAGTGCGGAAAGACATGTATAATGGCCTCATACTGAAAGAGCTGAGGAAAAAGTACAAGGTAGCAGATAAGGCTGAACTTGAGAAAATGAATGTCGAAGCATCTTGTATAATGCACGAGTTGGAAATTGAGAACAGAACACAACCTTTCGTGCCCAGGAAACCGAAGATCAATATGAAGGACCACAAGAGGAATTTTGAAAATGACCTGCCAGTTAGATTGATCGCACCTTCAAAATCGGA
>OZ024742.1:307578582-307686082 GCA_964016885.1 Eledone cirrhosa
CAACATAGATGTTAGTTTACTACATGAGATAGGGTCACTAGGAGGTAGGGTAGATGTCATGTCAATATCTCTCAAACAACATAGATGTTAGTTTACTACATGAGATAGGGTCACTAGGAGGTAGGGTAGATGTCATGTCAATATCTCTCAAACAACATAGATGTTAGTTTACTACGTGAGATAGGGTCACTAGGAGGTAGGGTAGATGTCATGTCAATATCTCTCAAGCAACATAGATGTTAGATTACTACATGAGATAGGGTCACTAGGAGGCAGGGTAGATGACATGACAATATCTCTCAAGCAACATAGATGTTAGTTTACTACATGAGATAGGGTCACTAGGAGGTAGGGTAGATGTCATGTCAATATATTTCAAACAACATAGATGTTAGTTTACTACATGAGATAGGGTCACTAGGAGGTAGGGTAGATGTCATGTCAATATATTTCAAACAACATAGATGTTAGTTTACTACATGAGATAGGGTCACTAGGAGGTAGGGTAGATGTCATGTCAATATATTTCAAACAACATAGATGTTAGTTTACTACATGAGATAGGGTCACTAGGAGGTAGGGTAGATGTCATGTCAATATATTTCAAACAACATAGATGTTAGTTTACTACATGAGATAGGGTCACTAGGAGGTAGGGTAGATATTATGTCTATATATTTCAAACAACATAGATGTTAGTTTACTACATGAGATAGGGTCACTAGGAGGTAGGGTAGATGTCATGTCAATATATTTCAAACAACATAGATGTTAGTTTACTACATGATATAGGGTCACTAGGAAGTAGGGTAGATGTCATGTCAATATCTCTCAAACAACATAGATGTTAGTTTACTACATGAGATAGGGTCACTAGGAGGTAGGGTAGATGTCATGTCAATATATTTTAAACAACATAGATGTTAGTTTACTACATGAGATAGGGTCACTAGGAGGTAGGGTAGATGTCATGTCAATATATTTCAAACAACATAGATGTTAGTTTATTACATGAGATAGGGTCACTATGAGGTAGGGTAGATGTCATGTCAATATATTTCAAACAACATAGATGTTAGTTTACTACATGATATAGGGTCACTAGGAAGTAGGGTAGATGTCATGTCAATATCTCTCAAACAACATAGATGTTAGTTTACTACATGAGATAGGGTCACTAGGAGGTAGGGTAGATGTCATGTCAATATATTTTAAACAACATAGATGTTAGTTTACGACATGAGATAGGGTCACTAGGAGGTAGGGTAGATGTCATGTCAATATATTTCAAACAACATAGATGTTAGTTTATTACATGAGATAGGGTCACTAGGAGGTAGGGTAGATGTCATGTCAATATATTTCAAACAACATAGATGTTAGTTTACTACATGATATAGGGTCACTAGGAAGTAGGGTAGATGTCATGTCAATATCTCTCAAACAACATAGATGTTAGTTTACTACATGAGATAGGGTCACTAGGAGGTAGGGTAGATGTCATGTCAATATATTTTAAACAACATATATGTTAGTTTACTACATGAGATAGGGTCACTAGGAGGTAGGGTAGATGTCATGTCAATATATTTCAAACAACATAGATGTTAGTTTACTGCATGAGATAGGGTCACTAGGAGGTAGGGTAGATGTCATGTCTATATATTTGAAACAACATAGATGTTAGTTTACTACATGAGATAGGGTCACTAGGAGGTAGGGTAGAAGTCATGTCAATATCTCTCAAGCAACATAGATGTTAGTCTACTACATGAGATAGGGTCACTAGGAGGTAGGGTAGATGTCATGTCAATATCTCTCAAGCAACATATATGTTAGTTTACTACATGAGATAGGGTCACTAGGAGGTAGGGTAGATGTCATGTCTATATATTTGAAACAACATAGATGTTAGTTTACTACATGAGATAGGGTCACTAGGAGGTAGGGTAGAAGTCATGTCAATATCTCTCAAGCAACATAGATGTTAGTCTACTACATGAGATAGGGTCACTAGGAGGTAGGGTAGATGTCATGTCAATATATTTCAAGCAACATAGATGTTAGTTTACTACATGAGATAGGGTCACTAGGAGGTAGGGTAGATGTCATGTCAATATCTCTCAAACAACATAGATGTTAGTTTACTGCATGAGATAGGGTCACTAGGAGGTAGGGTAGAATTCATGTCAATATCTCTCAAGCAACATAGATGTTAGTTTACTACATGAGATAGGGTCACTAGCAGGTAGGGTAGATGTCATGTCAATATCTCTCAAGCAACATAGATGTTAGTTTACTGCATGAGATAGGGTCACTAGGAGGTAGGGTAGATGTCATGTCTATATATTTGAAACAACATAGATGTTAGTTTACTACATGAGATAGGGTCACTAGGAGGTAGGGTAGAAGTCATGTCAATATCTCTCAAGCAACATAGATGTTAGTCTACTACATGAGATAGGGTCACTAGGAGGTAGGGTAGATGTCATGTCAATATATTTCAAACAACATAGATGTTAGTTTACTACATGAGATAGGGTCACTAGGAGGTAGGGTAGATGTCATGTCAATATATTTCAAACAACATAGATGTTAGTCTACTACATGAGATAGGGTCACTAGGAGTTAGGGTAGATGTCATGTCAATATATTTCAAACAACATAGATGTTAGTCTACTACATGAGATAGGGTCACTAGGAGGTAGGGTAGATGTCATGTCTATATATTTCAAGCGACATAGATGTTAGTTTACTACATGAGATAGGGTCACTAGGAGGTAGGGTAGATGTCATGTCAATATATTTCAAACAACATAGATGTTAGTCTACTACATGAGATAGGGTCACTAGGAGGTAGGGTAGATGTCATGTCAATATATTTCAAACAACATAGATGTTAGACTACTACATGAGATAGGGTCACTAGGAGGTAGGGTAGATGTCATGTCAATATATTTCAAGCGACATAGATGTTAGTTTACTACATGAGATAGGGTCACTAGGAGGTAGGGTAGATGTCATGTCAATATCTCTCAAGCAACATAGATGTTAGTTTACTACATGAGATAGGGTCACTAGGACGTAGGGTAGATGTCATGTCAATATCTCTCATGCAACATAGATGTTAGTTTACTACATGAGATAGGGTCACTATGAGGTAGGGTAGATGTCATGTCAATATATTTCAAATAACATAGATGTTAGTTTACTACATGAGATAGGTTCACTAGGAGGTAGGGTAGATGTCATGTCAATATATTTCAAATAACATAGATGTTAGTTTACTACATGAGATAGGGTCACTAGGAGGTAGGGTAGGTGTCATGTCAATATCTCTCAAACAACATAGATGTTAGTTTACTGCATGAGATAGGGTCACTAGGAGGTAGGGTAGATGTCATGTCAATATATTTCAAACAACATAGATGTTAGTTTACTACATGAGATAGGGTCACTAGGAGGTAGGGTAGATGTCATGTCAATATATTTCAAACAACATAGATGTTAGTCTACTACATGAGATAGGGTCACTAGGAGGTAGGGTAGATGTCATGTCAATATATTTCAAACAACATAGATGTTAGTCTACTACATGAGATAGGGTCACTAGGAGGTAGGGTAGATGTCATGTCAATATATTTCAAACAACATAGATGATAGTCTACTACATGAGATAGGGTCACTAGGAGGTAGGGTAGATGTCATGTCAATATATTTCAAACAACATAGATGTTAGTTTACTACATGAGATAGGGTCACTAGGAGGTAGGGTAGATGTCATGTCAATATCTCTCAAGCAACATAGATGTTAGTTTACTACATGAGATAGGGTCACTAGGAGGTAGGGTAGATGTCATGTCAATATCTCTCAAGCAACATAGATGTTAGTTTACTACATGAAATAGGCTCACTAGGAGGTAGGGTAGATGTTATGTCTATATATTTGAAACAACATAGATGTTAGTTTACTACATGAGATAGGGTCACTAGGAGGTAGGGTAGAAGTCATGTCAATATCTCTCAAGCAACATAGATGTTAGTTTACTACATGAGATAGGGTCACTAGGAGGTAGGGTAGATGTCATGTCAATATCTCTCAAATAACATAGATGTTAGTTTACTACATGAGATAGGGTCACTAGGAGGTAGGGTAGATATCATGTCAATATCTCTCAAACAACATAGATGTTAGATTACTACATGAGATAGGGTCACTAGGAGGTAGGGTAGATGTCATGTCTATATATTTCAAGCGACATAGATGTTAGTTTACTACATGAGATAGGGTCACTAGGAGGTAGGGTAGATGTCATGTCAATATATTTCAAACAACATAGATGTTAGTTTACTACATGAGATAGGGTCACTAGGAGGTAGGGTAGATGTCATGTCAATATATTTCAAACAACATAGATGATAGTTTACTACATGAGATAGGGTCACTAGGAGGTAGGGTAGATGTCATGTCAATATATTTCAAACAACATAGATGTTAGTTTACTACATGAGATAGGGTCACTAGGAGGTAGGGTATATGTCATGTCAATATATTTCAAACAACATAGATGTTAGTTTACTACATGAGATAGGGTCACTTGGAGGTAGGGTAGATGTCATGTTAATATATTTCAAACAACATAGATGTTAGTTTACTACATGAGATAGGGTCACTAGGAGGTAGGGTAGATGTCATGTCGATATATTTCAAACAACATAGGTGTTAGTTTACTACATGAGATAGGGTCTCTAGGAGGTAGGGTATATGTCATGTCAATATATTTCAAACAACATAGATGTTAGTTTACTACATGAGATAGGGTCACTAGGAGGTAGGGTAGATGTCATGTCAATATATTTCAAACAACATAGATGTTAGTTTACTACATGAGATAGGGTCACTAGGAGGTAGGGTAGATGTCATGTCAATATATTTCAAACAACATAGATGTTAGTTTACTACATGAGATAGGGTCACTAGGAGGTAGGGTAGATGTCATGTCAATATATTTCAAACAACATAGATGTTAGTTAACTACATGAGATAGGGTCACTAGGAGGTAGGGTAGATGTCGTGTCAATATCTCTCAAGCAACATAGACGTTAGTTTACTACATGAGATAGGATCACATGGTGGTAGGGTAGATGTCATGTCAATATATTTCAAGCAACATAGATGTTAGTTTACTACATGAGATAGGGTCACTAGGAGGTAGGGTAGATGTCATGTCTATATATTTCAAACGACATAGATGTTAGTTTACTACATGAGATAGGGTCACTAGGAGGTAGGGTAGATGTCATTTCAATATATTTCAAGAGACATAGATGTTAGTTTACTACATGAGATAGGGTCACTATGAGGTAGGGTAGATGTCATGTCAATATATTTCAAACAACATAGATGATAGTTTACTACATGAGATAGGGTCACTAGGAGGTAGGGAAGATGTCATGTCAATATATTTCAAACAACATAGATGTTAGTTTACTACATGAGATAGGGTCACTAGGAGGTAGGGTAGATGTCATGTCAATATCTCTCAAGCAACATAGATGTTAGTTTACTGCATGAGATAGGGTTACTAGGAGGTAGGGTAGGTGTCATGTCAATATATTTCAAGCAACATAGATGTTAGTTTACTACATGAGATAGGGTCACTAGGAGGTAGGGTAGATGTCATGTCAATATATTTCAAGCAACATAGATGTTAGTTTACTACATGAGATAGGGTCACTAGGAGGTAGGGTAGATGTCATGTCAATATATTTCAAACAACATAGATGTTAGATTACTACATGAGATAGGGTCACTAGGAGGTAGGGTAGATGTCATGTCAATATATTTCAAGCAACATAGATGTTAGTTTACTACATGAGATAGGGTCACTAGGAGGTAGGGTAGATGTCATGTCAATATATTTCAAACAACATAGATGTTAGTTTACTACATGAGATAGGGTCACTAGGAGGTAGGGTAGATGTCATGTCAATATATTTCAAGCAACATAGATGTTAGTTTACTACATGAGATAGGGTCACTAGGAGGTAGGGTAGATGTCATGTCAATATATTTCAAGCAACATAGATGTTAGTTTACTACATGAGATAGGGTCACTAGGAGGTAGGGTAGATGTCATGTCAATATATTTCAAACAACATAGATGTTACTTTACTACATGAGATAGGGTCACTAGGAGGTAGGGTAGAAGTCATGTCAATATATCTCAAGCAACATAGATGTTAGTTTACTACATGAGATAGGTCACTAGGAGGTAGGCTATATGTCATGTCAATATCACTCAAACAACATAGATGTTAGTTTACTACATGAGATAGGGTCACTAGGAGGTAGGGTAGATGTCATGTCAATATCTCTTAAACAACATAGATGTTAGTTTACTACATGAGATAGGGTCACTAGGAGGTAGGGTAGATATCATGTCAATATCTCTCAAACAACATAGATGTTAGTTTACTACATGAGATAGGGTCACTAGGAGGTAGGGTAGATGTCATGTCAATATCTCTCAAGCAACATAGATGTTAGTTTACTACATGAGATAGGGTCACTGGGAGGTAGGGTAGATGTCATGTCAATATCTCTCAAGCAACATAGATGTTAGTTTACTACATGAGAGAGGGTCACTAGGAGGTAGGGTAGTTGTCATGTCAATATCTCTCAAGCAACATAGATGTTACTTTACTACATGAGATAGGGTCACTAGGAGGAGGGTAGATGTCATGTCAATATCTCTCAAGCAACATAGATGTTAGTTTACTGCATCAGATAGGGTCACTAGGATGTAGGGTAGATGTCATGTCAATATATTTCAAACAACATAGATGTTAGTTTACTACATGAGATAGGGTCACTAGCAGGTAGGGTAGATGTCATGTCAATATATTTCAAACAACATAGATGTTAGTTTACTGCATGGGATAGGGTCACTAGGAGGTAGGGTACATGTCATGTCTATATATTTCAAACAACATAGATGTTAGTTTACTACATGAGATAGGGTCACTGGGAGGTAGGGTAGATGTCATGTCAATATATTTCAAACAACATAGATGTTAGTTTACTACATGAGATAGGTCACTAGGAGGTAGGGTAGATGTCATGTCAATATCACTCAAACAACATAGATGTTAGTTTACTACATGAGATAGGGTCACTAGGAGGTAGGGTAGATGTCATGTCAATATCTCTTAAATAACATAGATGTTAGATTACTACATGAGATAGGGTCACTAGGAGGTAGGGTAGATGTCATGTCAATATCTCTCAAACAACATAGATGTTAGTTTACTACATGAGATAGGGTCACTAGGAGGTAGGGTAGATATCATGTCAATATCTCTCAAACAACATAGATGTTAGTTTACTACATGAGATAGGGTCACTAGGAGGTAGGGTAGATGTCATGTCAATATCTCTCAAGCAACATAGATGTTAGTTTACTACATGAGATAGGGTCACTGGGAGGTAGGGTAGATGTCATGTCAATATCTCTCAAGCAACATAGATGTTAGTTTACTACATGAGATAGGGTCACATGGTGGTAGGGTAGATGTCATGTCAATATATTTCAAGCAACATAGATGTTAGTTTACTACATGAGATAGGGTCACTAGGAGGTAGGGTAGATGTCATGTCAATATATTTCAAGAAACATAGATGTTAGTTTACTACATGAGATAGGGTCACTAGGAGGTGGGGTAGATGTCATGTCTATATATTTCAAACGACATAGATGTTAGTTTACTACATGAGATAGGGTCACTAGGAGGTAGGGTAGATGTCATTTCAATATATTTTAAGCGACATAGATGTTAGTTTACTACAGGAGATAGGGTCAGTATGAGGTAGGGTAGATGTCATGTCAATATATTTCAAACAACATAGATGATAGTTTACTACATGAGATAGGGTCACTAGGATGTAGGGAAGATGTCATGTCAATATATTTCAAACAACATAGATGTTAGTTTACTACATGAGATAGGGTCACTAGCAGGTAGGGTAGATGTCATGTCAATATATTTCAAACAACATAGATGTTAGTTTACTGCATGGGATAGGGTCACTAGGAGGTAGGGTACATGTCATGTCTATATATTTCAAACAACATAGATGTTAGTTTACTACATGAGATAGGGTCACTGGGAGGTAGGGTAGATGTCATGTCAATATATTTCAAACAACATAGATGTTAGTTTACTACATGAGATAGGTCACTAGGAGGTAGGGTAGATGTCATGTCAATATCACTCAAACAACATAGATGTTAGTTTACTACATGAGATAGGGTCACTAGGAGGTAGGGTAGATGTCATGTCAATATCTCTTAAACAACATAGATGTTAGATTACTACATGAGATAGGGTCACTAGGAGGTAGGGTAGATGTCATGTCAATATCTCTCAAACAACATAGATGTTAGTTTACTACATGAGATAGGGTCACTAGGAGGTAGGGTAGATATCATGTCAATATCTCTCAAACAACATATATGTTAGTTTACTACATGAGATAGGGTCACTAGGAGGTAGGGTAGATGTCATGTCAATATCTCTCAAGCAACATAGATGTTAGTTTACTACATGAGATAGGGTCACTGGGAGGTAGGGTAGATGTCATGTCAATATCTCTCAAGCAACATAGATGTTAGTTTACTACATGAGATAGGGTCACTAGGAGGTAGGGTAGATGTCATGTCAATATCTCTCAAGCAACATAGATGTTAGTTTACTACATGAGATAGGGTCACATGGAGGTTGGGTAGATGTCATGTCAATATATTTCAAACAACATAGATGTTAGTTTACTACATGAGATAGGGTCACTAGGAGGTAGGGTAGATGTCATGTCAATATATTTCAAGAAACATAGATGTTAGTTTACTACATGAGATAGGGTCACTACGAGGTAGGGTAGATGTCATGTCAATATCTCTCAAGCAACATAGATGTTAGTTTACTACATGAGATAGGGTCACTGGGAGGTAGGGTAGATGTCATGTCAATATATTTCAAGAAACATAGATGTTAGTTTACTACATGAGATAGGGTCACTAGGAGGTAGGGTAGATGTCATGTCAATATATTTCAAACAACATAGATGTTAGTCTACTACATGAGATAGGGTCACTAGGAGGTAGGGTAGATGTCATGTCAATATATTTCAAACAACATAGATGTTAGTCTACTACATGAGATAGGGTCACTAGGAGGTAGGGTAGATGTCATGTCAATATATTTCAAACAACATAGATGTTAGTCTACTACATGAGATAGGGTCACTAGGAGGTAGGGTAGATGTCATGTCAATATATTTCAAACAACATAGATGTTAGTCTACTACATGAGATAGGGTCACTAGGAGGTAGGGTAGATGTCATGTCAATATATTTCAAACAACATAGATGTTAGTTTACTGCATGAGATAGGGTCACTAGGAGGTAGGGTAGATGTCATGTCTATATATTTGAAACAACATAGATGTTAGTTTACTACATGAGATAGGGTCACTAGGAGGTAGGGTAGAAGTCATGTCAATATCTCTCAAGCAACATAGATGTTAGTTTACTACATGAGATAGGGTCACTAGGAGGTAGGGTAGATGTCATGTCAATATATTTCAAACAACATAGATGTTAGTTTACTACATGAGATAGGGTCACTAGGAGGTAGGGTAGATGTCATGTCAATATCTCTCAAACAACATAGATGTTAGATTACTACATGAGATAGGGTCACTAGGAGGTAGGGTAGATGTCATGTCTATATATTTCAAGCGACATAGATGTTAGTTTACTACATGAGATAGGGTCACTAGGAGGTAGGGTAGATGTCATGTCAATATCTCTCAAATAACATAGATGTTAGTTTACTACATGAGATAGGGTCACTAGGAGGTAGGGTAGAAGTCATGTCAATATCTCTCAAGCAACATAGATGTTAGTTTACTACATGAGATAGGGTCACTAGGAGGTAGGGTAGATGTCATGTCAATATCTCTCAAATAACATAGATGTTAGTTTACTACATGAGATAGGGTCACTAGGAGGTAGGGTAGATATCATGTCAATATCTCTCAAACAACATAGATGTTAGATTACTACATGAGATAGGGTCACTAGGAGGTAGGGTAGATGTCATGTCTATATATTTCAAGCGACATAGATGTTAGTTTACTACATGAGATAGGGTCACTAGGAGGTAGGGTAGATGTCATGTCAATATATTTCAAACAACATAGATGTTAGTTTACTACATGAGATAGGGTCACTAGGAGGTAGGGTAGATGTCATGTCAATATATTTCAAACAACATAGATGATAGTTTACTACATGAGATAGGGTCACTAGGAGGTAGGGTAGATGTCATGTCAATATATTTCAAACAACATAGATGTTAGTTTACTACATGAGATAGGGTCACTAGGAGGTAGGGTATATGTCATGTCAATATATTTCAAACAACATAGATGTTAGTTTACTACATGAGATAGGGTCACTAGGAGGTAGGGTAGAAGTCATGTCAATATCTCTCAAGCAACATAGATGTTAGTCTACTACATGAGATAGGGTCACTAGGAGGTAGGGTAGATGTCATGTCAATATATTTCAAACAACATAGATGTTAGTTTACTACATGAGATAGGGTCACTAGGAGGTAGGGTAGATGTCATGTCAATATCTCTCAAACAACATAGATGTTAGATTACTACATGAGATAGGGTCACTAGGAGGTAGGGTAGATGTCATGTCTATATATTTCAAGCGACATAGATGTTAGTTTACTACATGAGATAGGGTCACTAGGAGGTAGGGTAGATGTCATGTCAATATCTCTCAAATAACATAGATGTTAGTTTACTACATGAGATAGGGTCACTAGGAGGTAGGGTAGAAGTCATGTCAATATCTCTCAAGCAACATAGATGTTAGTTTACTACATGAGATAGGGTCACTAGGAGGTAGGGTAGATGTCATGTCAATATCTCTCAAATAACATAGATGTTAGTTTACTACATGAGATAGGGTCACTAGGAGGTAGGGTAGATATCATGTCAATATCTCTCAAACAACATAGATGTTAGATTACTACATGAGATAGGGTCACTAGGAGGTAGGGTAGATGTCATGTCTATATATTTCAAGCGACATAGATGTTAGTTTACTACATGAGATAGGGTCACTAGGAGGTAGGGTAGATGTCATGTCAATATATTTCAAACAACATAGATGTTAGTTTACTACATGAGATAGGGTCACTAGGAGGTAGGGTAGATGTCATGTCAATATATTTCAAACAACATAGATGATAGTTTACTACATGAGATAGGGTCACTAGGAGGTAGGGTAGATGTCATGTCAATATATTTCAAACAACATAGATGTTAGTTTACTACATGAGATAGGGTCACTAGGAGGTAGGGTATATGTCATGTCAATATATTTCAAACAACATAGATGTTAGTTTACTACATGAGATAGGGTCACTTGGAGGTAGGGTAGATGTCATGTTAATATATTTCAAACAACATAGATGTTAGTTTACTACATGAGATAGGGTCACTAGGAGGTAGGGTAGATGTCATGTCGATATATTTCAAACAACATAGGTGTTAGTTTACTACATGAGATAGGGTCTCTAGGAGGTAGGGTATATGTCATGTCAATATATTTCAAACAACATAGATGTTAGTTTACTACATGAGATAGGGTCACTAGGAGGTAGGGTAGATGTCATGTCAATATATTTCAAACAACATAGATGTTAGTTTACTACATGAGATAGGGTCACTAGGAGGTAGGGTAGATGTCATGTCAATATATTTCAAACAACATAGATGTTAGTTTACTACATGAGATAGGGTCACTAGGAGGTAGGGTAGATGTCATGTCAATATATTTCAAACAACATAGATGTTAGTTAACTACATGAGATAGGGTCACTAGGAGGTAGGGTAGATGTCGTGTCAATATCTCTCAAGCAACATAGACGTTAGTTTACTACATGAGATAGGATCACATGGTGGTAGGGTAGATGTCATGTCAATATATTTCAAGCAACATAGATGTTAGTTTACTACATGAGATAGGGTCACTAGGAGGTAGGGTAGATGTCATGTCTATATATTTCAAACGACATAGATGTTAGTTTACTACAGGAGATAGGGTCACTAGGAGGTAGGGTAGATGTCATTTCAATATATTTCAAGCGACATAGATGTTAGTTTACTACATGAGATAGGGTCACTATGAGGTAGGGTAGATGTCATGTCAATATATTTCAAACAACATAGATGATAGTTTACTACATGAGATAGGCTCACTAGGAGGTAGGGAAGATGTCATGTCAATATATTTCAAACAACATAGATGTTAGTTTACTACATGAGATAGGGTCACTAGGAGGTAGAGTAGATGTCATGTCAATATATTTCAAACAACATAGATGTTAGTTTACTACAGGAGATAGGGTCACTAGGAGGTGGGGTAGATGTCATGTCTATATATTTCAAGCGACATAGATGTTAGTTTACTACATGAGATAGGGTCACTAGGAGGTAGGGTAGATGTCATGTCAATATCTCTCAAGCAACATAGATGTTAGTTTACTGCATGAGATAGGGTTACTAGGAGGTAGGGTAGATGTCATGTCAATATATTTCAAGCAACATAGATGTTAGTTTACTACATGAGATAGGGTCACTAGGAGGTAGGGTAGATGTCATGTCAATATATTTCAAGCAACATAGATGTTAGTTTACTACATGAGATAGGGTCACTAGGAGGTAGGGTAGATGTCATGTCAATATATTTCAAACAACATAGATGTTAGATTACTACATGAGATAGGGTCACTAGGAGGTAGGGTAGATGTCATGTCAATATATTTCAAGCAACATAGATGTTAGTTTACTACATGAGATAGGGTCACTAGGAGGTAGGGTAGATGTCATGTCAATATATTTCAAACAACATAGATGTTAGTTTACTACATGAGATAGGGTCACTAGGAGGTAGGGTAGATGTCATGTCAATATATTTCAAGCAACATAGATGTTAGTTTACTACATGAGATAGGGTCACTAGGAGGTAGGGTAGATGTCATGTCAATATATTTCAAGCAACATAGATGTTAGTTTACTACATGAGATAGGGTCACTAGGAGGTAGGGTAGATGTCATGTCAATATATTTCAAACAACATAGATGTTACTTTACTACATGAGATAGGGTCACTAGGATGTAGGGTAGAAGTCATGTCAATATATCTCAAGCAACATAGATGTTAGTTTACTACATGAGATAGGTCACTAGGAGGTAGGCTATATGTCATGTCAATATCACTCAAACAACATAGATCTTAGTTTACTACATGAGATAGGGTCACTAGGAGGTAGGGTAGATGTCATGTCAATATCTCTTAAACAACATAGATGTTAGTTTACTACATGAGATAGGGTCACTAGGAGGTAGGGTAGATATCATGTCAATATCTCTCAAACAACATAGATGTTAGTTTACTACATGAGATAGGGTCACTAGGAGGTAGGGTAGATGTCATGTCAATATCTCTCAAGCAACATAGATGTTAGTTTACTACATGAGATAGGGTCACTGGGAGGTAGGGTAGATGTCATGTCAATATCTCTCAAGCAACATAGATGTTAGTTTACTACATGAGAGAGGGTCACTAGGAGGTAGGGTAGTTGTCATGTCAATATCTCTCAAGCAACATAGATGTTACTTTACTACATGAGATAGGGTCACTAGGAGGAGGGTAGATGTCATGTCAATATCTCTCAAGCAACATAGATGTTAGTTTACTGCATCAGATAGGGTCACTAGGATGTAGGGTAGATGTCATGTCAATATATTTCAAACAACATAGATGTTAGTTTACTACATGAGATAGGGTCACTAGCAGGTAGGGTAGATGTCATGTCAATATATTTCAAACAACATAGATGTTAGTTTACTGCATGGGATAGGGTCACTAGGAGGTAGGGTACATGTCATGTCTATATATTTCAAACAACATAGATGTTAGTTTACTACATGAGATAGGGTCACTGGGAGGTAGGGTAGATTTCATGTCAATATATTTCAAACAACATAGATGTTAGTTTACTACATGAGATAGGTCACTAGGAGGTAGGGTAGATGTCATGTCAATATCACTCAAACAACATAGATGTTAGTTTACTACATGAGATAGGGTCACTAGGAGGTAGGGTAGATATCATGTCAATATCTCTCAAACAACATAGTTGTTAGTTTACTACATGAGATAGGGTCACTAGGAGGTAGGGTAGATATCATGTCAATATCTCTCAAACAACATAGTTGTTAGTTTACTACATGAGATAGTGTCACTAGGAGGTAGGGTAGATGTCATGTCAATATCTCACAAGCAACATAGATGTTAGTTTACTACATGAGATAGGGTCACTGGGAGGTAGGGTAGATGTCATGTCAATATCTCTCAAGCAACATAGATGTTAGTTTACTACATGAGAAAGGGTCACTAGGAGGTAGGGTAGATGTCATGTCAATATCTCTCAAGCAACATAGATGTTAGTTTACTACATGAGATAGGGTCACATGGAGGTAGGGTAGATGTCATGTCAATATATTTCAAACAACATAGATGTTAGTTTACTACATGAGATAGGGTCACTAGGAGGTAGGGTAGATGTCATGTCAATATATTTCAAGAAACATAGATGTTAGTTTACTACATGAGATAGGGTCACTACGAGGTAGGGTAGATGTCATGTCAATATCTCTCAAGCAACATAGATGTTAGTTTACTACATGAGATAGGGTCACTAGGAGGTAGGGTAGATGTCATGTCAATATATTTCAAGAAACATAGATGTTAGTTTACTACATGAGATAGGGTCACTAGGAGGTAGGGTAGATGTCATGTCAATATATTTCAAACAACATAGATGTTAGTCTACTACATGAGATAGGGTCACTAGGAGGTAGGGTAGATGTCATGTCAATATATTTCAAACAACATAGATGTTAGTCTACTACATGAGATAGGGTCACTAGGAGGTAGGGTAGATGTCATGTCAATATATTTCAAACAACATAGATGTTAGTCTACTACATGAGATAGGGTCACTAGGAGGTAGGGTAGATGTCATGTCAATATATTTCAAACAACATAGATGTTAGTCTACTACATGAGATAGGGTCACTAGGAGGTAGGGTAGATGTCATGTCAATATATTTCAAACAACATAGATGTTAGTTTAATGCATGAGATAGGGTCACTAGGAGGTAGGGTAGATGTCATGTCTATATATTTGAAACAACATAGATGTTAGTTTACTACATGAGATAGGGTCACTAGGAGGTAGGGTAGAAGTCATGTCAATATCTCTCAAGCAACATAGATGTTAGTTTACTACATGAGATAGGGTCACTAGGAGGTAGGGTAGATGTCATGTCAATATATTTCAAACAACATAGATGTTAGTTTACTACATGAGATAGGGTCACTAGGAGGTAGGGTAGATGTCATGTCAATATCTCTCAAACAACATAGATGTTAGATTACTACATGAGATAGGGTCACTAGGAGGTAGGGTAGATGTCATGTCTATATATTTCAAGCGACATAGATGTTAGTTTACTACATGAGATAGGGTCACTAGGAGGTAGGGTAGATGTAATGTCAATATATTTCAAACAACATAGATGTTAGTTTACTACATGAGATAGGGTCACTAGGAGGTAGGGTAGATGTCATGTCAATATATTTCAAACAACATAGATGATAGTTTACTACATGAGATAGGGTCACTAGGAGGTAGGGTAGATGTCATGTCAATATATTTCAAACAACATAGATGTTAGTTTACTACATAAGATAGGGTCACTAGGAGGTAGGGTAGATGTCGTGTCAATATCTCTCAAGCAACATAGACGTTAGTTTACTACATGAGATAGGGTCACATGGTGGTAGGGTAGATGTCATGTCAATATATTTCAAGCAACATAGATGTTAGTTTACTACATGAGATAGGGTCACTAGGAGGTAGGGTAGATGTCATGTCAATATATTTCAAGAAACATAGATGTTAGTTTACTACATGAGATAGGGTCACTAGGAGGTAGGGTAGATGTCATGTCTATATATTTCAAACGACATAGATGTTAGTTTACTACATGAGATAGGGTCACTAGGAGGTAGGGTAGATGTCATTTCAATATATTTTAAGCGACATAGATGTTAGTTTACTACAGGAGATAGGGTCAGTATGAGGTAGGGTAGATGTCATGTCAATATATTTCAAACAACATAGATGATAGTTTACTACATGAGATAGGGTCACTAGGATGTAGGGAAGATGTCATGTCAATATATTTCAAACAACATAGATGTTAGTTTACTACATGAGATAGGGTCACTAGGAGGTAGGGTAGATGTCATGTCAATATATTTCAAACAACATAGATGTTAGTTTACTACATGAGATAGGGTCACTAGGAGGTAGGGTAGATGTCATGTCAATATATTTCAAGCGACATAGATGTTAGTTTACTACATGAGATAGGGTCACTAGGAGGTAGGGTAGATGTCATGTCAATATATTTCAAACAACATAGATGTTAGTTTACTGCATGGGATAGGGTCACTAGGAGGTAGGGTACATGTCATGTCTATATATTTCAAACAACATAGATGTTAGTTTACTACATGAGATAGGGTCACTAGGAGGTAGGGTAGATGTCATGTCAATATATTTCAAGAAACATAGATGTTAGTTTACTACATGAGATAGGGTCACTAGGAGGTAGGGTAGATATCATGTCAATATCTCTCAAACAACATAGATGTTAGTTTACTACATGAGATAGGGTCACTAGGAGGTAGGGTAGATGTCATGTCAATATCTCTCAAGCAACATAGATGTTAGTTTACTACATGAGATAGGGTCACTGGGAGGTAGGGTAGATGTCATGTCAATATCTCTCAAGCAACATAGATGTTAGTTTACTACATGAGATAGGGTCACTAGGAGGTAGGGTAGATGTCATGTCAATATCTCCCAAGCAACATAGATGTTAGTTTACTACATGAGATAGGGTCACATGGAGGTAGGGTAGATGTCATGTCAATATATTTCAAACAACATAGATGTTAGTTTACTACATGAGATAGGGTCACTAGGAGGTAGGGTAGATGTCATGTCAATATATTTCAAGAAACATAGATGTTAGTTTACTACATGAGATAGGGTCACTACGAGGTAGGGTAGATGTCATGTCAATATCTCTCAAGCAACATAGATGTTAGTTTACTACATGAGATAGGGTCACTAGGAGGTAGGGTAGATGTCATGTCAATATATTTCAAGAAATATAGATGTTAGTTTACTACATGAGATAGGGTCACTAGGAGGTAGGGTAGATGTCATGTCAATATATTTCAAACAACATAGATGTTAGTCTACTACATGAGATAGGGTCACTAGGAGGTAGGGTAGATGTCATGTCAATATATTTCAAACAACATAGATGTTAGTCTACTACATGAGATAGGGTCACTAGGAGGTAGGGTAGATGTCATGTCAATATATTTCAAACAACATAGATGTTAGTTTACTACATGAGATAGGGTCACTAGGAAGTAGGGTAGATGTCATGTCAATATATTTCAAACAACATAGATGTTAGTTTACTACATGAGATAGGGTCACTAGGAGGTAGGGTAGATGTCATGTCAATATATTTCAAACAACATAGATGTTAGTCTACTACATGAGATAGGGTCACTAGGAGGTAGGGTAGATGTCATGTCAATATATTTCAAACAACATAGATGTTAGTTTACTGCATGAGATAGGGTCACTAGGAGGTAGGGTAGATGTCATGTCTATATATTTGAAACAACATAGATGTTAGTTTACTACATGAGATAGGGTCACTAGGAGGTAGGGTAGAAGTCATGTCAATATCTCTCAAGCAACATAGATGTTAGTTTACTACATGAGATAGGGTCACTAGGAGGTAGGGTAGATGTCATGTCAATATATTTCAAACAACATAGATGTTAGTTTACTACATGAGATAGGGTCACTAGGAGGTAGGGTAGATGTCATGTCAATATCTCTCAAACAACATAGATGTTAGATTACTACATGAGATAGGGTCACTAGGAGGTAGGGTAGATGTCATGTCTATATATTTCAAGCGACATAGATGTTAGTTTACTACATGAGATAGGGTCACTAGGAGGTAGGGTAGATGTAATGTCAATATATTTCAAACAACATAGATGTTAGTTTACTACATGAGATAGGGTCACTAGGAGGTAGGGTAGATGTCATGTCAATATATTTCAAACAACATAGATGATAGTTTACTACATGAGATAGGGTCACTAGGAGGTAGGGTAGATGTCATGTCAATATATTTCAAACAACATAGATGTTAGTTTACTACATAAGATAGGGTCACTAGGAGGTAGGGTAGATGTCATGTCAATATATTTCAAACAACATAGATGTTAGTTTACTACATGAGATAGGGTCACTTGGAGGTAGGGTAGATGTCATGTTAATATATTTCAAACAACATAGATGTTAGTTTACTACATGAGATAGGGTCACTAGGAGGTAGGGTAGATGTCATGTCAATATATTTCAAACAACATAGATGTTAGTTTACTACATGAGATAGGGTCACTAGGAGGTAGGGTAGATGTCATGTCAATATATTTCAAACAACATAGATGTTAGTTTACTACATGAGATAGGGTCACTAGGAGGTAGGGTAGATGTCGTGTCAATATCTCTCAAGCAACATAGACGTTAGTTTACTACATGAGATAGGGTCACATGGTGGTAGGGTAGATGTCATGTCAATATATTTCAAGCAACATAGATGTTAGTTTACTACATGAGATAGAGTCACTAGGAGGTAGGGTAGATGTCATGTCAATATATTTCAAGAAACATAGTAGTTAGTTTACTACATGAGATAGGGTCACTAGGAGGTAGGGTAGATGTCATGTCTATATATTTCAAACGACATAGATGTTAGTTTACTACATGAGATAGGGTCACTAGGAGGTAGGGTAGATGTCATTTCAATATATTTTAAGCGACATAGATGTTAGTTTACTACAGGAGATAGGGTCAGTATGAGGTAGGGTAGATGTCATGTCAATATATTTCAAACAACATAGATGATAGTTTACTACATGAGATAGGGTCACTAGGAGGTAGGGAAGATGTCATGTCAATATATTTCAAACAACATAGATGTTAGTTTACTACATGAGATAGGGTCACTAGGAGGTAGGGTAGAAGTCATGTCAATATCTCTCAAGCAACCTAGATGTTAGTTTACTACATGAGATAGGGTCACTAGGAGGTAGGGTAGATGTCATGTCAATATATTTCAAACAACATAGATGTTAGTTTACTACATGAGATAGGGTCACTAGGAGGTAGGGTAGATGTCATGTCAATATCTCTCAAACAACATAGATGTTAGATTACTACATGAGATAGGGTCACTAGGAGGTAGGGTAGATGTCATGTCTATATATTTCAAGCGACATAGATGTTAGTTTACTACATGAGATAGGGTCACTAGGAGGTAGGGTAGATGTAATGTCAATATATTTCAAACAACATAGATGTTAGTTTACTACATGAGATAGGGTCACTAGGAGGTAGGGTAGATGTCATGTCAATATATTTCAAACAACATAGATGATAGTTTACTACATGAGATAGGGTCACTAGGAGGTAGGGTAGATGTCATGTCAATATATTTCAAACAACATAGATGTTAGTTTACTACATAAGATAGGGTCACTAGGAGGTAGGGTAGATGTCATGTCAATATATTTCAAACAACATAGATGTTAGTTTACTACATGAGATAGGGTCACTTGGAGGTAGGGTAGATGTCATGTTAATATATTTCAAACAACATAGATGTTAGTTTACTACATGAGATAGGGTCACTAGGAGGTAGGGTAGATGTCATGTCAATATATTTCAAACAACATAGATGTTAGTTTACTACATGAGATAGGGTCACTAGGAGGTAGGGTAGATGTCATGTCAATATATTTCAAACAACATAGATGTTAGTTTACTACATGAGATAGGGTCACTAGGAGGTAGGGTAGATGTCGTGTCAATATCTCTCAAGCAACATAGACGTTAGTTTACTACATGAGATAGGGTCACATGGTGGTAGGGTAGATGTCATGTCAATATATTTCAAGCAACATAGATGTTAGTTTACTACATGAGATAGGGTCACTAGGAGGTAGGGTAGATGTCATGTCAATATATTTCAAGAAACATAGATGTTAGTTTACTACATGAGATAGGGTCACTAGGAGGTAGGGTAGATGTCATGTCTATATATTTCAAACGACATAGATGTTAGTTTACTACATGAGATAGGGTCACTAGGAGGTAGGGTAGATGTCATTTCAATATATTTTAAGCGACATAGATGTTAGTTTACTACAGGAGATAGGGTCAGTATGAGGTAGGGTAGATGTCATGTCAATATATTTCAAACAACATAGATGATAGTTTACTACATGAGATAGGGTCACTAGGAGGTAGGGAAGATGTCATGTCAATATATTTCAAACAACATAGATGTTAGTTTACTACATGAGATAGGGTCACTAGGAGGTAGGGTAGATGTCATGTCAATATATTTCAAACAACATAGATGTTAGTTTACTACATGAGATAGGGTCACTAGGAGGTAGGGTAGATGTCATGTCAATATATTTCAAGCGACATAGATGTTAGTTTACTACATGAGATAGGGTCACTAGGAGGTAGGGTAGATGTCATGTCAATATCTCTCAAACAACATAGATGTTAGTTTACTACATGAGATAGGGTCACTAGGAGGTAGGGTAGATGTCATGTCAATATATTTCAAACAACATAGATGTTAGTTTACTGCATGGGATAGGGTCACTAGGAGGTAGGGTAGATGTCATGTCAATATATTTCAAACAACATAGATGTTAGTTTACTACATGAGATAGGGTCACTGGGAGGTAGGGTAGATGTCATGTCAATATATTTCAAACAACATAGATGTTAGTTTACTACATGAGATAGGTCACTAGGAGGTAGGGTAGATGTCATGTCAATATCACTCAAACAACATAGATGTTAGTTTACTACATGAGATAGGGTCACTAGGAGGTAGGGTAGATGTCATGTCAATATCTCTTAAACAACATAGATGTTAGATTACTACATGAGATAGGGTCACTAGGAGGTAGGGTAGATGTCATGTCAATATCTCTCAAACAACATAGATGTTAGTTTACTACATGAGATAGGGTCACTAGGAGGTAGGGTAGATATCATGTCAATATCTCTCAAACAACATAGATGTTAGTTTACTACATGAGATAGGGTCACTAGGAGGTAGGGTAGATGTCATGTCAATATCTCTCAAGCAACATAGATGTTAGTTTACTACATGAGATAGCGTCACTGGGAGGTAGGGTAGATATCATGTCAATATCTCTCAAGCAACATAGATGTTAGTTTACTACATGAGATAGGGTCACTAGGAGGTAGGGTAGATGTCATGTCAATATATTTCAAGAAACATAGATGTTAGTTTACTACATGAGATAGGGTCACTACGAGGTAGGGTAGATGTCATGTCAATATCTCTCAAGCAACATAGATGTTAGTTTACTACATGAGATAGGGTCACTAGGAGGTAGGGTAGATGTCATGTCAATATATTTCAAGAAACATAGATGTTAGTTTACTACATGAGATAGGGTCACTAGGAGGTAGGGTAGATGTCATGTCAATATATTTCAAACAACATAGATGTTAGTCTACTACATGAGATAGGGTCACTAGGAGGTAGGGTAGATGTCATGTCAATATCTCTCAAACAACATAGATGTTAGTTTACTACATGAGATAGGGTCACTGGGAGGTAGGGTAGATGTCATGTCAATATCTCTCAAGCAACATAGATGTTAGTTTACTACATGAGAGAGGATCACTAGGAGGTAGGGTAGTTGTCATGTCAATATCTCTCAATCAACATAGATGTTAGTTTACTACATGAGATAGGGTCACTAGGAGGTAGGGTAGATGTCATGTCAATATCTCTCAAGCAACATAGATGTTAGTTTACTACATGAGATAGGGTCACATGGAGGTAGGGTAGATGTCATGTCAATATATTTTAAGCAACATAGATGTTAGTTTACTACATGAGATAGGGTCACTAGGAGCAAGGGTAGATGTCATGTCAATATATTTCAAACAACATAGATGTTAGTTTACTGCATGAGATAGGGTCACTAGGATGTAGGGTAGATGTCATGTCAATATATTTCAAACAACATAGATGTTAGTTTACTACATGAGATAGGGTCACTGGGAGGTAGGGTAGATGTCATGTCAATATATTTCAAACAACATAGATGATAGTTTACTATATGAGATAGGGTCACTGGGAGGTAGGGTAGATGTCATGTCAATATATTTCAAACAACATAGATGTTAGTCTACTACATGAGATAGGGTCAATAGGAGGTAGGGTAGATGTCATGTCAATATATTTCAAACAACATAGATGTTAGTCTACTACATGAGATAGGGTCACTAGGAGGTAGGGTAGATGTCATGTCAATATATTTCAAACAACATAGATGTTAGTTTACTACATGAGATAGGGTCACTAGGAAGTAGGGTAGATGTCATGTCAATATATTTCAAACAACATAGATGTTAGTTTACTACATGAGATAGGGTCACTAGGAGGTAGGGTAGATGTCATGTCAATATATTTCAAACAACATAGATGTTAGTCTACTACATGAGATAGGGTCACTAGGAGGTAGGGTAGATGTCATGTCAATATATTTCAAACAACATAGATGTTAGTTTACTGCATGAGATAGGGTCACTAGGAGGTAGGGTAGATGTCATGTCTATATATTTGAAACAACATAGATGTTAGTTTACTACATGAGATAGGGTCACTAGGAGGTAGGGTAGAAGTCATGTCAATATCTCTCAAGCAACATAGATGTTAGTTTACTACATGAGATAGGGTCACTAGGAGGTAGGGTAGATGTTATGTCAATATATTTCAAACAACATAGATGTTAGTTTACTACATGAGATAGGGTCACTAGGAGGTAGGGTAGATGTCATGTCAATATCTCTCAAACAACATAGATGTTAGATTACTACATGAGATAGGGTCACTAGGAGGTAGGGTAGATGTCATGTCTATATATTTCAAGCGACATAGATGTTAGTTTACTACATGAGATAGGGTCACTAGGAGGTAGGGTAGATGTAATGTCAATATATTTCAAACAACATAGATGTTAGTTTACTACATGAGATAGGGTCACTAGGAGGTAGGGTAGATGTCATGTCAATATATTTCAAACAACATAGATGATAGTTTACTACATGAGATAGGGTCACTAGGAGGTAGGGTAGATGTCATGTCAATATATTTCAAACAACATAGATGTTAGTTTACTACATAAGATAGGGTCACTAGGAGGTAGGGTAGATGTCATGTCAATATATTTCAAACAACATAGATGTTAGTTTACTACATGAGATAGGGTCACTTGGAGGTAGGGTAGATGTCATGTTAATATATTTCAAACAACATAGATGTTAGTTTACTACATGAGATAGGGTCACTAGGAGGTAGGGTAGATGTCATGTCAATATATTTCAAACAACATAGATGTTAGTTTACTACATGAGATAGGGTCACTAGGAGGTAGGGTAGATGTCATGTCAATATATTTCAAACAACATAGATGTTAGTTTACTACATGAGATAGGGTCACTAGGAGGTAGGGTAGATGTCGTGTCAATATCTCTCAAGCAACATAGACGTTAGTATACTACATGAGATAGGGTCACATGGTGGTAGGGTAGATGTCATGTCAATATATTTCAAGCAACATAGATGTTAGTTTACTACATGAGATAGGGTCACTAGGAGGTAGGGTAGATGTCATGTCAATATATTTCAAGAAACATAGATGTTAGTTTACTACATGAGATAGGGTCACTAGGAGGTAGGGTAGATGTCATGTCTATATATTTCGAACGACATAGATGTTAGTTTACTACATGAGATAGGGTCACTAGGAGGTAGGGTAGATGTCATTTCAATATATTTTAAGCGACATAGATGTTAGTTTACTACAGGAGATAGGGTCAGTATGAGGTAGGGTAGATGTCATGTCAATATATTTCAAACAACATAGATGATAGTTTACTACATGAGATAGGGTCACTAGGAGGTAGGGAAGATGTCATGTCAATATATTTCAAACAACATAGATGTTAGTTTACTACATGAGATAGGGTCACTAGGAGGTAGGGTAGATGTCATGTCAATATATTTCAAACAACATAGATGTTAGTTTACTACATGAGAGAGGGTCACTAGGAGGTAGATGTCATGTCAATATCTCTCAAGCAACATAGATGTTATTTTACTACATGAGATAGGGTCACTGGGAGGTAGGGTAGATGTCATGTCAATATCTCTCAAGCAACATAGATGTTAGTTTACTACATGAGAGAGGGTCACTAGGAGGTAGGGTAGTTGTCATGTCAATATCTCTCAAGCAACATAGATGTTAGTTTCCTACATGATATAGGGTCACTAGGAGGTAGGGTAGATATCATGTCAATATCTCTCAAGCAACATAGATGTTAGTTTACTACATGAGATAGGGTCACATGGAGGTAGGGTAGATGTCATGTCAATATATTTCAAGCAACATAGATGTTAGTTTACTACATGAGATAGGGTCACTAGGAGCTAGGGTAGATGTCATGTCAATATATTTCAAACAACATAGATGTTAGTTTACTACATAAGATAGGGTCACTAGGAGGTAGGGTAGATGTCATGTCAATATATTTCAAACAACATAGATGATAGTTTACTATATGAGATAGGGTCACTGGGAGGTAGGGTAGATGTCATGTCAATATATTTCAAACAACATAGATGTTAGTTTACTGCATGGGATAGGGTCACTAGGAGGTAGGGTACATGTCATCTCTATATATTTCAAACAACATAGATGTTAGTCTACTACATGAGATAGGGTCACTAGGAGGTAGGGTAGATGTCATGTCAATATATTTCAAACAACATAGATGTTAGTCTACTACATGAGAGAGGGTCACTAGGAGGTAGGGTAGATGTCATGTCAATATATTTCAAACAACATAGATGTTAGTCTACTACATGAGATAGGGTCACTAGGAGGTAGGGTAGATGTCATGTCAATATATTTCAAACAACATAGATGTTAGTTTACTACATGAGATAGGGTCACTAGGAAGTAGGGTAGATGTCATGTCAATATATTTCAAACAACATAGATGTTAGTTTACTACATGAGATAGGGTCACTAGGAGGTAGGGTAGATGTCATGTCAATATATTTCAAACAACATAGATGTTAGTCTACTACATGAGATAGGGTCACTAGGAGGTAGGGTAGATGTCATGTCAATATATTTCAAACAACATAGATGTTAGTTTACTGCATGAGATAGGGTCACTAGGAGGTAGGGTAGATGTCATGTCTATATATTTGAAACAACATAGATGTTAGTTTACTACATGAGATAGGGTCACTAGGAGGTAGGGTAGAAGTCATGTCAATATCTCTCAAGCAACATAGATGTTAGTTTTCTACATGAGATAGGGTCACTAGGAGGTAGGGTAGATGTCATGTCAATATATTTCAAACAACATAGATGTTAGTTTACTACATGAGATAGGGTCACTAGGAGGTAGGGTAGATGTCATGTCAATATCTCTCAAACAACATAGATGTTAGATTACTACATGAGATAGGGTCACTAGGAGGTAGGGTAGATGTCATGTCTATATATTTCAAGCGACATAGATGTTAGTTTACTACATGAGATAGGGTCACTAGGAGGTAGGGTAGATGTAATGTCAATATATTTCAAACAACATAGATGTTAGTTTACTACATGAGATAGGGTCACTAGGAGGTAGGGTAGATGTCATGTCAATATATTTCAAACAACATAGATGATAGTTTACTACATGAGATAGGGTCACTAGGAGGTAGGGTAGATGTCATGTCAATATATTTCAAACAACATAGATGTTAGTTTACTACATAAGATAGGGTCACTAGGAGGTAGGGTAGATGTCATGTCAATATATTTCAAACAACATAGATGTTAGTTTACTACATGAGATAGGGTCACTTGGAGGTAGGGTAGATGTCATGTTAATATATTTCAAACAACATAGATGTTAGTTTACTACATGAGATAGGGTCACTAGGAGGTAGGGTAGATGTCATGTCAATATATTTCAAACAACATAGATGTTAGTTTACTACATGAGATAGGGTCACTAGGAGGTAGGGTAGATGTCATGTCAATATATTTCAAACAACATAGATGTTAGTTTACTACATGAGATAGGGTCACTAGGAGGTAGGGTAGATGTCGTGTCAATATCTCTCAAGCAACATAGACGTTAGTTTACTACATGAGATAGGGTCACATGGTGGTTGGGTAGATGTCATGTCAATATATTTTAAGCAACATAGATGTTAGTTTACTACATGAGATAGGGTCACTAGGAGGTAGGGTAGATGTCATGTCAATATATTTCAAGAAACATAGATGTTAGTTTACTACATGAGATAGGGTCAGTATGAGGTAGGGTAGATGTCATGTCAATATATTTCAAACAACATAGATGATAGTTTACTACATGAGATAGGGTCACTAGGAGGTAGGGAAGATGTCATGTCAATATATTTCAAACAACATAGATGTTAGTTTACTACATGAGATAGGGTCACTAGGAGGTAGGGTAGATGTCATGTCAATATATTTCAAACAACATAGATGTTAGTTTACTACATGAGATAGGGTCACTAGGAGGTAGGGTAGATGTCATGTCTATATATTTCAAGCGACATAGATGTTAGTTTACTACATGAGATAGGGTCACTAGGAGGTAGGGTAGATGTCATGTCAATATCTCTCAAGCAACATAGATGTTAGTTTACTGCATGAGATAGGGTTACTAGGAGGTAGGGTAGATGTCATGTCAATATATTTCAAGCAACATAGATGTTAGTTTACTACATGAGATAGGGTCACTAGGAGGTAGGGTAGATGTCATGTCAATATATTTCAAGCAACATTGATGTTAGTTTACTACATGAGATAGGGTCACTAGGAGGTAGGGTAGATGTCATGTCAATATATTTCAAACAACATAGATGTTAGTTTACTACATGAGATAGGGTCACTAGGAGGTAGGGTAGATGTCATGTCAATATCTCTTAAACAACATAGATGTTAGTTTACTACATGAGATAGGGTCACTAGGAGGTAGGGTAGATATCATGTCAATATCTCTCAAACAACATAGATGTTAGTTTACTACATGAGATAGGGTCACTAGGAGGTAGATGTCATGTCAATATCTCCCAAGCAACATAGATGTTATTTTACTACATGAGATAGGGTCACTGGGAGGTAGGGTAGATGTCATGTCAATATCTCTCAAGCAACATAGATGTTAGTTTACTACATGAGAGAGGGTCACTAGGAGGTAGGGTAGTTGTCATGTCAATATCTCTCAAGCAACATAGATGTTAGTTTCCTACATGATATAGGGTCACTAGGAGGTAGGGTATATATCATGTCAATATCTCTCAAGCAACATAGATGTTAGTTTACTACATGAGATAGGGTCACATGGAGGTAGGGTAGATGTCATGTCAATATATTTCAAGCAACATAGATGTTAGTTTACTACATGAGATAGGGTCACTAGGAGCTAGGGTAGATGACATGTCAATATATTTCAAACAACATAGATGTTAGTTTACTACATAAGATAGGGTCACTAGGAGGTAGGGTAGATGTCATGTCAATATATTTCAAACAACATAGATGTTAGTTTACTACATGAGATAGGGTCACTTGGAGGTAGGGTAGATGTCATGTCAATATATTTCAAACAACATAGATGTTAGTCTACTACATGAGATAGGGTCAATAGGAGGTAGGGTAGATGTCATGTCAATATATTTCAAACAACATAGATGTTAGTCTACTACATGAGATAGGGTCACTAGGAGGTAGGGTAGATGTCATGTCAATATATTTCAAACAACATAGATGTTAGTCTACTACATGAGATAGGGTCACTAGGAGGTAGGGTAGATGTCATGTCAATATATTTCAAACAACATAGATGTTAGTTTACTACATGAGATAGGGTCACTAGGAAGTAGGGTAGATGTCATGTTAATATATTTCAAACAACATAGATGTTAGTCTACTACATGAGATAGGGTCACTAGGAGGTAGGGTAGATGTCATGTCAATATATTTCAAACAACATAGATGTTAGTCTACTACATGAGATAGGGTCACTAGGAGGTAGGGTAGATGTCATGTCAATATATTTCAAACAACATAGATGTTAGTTTACTGCATGAGATAGGGTCACTAGGAGGTAGGGTAGATGTCATGTCTATATATTTGAAACAACATAGATGTTAGTTTACTACATGAGATAGGGTCACTAGGAGGTAGGGTAGAAGTCATGTCAATATCTCTCAAGCAACATAGATGATAGTTTACTACATGAGATAGGGTCACTAGGAGGTAGGGTAGATGTCATGTCAATATATTTCAAACAACATAGATGTTAGTTTACTACATGAGATAGGGTCACTAGGAGGTAGGGTAGATGTCATGTCAATATCTCTCAAACAACATAGATGTTAGATTACTACATGAGATAGGGTCACTAGGAGGTAGGGTAGATGTCATGTCTATATATTTCAAGCGACATAGATGTTAGTTTACTACATGAGATAGGGTCACTAGGAGGTAGGGTAGATGTAATGTCAATATATTTCAAACAACATAGATGTTAGTTTACTACATGAGATAGGGTCACTAGGAGGTAGGGTAGATGTCATGTCAATATATTTCAAACAACATAGATGATAGTTTACTACATGAGATAGGGTCACTAGGAGGTAGGGTAGATGTCATGTCAATATATTTCAAACAACATAGATGTTAGTTTACTACATAAGATAGGGTCACTAGGAGGTAGGGTAGATGTCATGTCAATATATTTCAAACAACATAGATGTTAGTTTACTACATGAGATAGGGTCAATTGGAGGTAGGGTAGATGTCATGTTAATATATTTCAAACAACATAGATGTTAGTTTACTACATGAGATAGGGTCACTAGGAGGTAGGGTAGATGTCATGTCAATATATTTCAAACAACATAGATGTTAGTTTACTACATGAGATAGGGTCACTAGGAGGTAGGGTAGATGTCATGTCAATATATTTCAAACAACATAGATGTTAGTTTACTACATGAGATAGGGTCACTAGGAGGTAGGGTAGATGTCGTGTCAATATCTCTCAAGCAACATAGACGTTAGTTTACTACATGAGATAGGGTCACATGGTGGTAGGGTAGATGTCATGTCAATATATTTCAAGCAACATAGATGTTAGTTTACTACATGAGATAGGGTCACTAGGAGGTAGGGTAGATGTCATGTCAATATATTTCAAGAAACATAGATGTTAGTTTACTACATGAGATAGGGTCACTAGGAGGTAGGGTAGATGTCATGTCAATATCTCTCAAGCAACATAGATGTTAGTTTACTGCATGAGATAGGGTCACTGGGAGGTAGGGTAGATGTTATGTCAATATCTCTCAAGCAACATAGATGTTAGTTTACTACATGAGATAGGGTCACTAGGAGGTAGGGTAGATGTCATGTCAATATCTCTCAAGCAACATAGATGTTAGTTTACTACATGAGATAGGGTCACATGGAGGTAGGGTAGATGTCATGTCAATATATTTCAAACAGCATAGATGTTAGTTTATTACATGAGATAGGTTCACTAGGAGGTAGGGTAGATGTCATGTCAATATATTTCAAACAACATAGATGTTAGTTTACTACATGAGATAGGGTCACTAGGAGGTAGGGTAGATGTCATGTCTATATATTTCAAGCGACATAGATGTTAGTTTACTACATGAGATAGGGTCACTAGGAGGTAGGGTAGATGTCATGTCAATATATTTCAAACAACATAGATGATAGTTTACTACATGAGATAGGGTCACTAGGAGGTAGGGTAGATGTCATTTCAATATATTTTAAGCGACATAGATGTTAGTTTACTACAGGAGATAGGGTCACTATGAGGTAGGGTAGATGTCATGTCAATATATTTCAAACAACATAGATGATAGTTTACTACATGAGATAGGGTCACTAGGAGGTAGGGAAGATGTCATGTCAATATATTTCAAACAACATAGATGTTAGTTTACTACATGAGATAGGGTCACTAGGAGGTAGGGTAGATGTCATGTCAATATATTTCAAACAACATAGATGTTAGTTTACTACATGAGATAGGGTCACTAGGAGGTAGGGTAGATGTCATGTCTATATATTTCAAGCGACATAGATGTTAGTTTACTACATGAGATAGGGTCACTAGGAGGTAGGGTAGATGTCATGTCAATATCTCTCAAGCAACATAGATGTTAGTTTACTGCATGAGATAGGGTTACTAGGAGGTAGGGTAGATGTCATGTCAATATATTTCAAGCAACATAGATGTTAGTTTACTACATGAGATAGGGTCACTAGGAGGTAGGGTAGATGTCATGTCAATATATTTCAAGCAACATAGATGTTAGTTTACTACATGAGATAGGGTCACTAGGAGGTAGGGTAGATGTCATGTCAATATATTTCAAACAACATAGATGTTAGTTTACTACATGAGATAGGGTCACTAGGAGGTAGGGTAGAAGTCATGTCAATATATCTCAAGCAACATAGATGTTAGTTTACTACATGAGATAGGTCACTAGGAGGTAGGGTATATGTCATGTCAATATCACTCAAACAACATAGATGTTAGTTTACTACATGAGATAGGGTCACTAGGAGGTAGGGTAGATGTCATGTCAATATCTCTTAAACAACATAGATGTTAGTTTACTACATGAGATAGGGTCACTAGGAGGTAGATGTCATGTCAATATCTCTCAAGCAACATAGATGTTAGTTTACTACATGAGATAGGTCACTAGGAGGTAGGGTAGATATCATGTCAATATCTCTCAAACAACATAGATGTTAGTTTACTACATGAGATAGGGTCACTAGGAGGTAGATGTCATGTCAATATCTCTCAAGCAACATAGATGTTATTTTACTACATGAGATAGGGTCACTGGGAGGTAGGGTAGATGTCATGTCAATATCTCTCAAGCAACATAGATGTTAGTTTACTACATGAGAGAGGGTCACTAGGAGGTAGGGTAGTTGTCATGTCAATATCTCTCAAGCAACATAGATGTTAGTTTCCTACATGAGATAGGGTCACTAGGAGGTAGGGTAGATATCATGTCAATATCTCTCAAGCAACATAGATGTTAGTTTACTACATGAGATAGGGTCACATGGAGGTAGGGTAGATGTCATGTCAATATATTTCAAGCAACATAGATGTTAGTTTACTACATGAGATAGGGTCACTAGGAGCTAGGGTAGATGTCATGTCAATATATTTCAAACAACATAGATGTTAGTTTACTGCATGAGATAGGGTCACTAGGATGTAGGGTAGATGTCATGTCAATATATTTCAAACAACATAGATGTTAGTTTACTACATGAGATAGGGTCACTGGGAGGTAGGGTAGATGTCATGTCAATATATTTCAAACAACATAGATGATAGTTTACTATATGAGATAGGGTCACTGGGAGGTAGGGTAGATGTCATGTCAATATATTTCAAACAACATAGATGTTAGTTTACTGCATGGGATAGCGTCACTAGGAGGTAGGGTACATGTCATCTCTATATATTTCAAACAACATAGATGTTAGTTCACTACATGAGATAGGGTCACTGGGAGGTAGGGTAGATGTCATGTCAATATATTTCAAACAACATAGATGTTAGTTTACTACATGAGATAGGTCACTAGGAGGTAGGGTAGATGTCATGTCAATATCACTCAAACAACATAGATGTTAGTTTACTACATGAGATAGGGTCACTAGGTGGTAGGGTAGATGTCATGTCAATATCTCTTAAACAACATAGATGTTAGTTTACTACATGAGATAGGGTCACTAGGAGGTAGGGTGGATGTCATGTCAATATCTCTCAAGCAACATAGATGTTAGTTTACTACATGAGATAGGGTCACATGGAGGTAGGGTAGATGTCATGTCAATATATTTCAAGCAACATAGATGTTAGTTTACTACATGAGATAGGGTCACTAGGAGGTAGGGTAGATGTCATGTCAATATATTTCAAGCAACATAGATGTTAGTTTACTACATGAGATAGGGTCACTAGGAGGTAGGGTAGATGTCATGTCAATATATTTCAAACAACATAGATGTTAGTTTACTACATGAGATAGGGTCACTAGGAGGTAGGGTAGAAGTCATGTCAATATATCTCAAGCAACATAGATGTTAGTTTACTACATGAGATAGGTCACTAGGAGGTAGGGTATATGTCATTTCAATATCACTCAAACAACATAGATGTTAGTTTACTACATGAGATAGGGTCACTAGGAGGTAGGGTAGATGTCATGTCAATATCTCTTAAACAACATAGATGTTAGTTTACTACATGAGATAGGGTCACTAGGAGGTAGATGTCATGTCAATATCTCTCAAGCAACATAGATGTTAGTTTACTACATGAGATAGGTCACTAGGAGGTAGGGTAGATATCATGTCAATATCTCTCAAACAACATAGATGTTAGTTTACTACATGAGATAGGGTCACTAGGAGGTAGATGTCATGTCAATATCTCTCAAGCAACATAGATGTTATTTTACTACATGAGATAGGGTCACTGGGAGGTAGGGTAGATGTCATGTCAATATCTCTCAAGCAACATAGATGTTAGTTTACTACATGAGAGAGGGTCACTAGGAGGTAGGGTAGTTGTCATGTCAATATCTCTCAAGCAACATAGATGTTAGTTTCCTACATGAGATAGGGTCACTAGGAGGTAGGGTAGATATCATGTCAATATCTCTCAAGCAACATAGATGTTAGTTTACTACATGAGATAGGGTCACATGGAGGTAGGGTAGATGTCATGTCAATATATTTCAAGCAACATAGATGTTAGTTTACTACATGAGATAGGGTCACTAGGAGCTAGGGTAGATGTCATGTCAATATATTTCAAACAACATAGATGTTAGTTTACTGCATGAGATAGGGTCACTAGGATGTAGGGTAGATGTCATGTCAATATATTTCAAACAACATAGATGTTAGTTTACTACATGAGATAGGGTCACTGGGAGGTAGGGTAGATGTCATGTCAATATATTTCAAACAACATAGATGATAGTTTACTATATGAGATAGGGTCACTGGGAGGTAGGGTAGATGTCATGTCAATATATTTCAAACAACATAGATGTTAGTTTACTGCATGGGATAGCGTCACTAGGAGGTAGGGTACATGTCATCTCTATATATTTCAAACAACATAGATGTTAGTTCACTACATGAGATAGGGTCACTGGGAGGTAGGGTAGATGTCATGTCAATATATTTCAAACAACATAGATGTTAGTTTACTACATGAGATAGGTCACTAGGAGGTAGGGTAGATGTCATGTCAATATCACTCAAACAACATAGATGTTAGTTTACTACATGAGATAGGGTCACTAGGAGGTAGGGTAGATGTCATGTCAATATCTCTTAAACAACATAGATGTTAGTTTACTACATGAGATAGGGTCACTAGGAGGTAGGGTAGATGTCATGTCAATATCTCTCAAGCAACATAGATGTTAGTTTACTACATGAGATAGGGTCACATGGAGGTAGGGTAGATGTCATGTCAATATATTTCAAACAACATAGATGTTAGTTTACTACATGAGATAGGGTCACTAGGAGGTGGGTAGATGTCATGTCAATATATTTCAAACAACATAGATGTTAGTTTACTACATGAGATAGGGTCACTAGGAGGTAGGGTAGATGTCATGTCAATATATTTCAAACAACATAGATGTTAGTTTACTACATGAGATAGGGTCACTAGGAGGTAGGGTAGATGTCATGTCAATATCTCTCAAACAACATAGATGTTAGTTTACTACATGAGATAGGGTCACTAGGAGGTAGGGTAGATGTCATGTCAATATCTCTTAAACAACATAGATGTTAGTTTACTACATGAGATAGGGTCACTAGGAGGTAGGGTAGATATCATGTCAATATCTCTCAAACAACATAGATGTTAGTTTACTACATGAGATAGGGTCACTAGGAGGTAGGGTAGATGTCATGTCAATATCTCTCAAGCAACATAGATGTTATTTTACTACATGAGATAGGGTCACTGGGAGGTAGGGTAGATGTCATGTCAATATCTCTCAAGCAACATAGATGTTAGTTTACTACATGAGAGAGGATCACTAGGAGGTAGGGTAGTTGTCATGTCAATATCTCTCAAGCAACATAGATGTTAGTTTACTACATGAGATAGGGTCACTAGGAGGTAGGGTAGATGTCATGTCAATATCTCTCAAGCAACATAGATGTTAGTTTACTACATGAGATAGGGTCACATGGAGGTAGGGTAGATGCCATGTCAATATATTTCAAGCAACATAGATGTTAGTTTACTACATGAGATAGGGTCACTAGGAGCTAGGGTAGATGTCATGTCAATATATTTCAAACAACATAGATGTTAGTTTACTGCATGAGATAGGGTCACTAGGATGTAGGGTAGATGTCATGTCAATATATTTCAAACAACATAGATGTTAGTTTACTACATGGGATAGGGTCACTGGGAGGTAGGGTAGATGTCATGTCAATATATTTCAAACAACATAGATGATAGTTTACTATATGAGATAGGGTCACTGGGAGGTAGGGTAGATGTCATGTCAATATCTCTCAAGCAACATAGATGTTAGTTTACTACATGAGATAGGGTCACTAGGAGGTAGGGTAGATGTCATGTCAATATATTTCAAGCAACATAGATGTTAGTTTACTACATGAGATAGGGTCACTAGGAGGTAGGGTAGATGTCATGTCAATATATTTCAAACAACATAGATGTTAGTTTACTACATGAGATAGGGTCACTAGGAGGTAGGGTAGAAGTCATGTCAATATATCTCAAGCAACATAGATGTTAGTTTACTACATGAGATAGGTCACTAGGAGGTAGGGTATATGTCATGTCAATATCACTCAAACAACATAGATGTTAGTTTACTACATGAGATAGGGTCACTAGGAGGTAGGGTAGATGTCATGTCAATATCTCTTAAACAACATAGATGTTAGTTTACTACATGAGATAGGGTCACTAGGAGGTAGGGTAGATATCATGTCAATATCTCTCAAACAACATAGATGTTAGTTTACTACATGAGATAGGGTCACTAGGAGGTAGATGTCATGTCAATATCTCTCAAGCAACATAGATGTTATTTTACTACATGAGATAGGGTCACTGGGAGGTAGGGTAGATGTCATGTCAATATCTCTCAAGCAACATAGATGTTAGTTTACTACATGAGAGAGGGTCACTAGGAGGTAGGGTAGTTGTCATGTCAATATCTCTCAAGCAACATATATGTTAGTTTCCTACATGAGATAGGGTCACTAGGAGGTAGGGTAGATATCATGTCAATATCTCTCAAGCAACATAGATGTTAGTTTACTACATGAGATAGGGTCACATGGAGGTAGGGTAGATGTCATGTCAATATATTTCAAGCAACATAGATGTTAGTTTACTACATGAGATAGGGTCACTAGGAGCTAGGGTAGATGTCATGTCAATATATTTCAAACAACATAGATGTTAGTTTACTGCATGAGATAGGGTCACTAGGATGTAGGGTAGATGTCATGTCAATATATTTCAAACAACATAGATGTTAGTTTACTACATGAGATAGGGTCACTGGGAGGTAGGGTAGATGTCATGTCAATATATTTCAAACAACATAGATGATAGTTTACTATATGAGATAGGGTCACTGGGAGGTAGGGTAGATGTCATGTCAATATATTTCAAACAACATAGATGTTAGTTTACTGCATGGGATAGCGTCACTAGGAGGTAGGGTACATGTCATCTCTATATATTTCAAACAACATAGATGTTAGTTTACTACATGAGATAGGGTCACTGGGAGGTAGGGTAGATGTCATGTCAATATATTTCAAACAACATAGATGTTAGTTTACTACATGAGATAGGTCACTAGGAGGTAGGGTAGATGTCATGTCAATATCACTCAAACAACATAGATGTTAGTTTACTACATGAGATAGGGTCACTAGGAGGTAGGGTAGATGTCATGTCAATATCTCTTAAACAACATAGATGTTAGATTACTACATGAGATAGGTTCACTAGGAGGTAGGGTAGATGTCATGTCAATATCTCTCAAACAACATAGATGTTAGTTTACTACATGAGATAGGGTCACTAGGAGGTAGGGTAGATATCATGTCAATATCTCTCAAACAACATAGATGTTAGTTTACTACATGAGATAGGGTCACTATGAGGTAGGGTAGATGTCATGTCAATATCTCTCAAGCAACATAGATGTTAGTTTACTACATGAGATAGGGTCACTGGGAGGTAGGGTAGATGTCATGTCAATATCTCTCAAGCAACATAGATGTTAGTTTACTACATGAGATAGGGTCACTAGGAGGTAGGGTAGATGTCATGTCAATATCTCTCAAGCAACATAGATGTTAGTTTACTACATGAGATAGGGTCACATGGAGGTAGGGTAGATGTCATGTCAATATATTTCAAACAACATAGATGTTAGTTTACTACATGAGATAGGGTCACTAGGAGGTAGGGTAGATGTCATGTCAATATATTTCAAACAACATAGATGTTAGTTTACTACATGAGATAGGGTCACTAGGAGGTAGGGTAGATGTCATGTCAATATATTTCAAACAACATAGATGTTAGTTTACTACATGAGATAGGGTCACTAGGAGGTAGGGTAGATGTCATGTCAATATCTCTCAAACAACATAGATGTTAGTTTACTACATGAGATAGGGTCACTAGGAGGTAGGGTAGATGTCATGTCAATATCTCTTAAACAACATAGATGTTAGTTTACTACATGAGATAGGGTCACTAGGAGGTAGGGTAGATATCATGTCAATATCTCTCAAACAACATAGATGTTAGTTTACTACATGAGATAGGGTCACTAGGAGGTAGGGTAGATGTCATGTCAATATCTCTCAAGCAACATAGATGTTATTTTACTACATGAGATAGGGTCACTGGGAGGTAGGGTAGATGTCATGTCAATATCTCTCAAGCAACATAGATGTTAGTTTACTACATGAGAGAGGATCACTAGGAGGTAGGGTAGTTGTCATGTCAATATCTCTCAAGCAACATAGATGTTAGTTTACTACATGAGATAGGGTCACTAGGAGGTAGGGTAGATGTCATGTCAATATATTTCAAGAAACATAGATGTTAGTTTACTACATGAGATAGCGTCACTAGGAGGTAGGGTAGATGTCATGCCTATATATTTCAAACGACATAGATGTTAGTATACTACATGAGATAGGGTCACTAGGAGGTAGGGTAGATGTCATTTCAATATATTTTAAGCGACATAGATGTTAGTTTACTACAGGAGATAGGGTCAGTATGAGGTAGGGTAGATGTCATGTCAATATATTTCAAACAACATAGATGATAGTTTACTACATGAGATAGGGTCACTAGGATGTAGGGAAGATGTCATGTCAATATATTTCAAACAACATAGATGTTAGTTTACTACATGAGATAGGGTCACTAGCAGGTAGGGTAGATGTCATGTCAATATATTTCAAACAACATAGATGTTAGTTTACTACATGAGATAGGTCACTAGGAGGTAGGGTAGATGTCATGTCAATATCACTCAAACAACATAGATGTTAGTTTACTACATGAGATAGGGTCACTAGGAGGTAGGGTAGATGTCATGTCAATATCTCTTAAACAACATAGATGTTAGATTACTACATGAGATAGGGTCACTAGGAGGTAGGGTAGATGTCATGTCAATATCTCTCAAACAACATAGATGTTAGTTTACTACATGAGATAGGGTCACTAGGAGGTAGGGTAGATATCATGTCAATATCTCTCAAACAACATAGATGTTAGTTTACTACATGAGATAGGGTCACTAGGAGGTAGGGTAGATGTCATGTCAATATCTCTCAAGCAACATAGATGTTAGTTTACTACATGAGATAGGGTCACTGGGAGGTAGGGTAGATGTTATGTCAATATCTCTCAAGCAACATAGATGTTAGTTTACTACATGAGATAGGGTCACTAGGAGGTAGGGTAGATGTCATGTCAATATCTCTCAAGCAACATAGATGTTAGTTTACTACATGAGATAGGGTCACATGGAGGTAGGGTAGATGTCATGTCAATATATTTCAAACAACATAGATGTTAGTTTATTACATGAGATAGGTTCACTAGGAGGTAGGGTAGATGTCATGTCAATATCTCTCAAGCGACATCGATGTTAGTTTACTACATGAGATAGGGTCACTATGAGGTAGGGTAGATGTCATGTCAATATATTTCAAACAACATAGATGATAGTTTACTACATGAGATAGGGTCACTAGGAGGTAGGGTAGATGTCATGTCTATATATTTCAAACAACATAGATGATAGTTTACTACATGAGATAGGGTCACTACGAGGTAGGGTAGATGTCATGTCAATATATTTCAAGCGACATAGATGTTAGTTTACTACATGAGATAGGGTCACTAGGAGGTAGGGTAGATGTCATGTCAATATCTCTCAAGCAACATAGATGTTAGTTTACTACATGAGATAGGGTCACTAGGAGGTAGGGTAGATGTCATGTCTATATATTTCAAACGACATAGATGTTAGTTTACTACATGAGATAGGGTCACTAGGAGGTAGGGTAGATGTCATGTCAATATATTTCAAGCGACATAGATGTTAGTTTACTACGTGAGATAGGGTCAATATGAGGTAGGGTAGATGTCATGTCAATATATTTCAAACAACATAGATGATAGTTTACTACATGAGATAGGGTCACTAGGAGGTAGGGTAGATGTCATGTCAATATATTTCAAACAACATAGATGTTAGTTTACTACATGAGATAGGGTCACTAGGAGGTAGGGTAGATGTCATGTCAATATATGTCAAACAACATAGATGTTAGTTTACTACATGAGATAGGGTCACTAGGAGCTAGGGAAGATGTCATGTCAATATATTTCAAACAACATAGATGTTAGTTTACTACATGAGATAGGGTCACTAGGAGGTAGGGTAGATGTCATGTCAATATATTTCAAACAACATAGATGTTAGTTTACTACATGAGATAGGGTCACTAGGAGGTAGGGTAGATGTCATGTCAATATCTCTCAAGCAACATAGATGTTATTTTACTACATGAGATAGGGTCACTATGAGGTAGGGTAGATGTCATGTCAATATATTTCAAATAACATAGATGTTAGTTTACTACATGAGATAGGGTCACTAGGAGGTAGGGTAGATGTCATGTCAATATATTTCAAACAACATAGATGTTAGATTACTACATGAGATAGGGTCACTAGGAGGTAGGGTAGATGTCATGTCTATATATTTCAAGCGACATAGATGTTAGTTTACTACATGAGATAGGGTCACTAGGAGGTAGGGTAGATGTCATGTCAATATCTCTCAAGCAACATAGATGTTAGTTTACTACATGAGATAGGGTCACATGGAGGTAGGGTAGATGTCATGTCAATATATTTCAAACAACATAGATGTTAGTTTATTACATGAGATAGGTTCACTAGGAGGTAGGGTAGATGTCATGTCAATATCTCTCAAGCGACATCGATGTTAGTTTACTACATGAGATAGGGTCACTATGAGGTAGGGTAGATGTCATGTCAATATATTTCAAACAACATAGATGATAGTTTACTACATGAGATAGGGTCACTAGGAGGTAGGGTAGATGTCATGTCTATATATTTCAAACAACATAGATGATAGTTTACTACATGAGATAGGGTCACTACGAGGTAGGGTAGATGTCATGTCAATATATTTCAAGCGACATAGATGTTAGTTTACTACATGAGATAGGGTCACTAGGAGGTAGGGTAGATGTCATGTCAATATCTCTCAAGCAACATAGATGTTAGTTTACTACATGAGATAGGGTCACTAGGAGGTAGGGTAGATGTCATGTCTATATATTTCAAACGACATAGATGTTAGTTTACTACATGAGATAGGGTCACTAGGAGGTAGGGTAGATGTCATGTCAATATATTTCAAGCGACATAGATGTTAGTTTACTACGTGAGATAGGGTCAATATGAGGTAGGGTAGATGTCATGTCAATATATTTCAAACAACATAGATGATAGTTTACTACATGAGATAGGGTCACTAGGAGGTAGGGTAGATGTCATGTCAATATATTTCAAACAACATAGATGTTAGTTTACTACATGAGATAGGGTCACTAGGAGGTAGGGTAGATGTCATGTCAATATATGTCAAACAACATAGATGTTAGTTTACTACATGAGATAGGGTCACTAGGAGCTAGGGAAGATGTCATGTCAATATATTTCAAACAACATAGATGTTAGTTTACTACATGAGATAGGGTCACTAGGAGGTAGGGTAGATGTCATGTCAATATATTTCAAACAACATAGATGTTAGTTTACTACATGAGATAGGGTCACTAGGAGGTAGGGTAGATGTCATGTCAATATCTCTCAAGCAACATAGATGTTATTTTACTACATGAGATAGGGTCACTATGAGGTAGGGTAGATGTCATGTCAATATATTTCAAATAACATAGATGTTAGTTTACTACATGAGATAGGGTCACTAGGAGGTAGGGTAGATGTCATGTCAATATATTTCAAACAACATAGATGTTAGATTACTACATGAGATAGGGTCACTAGGAGGTAGGGTAGATGTCATGTCTATATATTTCAAGCGACATAGATGTTAGTTTACTACATGAGATAGGGTCACTAGGAGGTAGGGTAGATGTCATGTCAATATATTTCAAACAACATAGATGTTAGTTTACTACATGAGATAGGGTCACTAGGAGGTAGGGTAGATGTCATGTCAATATATTTCAAACAACATAGATGTTAGTTTACTACATGAGATAGGGTCACTGGGAGGTAGGGTAGATGTCATGTCAATATATTTCAAACAACATAGATGTTAGTTTACTACATGAGATAGGGTCACTAGGAGGTACGGTAGATGTCATGTCAATATATTTCAAACAACATAGATGTTAGTTTACTACATGAGATAGTGTCACTAGGAGGTAAGGTAGATGTCATGTCAATATCTCTCAAGCAACATAGATGTTAGTTTACTACATGAGATAGGGTCACTAGGAGGTAGGGTAGATGTCATGTCAATATATTTCAAATAACATAGATGTTAGTTTACTACATGAGATAGGGTCACTGGGAGGTAGGGTAGATGTCATGTCAATATCTCTCAAACAACATAGATGTTAGTTTACTACATGAGATAGGGTCACTAGGAGGTAGGGTAGATGTCATGTCAATATCTCTCAAACAACATAGATGTTAGTTTACTACATGAGATAGGGTCACTAGGAGGTAGGGTAGATGTCATGTCAATATCTCTCAAACAACATAGATGTTAGTTTACTACATGAGATAGGGTCACTGGGAGGTAGGGTAGATGTCATGTCAATATATTTCAAGCAACATAGCTGTTAGTTTACTACATGAGATAGGGTCACTAGGAGGTAGGGTAGATGTCATGTCAATATATTTCAAGCAACATCGATGTTAGTTTACTACATGAGATAGGGTCACTAGAAGGTAGGGTAGATGTCATGTCAATATATTTCAAGCAACATAGCTGTTAGTTTACTACATGAGAGAGGGTAACTAGGAGGTAGGGTAGATGTCATGTCAATATCTCTCAAACAATATAGATGTTAGTTTACTACATGAGATAGGGTCACTAGGAGGTAGGGTAGATGTCATGTCAATATATTTCAAGCAAAATAGCTGTTAGTTTACTACATGAGATAGGGTCACTAGGAGGTAGGGTAGATGTCATGTCAATATATTTCAAGCAAAATAGCCGTTAGTTTACTACATGAGAGAGGGTCACTAGGAGGTAGGGTAGATGTCATGTCAATATCTCTCATACAACATAGATGTTAGTTTACTACATGAGATAGGGTCACTAGGAGGTAGGGTAGATGTCATGTCAATATCTCTCAAACAACATAGATGTTAGTTTACTACATGAGATAGGGTCAGTGGGAGGTAGGGTAGATGTCATGTCAATATATTTCAAACAACATAGATGTAAGTTTACTACATGAGATAGGGTCACTAGGAGGTAGGGTAGATGTCATGTCAATATCTCTCAAACAACATAGATGTTAGTTTACTACATGAGAGGGGTCACTGGGAGGTAGGGTAGATGTCATGTCAATATCTCTCAAGCAACATAGATGTTAGTTTACTACATGAGATAGGGTTACTAGGAGGTAGGGTAGATGTCATGTCAATATATTTCTAGCAACATAGATGTTAGTTTACTACATGAGATAGGGTCACTAGGAGGTAGGGTAGATGTCATGTCAATATCTCTCAAACAACATAGATGTTAGTTTACTACATGAGATAGGGTCACTAGGAGGTAGGGTAGATATCATGTCAATATCTCTCAAACAACATAGATGTTAGTTTACTACATGAGATAGGGTCACTAGGAGGTAGGGTAGATGTCATGTCAATATCTCTCAAGCAACATAGATGTTAGTTTACTACATGAGATAGGGTCACTGGGAGGTAGGGTAGATGTCATGTCAATATCTCTCAAGCAACATAGATGTTAGTTTACTACATGAGATAGGGTCACTAGGAGGTAGGGTAGATGTCATGTCAATATCTCTCAAGCAACATAGATGTTAGTTTACTACATGAGATAGGGTCACATGGAGGTAGGGTAGATGTCATGTCAATATATTTCAAACAACATAGATGTTAGTTTACTACATGAGATAGGGTCACTAGGAGGTAGGGTAGATGTCATGTCAATATATTTCAAACAACATAGATGTTAGTTTACTACATGAGATAGGGTCACTAGGAGGTAGGGTAGATGTCATATCAATATATTTCAAACAACATAGATGTTAGTTTACTACATGAGATAGGGTCACTAGGAGGTAGGGTAGATGTCATGTCAATATCTCTCAAACAACATAGATGTTAGTTTACTACATGAAATAGGGTCACTAGGAGGTAGGGTAGATGTCATGTCAATATCTCTTAAACAACATAGATGTTAGTTTACTACATGAGATAGGGTCACTAGGAGGTAGGGTAGATATCATGTCAATATCTCTCAAACAACATAGATGTTAGTTTACTACATGAGATAGGGTCACTAGGAGGTAGGGTAGATGTCATGTCAATATCTCTCAAGCAACATAGATGTTATTTTACTACATGAGATAGGGTCACTGGGAGGTAGGGTAGATGTCATGTCAATATCTCTCAAGCAACATAGATGTTAGTTTACTACATGAGAGAGGATCACTAGGAGGTAGGGTAGTTGTCATGTCAATATCTCTCAAGCAACATAGATGTTAGTTTACTACATGAGATAGGGTCACTAGGAGGTAGGGTAGATGTCATGTCAATATCTCTCAAGCAACATAGATGTTAGTTTACTACATGAGATAGGGTCACATGGAGGTAGGGTAGATGTCATGTCAATATATTTTAAGCAACATAGATGTTAGTTTACTACATGAGATAGGGTCACTAGGAGCTAGGGTAGATGTCATGTCAATATATTTCAAACAACATAGATGTTAGTTTACTGCATGAGATAGGGTCACTAGGATGTAGGGTAGATGTCATGTCAATATATTTCAAACAACATAGATGTTAGTTTACTACATGAGATAGGGTCACTGGGAGGTAGGGTAGATGTCATGTCAATATATTTCAAACAACATAGATGTTAGTTTACTACATGAGATAGGTCACTAGAAGGTAGGGTAGATGTCATGTCAATATCACTCAAACAACATAGATGTTAGTTTACTACATGAGATAGGGTCACTAGGAGGTAGGGTAGATGTCATGTCAATATCTCTCAAGCAACATAGATGTTAGTTTACTACATGAGATAGGGTCACATGGAGGTAGGGTAGATGTCATGTCAATATATTTCAAACAACATAGATGTTAGTTTATTACATGAGATAGGTTCACTAGGAGGTAGGGTAGATGTCATGTCAATATCTCTCAAGCGACATCGATGTTAGTTTACTACATGAGATAGGGTCACTATGAGGTAGGGTAGATGTCATGTCAATATATTTCAAACAACATAGATGATAGTTTACTACATGAGATAGGGTCACTAGGAGGTAGGGTAGATGTCATGTCTATATATTTCAAACAACATAGATGATAGTTTACTACATGAGATAGGGTCACTAGGAGGTAGGGTAGATGTCATGTCAATATATTTCAAGCGACATAGATGTTAGTTTACTACATGAGATAGGGTCACTAGGAGGTAGGGTAGATGTCATGTCAATATCTCTCAAGCAACATAGATGTTAGTTTACTACATGAGATAGGGTCACTAGGAGGTAGGGTAGATGTCATGTCTATATATTTCAAACGACATAGATGTTAGTTTACTACATGAGATAGGGTCACTAGGAGGTAGGGTAGATGTCATGTCAATATATTTCAAGCGACATAGATGTTAGTTTACTACGTGAGATAGGGTCAATATGAGGTAGGGTAGATGTCATGTCAATATATTTCAAACAACATAGATGATAGTTTACTACATGAGATAGGGTCACTAGGAGGTAGGGTAGATGTCATGTCAATATATTTCAAACAACATAGATGTTAGTTTACTACATGAGATAGGGTCACTAGGAGGTAGGGTAGATGTCATGTCAATATATGTCAAACAACATAGATGTTAGTTTACTACATGAGATAGGGTCACTAGGAGCTAGGGAAGATGTCATGTCAATATATTTCAAACAACATAGATGTTAGTTTACTACATGAGATAGGGTCACTAGGAGGTAGGGTAGATGTCATGTCAATATATTTCAAACAACATAGATGTTAGTTTACTACATGAGATAGGGTCACTAGGAGGTAGGGTAGATGTCATGTCAATATCTCTCAAGCAACATAGATGTTATTTTACTACATGAGATAGGGTCACTATGAGGTAGGGTAGATGTCATGTCAATATATTTCAAATAACATAGATGTTAGTTTACTACATGAGATAGGGTCACTAGGAGGTAGGGTAGATGTCATGTCAATATATTTCAAACAACATAGATGTTAGATTACTACATGAGATAGGGTCACTAGGAGGTAGGGTAGATGTCATGTCTATATATTTCAAGCGACATAGATGTTAGTTTACTACATGAGATAGGGTCACTAGGAGGTAGGGTAGATGTCATGTCAATATATTTCAAACAACATAGATGTTAGTTTACTACATGAGATAGGGTCACTAGGAGGTAGGGTAGATGTCATGTCAATATATTTCAAACAACATAGATGTTAGTTTACTACATGAGATAGGGTCACTGGGAGGTAGGGTAGATGTCATGTCAATATATTGCAAACAACATAGATGTTAGTTTACTACATGAGATAGGGTCACTAGGAGGTACGGTAGATGTCATGTCAATATATTTCAAACAACATAGATGTTAGTTTACTACATGAGATAGTGTCACTAGGAGGTAAGGTAGATGTCATGTCAATATCTCTCAAGCAACATAGATGGTAGTTTACTACATGAGATAGGGTCACTAGGAGGTAGGGTAGATGTCATGTCAATATATTTCAAATAACATAGATGTTAGTTTACTACATGAGATAGGGTCACTGGGAGGTAGGGTAGATGTCATGTCAATATCTCTCAAACAACATAGATGTTAGTTTACTACATGAGATAGGGTCACTAGGAGGTAGGGTAGATGTCATGTCAATATCTCTCAAACAACATAGATGTTAGTTTACTACATGAGATAGGGTCACTAGGAGGTAGGGTAGATGTCATGTCAATATCTCTCAAACAACATAGATGTTAGTTTACTACATGAGATAGGGTCACTGGGAGGTAGGGTAGATGTCATGTCAATATATTTCAAGCAACATAGCTGTTAGTTTACTACATGAGATAGGGTCACTAGGAGGTAGGGTAGATGTCATGTCAATATATTTCAAGCAACATCGATGTTAGTTTACTACATGAGATAGGGTCACTAGAAGGTAGGGTAGATGTCATGTCAATATATTTCAAGCAACATAGCTGTTAGTTTACTACATGAGAGAGGGTAACTAGGAGGTAGGGTAGATGTCATGTCAATATCTCTCAAACAATATAGATGTTAGTTTACTACATGAGATAGGGTCACTAGGAGGTAGGGTAGATGTCATGTCAATATATTTCAAGCAAAATAGCTGTTAGTTTACTACATGAGATAGGGTCACTAGGAGGTAGGGTAGATGTCATGTCAATATATTTCAAGCAAAATAGCCGTTAGTTTACTACATGAGAGAGGTTCACTAGGAGGTAGGGTAGATGTCATGTCAATATCTCTCATACAACATAGATGTTAGTTTACTACATGAGATAGGGTCACTAGGAGGTAGGGTAGATGTCATGTCAATATCTCTCAAACAACATAGATGTTAGTTTACTACATGAGATAGGGTCAGTGGGAGGTAGGGTAGATGTCATGTCAATATATTTCAAACAACATAGATGTAAGTTTACTACATGAGATAGGGTCACTAGGAGGTAGGGTAGATGTCATGTCAATATCTCTCAAACAACATAGATGTTAGTTTACTACATGAGAGGGGTCACTGGGAGGTAGGGTAGATGTCATGTCAATATCTCTCAAGCAACATAGATGTTAGTTTACTACATGAGATAGGGTTACTAGGAGGTAGGGTAGATGTCATGTCAATATATTTCTAGCAACATAGATGTTAGTTTACTACATGAGATAGGGTCACTAGGAGGTAGGGTAGATGTCATGTCAATATCTCTCAAACAACATAGATGTTAGTTTACTACATGAGATAGGGTCACTAGGAGGTAGGGTAGATATCATGTCAATATCTCTCAAACAACATAGATGTTAGTTTACTACATGAGATAGGGTCACTAGGAGGTAGGGTAGATGTCATGTCAATATCTCTCAAGCAACATAGATGTTAGTTTACTACATGAGATAGGGTCACTGGGAGGTAGGGTAGATGTCATGTCAATATCTCTCAAGCAACATAGATGTTAGTTTACTACATGAGATAGGGTCACTAGGAGGTAGGGTAGATGTCATGTCAATATCTCTCAAGCAACATAGATGTTAGTTTACTACATGAGATAGGGTCACATGGAGGTAGGGTAGATGTCATGTCAATATATTTCAAACAACATAGATGTTAGTTTACTACATGAGATAGGGTCACTAGGAGGTAGGGTAGATGTCATGTCAATATATTTCAAACAACATAGATGTTAGTTTACTACATGAGATAGGGTCACTAGGAGGTAGGGTAGATGTCATGTCAATATATTTCAAACAACATAGATGTTAGTTTACTACATGAGATAGGGTCACTAGGAGGTAGGGTAGATGTCATGTCAATATCTCTCAAACAACATAGATGTTAGTTTACTACATGAAATAGGGTCACTAGGAGGTAGGGTAGATGTCATGTCAATATCTCTTAAACAACATAGATGTTAGTTTACTACATGAGATAGGGTCACTAGGAGGTAGGGTAGATATCATGTCAATATCTCTCAAACAACATAGATGTTAGTTTACTACATGAGATAGGGTCACTAGGAGGTAGGGTAGATGTCATGTCAATATCTCTCAAGCAACATAGATGTTATTTTACTACATGAGATAGGGTCACTGGGAGGTAGGGTAGATGTCATGTCAATATCTCTCAAGCAACATAGATGTTAGTTTACTACATGAGAGAGGATCACTAGGAGGTAGGGTAGTTGTCATGTCAATATCTCTCAAGCAACATAGATGTTAGTTTACTACATGAGATAGGGTCACTAGGAGGTAGGGTAGATGTCATGTCAATATCTCTCAAGCAACATAGATGTTAGTTTACTACATGAGATAGGGTCACATGGAGGTAGGGTAGATGTCATGTCAATATATTTTAAGCAACATAGATGTTAGTTTACTACATGAGATAGGGTCACTAGGAGCTAGGGTAGATGTCATGTCAATATATTTCAAACAACATAGATGTTAGTTTACTGCATGAGATAGGGTCACTAGGATGTAGGGTAGATGTCATGTCAATATATTTCAAACAACATAGATGTTAGTTTACTACATGAGATAGGGTCACTGGGAGGTAGGGTAGATGTCATGTCAATATATTTCAAACAACATAGATGTTAGTTTACTACATGAGATAGGTCACTAGAAGGTAGGGTAGATGTCATGTCAATATCACTCAAACAACATAGATGTTAGTTTACTACATGAGATAGGGTCACTAGGAGGTAGGGTAGATGTCATGTCAATATCTCTCAAACAACATAGATGTTAGTTTACTACATGAGATAGGGTCACTAGGAGGTAGGGTAGATATCATGTCACTATCTCTCAAACAACATAGATGTTAGTTTACTACATGAGATAGGGTCACTAGGAGGTAGGGTAGATGTCATGTCAATATCTCTCAAGCAACATAGATGTTAGTTTACTACATGAGATAGGGTCACTGGGAGGTAGGGTAGATGTTATGTCAATATCTCTCAAGCAACATAGATGTTAGTTTACTACATGAGATAGGGTCACTAGGAGGTAGGGTAGATGTCATGTCAATATCTCTCAAGCAACATAGATGTTAGTTTACTACATGAGATAGGGTCACATGGAGGTAGGGTAGATGTCATGTCAATATATTTCAAACAACATAGATGTTAGTTTATTACATGAGATAGGGTCACTAGGAGGTAGGGTAGATGTCATGTCAATATATTTCAAGAAACATAGATGTTAGTTTACTACATGAGATAGTGTCACTACGAGGTAGGGTAGATGTCATGTCAATATCTCTCAAGCAACATAGATGTTAGTTTACTACATGAGATAGGGTCACTAGGAGGTAGGGTAGATGTCATGTCAATATATTTCAAGAAACATAGATGTTAGTTTACTACATGAGATAGGGTCACTACGAGGTAGGGTAGATGTCATGTCAATATATTTCAAGCGACATAGATGTTAGTTTACTACATGAGATAGGGTCACTAGGAGGTAGGGTAGATGTCATGTCAATATCTCTCAAGCAACATAGATGTTAGTTTACTACATGAGATAGGGTCACTAGGAGGTAGGGTAGATGTCATGTCTATATATTTCAAACGACATAGATGTTAGTTTACTACATGAGATAGGGTCACTAGGAGGTAGGGTAGATGTCATGTCAATATATTTCAAGCGACATAGATGTTAGTTTACTACGTGAGATAGGGTCAATATGAGGTAGGGTAGATGTCATGTCAATATATTTCAAACAACATAGATGATAGGTTACTACATGAGATAGGGTCACTAGGAGGTAGGGTAGATGTCATGTCAATATATTTCAAACAACATAGATGTTAGTTTACTACATGAGATAGGGTCACTAGGAGGTAGGGTAGATGTCATGTCAATATATTTCAAACAACATAGATGTTAGTTTACTACATGAGATAGGGTCACTAGGAGCTAGGGAAGATGTCATGTCAATATATTTCAAACAACATAGATGTTAGTTTACTACATGAGATAGGGTCACTAGGAGGTAGGGTAGATGTCATGTCAATATATTTCAAACAACATAGATGTTAGTTTACTACATGAGATAGGGTCACTAGGAGGTAGGGTAGATGTCATGTCAATATATTTCAAACAACATAGATGTTAATTTACTACATGAGATAGGGTCACTAGGAGGTAGGGTAGATGTCATGTCAATATCTCTCAAGCAACATAGATGTTATTTTACTACATGAGATAGGGTCACTATGAGGTAGGGTAGATGTCATGTCAATATATTTCAAATAACATAGATGTTAGTTTACTACATGAGATAGGGTCACTAGGAGGTAGGGTAGATGTCATGTCAATATATTTCAAACAACATAGATGTTAGATTACTACATGAGATAGGGTCACTAGGAGGTAGGGTAGATGTCATGTCTATATATTTCAAGCGACATAGATGTTAGTTTACTACATGAGATAGGGTCACTAGGAGGTAGGGTAGATGTCATGTCAATATATTTCAAACAACATAGATGTTAGTTTACTACATGAGATAGGGTCACTGGGAGGTAGGGTAGATGTCATGTCAATATATTTCAAACAACATAGATGTTAGTTTACTACATGAGATAGGGCCACTAGGAGGTACGGTAGATGTCATGTCAATATATTTCAAACAACATAGATGTTAGTTTACTACATGAGATAGTGTCACTAGGAGGTAGGGTAGATGTCATGTCAATATCTCTCAAGCAACATAGATGTTAGTTTACTACATGAGATAGGGTCACTAGGAGGTAGGGTAGATGTCATGTCAATATATTTCAAATAACATAGATGTTAGTTTACTACATGAGATAGGGTCACTGGGAGGTAGGGTAGATGTCATGTCAATATCTCTCAAACAACATAGATGTTAGTTTACTACATGAGATAGGGTCACTAGGAGGTAGGGTAGATGTCATGTCAATATCTCTCAAACAACATAGATGTTAGTTTACTACATGAGATAGGCTCACTAGGAGGTAGGGTAGATGTCATGTCAATATATTTCAAACAACATAGATGTTAGTTTACTACATGAGATAGGGTCACTGGGAGGTAGGGTAGATGTCATGTCAATATATTTCAAGCAACATAGCTGTTAGTTTACTACATGAGATAGGGTCACTAGGAGGTAGGGTAGATGTCATGTCAATATATTTCAAGCAACATCGATGTTAGTTTACTACATGAGATAGGGTCACTAGAAGGTAGGGTAGATGTCATGTCAATATATTTCAAGCAACATAGCTGTTAGTTTACTACATGAGAGAGGGTAACTAGGAGGTAGGGTAGATGTCATGTCAATATCTCTCAAACAATATAGATGTTAGTTTACTACATGAGATAGGGTCACTAGGAGGTAGGGTAGATGTCATGTCAATATATTTCAAGCAAAATAGCTGTTAGTTTACTACATGAGATAGGGTCACTAGGAGGTAGGGTAGATGTCATGTCAATATATTTCAAGCAAAATAGCCGTTAGTTTACTACATGAGAGAGGGTCACTAGGAGGTAGGGTAGATGTCATGTCAATATCTCTCAAACAACATAGATGTTAGTTTACTACATGAGATAGGGTCACTAGGAGGTAGGGTAGATGTCATGTCAATATATTTCAAGCAACATAGCTGTTAGTTTACTACATGAGAGAGGGTCACTAGGAGGTAGGGTAGATGTCATGTCAATATCTCTCAAACAACATAGATGTTAGTTTACTACATGAGATAGGGTCAGTGGGAGGTAGGGTAGATGTCATGTCAATATATTTCAAACAACATAGATGTAAGTTTACTACATGAGATAGGGTCACTAGGAGGTAGGGTAGATGTCATGTCAATATCTCTCAAGCAACATATATGTTAGTTTACTACTTGAGGTAGGGTCACTAGGAGCTAGGGTAGATGTCATGTCAATTTCTCTCAAGCAACATAGATGTTAGTTTACTGCATGAGATAGAGTCACTAGGAGGTAGAGTAGATGTCATGTCAATATATTTCAAACAACATAGATGTTAGTTTACTGCATCAGATAAAGTCACTAGCAGACAGGGTATATATAATGTCGATATCTCTCCTCCAATAACGTAGATGTTAGTTAATTCGTATCTTAGTTGTGGCTTTATATGAGGTGTTATTCTACATACCCTACCACTCAACAAGAAGATTTGTTAATAATTGAGTGTATAAGCAATTCGGAATTGGGGTGCCAAACTAACAAGTAATTGATGGAAAGCGTAGCTATACACGCGAGAAAGCGCACAGACACACACTCATGTATATTCACTGACACACACAAACACATAAATGCACATAGACGCACACATACCCACATATAATTTGACGAGATCAAATGTTGTCATGAATCTTATGCCATAGAGAATGAAACAAGGAAGTCATTTGTTTTCAGTATAATCAGCAAGCTAACTAATAGTGAATGGAATTACAAATATCGATTATTTCGCAGAAAACATTAGTTCCAGACATTAGGTTGCAATTCGTTAATGGAAGCTAAGAATAGATCAACTAAGTGTTTTTATTCCTTGACCACAGATATAAGTCAATTTTCTTCGAAGTTCGAAGCATAACAAAGGATTTTACCTAATTGTAAAACTTATCGCTATACGTTACAGTAATTCTCCAAAGATAATATCAACATAACGTTATAAACGGTAAGTTGGAACAATTGTAATATTTCCTATTGAACGCATTACTCTATATTAGCGTCGTTGCTCTGTCTTTTCCGATTTTAAATTCCTCTGAGACAAATTTGCCTGTTACCTTTTCTTTGTAAATGAAATAAACCATTAATATTTGGAGGTTATCAAAACCTACTATACTATTTCACTATAAATCTTATACGTTTGTAAGTTAAGTTCACAATGCAGATGTATACCATCCCTTTGAGTTTCTCTAAAAAAATGTTCCTAAGCCCAGCAACATTGAAGCCCTATTACAATATACTGAAGGGCGGTAGATTGGCAGAATTATTAGAGTGTAGGATAATATGCAAGTGCGGTATTTGTTCTGGCTCTTTACATCCTGAATTCATATCCCGTCGAGGTCAACTTTGCCTTTTATCCTACTGGGATCGATAAAATAACGTACCAGTCAAGTACAGGGTTTGATTTAATCAACTTTTCCCGTCTCCCAAATTTGCTGATCTTGTGCCTTAATTAGAAATCAATATTACTATACACAGATGAGCATCTTAGAATAAATATATTTTAACCAGATCAAGAGAACTAGGTTTCGTTATATATGTTAGCAATTACACTAATTCTAAGGTGGTGAATTGGCAGAGCCTTTACAACGTCGGATAGAATGTTTTGTGATATACGGTCCGGCTCTCTGCTCTCTGAGTTCAAATTCCGACGAGGTCAACTTTGTATTTCATCCTTTCGAGGTTGATAAAAATGTATCACTCTAGTACTGAGATCGATTCGTCCTCTATATCTCTTTCTCAGTTCCTTTCTCTCACTTTCTATCCTTCTCTGGAAAAAATCTGCTGTACTCAGTCCTGGAATTACGGGAACATACCATACCATTACAACAATCCTATATAAGTGATATCGTTTTCTTTTCAACATATGTGAAAGATATAAAAACAAAATAAATTAAAAAGAATTATTAAAAAAATAGCTACTGACCTCATAGCCTTAAAAAAATAGTACACAACTGTAGAATAAATGCTTTTCCTTGTTTGTCATTTCGTTTTCCTCTCATAAAATGGTTATAGGAGTTAGGTTGCTGGGCTCATGGTTGTTGGTTCATGAGTTCGATTCCTCGACTGGATGGCGGATTGTGTCTTTGAGTTCAAATTTACTTTACTTTACATAACTTCAGTTAACTCAACTGGCACAAATTAAATGTACCTGTAATGCAAAATGCCAGCCCAGTCGCAACTTTTGTCGCACTGGATCTCTCCATGCCCATCCACTTACAGTTTAATTTCATGAGCAGGTAGTTCCATTGTTTGAATCAGCTGGAGTACACTGCATCGGAAACAAAAGTGGTTAAACACAAACATTCTTCTCAACATAATATTCTCGCATTTTAATATGTTGACCTAAACTATATACAAGAAGAAATTGACGTCAAGCATTTGTATGGTTTAGCTGCTAAACATTTCCTAGTATGAAGGAACCATTTCTCTCAAAGATAAGCACAAATTGAAGCCTTAATACTTTACTTTGAGGTTTTAGATAAATTGTTTCCAAACATGTTTACGTCGCCGTACGGTGATAGTCACTGCATTTGCTATGACATTTATCCAGCTCAGTATCAATGAAATTTACTAATACTTCGTATAAGCTAAATTTATCTTGAGGAGACTTTGGTTCTGAGACGCATGATGTTTACTCATGAATTGTTTTTCGAACAATTTTATTTCAAGTCAACATATGTAAAATGTATCTACGGCAACTTCCAAAATAACAGACATTGTATAATGTATATAACTTCTAGAAACGTTCAAAATTATGTTAAACTTATCAAATGAAGAAAATCAGTACAGTGGTATTTGTAGATATCTATTCCTTACAAACCTATATATATATTCATATTTTACATATAGCCTGAATTGCGAGACACTGAGTTCATTAAGTGTCAACTTGAGATCACGACGATTTCAGAACTTTCTCAGTTTCACTCACTCTTGTGGTGCTGTCGGCCGTAAATGTCTTCAGAGAACATCTAGGTTCTTTTGGCCCACATCGTTGCATGTTCTCTTCTTTCCTGATATCGGATGGCGATACGATAGCGGAACATTTCCTACAACTTTCGGGGGCATTGAAATATTTATTAAAGTATATGTGCTCCAAACAATAATGGAAACAGGCTAGCGGAATTTGCTTGCTGCTCTTTCCTTCACATTCTACAAATGCTCGACACAAGTTATTAAGTGTCGTGTAGGTGTTGCGGTTTATTTTCAGTGTATGAGCAAAGGTGCGGTTGCGTGGTTAAGAAGTTCGATTCGAAACTATGTTGTGCCGGTTTTTATCCCACTAGGTAGTACAATTGGCATGTATCAGCTGACTTAAATTCCAGTCAACCAAGTCTAGCGAGTAATGGTATTGTTGATGGAAACTGTGCTGAAGCCCACCCCTAGTTTAGTACCAATATCTCCCCGCTGAATACATTAAGGACGCCTATTCTGTTACAAGCATTGGGACAAAGTTCCAAGTCTGGAGATCATTTCATTTCATCCTCCCACCAATCCCAGAAACTCGGAAATGTGTCATAGAACCAGTCTTCTTTCCTCTTCTTGCTTGGCCACAATAAATCTTGGCACTCAATGTGCAGAGGTCAGAAGAAAGTAAGTTACTGTCTTCAAAGCTTGAATTCTTCGCTCAGATGGGTGACTACGCCTTTAATCCCTATAGGTCAATACGCAATGTCGTTTGATAACCTCATCTTGTATTCTCTTCCTGGCTCTATGTGATATTAGGTGTCCAAGAAATATTGTCCATATACAACTGAAGATTGTTTTGTAAAATTGTTTTCATAGAATCAATGGGAATGATATACTGAGTCTGAAGTGGATTCTTTTGTGTGTTGGAAGATTGATTTATTAGTTTGTTTTGTTAACATCGTCGCTGAGAAAACGGTATATCACTCCAGTTTAATCTTACCTAAATCCCTACCGAAATGATGTCTTAATTGGTGTAACGCCGACCCAGTGCAAGATATCCTAAGTCGAAGTTGTTTTGTTCAAAGCTGGAAACAGAATGAGCTTCTGAAATATTTGTTAAGTATCGCGAAATATTTTCATAGAACATAAGATTTGATCAACAACTATGTATATATAAATACATTCTATAAATTGCTGTCTACCTTTCACTACTTATTTTAGATAGTTTTCCTTGTTTATTTTTGTTTTGGTGAAGCGATTAAACATTTTTGTTTTCCACATTCATATTACTACGAATCAATATAATTACAGTTTTCAATAACATGAAATATAATATACAAAATACATACAAAATATCAAATCGACTCAACATAAAATTATAGGGAAATGGTATATATTTTCCCAGCTTTTCTTTTCCTCAGATGCAACAAAAATAAGTATGTGCAGAATAAATATAGAACTATCAGGAAAATTTATCACAAACAATTCAACAATTGTATTGTATATAGAAGACTGAATAAAAACAACTAGCAGTTGTCAAAATGAAATTAATGATTATTTAGAAATACATTTATCTAAGAATGTATGGTATTAGCATTTAAAGAAACTTCGTCTGATATATTTTGTTTACTTGAATTGCTGTGAAGGTGTTGTTTAAAATAACTGTATCACTTATATATTATAAAGACATAAAGTTGTGGTTCTAGTAGCAGTAAAAATACGTAATATCAGATAACTGTTTCTACTTTAGGCACAAGGCCAGCAATTACCCAGTGCATTACTGGTACTTTATTTTATCGACCCCGTAATTAACATTATTAACACGAGCACTAAAGGGCATAATGTTTCAAAGAAGCGATTTATTATTATTTTTAAAGTCCCAACAAGGCGTGAAGCCACTAAGTGTAAGTGACTATGAAGGAGAAATTAAGACGAAAGGAATGAATTTACTTTAGACTTGAAAGAGTTCAGGTCATAAGAAGGGGGAAAACAATGAGATGGAAAGAATTCCAGAGTCTGGCAGTTAGTTCCTTATTCGTGGAACCAAATCAGATGAAGACTCTGTGAGTTTCGAGTTTCGATTCTCGATTGAAGTCACTTTAGCTGAAATTTACCTGCTAGTAGTAGGAAGGTTGCTGATATAACTTCTTGTTAGCCGCCGCTATATTTCGAACATTGCTGTTATAACACTATCGGCAAATTTACTAATGACATTGGCACTGATACTGGATTTGGCAGTTCACTTGTCAACAATCTCTCGTCGATATCTCGCTTCTTAACTGCTATCATACCCAAAGGTTCATAAACAAATTTCAAACAGAATATCAAGGATTTTATGGATGTTAATTCTAAACTATCAATGGCGTGGGGGATTTGAATACCTATCCTCACTCCGGGTTACCCTCCAAAGCATCAGTCATCAATTAGCGATCCAACATATCAAAGTACTCCGAACATGCAATGCAAGTCCGTGGAGAATGATTTAAAATAATAACAACTGCACAAACAAGAATTAGAGTACTGCGTGTGATAGAGAACACGAAATACCTAAAAGAACATACCAGACCTCACAAAACTAAAGGCATTCTAACGATTAACTCTTCCCAGGTTTACACGATACAGTACCAATTTAACATGAAATTACGCAGTAGACTTTCTATACAACAAGTATCCTGCACAATAATCGCTCAATACAATAATATAAAGCATACTCAACAGAAAATGTATTTGCGAACTCGTTACTCTTTCTGGAGTATTTGGAATGGCGTCATAATATTTTCCCAGTTGAATGGACTGGGACAACCTGGAATAAAGTTCATGCTCAAGGATACTATGTGCCGATGGGGATAGATCTCTTGATCATAAAACCTTCAGCCGAATCTACTAAACATATCCTTCATTATGTTTGATTACAGCCAATTTCGCCTACTCTCTCTCTCTCTCTCTCTCTCTCTCTCTATATATATATATATATATATATATATATATATATATATATATAAAGAATTAATATATCTACCGACATATGTATACAGATACATATCTACGCTAGCAGATATAATTGTTCTGCATTCCCCTGCATAGAACTACAACGTTACTAAGACAAAACATATATATCTGCTAGCGTAGGTATGCATCTGTATACATATGTCGGTAGATATATTAATTCTTTATATTCTTCTCCAAATTATTTGTTGTGTAAAATTTGCCAAATTACTACTGTGACTGATAGTAGTGGCTAGGCTCTGTCTTAATATCACCCCACTTCAAGCTGGTTAACCTCAGTGTCACGTGATTAATTCTTTTAAATTTGCCACTTGACCAAGGAGGCAGCGAATTTTTCAGTGCTTAGAATCTAGCCCCGCTCGATTTTTTCGCTTTTTTCCATCCACTGAATTATTGTTATATAGGCTTCCAGTGTCCCCGCATTGCCTGGTGGCTTAGCTGAGAATAGACTCCCTGATGACGTAAGGTTTCTCTACAGGTATTACATAACTGTATTTATCCCCTTACAGAAACTAATTAGTTGGAGTGAAATTTTAGTAAGTAAGTCAATTTTCATAACTTTCTTATTTACGTCTTTCATATATATATATATATATATATATATATATATATATAACAAAGAAATTGTGGTAAGGAACCAGATGGACCATAACGGACCAGAGTACTCAATACTTAGGGTAGTAGAGTGGGAAATAGGAAAAAGTATGACCTGGACGGCAGAGCTCAAGCCGTTTCGACGGCTATTTCTGGACTACAGTGGGCGAAATTGGCTGTAATTAGTCCAGAAATAGCCGTCGAAGCGGCTTGAGCTCTGCCGTCGGGGTCATACTTTTTCCTATATATATATATATATATATATATGGAGACGTATGTGAGGAAGAGAGAACAAGTTAGAAAAATATGCAGTTAAAGAATCAATCCCAGTACTGGTTTGTTACTTTTTTATTGACCTCGTAAACGTAAAAAGCAAAGTTGACTGCAGCGGGGTTTGAACACAAATATTCGAGCCATACGAAGGATTCTATCTGACGTTTTAACTTCTCTACCAATTAGCAACCAAACTCTACAGAACTACACAAAACTTGTCCATTACACAATCATCATAAATAATATAACACTACACAGAATTTATCCACTACCCAATCACAACTCGGTAATATAACACTGCACAGAAGTTATCCATTACACAATCTTCACTAAATTATATGACACTAAAGAGAACTCATCCATTACACAATCACCAGTAAATATAACAATGCTTACAGATTACATAATCTTGGCAATCATTACCACATAAAATAACAGCACAATTTCCCACATAAAAAAGACACTCAATATTACAACATATTCCACATACAATAACAAACACATAAAACATATATTCTGGACAAGCTGCGCTTAGTATATATATATAATACAAGGCACAGCACATACAAATCTACAAAATAACATCCTGACAGTGTTGGTGTTGTGGTGTTGGGTCCCACCGTTTCCCTTGTGTACTAGAGTCTATTTGCTTGAATATAGAACTGCACTACAAAATATACAACATTTTAGAGTGAGTAATTTTAAGCAAGGGTAAAATATATGATATGTAATTGCAAACTAGATTATTTTGAAAGAAATGGAATTAAAGTATGGAAATTGTTTACATGATGGTTCTAATTATGAGGCAATGATCCTAATAAAACTTAATTAATTAATGAGCAATACAAATACAGTATTTAACAAGTATAAGATAAAATATATGTGTTTGTGTGTGTGTGTGTTGATTTGCTCAATATTGGGAGTAAAGCCTCACTGCTTAAGGGCTAGTCTTTTTCATGATCCCAGCGGATAGAATGGTGAGGGAAATGCGCTGGGACAGCTACTCCGGCTTGCGAGGTATCCAACTCCACCTCAATAGCTGTATGTAAGGATGTTGGGTGTGCATCCTAAAAATCCGTTTATATCAGCACGCTACATTCCATACAGAGAGAGGGAGAGACGGCGAGAGAGAGAGAGAGAGAGGGAGAGAGAGAAACAGACACAGAGAGACAAACACAAACACGCACATACACAATTTAACACAATATATATATATATATATATATATATATATATATATATATATATATATATATATAAATGAAAGGTATAGAAAGTATTGTAGTAAGAAGCCAACAGTATTCCAAAAAGAATTAGGATATAGATTTATCCAACAGAATTTAGTGAAATCCAGGGAGAAATCAATAGAGCCTTACCTCATGATAAAATAAAGTTTAAAATACTTATCCCTCAATTTGGGACAACTACAAATGCTCTGTATATATATATATGGGAAGAGATATATTTGATATATCTCATATGAAATCATACAGCCAATTTTCCACACAATACAATTAGTTAGCACCCCGAACGTTTAATTAGGAATATACTCAGGTATTTCCTAATGTTTGTTGAGTGAGTTGGAATTTGGCCGGAGTATCGCTATTAGCTTTCTCCGATTATGTATTTATATATATATATATATATATATATATATATATATATATATATATATATATATATATATATATATATATATATATATATATATATATGTATATATATATATATATATATATATATATATATATATATATATATATATATATATATATATATATATATGTATATATATATATATATATATATATATATATATATATATATATATATATATATATATATGTATGTATGTATGTATATATATAAATATGTATATATATATATGTAAATATACATGTATACTCATATATATATCTATATATATATATATATATATATATATATATATATATATATATATATATATATGTATGTATGTATATATATAAATATGTATATATATATATGTAAATATACATGTATACTCATATATATATATATATATATATATATATATATATATATATATATATATATATAAGCAATGAGTTATGTAATTTGTTGGTTATTTAACAAAATTAGTTTATAACAGATTAGAAGCACTCTACAATATTCCTCTGGAGTATAATATCAAAAGTATTAATAAATGGAAACTATCTTTATAAAATCATATTTATTTTATTATATATATTTCAAGGGTACCAACACTTTTGGTACGATCTCATCAGATAAAATATAAAAGTTGTTTTATAGATAGTGACATATTCAAAACAAGAACTTATCGTGTTAAGTTCTGTTTGAATAATCAAACAGAACTAAGATAAGTTCTTGTTTTGAATATGTCACTATCTATAAAACAACTTTTATATTTTATCTGATGAGAACGTACCAAAAATGTTGGTACCCTTGAAATATATATAATAAGATAAATATGGTTTTATAAAGATAGTTTCCATTTATTAATACTTTTGATATAGTCGCATATATGTTATAGAATGCCGTTAGCTTCTTGCTAAAACAATCTCTATACGTCTCATTTATATATATATATATATATATATATATATATAAATAAAAATAATGAATAAACAAAGAAACAGTTCCTTATATTAAAAAATTCATCATTTTACGATCGTTTCTAGGATATATATGTTAGTGTTGGTATGCATATCCTATAGATCTGTGTAAAATGTTTACAAACTATCAGAGGGAATATACATACCTACACATATATATGCTGTCTTCTACATTATATATGTATATATATATATATATATATATATATATAATGAAGGAGGTGAGTTTTATTGATTGTAGCACAATAAAGCAATGCAAATATCGGATAAGTAGCACTCTACAGTTTGTAGGACTGGAGTATAAATAATATAAGATCAAAAGATGGTTAAAAGAGTTCCAAGTATTTTATTGTGCGCATTTCAAAAATAAATATCATCATGGGATGATATCTGCGTTCTCATCAGATAAAATAGGGATACATGATATGAAGCTTAAAAAACACTTGTGAATAGTGAAGTTATAAATCAACATATGTTGATTTAAAACTTCACTAGTGTTTTTTAAGCTTCATATCATGTATCCCTATTTTATCTGATGAGAACGCAGATATCATCCCATGATGATATCTGTTTTTGAAATGCGCATAATAAAATACTTGGAACTCTTTAAACCATCTTATATTATATATATATATATATATATATATATATATATATATATATATATATATATATATATATATATATATATATATATAAAATAAATGGAAACTATATTTATAAAAGCATATTTATTCTATTATATATATTTCAAGGGCACCAAAAACTTTGGTACGCTTTCATCAGATAAAATACAAAATGCGTTTTATAAATTTTGACATAGCCAAGGAACATTATCAGTTGAATTTTCCTTGGATAGTCACTGATAAGGTATGTTCCTAGGCTATGTCAAAATTTATAAAACACACTTTGTATTTTATCTGATGAAAGCGTACCAAAGTTTTTGGTACCCTTGACATATATATAATAGAATAAATATGGTTTGATAATATAGTTTCCATTTATTTAATATCATTGAATATTTACTACAGAAAGCTGTCGAGTGCTCTGAATCAGTTATAAACATTTATATTTGTTGAATTTCCAACAAATTAAATATCCCTTCTGCTTATATATATATATATATATATATATATATATATATATATATATATATATATATATATATATATATATATATATATATATATATATATATATACATATGTATATATATATATATATACATATATACATATATATATATATATATATATATATATATAAGAATTAGTAAATTTGTATTCCAATGTTACTAAGTAGTTGCATTGGATGGAGTCAACCGACGTCAGAGATTGCTCAACGTATAATAAAGTGTGTTTTAAAATCCGGAGACAATATGGAGAAGAAGTTTATGAAATGGAAATGCGGGTATACAGAATTTATTAGGTAATAATTGTTTCTATAGTGTATGGGTTAACAATACATCGCTATTTGAATAATATAAAAATATTATCATAAACCGAAGGTACACTGTAAGCAAACACACCATGTCGTCAGACCTTTGTATTGGAATGATATGAAAATATTTTATACACTAGATAAAATATAAAGAAGGAGGTAGGAAGAGAAGGGGAAGAGGGAAGTGAGTAAGGTGGAGGGAGTCTTAGGATTTAAGACTGTCAGACTAGTAGAGATTGTAAGGAGAGAATGTTTTGGCAGCAGTTAGCCTAATGAGGCGCGTTAGGGTTGGCGGGGGAAGTAAATTCTTCTAGTGGTGTTGTTCGGACAAAATTTAGTTAAAGGAGTCAAAGTGGTAGAGTGTCACAGACAAGTTATTGGGGCTATTATAGTAGCAGGTTATTTCTAAAGGGGTCCGGAAAACAGTGTTTAGTACTATTATTATAGAAAGCCATATCTTGTGTATAAACATATAAAACAGAAATTTGCAAACGGTAGTGTAAAAAGGTAACATTATATGCATTTAAAAAAAGAAAAAGTCGTTTTCAAACGATAGTTACAGTATAGAGAACGTTCAATTTTGCTGTTCAAAAGTTTGTTTACCGACGTTAAAATGCAGTATATCTCCAAATTGCATAACTTGCAGAATCGATGATTTTGCTTATATGCAGGCGCAGCTGCAATAATTTGCCAATCAAGGGAGAATGCTTGATTGTTCCTCCGGAGCTGCCAGGCTTTATCGGCGAGGGTTGTTACGGAGCGCATTTTCTCGTGCCTGATCGAAGATCGATGTTGGTATAGGCGAGCCTTGAAAGAAGTTGCGGTACATCCGACGTAATACCATTTGTTGGTTCCGGAATTTATTGTACATCGGTAGACAATATTGCGTGCTAGGCACTGGTTATTCAGTGGGCACGTACCTGGTTTGGTGCAGTTACAATTATTTTTATGTTTTGCAGTAGAATCCTGGATAGTTTGGTGGGGTTGTAGTTACGTGTTAGTGCGTTGTATGTTGCTATGCTGGTGCGCGGAGTCATTAGGGATGTACTTATTCAGTATTGCTGAGTTGAGTTTTTTAATTAGTTGTTCTATGTTAGGTGCAGTGGAGTATGAGAGTCTAATGGTGCGCGAGTTAAAGATTTTATAGTATTTATGTGAAGTTGTAAAGTGTTTATTGATTAGTGTATAGAATTGTGAGATAATCTTAGTGCTAATAGAAGAATTGTACACGGGGTTATACCATATGTACTCTCTACTTCTGACTCTATTTGCTGGTTTGAACCTATTAGTATGCCTATTGATGTGTGTGTGTGGTGCAATACTAGTTCGACTTAGATGTGTTTTATTCATAGTACTTATGTGGTTATCGTCTAGATATTCTATTTTCTCGCAGTAACCAGCTTTTCTAAGTGCGTCATTATAATATTCAGCATGCTCGTAGAAGGTCTGCAAATTAGACGATAGTCGGGAGATCCTTATGGATATATTTTTAGGGATAGATTTAATAATGGAATGAGGGTGGTTCGATTTTACATTAACGTACTTGAGATTTTCATTAAGTTTGTGAAATGGCTCTATATTACCGTTATTAAGGTTGAAGGTGACATCCAAGAAGTTGACCACCTTAAGATTGTGTTCGAAGGTAATATTAAGCCCTAGTTCTAAGAAAAGTTTCCTAATGTTTTTACGTCGCCTTTCTAGGTTTTGTTTGTTCATATTCTTGACTAATAGAAGTGTATCGTCGCGGTATATTCCGCCGTGGAGGTCCGTAAATTCGCTCTGGAGTCTATGGGCTATATAGATCCCAACCAGATCCGTGACCTCCGCCGAAACATTAGAACCCATCGTAATGTCGAATTCCGAGGGTCTATCTCTGCGGACCCAATAACTATTTTCAAAGTGCACTACTGTGCGTCTAGCTTCAAGTATAATATTAATTTCCTCGTTTGTGAGGTCCGAGTTAGTCTTAGCGAAAGAGAGGGCCTTATGCAGGGTTTCGGGTGAAATAGAGGAATAGTATTCATCTATATCGAATTGAATAAAAGAAGATTTGTTTTTGTCCCTAATGTTATTGAACCATCTTATTGCCTGATGAGTATTACCCCATAATTTAATATCTACCTTAGCCTTAACTTGGGGGATAATACGATCTAATATGTACTTACTAATTCTACCTATATCGTACTTTGAAGGACATATTAATCTAATTTTAGGGTTAGTATCGAAGTTATCCTTATGGTCCTTCAGATTAAAAGTCGGTGTAGCTGGAGATAGGGGTTACCGTTCTGTCGTCAATTTTCAGTTTCTTAACAATATCACATGCTGCGTTATTAATGTTGGTTAGTGTAGTTGCGTTTGTTTTTTTGTACTTCCTATGTAATTCCTTACGTATAAAATTATTATATGTTTCCACATCCAGGGTGTATAGATTCGATGTTTTGTCTGCCTTTATGATAATTCCTTTGGTATTCCTTAGGTTGTCGAGTAGAGTTTTAATATCTCGTTGCAGTTCGTTTTTCCTTCCGTTTGTAAATTTGATTCCGGTTATCATTTTCATTAAGTCCTGTTCGAAAGAATCCAAAAGAGGGTTAGAGGGTGGGTTTTTGTAGGATTTGAAACCAAACTTATCGTTGTTGGTGTCGGAAGTTTGTGTAATCCTTTTCCTATCGAAGTGGAAGGCCCTCCATCTAATCCGCCGAATAAATTCGTTGGTCCTTTGTATCATACCAAGAATGTATTCTTTTTTACCCTGAATGGGTATGTTTTTTAAGGACATACCACAATGATGTTTTTCCATTTCAGAGACGTAGGTTGATAGGTTGCTCGACTGTAAAGGAGTGTGAAGAATTAGTAAATTTGTATTCCAATGTTACTAAGTAGTTGCATTGGATGGCGTCAACCGACGTCAGAGATTGCTCAACGTATAATAAAGTGTGTTTTAAAATCCGGAGAAAATATGGAGAAGAAGTTTATGAAATGGAAATGCGGGTATACAGAATTTATTAGGTAACAATTGTTTCCTAATAAATTCTGTATACCCGCATTTCCATTTCATAAACTTCTTCTCTCTCTCTCTCTCTCTCTATATATATATATATATATATATGACAACGTCATCAAGGAAAACAACACGGAGCAACAATGATTGAATATTCGTTTGACACTTGATGTAGTTGGAAAATTATCATAACGTTTTGAATGTCATTTCGTCGTCGGGAGATAGAATAAAAGGGACCAGGAAGGGCGTTTGAGAAAGAGCAGAAACAAAAGGGAGATATACGAGAGTCGACAGACAAAGAAAACTGGAGTACGTAGATAGGAAAAAAGGTGTTATCGTCAGTCAGCATTTTTGACAATATACTGTGATTCCTTTCATGAGTAATAGCGTCGTTCGAAATTGACCGTTACTTATTTGATTAAGCTAACAACGATAACATGCAAAGTCCGCCTTGGTGGAAAAATCTATGATCGGTAGTGCATAGTTTCAATCTATAGATTTCTCTTTTATGGACCTAACTCGCTTTCGCTGCTCCAGTCATGTTAGTATGATTCAGACTCTGTAAGGGTATGGACCTTCATGCCAATTGCAAAGTATGGTGATATCTATATGGATTTTTACGTTTTGATTCATGATGTTAAAAGCGAGAAATTTCTGTCAGGTCCGGGTTTTCGGGTTGGTGTGACATTTTCTTAGGAACTGTTCAGTACGAGAATCACAACTCGTTACTTCTTGTCATGTTACTAGTTATCTTAGTCGTCGGAACTTTCTTTAAGAGCAAGCCACATATCGAAATGATTGGAAAAAAGAACAAAGACAAAAATAGGAAAAGATCTTTGAACAATAACAACAACAATGATAATAATGATTTCTACTATAGGCACAAGGCCAGCAATTACTGGTACTTTATTTTATCGACCCCGTAAGGATGAAAGGCAAAATTAACCTCGGCGGGATTTGAATCTAGATCATAAAGGGCCGTAACTCTATGCTGCAAAGCATGGCGTCAGACCCTCTATCGATACTGCCAATCCACCGCCAATCCACCGCCAAACAACAATGATAATAATGAGAATAATAATAATAAACTAAATCTTCTAGACATATCGTAATAGGTATTTTGAATGCAAAGTCACTCCTTACTCTTTGCATCTGTTATATGATTATATTACGAACGCATTTTCTTTTTATTGTTGATATAAACTATGCAGATTTAGGTAAAAGCAAATAACGAATCATATTTACCGGCAATTGCAAGGCAATAATGGTGTGTAATAGCGAAGACTTTACAAGAACAAGGTAAATATATAGGAATCAATGATAGAGTGGGCAAATATTCACAGCTGATTTTTGCTTTAAATCTGTGTTTTGTTTTACTTCTTGAAACAGTCCAACTCAATCACCTGAAAACAAGTATTTGAAATGGATTACTGGAAACCAAATAACTATTTAGATAGGTTATAATTTTTTCCCAATTGTGTAACGTTAAACTCAATGCTGGGTGTGCTGAAAGTATGAAGCGGTCCAATAATCTTTGGTTAAATTTTCAATTAGCTGTGTTGTTGCCCTCGAGTTGAACGTTGTCTAGACAGAGCAACATTATCAAATCACATTGTGTCACTTCAATATACATAGCGTGAAAAATCTAATATCAATAAAAAGAACTAAACTAAAACTAAGCTAAATACATACAACAACAACCATGACAAGAACAAAATGAAGTCCAAAAGAATCCAAATAAAAAGGATAGTAAAGAAAAAAAGTTTAATTTCCTGTAAAAAGGATATTGCTTAATTGAAAATATATGTTTGCCAAGAAACGATATTTATAAAGTTAAAAGTTGTTATTGCGATTCTGCTGCGCTAGCTAAAGTTTACATCTGTTTACATAGAGGTACAGTTACCTTATTGTTCATTCATCATTATCAACATCACCTATAGTACGTGTGATATACAATTAGTTTAAAGTATAGTTTTCTCATTTGAAAATAGAATTAGAAAAAAGAATTGAGATATACATATAGAGACATACAGAGGCACTTACACACATCGATACACACACACACACACACACACACACACACACACACACACACACACACACACACATACATACATACATACATACATACATACATACATACATACATACATATATACATATATATATATATATATACATATATATATGTATATTTATTAAAATAACAGATTAAAGTTTAAGCAAAGAATCGCTGCTTTCACCCTTAACGGGATCTTCTGAAACTAACAAAGTCAATCTGTAAACGCAGAACTGGATATTTCAAAAAACGTTGCAACCGGAGGAAGACAGGAAGACGATACTTTGGTTCATGGTGACGTTCGCTGGCAAAGAACGGGAAAAAACGAATAATACGTCATTAATAGGAGCGGTGAAAAACAATTACGTGCAAGGACAGAACCACGTTTATGGTATAAAAGAGGTCGTAGACTAATGTTCTCTAAGTGGTGCATAGAGACGTTCTCTGGCAATGAACGAAAAAACGAAGATAATAAGTCATATATGGAGCGTGGAGAACAATAGCGTGCAAAGACAAAACCACGTAAATGGTATAGCAGAAGTCGTAGACTAAAATTCTAACTAGGAGACCGAATGAATCTCCGCTACAGAGTTAAGAACAAAGTAAATAAATACAGTACAAAAGTAATAGGAACAAATAAATACATACACGTAAACAGAAACGTACATACACAAGCATACGCAAAACCTTACCATAGGTATACAAAACCACGCACATATAAATATGTGTATGTGTGTATGCTTGTGTACAAATAAATAAATAATTATATAAATGTATATAAGTAAATAAATACGTATATAACAAGCGCACACACATACCTACAAATAAATACATGAAGGTTCGGAGACGTAAGTCAACTAAAACAAGAAGTACACATATACACACACCCACCATACGTACGAACCTGCATACTCACGCAGACGCAAAACTCCCATATACACATAACCAAGCCCTAAATACCAGAATATGTAAAAATTATACGCCAAAACAGTCAAATATACGTACGAGAAGGTATACATACCTTCACAAAACATACGGGTAATATATACTTACCTATGCAAATAAGTAAAGGAATAAACAAAACATATACTTAGCTCCCACATCAAGACGTAAATATCCACGTATAGATCGTGCTATCCGTTAGGGTATAACGTAGGGCTGTAATACAGGAAAGTTTTGTGCAATTTATGTTTACAAGCCGAAATTGCCTCAGATTTTTTGTTTAGGATGTGGTCTGTGGCGTAGAGTATTTCCAGGGCCTCAGCGGCGCAGAGGTCACATGGTCTTTTATTTCCGTTATACGATCTAGCCCTAGCTAGGATCTCCCAGTGTAACTTATATTGGGTGTGGTTGTCTTTTAGACTCCAGATATAAGCTGAAAGTGACGTCATATTCTTTCTTAGAGGGTAACGAAAAGAATGGGTATGCATGTAAAGACGCTGCTTGAAACTATTGGCGGTTAACCCTATGTAGGCCCTACGGGACGTGGGTGTTACAACCTTACATTTGTAGACAATGTTACTAGAGAGGCATTTCCCGGATAGGGGACAATCAGCCCGATTCCTACAATTACAGTTAGTACTAACTACAGGGTTGCACGTGTTCCTACGGCTAGGTAGTTTAGCTAAATTTGAAGCTGTGATGTTATGTGCAAGGTTAGGAGTCGTTGAGTAAGAAATTTTAATAGTGTTTCTATTAAAAATTTTACTATATTTATGTGTAGGGGGAAAATACTTCGTAATAAGGGAAAGAAAGATCTTAGCTAATGGTGTGGTCACCTCCATATTATATGGTGGGTTAAACCAACAAATGCGACGGGATCTATTTCTTCTAGGTCTATTCTCGTACTCTGTATATGCTACCTTATCGACAAATCCACTTCGAGCAAGAGCTTCATTGTAATAAGTGGAATGGTCGTTGAAAATGCGCTCGTTGGTGGAAAGACGGGAAAGCCTCAACGAAACGTTTTTACCAGGTTCTTGGTTATGCTGGCAGGATGGTTGGAATGCTTACTTATGTAATTAAGCGTATCATTCGGCTTTCTATACGGGTAATGCAACCCATTCAATAAATTGAGGGTAACGTCGAGGTAATTAACGACCGAGAGATTGGCCTCAACCTGTATAGAGAGGTTGAAGCCTTTAAAGAAGGCTGTGAGTTCTTTTCTGAATCTGTCGCAAGCACGAGGTCCGCACTTAGTCATGGTCAAAAGGCCATCGTCACGGTACAAACCACCGCCCGCGTTGGGGAATTCGTCCTTGATAGAGAAAAGAAGGAAAAGGCCAATAAGATCAGTAACCTCCGCAGAGTCACTGGCGCCCATACTCACGTCGAATGGGGTACTATTGGATTTTTTAATCCAAATAGAATCGTCGAAATTAATCACCGACTTTCGGGCATTAAGGATGACATCAACTTCGAAATCCTTAACCACTGTGAGTTTGTACTGTATTTATTTACTTTGTTCTTAACTCTGTAGCGGAGATTCATTCGGTCTCCTAGTTAGAATTTTAGTCTACGACTTCTGCTATACCATTTACGTGGTTTTGTCTTTGCACGCTATTGTTCTCCACGCTCCATATATGACTTATTATCTTCGTTTTTCCGTTCATTGCCAGAGAACGTCTCTATGCACCACTTAGAGAACATTAGTCTACGACCTCTTTTATACCATAAACGTGGTTCTGTCCTTGCACGTAATTGTTTTTCACCGCTCCTATTAATGACGTATTATTCGTTTTTTCCCGTTCTTTGCCAGCGAACGTCACCATGAACCAAAGTATCGTCTTCCTGTCTTCCTCCGGTTGCAACGTTTTTTGAAATATCCAGTTCTGCGTTTACAGATTGACTTTGTTAGTTTCAGAAGATCCCGTTAAGGGTGAAAGCAGCGATTCTTTGCTTAAACTTTAATCTGTTATTTTAATAAATATTTGCTCTTCGGTTCTTATATATTTGATATATATTTTCCTTATCGAGCCCTCTCTGGATTTAGTCTTCAATTTTATTATTATTACATATATATATATATATATATATATATATATATATATATATATATATGTAGGTAGGTAGGTATAGCGCAACTCACGTCCGTGGGGCGAGTTTGAGTATAATTATTAAGACCAGTTACTACAACAGTGCTATACCAGGTTCGGTCCATTTTCATCGGCACAGGTTGAACAAGCTGGTCTTCAGGGCTAATCAAACGTACGTACCTGATATGGTGCCATTGTAGTAACTGGCCTTAATAATTATATATATATATACGTTTCCTACCTATTTCTATCTATCGTTGTTAGGGTTATAAACTACGGCCACATACACCTGGTGTCATACTCTCTTAACTTTGTATTTACTCTCGACGAAAATGTATTAACTTTTCGATCTATCAAATGTTTTGTGATCACCTCAAAGAATTCTATTGGTATCTTCAACTCTACTGTGGCTACATCTTCGACTTATACATCTCAATGAATGGATAAAATATACAGAACAAATATCACTTTGAGAAGTAATTCTACATATTAAACTTATGCCAAAATCTCAATTTAGGTGAGTATAAGTTAGGCAGACTAAAATACGTTAGTCTAACTCATATAATCGTCTCACTACCATGGTTTCAAAAGCAAAAGAAAAAATACTAGCCTTTTCAAATCATTGGAATAACCAATATTGGAAAAAAACATGTTTTATCGTCAGGGGAGGATTCTTTGGAACAAGATGATATTTATCAGAAAGTATACAGACCATTTTGTTGTCAAAATCGCATGCTGTCCAACACATTGCTTTGATGAACTACTAAATGTAGAAATCTGTCTATATATATATCAGGACAATGCGACAGGTTTATAATGACGCTAAAAACCATCTAAATCAACACTACAATGTGGTTCCGACAACGAAATGATTGCAGTATCCGGCTGTAAAAAACAATTGAAAAAAAGAAACGTCGAGAGTACGTTTCAATGGATACGCCAAGGACACGACAATTAATGTAGTGTTGGTGATTTAGACAATAAGCTCATCCTGTCGACTCTGAAACGAATGCACGACAACCTCTTTCGTGTTGGTGGACGATAACATACACACAATACAAATTGTGGAGTACGGGGACGTAAAAAACAAGATGCAGGCTTCTGGCCCACTAGAGAGGTCAATAGTTCCACTTGAGTAGTGACTTGGTCACTGACGGGCCAACCAACCCTTACTAGCAGGGTAAAATGGACGTTAAATAAGGTTGATGATGATGATGATATGCATTTTCAGTTTATTTGTGGCTGGAGTGAGGAAGGGGAAAAGTTAATTCAGACTAGAATTCTTACAACAAAAGCGAGTCTTCTAAACTCAATCGTGGCGTAGGTGTGCTGTTATACTATGCAACGTATGTATATATGTATTTTATTTGTTTCGCGTGCATATGATAAGCTTGATTCTCTCTATGCGTGTATGTACTTAAAGGTACGTGTATGTGTGCATGTGTGTGAACGTGTATATGTGTAAGTGGGAATTAAGTAAAATATTAAAGACAAATTGAAATGATATAAACATATTTTCAAAATTCATAGAAATACAATTCAGCTGACTCTTTTGTTTAATCTAAATAGTATATTAAGTTCAATATCTGTATGCTAATCTTATATTTAAACATTAATTTTATATTTGTATATTAGTCTTATATTCATATACTAATTTTATATTTGGAGCTTAAATTTGTATATTTATGGATGTGACAAAATGCCACTAAGATTTATCAGTTTTTCTTATAATTACTTGCAATTGTAAAATATTTCTATTGGGAAGAAATGGCAGAAGGTATCCATCAACTGAAAAGTAAAGTACATCTTTGCGAACAAATTACATTGTATTAAGAAATCTATGTTAATAAAGACCTGGCTCACGTCTATGCGCTCTGATTTAATATACTGCCGACGCCAACGTAGATTCTTTATCTGTTTAGGGGTCGATAAAATATAGTAGCTGTCTATAGCAGTGGATTAGTGAAATTGTGAGAAAAAGGAAGTGTTTTACCTAATAGTTTCCGGCTCTTATCTTCCTGAGTTCAAATCCCGCTTTGGTCTGCTTGGATGATAAACTTAATCTGTCTCTCTGTTTAGCACAACCTCTTCGTCCTTATTACCTTTAGTGGAGTTTACTACACTGCAACTATTCAGGTCAAGACTCGGTTGGAAGATACCTTTATCTTTCTCTACCCTCATAATGGCGTTACAGAAAATGGCTATGGGTGCTGCCCCTCCCTCACTGATACATCACTGAAACAAATATTAAATAACAGTATGCAACCCTACACATTCACCACGTTTACATAGAACAAAGTGGATAATATGAATGTAGATAGGGAGATGTTATTGCGCGAAATTTGAATTTTCTGACTTCTTAAATTAAAGCAGGTATTCGACGACAAAATATCCGTTTTACTATCGTTCAAGATGCAAGTACTGGTTAAAAGGTTTTCTTTTTAAGTTATTATTAGAATAGGTTCTTCGATAAATATCTATGTGGCATTTTCAGAATCATGGAATAGGAAAAGCGCAATCACTGGTTAACTCTCTATAATAATGTTATGGCCTGTTGTATAATAAAAACAAGCCCATAAAATTGTATGCCACAGCTGCTGTTTTCTACAGAAGTGGGTAAGGAAGGTATCTTTAAGCCGGAGAATTTATGTAAATCCTTTTAACATTAGCCCAGATGTCAGATAGCAATGTTAAGCGGGGTGAGGGTTAAATCGACCACCTAACTACGCCATACCGGAAAAAAGAACGCAAAGCATCTCATCCTACAGTCTAACAATTCTGTCATAAATCATTTATTTTATCGTCCCCGAAATGATGAAAACCTAAGTTAACCTTGGCGGGGTTGGAACTGAAAGTGCAGAGAACCAGATCAAATTAGCACAAGACAAATTGGAGAGCGTAGCTTTGCTGTAACATGCCGAATGAATCCAAATACAATTATAGAGAAACCCATATATTTTGAGGTAGAGAAGGATAAATCCTTAAACATGAAATAATTTTGACACAAAGCCTTTATGATTTAATGTTAAATGGATCAAAATATGTAAATGCTTGGAATATAAGGTAGCTAAAGCAGAAGCTGTGACAAGAAAATATATTTGTCGAATGCGTACTTTATTGCAATGTATGTTTCTAACTTTCGGACATATATCATTCACACTAGAAATATTCAACAGAAGCAGAATCTTGCTTTAGCTAGTGTTAATGGATGATTGATTAAGTAAAGATAATAAAATGTATATTTGTTGACACAAAAAGAGGATCTCTGTTCAGCTGTATTTGATAAATTTAGAAACTTATCATAATGAATGATGGTTGAAAACCAACAGTGTGTTAACAATGTGTTATCTGTTCTTAGATATATTTTATCAACGGGTCGTTGATATATGAGAAGCACGTACAAATTTAGGAACCGATGAATCTCCGTCGGTTTCAACGATGGATATTCCAGTTGCTCAAATAACGGAACAACCTGCTCATGAAATTAATGTGTAAGAGGCTCAAGATTCCACAAACACGTTTACACTCAAAATAATTCTCGGGGAGAACCAGTGTAAGGTCGTGTGTGACAATCCTGACCCTTTCTATAACATGTACAGTCCATCTTGCGAGCTTCAAAACAGTTTCTGTCTACAAAATTTCAATCACAATGCCTGTAAAGTCTCGAGGCAATGTTATATGCCACGCAATGAGATTCATCTTAATGATTCCGAAAGGAACCTCTTAACCATTCGGTAATGTTGAGTTCACTCGTAAATAATAACTGAAAGAAAAAAACATGTGCGAAGATTTAAAATTTAATGCGACGTTTCATTTTTCAGTAACACTTTCAAGAAAACATTCGTTAATTTCACTGAATGCTGACCTCTAATCAATTAAGCGTCGAATAGTTTATTGACTGCAGGAATTAGATTCTCAGTTGTTATTCAGTATCATTCAAATAACTTTATATATGAATGACATTGAAATATATTCGATCTGAAAACCAATAATGAAAGTTTTAAAACTTTTGATTTCGTAATTCTGTAATGGAGCTTTCATAAGAGACAGTAAGTCTACTTTGCTTGTCTTAGAAATTTCAGGTTGCTTTGAGTTTGAATTTGGAATTATAAAAGACCACTTATGTCAACTATTCTCCCAGAAGCAAATATGGAACAAATAAATAAAGAAATATTATTATTTTTATTATTCTTTGAGTCTCAGTCATTGATTATTATTATTATTATTATTATTACAGCTGCATTTATCTTGCTTTATGTTCATACGAGTTATCACCAAGTCACAACCAGTGACCTCAAGAGACAACAAGGTCCGCCATGTTCAAGAAAGAACATACATACTCACACATGCATCTTTAGTGTTTAAACTTGTGATGTACTTATATTGACAGAATCTTCCTTAGTATATGGGCAGAGTTCATTAGTACTATCTTTTGTATTTCTCCTATACGCGGGTTTCCTGGGATTTGCGATAAGTAATCATTAGACCCCTTAGGTATCATTCCTAGAGCGCCTACAACCACTGGTATTGTTTTAGTTCTCAATTTCCACATTTTTCCAATTTCTATCTCCAGGTCCTTATACTTGCTCAATTTTTCAAATGTTTTTATAGATACATTCTTGTCTATTGGAACGGACATATCAATTAGCAAGCATACCCTCTTTTTAAAGTCCTTCAGTATTATATCAGGTCTATTTGCATCTATTTTTCGGTCTGTTTGGATGCTAAAGTTCCACAAGATTGAGATGTGATCTTTTTCAAGTATGGGAGGTGGTTGATGCTCCCACCAATTCTTTTGATGGGGCAGGTCAAAATGCTTACACATTATCCAATGTATGTATTGTGCAGCTCTGTCATGCCTGTTTAGGTATTCGGTTGGAGCTATAGGACTGCACATTGAAATTATATGGTCAATGGTCTCTGGTTGTTTTTTACATACACGGCATAATGGGCTGCATCCATTTTTTATTATGTTGGCTTGGTAATTTTTTGTTGGCAGACACTGATCTTGTGCTGATATAATCAGTCCTTCAGTCTCCGATTTCAGTCCAGAGGATGCCAACCACTGATGGGTTAAAGTTTTGTCAACATCAGGATTGTTAGCTCGTTCTGGATATTTTCAATACAGAGGCTTTTCTTGCCATTTCTTAGCCAGTTTCTGTAGCAGTTCTTTCTTTGCAGTTACTTTTACCTGCTTTGCTTTTTCTGTGTTTTCCATTTCAGCAGTAAATGGGACTTCTGAAATGTGTAGTCCATTACTGTATCTTTGTGCATCTTTTGTAATGGAGTATGATCTTTTGATGCTTTCGTGTTTCAAAACGAGTTTGATCATCCAATCACGTGATTCCCTTAGATATGTAGATAATCCAATTGTTGCAGTTTTCAACGCAATGTCTAACTGGATTAACCCACGTCCTCCTTCTTTCCTAGGGAGATATATTCTATCTGTATCTGCCTTAGGGTGATGCATTCTGTGCATGGTTAAGAATTTTCGAATTTTTGTATCGAGCCTACGGATCTCTGTGCTTGACCAGTTGATGACATTGTAACTGTAGGTTACTACTGGTATGGCAAGCGTGTTTATGGCATCGATCCTATTCCTTGCATTCAATTCCGTTCTTAAGATTGCTCTTACTCTGCGGTAACATTCCTTCCTTATCCTTTCCCTCATTGTCGAGTGCTTGATTCCGTCTCCTTCACAAACACCTAGATATTTGTAAGTTTCCACTTGATCAAGTTCTCTTATCACATTCCCTCGATCAAGATTAATGTCTGAACTTTTCAGCAGCTTTCCTCTGGTGAACGTTGTTTTGGTGCATTTATCTAGTCCAAACTCCATTTTAATGTCATCACTGAACTGCTCCACAGTGGATAATAGCCCTTGCAATTGTTCATTATTTTTTGCAAATAGTTTCAGGTCATCCATGTAGAACAAGTGATTAATGGTTTTGTCATAGACTCTATATCCATGTTTTGTTTCATTGAGCATTTTACTTAATGGTATAAGTGCGATGCAGAATAAAAGTGGTGATAAAGAGTCACCCTGAAAAATTCCACAATTAATATTAACTTCTCCAGCTTCCAGTGATTTTGTTTCACTATTCATAAGGAGTGTCGTTTTCCATATCTTCATACTGAATGACAAAAATCTCCTGACAACGGGGGATATTTTGAAAATCTCTAAACATTTTTCAATCCAACTGTGTGGCAAACTATCGAATGATTTTTTATAATCTATCCAAGCAATTGATAGGTTTTTGTGTCTATTTTGACAAACTTCCAGTATCATTTTGTTAACCAAAAGCTGACCCTTACAGCCATATGAGCCTCGTTTACACCCTTTCTGCTCAACGGGAAATAGGTCATTTGTTATCAGGTGGTCATATGTATATTCAGTTAGGACTGATGTTAAAATTTTATACATTGTGGTCAAGCAAGTTATCGGTCTGTAATTTTTGGGATTGTTTGTCTCATCATTCTTCGGAAGAAGGAATGTAATGCCGTTAACTAGCCATGATGGTATCTTTTCTGGCTCCTTAACTATTTCATTGTAAATTTGGGCTAACAGCTCATGAGACTCTGTGAAGGCATTTATCCAAAAATTTTGTATTTTGTCTTTTCCTGGGGATTTCCATTTACTGGTTTTTCTTAGAGCCAAACGCAACTGTTCAACTGTTATATTTTCCCATATTTGTTCCTCAAGGTGAGCTGTATCTTTCATTTGTCTGTCTATCCATGGGGCATGTATATTATGAACTTTTTCTTCGGCCCAGATCTTTTCCCAGATATCTTGCACTTCCTCCTTGGGTGGTATTGATTTAGCAGTTATTGTTGACTTACCAATTTTTCTGTAGAAGTTTCTTTGGTTGGGTTTGAACATATTATTGTCCTTATAGAATCTAGATCGTTTTTCAAAACGCCTTATACGAGCAGCTTTGGCCGACACTTTTTGCTTGATTATTTCTATCATCATGTCTATGTCACTTGTTGGTTTTATACTGTACTTTCTTTTCAATTTTCTAAGTTTAGTTTGTTTAACATGTTCACCTACTTTATAGTTTTTTAAAATTTCTATGTCAGATCGGAGAAGGTTTATTTGGCGATTGATGTTCTCTTGCCAAGTAGATTTCTTGTGGGAATTCCTTTATTTTTTCATCTTCACTCCACATAAGTGAGTGGTGACTTTAGCCAATGCATAATAGAGATGATTTAAATCAGTAATGTTTAGTGTGTTTGTGATGATAATGTTTTTGATAATTATGTTAGTCTTGTGTATTATCTTTTGGTTCTGTTTGGAGTTCTGGATCTTAGGGAAGGTGTCTCGTTTCCCCATGTCAGATTCTTTCATTTTCATCCATTCGATCATAATTTCATCCTTCAAGTTAGCAAGTTCATTCTCATTCATTTCTTTATCATTTACGATCTCATTGTTTTCATTTGGAGTTTCATCTTGAGCATGCACTCCCTCCACTTTTTCGATCCTTTCTTTAATTTGTTCTGTTGTCAGTGATTCCGCCCCAACCCTGGGATTCGAAGTGTTACAATTTACCTCGTTTTCACTGACACATGTTTCATTTTCCCTTCGCTGACTTTGTGCTTGATCTGATCAATTTCTATATCAGTTAGTAACTTTTTTTTTTACAATACTTCTTCGTATATTGACTAGTTTGTTACTGTCAATATAGCCTCTGTTTTCGGGATGTTTCTTTTTCCATTTGATATATGTCTGTTCTGTATTCGATGTATTTGATGGGTAGTACATCGCAGTGTAGAAAGCCTCAAGGACTTCTTTATTATCTTCCCTTGACCATTTTTCTCTCTTTTTCTTTGGATTTCTTGGTGGTGAGCATGGAGGGCCAATAGTAGGAGTATTCCGGTTATGGGAGGTCTCCAGCTCCAAAGTGATGGGAAGGTTTGAACCATTAGCTGATTTTTCGACCCCAGTCTGGTTCCTCTCTGAGGGACGCAGCCCTTTTTTACCCGGGTGACGGCCGATCCGGTATGAGATTTTATCATTAGAAATTTACTTTATTTTGTCGCGTTTTATCCTTATCCGCCAAGGGGTAATCATTTCGTGTTACCACTTCTAGAACGAGTGTCAACCAAGACTAGAGGGGTCGTTCTCCCCTAGAGACACGGCTATTCCCCGCCGGCCGCCATCCCGGTATTTCTTGGTCGCGGGGTTTTCTTTTTTGTTGTTTTTTAAATTGTTATTATCATGAGTGGTTCCTTAATGTGAGCATTGCGTGGTTTAAGAATGAAATTATTAATAATTGTCTCCACTCCAGACACAAGGCCAGCAATTACCCAGTGCATTACAATAATACAATATACATTTTGCTGAAGTTGCCTGTTATTGTTGTTGGCTATGTCGGTGGTGGTGCTGGGGCTTTTTATATTGTTGGTGGGGAAGGGGGAGCCAGCAGTGCCATAGTTGCGGACGTTTGGCCGGTGGCCTGGTCACTAAGTCAATCTATTTATATCTTTTGCTAGCCTCTCCCTTGTCTAGTGATACCGCCACCTTCCCCTTTCTTAAGTTAACAGAAGGTAATGGGGAATAGTGGTGGTAGCAATGACGGAGTGGTGGCGGCGGTGATGGGATAGTGGTGGCGGCGGTGGCGTTGTCGTTACTGAGTTTTGTTGAATAGACTGTATTTTTGTTTGATCTGTAGTATCTATGCGTTTGTGTCGCGTATGTTTAATATATGTGTTGACATATTCTCTTAATATTGGAATTAACATTTTGTTAAAACTTGAAACAATAATAATAGTAATTATTATTATGATGCTGGGATTGGTGGTGGTGGTGGTGGTGGTGAAATTGCCGTTATCTGGCTGTTGTATTTAGTGTACACAGCGGGGTGATGGGGTAGGTAGTGTATCTAGTTTCTGGTGTTGGTGAAATTGCTGTTATTTGGCTGTTCTATATAGTATAGACAGAGGGGGTTTTCTTCCATTTATAACCATTTTCTTTTTTGAATATAAAATGTATAATACAAAATTGAATATTTGAGCGATATAACAATATATTATGGATCTGAATTTTTATGAGACTTGATTCCGTGCTTTATGCATCATTTGTACTGGCCAGGTCACTAAGTCAATCTATTTATATCTTTTGCTAGCCTCTCCCTTGTCTAGTGATACCGCCACCTTCCCCTTTCTTAAGTTAACAGGGGAATAGTGGTGGTAGCAATGATGGATGGAGTGGTGGCGGCGGTGGCGTTGTCGTTACTGAGTTTTTTTTTTATATGTAGTATCTATGCGTTTGTGTCGCGTATGTTTAATATCTGTGTTGAATAGACTAGTTTTGTTTGATCTGTAGTATCTATGCGTTTGTCCCGCGTATGTTTAATATATGCGTTGGGATATTCCTGTAAAATTGGAATTAAACATTCTGTTAAAACTTGAGACAATAATAATAGTAATTATTATTATGATGCTGGGATTGGTGGTGGTGGTGGTGAAATTGCCGTTATCTGGCTGTTATATTTAGTGTACACAGTGGGGTGATGGGGTAGGTGGTGTATCAAGTTTCTGGTGTTGGTGAAATTGCTGTTATTTGGCTGTTCTATATAGTGTAGACAGAGGGAGTTTTCTTCCATTTATAACCATTTTCTTTTTTGAATATAAAATATATAATACAAAATTGAATATTTGAGCGATATAACAATATATTATGGATCCGAAATTTTATGAGACTTGATTCGGTGGTTTATGCATTATTTGTACTAAGAACTGTTATTTCACAATTGATTTAAATATGTTAAAAATCAAAAACTTAGGGGAGCGATTTCATGACCTTCTACCACCACGTGCTTCTTCTTCTTCTTCTTCTTCTTCTTCTTCTTCTTCTTCTTCTTCTTCTTCTTCTTCTTCTTCTTCTTCTTCTTCTTCTTCTTCTTCTTCTTCTTCTTCTTCTTCTTCTTATTATTATTATTATTATTATTATTATTGTTATTGTTATTCCTTGAATCTCAGTCATTGATGTTGGTTAACTGGAAAGTCCGTTGGATTGAATATCAAGCCACTACCTGCAGCCTCAGATATTCAGGACGTATCGGAGGGTTCTTGCCGTTCCAAGCAAGCATGCCTTTTGAAGCGTTCCAAAAAGCGTGAAGGGGCCGATTTTCTTTAACCATCCCTGGAAACCTTTGGAGATAGTCCCCAGTGCGCCTATGACAATCGGGATCACTTTGACTTCATGGCAGTTCCAAATCCTTTTCACCTCCCACTTTAGGTCCTGGTATCGGTTAATTTTCTCCCTCTCCTTCTCTTGCACTCTCGTGTCGAACGGGCAGGCCACATCCACAATCAGGCACGATCTTTTTTCTTTGTCCACAACCACCAGGTCAGGTCTATTGTGTTCCAGTTTTTTGTCCGTCTGTATCCTAAAATCCCACAGCACCTTCACCTGACTGTTCTCCATCACCGCCTCTGGCCTATGCTCATACCATTTCTCAGAATGTGGTAGATTGTTTACTTTGCACAGGTGCCAGTGGATCACCCTGCCCATCACATCGTGTCTCCAGCCCTTATAGTGGGTCTGGGCTAGGTGTTTACACTCGGACACAATGTGAGCCACAGTCTCCTCTCTCTCTCCACAGATCCTGCACAGTGGGCTAGCCTCCTCCTTGTAGATATGGTGCTTCAACCACTTCGTTTTGAGGGCCTGCTCCTGCGCAGCCATTAGCATTCCTTCTGTAGCCTTTTTGAGGTCTCCTCTTCTCAACCAGTTCCATGTCTGTGGATCTCTAAATTCAGTTTTCTCAAAGAAGGTACTATGAAGGGATTTTCCCTTAAGGCTGCTCTTCCTCCTTGATGTTATTTCCTCCTTGGGTATCCCCTGGCCTACTGTCCCCTCCTTCAGTACAGCTTTGAGCATTGGCTCCTTACTATAGGTCACGTATTTGTATAGGTTGTTTTTCTCCATCTGAACACAGTCCTCTATGCTGATAAGACCTCTTCCACCCTCAGATCTCCTTAGGTAGAGTCTATCGACATCACTCCTCTTGTGGAACATGTTGTAGATAGTCAATAGCTTCCTAGTCTTCCTATCCATTTCTTTTTGTTCAGCAACATTCCATCTCAGAATTCCCGCACTGTACCTAATAATAGACACAGCTCGGGAATTTACTGCGCTTATGGCATTTCTGCTGTTCAGATGTGACTTCAATACGCTCCTTACTCTCCGAATGTATTCAGTTCTTAACAATTCCTTCATTTTTTTGTTCTTTATGCCATCAGCCTCCAGAACGCCCAAATACTTGTATCCTTCCTCAGAGTCAATTTCCTTTATCATCTCACCTGTTGGTATCTGGATCCCGTTACTTCTGCTCAACCTACCCCTCCTCATCACAATGACTCCACATTTACCAATACCAAACTGCATACATATATCACTGCTGAAAATACGGACAGTGTCAACAAGCACATCCAACTCCTTCTCACTTTTCCCGAAGAGCTTAAGATCGTCCATGAAGAGGAGGTGATTGATGGTAAGCTCTCCCCTTCCCAACTTGTATCCTGCTCTCACTTTTCGCAGCATAATGGTCAAGGGCATCAGGGCAAGGACAAACAACAGAGGGGACAGGCTATCTCCCTGGAAGATACCTCTCTTGATCTTCACGCTTCCCAAGGATACTCCAGTTGATGTCAACTCTGTCTCCCAGGACCCCATACTCCTGCCCAGCAACTGTCTGATGTTATCTGCCACCCTGAAGATCTCCAGGCTTTTGGTGATCCAGGAATGAGGCACCATGTCAAATGCCTTTCTGTAGTCTATCCATCCCATGGCAAGATCAGTGTGTCTCCTCCTGCAATTCCCCATTACCATCTTATCAATAAGCAACTGGTCCTTTGTACCACGTGACTTCTTTCGGCATCCTTTCTGTTCGTCCGGCAACAAGTTGTTTGTGTGGAGGTGATGGTAGATTTCCTCAGACACAATGCTCGTCAACAGTTTCCACATTACGGGCAGACATGTGATAGGTCTATAGTTGGTAACATCATTACCCTTGATTCGGTCTTTCATTATCAGAACTGTGGTACCTTTTGTCAACCACTCTGGCACCTCACCCGACACCAAGCAGTCATTGAACATGGCCGTCAGCTTCGGGTGGAGGGATGTTAAATGTTTAATCCAATACCCCTGCACACCATCTGGGCCTGGTGATTTCCAGTTGGTTAGTTTTTTGGCTTGCCCCTTAAGAGTTTCAACTGTGATACTCAAATCAGTCTGTTGCTGTGCCTGCTCACCGATCTCCCTCTGTACTGTCTCAATCCACCCTGCCTGGGCATTGTGTCTAACATCCTGCTCCCATATTCCTCTCCAGAATGTTTTAGCTTGTTCCGCCCCAGGGATCAAGTCGTTGCCTCTTTCTTTCCCCTCAAGCTGTCCAAACAGCATCTTCTGGTTGTTGTCGAACATGACTCTGTTCTCGTATCGCCTGATTTTGGCACTCTTTGCTACAATGCGTTGCTTCAATTCCTCTATGATAATATTTAGCTTTTTACTCCTAGTTTTGTATTTTATTTCCAGTCTATTTTTAGTGCCTATGTTTTTTAGTGTCCCATTCAGTAGTGACTCAAGCTTTCCTATGTCATTTCTCATTTCCCCGATTTGCCCACTCAGTCGCTTCTTCCACCACGGCTCTGCTCTTTCTTGTCTGTTGTTTCCTCTCGCTTTTATACCAAGTAGTTTCCTCACCGTATTTGCTGTTGCTTTGAGGATATTGTTGCACTGGTGAAGACTCCTCGCCTCAAGGTATGGGATGACTTTGTTTACCTTAGCTGTTGTTTCTTTTAACTTTTTCCTGTCTACAAATCTTAGGTTCATAGGTCTCCCACTATCATTGTTCAACTCATCTACCACTAAATTTAGGATGTCAACCGAATCTTGTCCTATCCCGTCAGCATTCATCTCCTCAGTGGCCGTATCTCTGTTCCAGGTATTATTTATCTCAGTATTCAGATCATTGTCTGCTTCGGGTGGTTCCTCCGTTCTCAGGACCTCCTCACCTTCATTTCCCGCCGGCTCGCTTGTCTGGCATACTACACCCGCCATCTCCAAGCCATTCTCTCTGCTCAGTTCCTCCAGTTCCAGCTCGCTTATCCACCCATTAGTTCTTATTACCCGAGCCTGCCCGGCCAATTTTTGTTCATCTAATTTAAATAAACCAATCTCGTTCCAGATGTTATGCATCCGTCTCCTGTAGCCCCTCTCCTTGGGGTTACTTTTCAGGTAGCATTGCATAACAGTTCTATTCAATTCTTTCGTCCAGTTGGTTCTGGCCCCTTTCCTTCTTCTTCTTCCTCCAACATCAGCAGTATTTGGTTGACAGTCAGGTTCCTGCTGCTGAGCCAGGGGGCACCTGTTGGGTGAGAGTCTGTCACATGACGTTCTAGTCTCCATTTCACCGTTATTCGAACTGTTTATGTTCGATATTTAAACACTCTTATCGAGGATTGGCGAATGTATGTTTACATAGCCATCTGTGGATCCGCCATCCCACTTGGCCCTTGTGTGGCATTATCACCACGCTGTATACGGACACACATAAACAAACAAACACACGGGCAGAAAGGGCCCCAAAAATGAATAAGCATAAGTTTCATTGTAATGTAGTATTCGAATGTCTGACTTAGTTTTTGTTTTTTAAGTTTTACTTTTTCCCCCCTCTTCTCTGTCCGTCCGCCTGCTTCTCTCTTCATTCTTATTTTCTTTACGTTTTTGGGGTTTCTTTTTTTGTTTTTGTTTTTCTCTGTTTTTCTCGTTTTTTACTGTTGTTGCTGTGCTGCTTTTGTTGTTTGTTTTTTCTTTTTTCTTTTGAGTCTATCTATATATTTTGATGCCTTCCTCTTTGTTAGTAGTAGGAATTCTATAATGTGGAAGTGGTAGCCAGCAGAGACTGGCGGCGTTGGCGATACTGAGACAGTGGTGGTGGTGATGTCGATACCGAGGCAGTGGTGGCGGTGATGCGACCGTATTACTGTAGTGATGGTGCTGTAGCGGTGGCAGCAGCAGTGAAGGAGTCAGGGGGTGGTGGCGGCGGTGATGGGATAGTGGTGGTAATGATGGCCGTAGTGAGCGGTGGCGGTGAAGGTGAAAATGCTGTTGTGTTTAGTGTACACAGATGATGGGGTGGGTGGTGTATCTAGTTTCTGGTGTTGGTGAGTTTCGCTGTCCTATATAGTGTAGCCAGAGGAGAGGAGGGGGGGGGGGTTCTTCTTCTTCCATTTATAGCCATTTTATTTTTTTTGGGGTATACAGTGTACAATACAAAGTTGAATATTTGAATATTTGAGCCGTATTACTGTAGTGATGTAGCTGTAGCGGTGGCAGCAGCGGTGAAGGAGTCAAGGGGTGGTGGCGGCGGTGATGGGATAGTGGTGATAATGATGGCCGTAGTGAGCGGTGGCGGTGAAGGTGAAAATGCTGTTGTGTTTAGTGTACACAGATGATGGGGTGGGTGGTGTATCTAGTTTCTGGTGTTGGTGAGTTTAGCTGTCCTATATAGTGTAGCCAGAGGAGAGGAGGGGGGGGGTTCTTCTTCTTCCATTTATAGCCATTTTTTTTTGGATATACAGTGTACAATACAAAGTTGAATATTTGAATATTTGAGCCTTATAACAATATATTTTGGGTCCGAATTTTTTGGGGGCTCAAGCCGGGTGCTTTACGTAGCATTTGTACTAAGAGTTGTTATTTCACAAATGATTTAAATATGTTAAAAATTCAAAACTTACGGGAGCGATTTCATGACCTCCGTCACCTCGTGCGTCTTCTTCTTCTTCTTCTTATTATTATTATTATTGAATGCCATGGTTGACGGAGGCTCGGCTCTGTAAGTATAGTAATTTTTAACCGTTAAAACAATTGTAAATTGTTTAAAACTTGAACCAAATTGTTGATAAAGACACCCTCCTCCTCGTGAGAGGGGTCTTTCTGTCCGTTATTTGGCCCTTCGGGGTTAAATAACCAGTTATTGGGGTTTTGTACCCAATATTCATTTTAAACAAAAAACAACATGGCTACGAAAAAGAAATTTCATACGTCACTCCCACTCATTCCGTCTTCTTCTTTCTCAATCATCACTACAGCAGAGAGAAGATTGTCTCTCTCCCTCCCTTCTTTAAATGTGTCTCTCTCCCTCCCTTCTCTTTCGCAAGTGACGAAAGAAAAGAAAAGTCTCGTGCAAAGCGTGCAAGGTTTCTCCACGACGACGACGACAGCCACGAAACAGGTGTGCGGGAAATACGAAAACCCAGTTCATTCGTCTGACGTCAGGAATAATAGCAGTAGCAGCCGTAATAACAACAGCAACAGTGACAATGAAAACAACAGTAGCAGCCGCAACAGCATCACCAGCAGCATAAACAACAACAGCATTAGCAGCAGCAACACCAACAACAACCACAGCAACAGCGGCGGAGGCAGTAGTCGTAGTACCTGCAGCAACAACAAAAGTACCAGCAGCTCTGACGACAACAACAACAGCAGAGAAAAACCAATCTCATTTGCAGGTATTGCGAAAAACTTGGAAACAATCCTCATAACAAATGAGGAATTAGAGGAAGCGAAGAAGATGGTGACAAAGAACGGACACCGAGCAATCTGCAAGGCAGCGGAAAAATTTTTCAAAACCCAAGAGCACTGTACGGTCACGTACCGTACAGTAAGTACAAAATCCCGTAGGGTGGAAAGAGCCACAGAGGCCCAAATACAAAAAGCCTTGGGGTCTGTGTGGCAGCGGAAAACGCACATCACCCGAGGCAAAAAATATGCCACCGTAGACGTACTTTTTGCCACACCCCAGGAGGCAAAGGCCCAATCAGTAGTGACCCTAAGGAGCGAGGAAATGGTGTTGGTGCCCTCCTACTGCGGGCAAAAAATTGTGAGGGTCAAACTGACCCACGTCCCCCCCGGAATGACCCCTTCTTGGCTGGCCGCGTCTGTCCTAATCGGAATCGAGGACAAAACAACTGTACTGCAAGTACAGAAAAAAGTAAGAGAAGATTGGGTCGGCTCCTCCATTGAGATGCTAATCCAAACCAACCAGGAGTGCATCGAAGCTATCCCGGATGTGATAGACTTCGATAACGGCACTCAACTGCCCATAAGTGTTGAGGGCAAACGCCCGAAATGCTTTCGCTGTGGATCGAAGACTCACCTCAGGGCCTTCTGCAACGAGAAGACCCTGAGAAAGGAGAAAACCCCCCTCCTTCCGAATCCGGCTCCACGGCTACCAGCAACAGGACAAGCGGCAACCAGGAACGATAGGCCCGTGGCACCCATACCCACGCCACGGAAATCAAAAACAGCAGCAGCAGTGGAAATACTAACAACAACAACAGCAATACCAAATGCAGCTGCAACAGAGACTCCAGTGCAAACATCACCAACAACAACAAGTGAAAGAGTGGAGCTGGTACCCCTCCCCGACCTCACAGAATCAGACATGGAGTGTGAGGTGGGAGAGAGATGGCAAAAGGTCGTAAGAAGGCACAAACGCAGAAGCAGCGCATCGTCGCCTTTGAAAAGGGAGGAAAGAAATGAGAAAAGGGTAAAGTCTACTGCAAAGAGACCCACAGCAGCAACAACACCAACACCATCACCACCCACACTAGCGCCACCATCACCACCGGCGACAACCCCACCGCCAACAACACCTTCAACACCACCACCACAAGCACCAACATCGCAAACACAACAACAAAACACACACACCCAGCAACAACGACAAGAAAATAGCAGAACCACACCCCACCCCCAGAAAAACAAATGCACGGCAATAAATACACACAACAAGAAACTAATGACTTACATAATTGAACACACAGACATTTCACAACAGGACTACATAATACCAGCACCAATCAAAACGCCAACTAACATAAGACTGCTAAAAATAGCACAGAAACAATACACAAATATTAAAACGAAATTCCCCAACGCAGTTGGTGATTTCAGGGACCTAGGAGGAACCATCAATCGAAGAGTATACTCAGACATTCTCTTAGAAGAGCCGACGACCAGCCGAAGGGACGATTCAACGGTCCCTTCACCAGACGATCAAGTGAAAAGGGATGTAAAAACCATCCCTCCTCTACGAAAAGTACGGTAAGTGGTCTTTCCCATCTTTTCCACTCTATTTTAAACATGACCTCACTCAGAATAGGCAGCATAAATGCGCGTGGCTTGGGGTCGTCATGGAAGCAGGGTCACCTGCTCAACGACCTCAGGTCACTAAACATAGATGTAGTGGCCATCAGCGAGACCAGAATCTCCGAAGCACGGGCCTTCGCACCGATCTTCGGCGGCTACGATGTGTACGCATCTCCCAGCCGTCCTGGATCCGGTGGAGGAGTTGCTGTACTTTTTCGGAGAGGTTTGGATCTCGCCATACGGGCCATCTTCCTGGACCCAGAGGGTAAGCTGGTGGTGCTGGACGTGACCAGCGGAGACGGGCAAGCTTTCAGGCTAGTGGCCGTCTATGCCCCGACAGGAGCAGGGCGGCCTGATTTCTTCCGGCGTCTGGAGACCTTTCTTGGAACGTCCCGCTCTTTAGTGTTAGTGGGCGACTGGAACGGGATCTTAGATGCACGCTGGGACTGTGTGGGATTAGCGGATAGAGGTGGAGGGTGCAAGAGCCTCACCAACCTGCTCAGGCGTTTTGAACTGTCTGACAGGTACCGATTGGATTTCCCGAATGTGCCAATGTGGACTTGGACAAACCGCATAGGGTCATCCAGATCATATCTAGATAGAGTATTTTGTAGGGAAATAGATAGGTCTAGCATAGGCTGTCCACAATTCAAGATAGTCAGCTACACGGACCACAAATTCGTGACCTGTGTGCTTGACTTAGATAGGCTTCATAGACGAGGACCCGGCTACTGGAAGCTAAACGCGTCCTTACCAGCGCGCAAGGCCTACAGAGACCGGATTAGCGAACTAGTTAAGCGGGCGTTGACGGGGGCCATCGTCAACAACAAGTGGTGGTTTGCTCTGAAAAGAGCGATTAGAATAGAATCGATTAGGTTTAGTAAGGCTTTAGCAATAGAGAAAAATAGAGCAGAGGGAGAACTAGTTAGAAAATTAGACGAGGCGCTTAGCAAAGGCATTGCGACCGACGTGCTTGCGGCGAAATTGGCCCTTGACTAATTCTTCAATGCAAAGCACGAAGGCTGCGTTGTCAGAGCTAGGGTGCGTGCTCTCAGACACGAGGGGACGAAAGCCGTTCAATGGGCCCGAGTGGCGGAGGCGCGTCGTGGCAACAAAGCCACGATCCGGTCTTTGGTGGACCACGACGGGCGCATGCTACTCGATCCCGGGCAAATGTGTGAAGCTTTTCAGCGACACTTCGCTCAGCTGTTCGGGGGCAGCGGGGGGCCGGGTAGAGGGATGGACTTTAGTGTCTACCTCGACGGACTGCCGCGGCTCTCGGCCACTGAGGCGAAGTGTTGCGAAAAGCCGATAACAGCCGCTGAAGTACGGGAGGCAATGACTGGCTGCACAAGGGGTAAATCGCCTGGTTTGGATGGTCTGCCCTATGAACTTTACGTACAGATGCCAGACTTGTTCGGAGGCCTCTTGGCGGACGTCTACTGCAACTGGCAACAGAACGGGAGAATTCCCAGTTCTGTGAGCCGAGGAGCGGTGGCACTGCTGAGAAAGGATCCGAACAAGGGGGATAACATAGACAATTTCCGGCCCATAACTCTGCTAAACACAGAGTTTAAGATTTTGGCCAAGGTGCTAGCAAAGAGGTTGGCGCTTGTCGTTGGTGGTCTGGTGGGAGAGGCGCAGACATGCGCCATTCCCGACAGATCCATCCACGACAACCTCCACCTCATGCGATACATCGTAGAGAGGGTAGCTAGGGAACCTGGCACGGGTGGGTCCTTGATCAATTTAGATCAGTCGAAAGCTTTCGATAGGGTCGACCATCGTTACCTAGCGGCAGTCCTGAGGGCGGCTGGCTTTGGGCCCGTCTTCAGAGGCTGGATCGCTGCCATGCACAGCGACATCTGCTCTGTGGTGAGAGTGAACGGTCACCTGTCGGAACCGTTCAACATCATGCGCTCGGTCCGCCAAGAATGTCCCCTCTCGTCCCTCTTGTACGTATTAACTCTCGAGCCATTACTGCACAAACTGGAGACGTTGAGGGGAGTCCCGCGCGAACTAGGATGCGGAAGATCCGTGTCAGCATATGCGGACGATGTCACCGTAGTGGTGTCGAACGCCAAACACATCGAGGCGATCGGCACTACACTAAGAGAATACGAAGCGGTGACAGGAGCAATGATCAACCAGGAAAAGTCAGTGGGCCTGCAGCTCGGCACCTGGAGAGGCAGGTCCATGCCGTCCAACAGCGTCGTCGGGCACTGGACGGACGGACCGGTTAAATTGCTAGGGGTCTGGTTCGGTCCGGACCTCCAGACGGACAAAAACTGGGACGAGGTGACGAGCAGGGTGGCTTCTCTCACCCAGAAATGGGCGGAGAGGAAGCTATCCCTGAAAGGTCGAGCGGAGGTGGCTAACGCGTACATCGCGTCTGTCATCTGCTACCGCCTAACCGTCGTACCTTGTCCTAAGCCTCGCCTGACTGCGCTGGAGCGTTTGCTCTTTCGCTTTTTGTGGAAGGGACGTGCTCCGATGGTCAGGCGGTCCATCTGTTGTCAACACCCGCTACGTGGAGGGCTGGGCATGCCGTGGCTGATGATGCGCAGGCACGCGCTCAGGCTACGACATCTCCACCTCTTCCTCGACGGTGATCAGGTGTGGTCGCCGTTTGCTAGACGCGTTTTTCCCCAGCTCGTTTCCTTGACGGAGCTGCAGTCCTGGGTCAAGCGAAGACCGAGAGGGAGCGCCTGGAGACTGGAATGTCTTCAGGCGCTCACAGCCCTCGACCAATCGGGCAATGTGATCGGTGGAAACTCCACCTCGGCGTTCTATAGAGGATTAGTGGAGGGGAAGAGCGACGACGTACTTGGGGAAACTCTAGGCGTCGACGAAAATCAACTAGCCAATCTCTTCGGAAGAACTTTCGGGCCAGGGCCTATGGACAACTTCCAGAAATCTCTGGCCTGGCAGTGCTACCGAGGAGCCTTGCCAGTTCGGGATAAACTCTACAGGCATGGAGGTGCCGTCAGCCGGGCATGTCCGAGATGCGCGCAGGGCGACGAAACCGTCCTGCACGCACTCGTCCAGTGTCCGAAAATTGCTGACTTGTGGGTTTATGTCGAACACCTGCTGTCGCGTTTAGGACGGATCCAGCTATCATCTGAGTCTATCGTGAGGATTGCCCCGCCCTCCTCCTTTAGCCGGGAAGGGCAGGCAGTTTTTATCTGTCTGGTGGCCATGGCGAAAGAGATAGTATGGTGGACACGTTTGAAAGGTCTGAAGACGAGCACTTACCTCTTCGGTGATGCTCTGATTGACTTTTTCAAATTTCATTTGAAAAGGAAAATCAGAGTAGAGAAGGAAGTGCTCTCTTCCCAGCATTTTGTTGAAAGATGGGTGAGAGAAGCAAGAATGGCCCGAGTGAATGGGCCGACTCTGAGTATATATCTGTAAACTAAAGGTGGAAAACTGGGAGAGGGCACTTGCCTTGGGGGTCAGGGTCATTGTGGCTTTTTACTGGGCTTTCTCCACAAATGTCCCTCCGAAGTCTCCCCCCTATTGGGGAATTTTTCATTGTTATTTTCATTGTTATTTTTGTTACATCCTCTGTTTTTGTTTTTTTACACGCAGAAATGCCCATTTGTACCGTCCTGCATTGTCCTGCACTGTCCTTAATGTCTACTTTATGTAAACCCTTGTCGTTAATAAAGAAATCATTATTATTATTATTATTATTATTATTATTATTATTATTGGCGACCTACGTAGTAAATCGTATCATCGTGAGCTCCGCAAAGGTTTGTTATTTTCAGTTATTTAAAATTGCCATTTATGGAAAATTTTTATTGTTAACTATATATAAGTGCACATACATTGATTTCTGAAAAGGACCCTCAAAATTATTGGGGCCTTGATCCCAAAATTTAAACTTTTTATAATTATCAAACAAAAAAATTTTTATTTAAAAAATAATGGATGACTCAGATTCACTCCTTCCTCACAATCCAACACCTCACACCGACACCACCATTTTAAACATTGATACGTTTGCCAACACTGGAATTGTAAGCAGTAGCAATATTTTAAATTTGTCTCAGTCAGACGTTCATTTCCCGCCATTACCAATGACTGCAGGTGTTAAAGCCGCCACTACCACCACCACCACCACCGTGACAACCCCCCCCCCACCCACCACCATAGCGACAACAGAAACAAAAGAAAAAAAAATTAACTCATGATATCGAAATGAATTCAACCAAAATAAACTATTCCATACCGAACACCACTGACGCCACCACCACCACAACTGAAACTAAAATTAACAATAGCAAAAATAACGATAATAACAACAGCAACAATGAAATTAAGAAAACTACCCTGAGTTTTGCCAGAGTAGCAAAAGCCTGCGAAGCGATTCAGGTAACTCAGGAAGAATTAGACGAAGCCAAAGGAATGGTAAAGAAAGATGGGTACAGGGTCAGCCTCACCCCCACCTAATAAAATGGAGCAACGTTGCCTATGCACCGTGTCTTATCGGACAATAAACATAAAATTGCGCCGAGTGGAACGGGCATCTGAGTCCCAAATCCAAAAAGCTTTGGGACATGTGTGGGCAAAAAAAACCCTCATCAGACGTGGGCAGAAGTATGGAACCCTGGACGTGTTCTTTGAAACACCACAGGAGGCCAGAGAACACTCTATGGCCCCATTAAGAAGTGACGACTTCACACTCATCCCAAGCTATTGTGGCAAGAGACTTGTGAAGATCAGGGTGACCCACGTTCCACCGGCATCGAGGCCAACACCAAAATAATAGAAATACCAAAAGAAAAGCAGGAGAACTGGTCCGGATCTGGGATGCAGTTCCTGATCCAAGCGGACTATAAAAGCATTGAAGAGATCCCAGAGGTAATAGGCCTCACTGACGGCAGCCACCTCACCGTAATCGTTGAGGGCAGAAGACCTAGGTGTGTCGTTTGTGGTGAAGGAACCCACCTAAGGGCTTTCTGCCCTCAGGCTAAAAGGTTGAGGTCACCTCTCTTACCCACCCCAGTGACTCAACCATCAACACCACCAGCAGCAGAAATAGCAGCAACAACTGTAGCAGCAACAACAGAAGCAACTGTAACAGCAACAACCCCAGCAACAGTAGCAAAACCAACACCACCACCACCCAACGCCCCAGAACTAGCACTAACGCCTACACCATCCACCACGCCACAACCAAAACCAACGCCTGTGGAGGATTTTCTACTCCCCGGCTTATCGCAACTGGAGACAGATTGTGACGACGAGGAGTGGGAAACGGTATCACGAAAAAAGAAAAAAAAAAGAAACCAAAAAAGAAAAAATTCTCTTCCTTCCCCCTCAAAAAACAAAATACAGAGGGAAACAAATAAACTAAGAAACAAAAAAGTTAGGACAGATATGCCACCATCCACACCAGCATCACCAACCCCATCAACCCAAACACCAACACCATCACCATCATTAACCCCAACACCACCATCACCTACACCACAAAAGTCACCAAAATGCGAAACAAACGCAACAAACCCACAACAAACGCAAACAAAACAAAACAACCAAAACGATAGACACTACACAGCATTAAATTTGAACAACAAGCAATTATTACACTACATCCAACACAACACCAGCATCACAGAAAAAGACTACACAACAACCCCAAAATTCACACCACCTCCACACATACAAATCACTCGCATCACACAGAAAACGTACATGACACTAAAAAAAAAATTCCCCAAAGACATCGGAGACTTCCGACAAGCACTCTCCAGGAGGATTTATAAGGACATCCTTCCTGAGGAGGCCACAAGCTGTGAAAAGGATGGAAAAACCGTCCTTCCTCTACGAGAAGTAAGGTAAGTGGTCTTTCCCATCTTTTCCACTCCTTTTCAACATGACCTCACTCAGAATAGGCAGCATAAATGCGCGTGGCTTGGGGTCGTCATGGATGCAGGGCCACCTGCTCAACGACCTCAGGTCACTAAACATAGATGTAGTGGCCATCAGCGAGACCAGAATCTCCGAAGCACAGGCTTTCGCACCGATCTTCGGCGGCTACGATGTGTACGCATCTCCCAGCCGTCCGGGATCGGGGGGGGGGGAGGAGTTGCTGTGCTTTTTCGGAGAGGTTTGGATCTTGCCATACGGGCCATCTTCCTGGACCCAGAAGGTAAGTTGGTGGTGCTGGACGTGACCAGCGGAGACGGGTAAGCTTTCAGGTTAGTGGCCGTCTATGCCCCGACAGGAGCAGGGCGGCCTGATTTCTTCCGGCGTCTGGAGACCTTTCTTGGAACGTCCCGCTCTTTAGTGTTAGTGGGCGACTGGAACGGGATCTTAGATGCACGCTGGGATTGTGTGGTATTAGTGGATAGGGAAGGAGGGTGCAAGAGTCTCACCAACCTGCTCAGACGTTTTGAACTGTCTGACAGGTACCGAATGGATTTCCCGAATGTACCAATGTGGACTTGGACAAATCGCATAGGGTCATCCAGATCATATCTAGATAGAGTATTTTGTAGGGAAATAGATAGGTCTAGCATAGGCTGTCCACAATTCAAGATAGTCAGCTACACGGACCACAAATTCGTGATCTGATAGGCTCCATAGACGAGGACCCGGCTACTGGAAGCTAAACGCGTCCTTACCAGCGCGCAAGGCCTACAGAGACCGGATTAGCGAACTAGTTAAGCGGGCGTTGACGGGGGCCATCGTCAACAACAAATGGTGGTTTGCTCTGAAAAGAGCAATTAGAATAGAGTCCATTAGGTTTAGTAAGACTTTAGCAATAGAGAAAAATAGAGCAGAGGGAGAATTAGTTAGAAAATTAGATGAGGCGCTTAGCAAAGGCATCGCGACCGACGTACTTGCGGCGAAATTGGCCCTTGACAAATTCTTCAATGCAAAGCACGAAGGCTGCGTTGTCAGAGCTAGGGTGCGTGCTCTCAGACACGAGGGGACAAAAGCCGTTCAATGGGCCCGAGTGGCGGAGGCGCGTCGTGGCAACAAAGCCACGATCCGGTCTTTGGTGGACCGGATCGAGGGATGGACTTTAGTGTCTACCTCGACGGACTGCCGCGGCTTTCGGCCACTGAGGCGGAGTGTTGCGAAAAGCCGATAACAACCGCTGAAGTACGGGATGCAATGACTAGTTGCACAAGGGGTAAATCGCCTGGTTTGGATGGTCTGCCCTATGAACTTTACGTACAAATGCCAAACTTGTTCGGAGGCCTCTTGGCGGACGTCTACTGCAACTGGCAACAGAACGGGAGAATTCCCAGCTCTGTGAGCCGAGGAGCGGTGGCGCTGCTGAGAAAGGATCCGAACAAGGGGGATAACATAGATAATTTTAGGCCCATAACTCTGCTAAACAAGATTTTGGCCAAGGTGCTAGCAAAGAGGTTGGCGCTTGTCGTTGGTGGTCTGATGGGAGAGGCACAGACATGCGCCATTCCCGACAGATCCATCCACGACAACCTCCACCTCATGCGATACATCGTAGAGAGGGTAGCTAGGGAACCTGGCACTGGTGGGTCTTGGATCAATTTAGATCAGTCGAAAGCCTTCGATAGGGTCGACCATCGTTACCTAGCGGCAGTCCTGAGGGCGGCTGGCTTTGGGCCCGTCTTCAGAGGCTGGATCGCTGCCATGCACAGCGACATCTGCTCTGTAATGAGAGTGAACGGTCACCTTTCGGAACCGTTCAACATCATGCGCTCGGTCCGCCAAGGATGTCCCCTCTCGTCCCTATTGTACGTATTGACTCTCGAGCCATTACTGCACAAACGGGAGACGTTGAGGGGGGTCCCGCGCGAACTAGGATGCGGCAGATCCGTGTCAGTATATGCCGACGATGTCACCGTAGTGGTGTCGAACGCCAAACACATCGAGGCGATCGGCACTACACTAAGAGAATACGAAGCGGTGACAGGAGCAATGATCAACCAGGAAAAGTCAGTGGGCCTGCAGCTCGGCACCTGGAGAGGCAGGTCCATGCCGTCCAACAGTGTCGTCGGGCGCTGGACGGACGGACCGGTTAAATTGCTAGGGGTCTGGTTCGGTCCAGACCTCCAGACGGACAAAAACTGGGACGAGGTGACGAGCAGGGTGGCTTCTCTAACCCAGAAATGGGCCGAGAGGAAGCTATCCCTGAAAGGTCGAGCGGAGGTGGCGAATGCGTACATCGCATCCGTCATCTACTACCGCCTGACCGTCATATCTTGTCCTAAGCCTCGCCTGACTGCGCTGGAGCGTTTGCTCTTCCGCTTCTTGTGGAAGGGACGCGCTCCGATGGTCAGGCGGTCCATCTGCTGTCAACACCCGCTACGTGGAGGGCTGGGCATGCCGTGCCTGATGATGCGCAGACACGCGCTCAGGCTACGACATCTCCACCTCTTCCCCGACGGTGATCAGGTGTGGTCGCCGTTTGCTAGACACGTTTTTCCCCAGCTCGTCTCCTTGACGGAGCTGCAGTCCTGGGTCAAGCGAAGACCGAGAGGGAGCGCTTGGGGACGGGAATGTCTTCAGGCGCTCACAGCCCTCGACCAATCGGGCAATGTGATCGGTGGAAACTCCAACTTGGCGTTCTATAGGGGATTAGTGGAGGGGAAGAGCGACGACGTACTTGGAGAAACTCTAGGCGTCGACGAAAATAAACTAGCCAATCTCTTCGGAAGGACTTTCGGGCCGGGGCCTATGGACAACTACCAGAAATCCCTGGCCTGGCAGTGCTACCGAGGAGCTTTGCCAGTTTTGGATAAACTCTACAGGCATGGAGGTGCCGTCAGCCGGGCATGTCCGAGATGCGCGCAGGGCGACGAAACCGTCCTGCACGCACTCGTCCAGTGTCCGAGCATTGCTGACTTGTGGGTTTATGTCGAACACCTGCTGTCACGTGTAAGACGGATCCAGCTATCAGCTGAGTCCATCGTGAGGATTGCCCCGCCCCCTTCCTTTAGCCGGGAAGGGCAGGCAGTTTTTATCTGTCTGGTGGCCATGGCGAAAGAGATAGTATGGTGGACACGTTTGAAAGGGCTGAAGACGAGCACTTACCTCTTCGGTGATGCCCTGATTAACTTTTTCAAATTTCATTTGAAAAGGAAAATCAGGGTAGAGAGGGAAGTGCTCTCTTCCCAGCATTTTGTTGAAAGATGGGTGAGAGAAGCAAGTATGGCCCGAATGAATGGGCCTTCTCTGAGTATGTGTCTGTAAATTAAAGGTGGAAAACTGGGAGAGGGCACTTGCCCTGGTGGTCAGGGCCACTGTGGTCTTTTAATGGGCTTTCTCCACAAATGTCCCTCCGAAGTCTCCCCCCTATTGGGGAAGTTTTCTTTGTTATTTTATTTCATCCTCTGTTTTTTTTACACGCAGAAATGCCCATTTGTACCGTCCTGTATTGTCCTGTACTGTCCTTAATGTCTACTTTATGTAAACCCTTGTGGTTAATAAAGAAAACATTATTATTATTATTATTATTATTATTATTATTATTATTGAATGCTATGGTTGACGGAGGCTCGGCTCTGTAAGGTATTGTAAATTTTGAACACTATAACAATTGTAAATTGTTTAAAACTTTAACGAACTTGTAGACAAAAACACCCTCCTCCTCGTGAGAGGGGTCTTTCTGTCCGCTATTTGGCCCTTCGGGGTTAAATAACAGCTTATTGGGATTTTGTACCCAATATTTATTTTAAACAAAAAAAAAACAACATGGCTACGAAAAAGAAATTTCATAGGTCACTCCCACTCATTCCATCTTCTTCTTCCTCAATCATCACTACAGCAGAGAGAAGATTGTCTCTCTCCCTCCCTTCTTTAAATGTGTCTCTCTCCCTCCCTTCTCTTTCGCAAGCGACGAAAGAAAAGAAAAGTCTCGTGCAAAGCGTGCAAGGTTTCTCCACGACGACGACGACAGCGACGAAACACGTGTGCGGGAAATACGAAAATCCAGTTCATTCGTCTGACGTCAGGAATAATAGCAGTAGCAGCCGTAATAACAACAGCAACAGTGACAATGAAAACAACAGTAGCAGCCGCAACAGCATCACCAGCAGCATAAACAACAACAGCATTAGCAGCAGCAACACCAACAACAACCACAGCAACAGCGGCGTAGGCAGTAGTCGTAGTACCTGCAGCAACAACAAAAGTACCAGCAGCTCTGACGACAACAACAACAGCAGCAAAGAAAAACCAATCTCATTTGCAGGTATTGCGAAAAACTTGGAAACAATCCTCATAACAAATGAGGAATTAGAGGAAACGAAGAAGATGGTGACAACGACTGGACACCGAGCAATCTGCAAGGCAGCGGAAAATTTTTTCGAAACCCAACAGCACTGTACGGTCACGTACCGTACAGTAAGTACAAAATCCCGTAGGGTGGAAAGAGCCACAGAGGCTCAAATACAAAAACCCTTGGGGTCTGTGTGGCAGCGGAAAACGCACATCACCCGAGGCAAAAAATATGCCACCGTAGACGTACTTTTTGCCACACCCCAGGAGGCAAAGGCCCAATCCGTAGTGACCCTAAGGAGCGAGGACATGGTGTTGGTGCCCTCCTACTGCGGGCAAAAAATTGTGAGGGTCAAACTGACCCCCCCCCCCCGGGATGGCCCCTTCTTGGCTGGCCGCGTCTGTCCTCGTCGGAATCGAGGACAAAACAACTGTACTGCAAGTACAGAAAAAAGTAAGAGAAGATTGGGTCGGCACCTCCATTGAGATGCTAATCCAAACCAACCAGGAGTGCATCGAAGCTATCCCGGATGTGATAGACTTCGATAACGGCACTCAACTGCCCATAAGTGTTGAGGGAAAACGCCCGAAATGCTTTCGCTGTGGATCGAAGACTCACCTCAGGGCCTTCTGCAACGAGAAGACCATGAGAAAGGAGAAAACCCCCCTCCTTCCGAAACCGGCTCCACGGCTACCAGCAACAGGACAAGCGGCAACCAGGAACGATAGGTCCGTGGCACCCATACCCACGCCACGGAAATCAAAAACAGCAGCAGCAGTGGAAATATTAACAACAACAACAGCAATACCAAATGCAGCTGCAACAGAGACTCCAGTGCAAACATCACCAACAACAACAAGTGAAAGAGTGGAGCTGGTACCCCTCCCCGACCTCACAGAATCAGACATGGAGTGTGAGGTGGGAGAGAGATGGCAAAAGGTCGTAAGAAGGCACAAACGCAGAAGCAGCGCATCGTCGCCTTTGAAAAGGGAGGAAAGAAATGAGAAAAGGGTAAAGTCTACTGCAAAGAGACCCACAGCAGCAACACCACCAACACCATCACCACCCACACTAGCACCACCATCACCACCGGCGACAACCCCACCGCCAACAACACCTTCAACACCACCACCACAAGCACCAACATCGCAAACACAACAACAAAACACACACACCCAGCAACAACGACAAGAAAATAGCAGAACCACACCCCACCCCCAGAAAAACAAATGCACGGCAATAAATACACACAACAAGAAACTAATGACTTACATAATTGAACACACAAACATTTCACAGCACGACTACATAATACCAGCACCAATCAAAACGCCAACTAACATAAGACTGCTAAAAATAGCACAGAAACAATACACAAACATTAAAACGAAATTCCCCAACGCAGTTGGTGATTTCAGGGACCTAGGAGGAACTTTCAATCGAAGAGTATATTCAGACATTCTCATAGAAGAGCCGACGACCAGCCGAAGAGACGATTCAACGGTCCCTTCACCAGACGATCAAGTGAAAAGGGATGTAAAAACCATCCCTCCTCTACGAAAAGTACGGTAAGTGGTCTTTCCCATCTTTTCCACTCTATTTTAAACATGACCTCACTCAGAATAGGCAGCATAAATGCGCGTGGCTTGGGGTCGTCATGGAAGCAGGGTCACCTGCTCAACGACCTAAGGTCACTAAACATAGATGTAGTGGCCATCAGCGAGACCAGAATCTCCGAAGCACGGGCCTTCGCACCGATCTTCGGCGGCTACGATGTGTACGCATCTCCCAGCCGTCCGGGATCGGGGGGAGGAGTTGCTGTGCTTTTTCGGAGAGGTTTGGATCTCGCCATACGGGCCATCTTCCTGGACCCAGAGGGTAAGCTGGTGGTGCTGGACGTGACCAGCGGAGACGGGCAAGCTTTCAGGCTAGTGGCCGTCTATGCCCCGACAGGAGCAGGGCGGCCTGATTTCTTCCGGCGTCTGGAGACCTTTCTTGGAATGTCCCGCTCTTTAGTGTTAGTGGGCGACTGGAACGGGATCTTAGATGCACGCTGGGACTGTGTGGGATTAGCGGATAGGGGTGGAGGGTGCAAGAGCCTCACCAACCTGCTCAGGCGTTTTGAACTGTCTGACAGGTACCGATTGGATTTCCCGAATGTGCCAATGGGAACTTGGACAAATCGCATAGGGCCATCCAGATCATATCTAGATAGAGTATTTTGTAGGGAAATAGATAGGTCTAGCATAGGCTGTCCACAATTCAAGATAGTCAGCTACACGGACCACAAATTCGTGATCTGCGTGCTTGACTTAGATAGGCTTCATAGACGAGGACCCGGCTACTGGAAACTAAACGCATCCTTACCAGCGCGCAAGGCCTACAGAGACCGGATTAGCGAACTAGTTAAGCGGGCGTTGACGGGGGCCATCGTCAACAACAAGTGGTGGTTTGCTCTGAAAAGAGCAATTAGAATAGAGTCCATTAGGTTTAGTAAGACTTTAGCAATAGAGAAAAATAGAGCAGAGGGAGAATTAGTTAGAAAATTAGATGAGGCGCTTAGCAAAGGCATCGCGACCGACATACTTGCGGCGAAATTGGCCCTTGACCAATGCAAAGCACGAAGGCTGCGTTGTCAGAGCTAGGATGCGTGCTCTCAGACACGAGGTGACGAAAACCGTTCAATGGGCCCGAGTGGTGGAGGCGCGTCGTGGCAACAAAGCCACGATCCGGTCTTTGGTGGACCACGACGGGCGCATGCTACTCGATCCCGGGCAAATGTGTGAAGCTTTTCAGCGACACTTCGCTCAGCTGTTCGGGGGCAGTGGTGGGCCGGGTCGAGGGATGGACTTTAGTGTCTACCTCGACGGACTGCCGCGGCTCTCGGCCACTGAGGCGAGGTGTTGCGAAAAGCCGATAACAGCCGCTGAAGTAAGGGAGGCAATGACTGGCTGCACAAGTGCTAAATCGCCTGGTTTGGATGGTGTGCCCTATGAACTTTACGTACAGATGCCAGACTTGTTCGGAGGCCTCTTGGCGGACGTCTACTGCAACTGGCAACAGAACGGGAGAATTCCCAGTTCTGTGAGCCGAGGAGCGGTGGCACTGCTGAGAAAGGATCCGAACAAGGGGGATAACATAGATAATTTCCGGCCCATAACTCTGCTAAACACAGAGTTCAAGATTTTGGCCAAGGTGCTAGCAAAGAGGTTGGCGCTTGTCGTTGGTGGTCTGGTGGGAGAGGCGCAGACATGCGCCATTCCCGACAGATCCATCCACGACAACCTCCACCTCATGCGATACATCGTAGAGAGGGTAGCTAAGGAACCTGGCACGAGTGGGTCCTTGATCAATTTAGATCAGTCGAAAGCTTTCGATAGGGTCGACCATCGTTACCTAGCGGCAGTCCTGAGGGCGGCTGGCTTTGGGCCCGTCTTCAGAGGCTGGATCGCTGCCATGCACAGCGACATCTGCTCGGTGGTTAGAGTGAACGGTCACCTGTCGGAACCGTTCAACATCATGCGCTCGGTCCGCCAAGGATGTCCCCTCTCGTCCCTCTTGTACGTATTGACTCTCGAGCCATTACTGCACAAACTGGAGACGTTGAGGGACGTCCCGCGCGAACTAGGATGCGGAAGATCCGTGTCAGCATATGCGGACGATGTCACCGTAGTGGTGTCGAACGCCAAACACATCGAGGCGATCGGCACTACACTAAGAGAATACAAAGCGGTGACAGGAGCAATGATCAACCAGAAAAAGTCATTGAGCCTGCAGCTCGGCACCTGGAGAAGCAGGTCCATGCCGTCCAACAGCGTCGTCGGACGCTGGACGGACGGACTGGTTAAATTGCTAGGGGTCTGGTTCGGTCCGGACCTCCAGACGGACAAAAACTGGGACGAGGTGACGAGCAGGGTGGCTTCTCTCACCCAGAAATGGGCGGAGAGGAAGCTATCCCTGAAAGGTCTAGCGGAGGTGGCGAACGCGTACATCGCGTCTGTCATCTGCTACCGCCTGACCGTCGTACCTTGTCCTAAGCCTCGCCTGACTGCGCTGGAGCGTTTGCTCTTTCGCTTTTTGTGGAAGGGACGCGCTCCGATGGTCAGGCGGTCCATCTGTTGTCAACACCCGCTACGTGGAGGGCTGGGCATGCACGCTGATGATGCGCAGGCACGCGCTCAGGCTACGACATCTCCACCTCTTCCTCGACGGTGATCAGGTGTGGTCGCCGTTTGCTAGACACGTATTTCCCCAGCTCGTTTCCTTGACGGAGCTGCAGTCCTGGGTCAAGCGAAGACCGAGAGGGAGCGCCTGGAGACTGGAATGTCTTCAGGCGCTCACAGCCCTCGACCAATCGGGCAATGTGATCGGTGGAAATCCACCTCGGCGTTCTATAGAGGATTAGTGGAGAGGAAGAGCGACGACGTACTTGGGGAAACTCTAGGCGTCGACGAAAATCAACTAGCCAATCTCTTCGGAAGAACTTTCGGGCCAGGGCCTATGGACAACTTCCAGAAATCTCTGGCCTGGAAGTGCTACCGAGGAGCCTTGCCAGTTCGGGATAAACTCTACAGGCATGGAGGTGCCGTCAGCCGGGCATGTCCGAGATGCGCGCAGGGCGACGAAACCGTCCTGCACGCACTCGTCCAGTGTCCGAGCATTGCTGACTTGTGGGTTTATGTCGAACACCTGCTGTCGCGTTTAGGACGGATCCGGCTATCATCTGAGTCCATCGTGAGGATTGCCCCGCCCTCCTCCTTTAGCCGGGAAGGGCAGGCAGTTTTTATCTGTCTGGTAGCCATTGCGAAAGAGATAGTATGGTGGACACGTTTGAAAGGGCTGAAGACGAGCACTTACCTCTTCGGTGATGCTCTGATTGACTTTTTCAAATTTCATTTGAAAAGGAAAATCAGAGTAGAGAGGGAAGTGCTCTCTTCCCAGCATTTTGTTGAAAGATGGGTGAGAGAAGCAAGAATGGCCCGAGTGAATGGGCCTACTCTGAGTATATATCTGTAAATTAAAGGTGGAAAACTGGGAGAGGGCACTTGCCTTGGTGGTCAGGGTCATTGTGGCTTTTTACTGGGCTTTCTCCACAAATGTCCCTCCGAAGTCTCCCCCCTATTGGGGAATTTTTCATTGTTATTTTTTGTTACACCCTCTGTTTTTTTTTTTTTGTTTTTTTTTTTGTTTTTTTACACGCAGAAATGCCCATTTGTACCGTCCTGTATTGTCCTGCACTGTCCTTAATGTCTACTTTATGTAAACCCTTGTTGTTAATAAAGAAATCATTATTATTATTATTATTATTATTATTATTATTATTATTATTAGTATCTCTAGATATTACGTATAATTTTGCTCCGTAAGTTTTGTTGATTTTCACTTGTTTGCATAACGTTCATTGTTAAAATTATTTTACAAACTGTTAAAGGGGCGCCATACCTTGTCCACAAAAATAGGCACCCACATAATATTTGGACCTTTAGCCCAAATATATGAACTTTAGTTTCTTAATTTTCACACATTTAAGCGTTTTAAAAAAACGGAGGTGACAAGCTAGTCTTCTTCCAACCACCTGTCACGTGATATTCATTCAATAAAAATATAGGAAAATAAATATCCCACATTATCAGGATTTAACACCACCACCACCACCTTCACCATGTCCAGAGAATCAACACAAAAACAAACAAACAAAAACAAACAAATATAATCAAACAGCAAAAATACTAGTACCACCTTCAGTATCAGCACAATCACCAACTCCACCAACACCATAACAACAAAAAACACTGACATAAATACGAATGTGAACAGCAACAACAGTGACAGAAGGACAGAAGCAGTAACAACAACATCAACGGTAGGAGCAACAGCAGTAGCAACAAAATTAACTCAAACCTCTCAACCGATTATACCGAAGATACGCCTAGGACAACAAAATTCGCCTTCGCACACTCGTCGACCGTTCGAGTATTGCTTGTTTGCAGGTTTATTTTGAACATCTGCTGTCACGTGTAGAACGGATCCAGCGATCAGCTGACTCCAACGGGAAGATTACCCCACCACTTTTCTTTAGCCGGGAAGGGCAGGCAGTTTTGATCTGCCTGGTGGCCATGGCAAAAGAGGTCGTATGGTGAACACGCCTGAAAGGGTTGAAGACAAGGACTTTCCTCTTCAGCGAAACCCTGATTTACTTTTCAGGTTTCACTTGAAGAGGAAAATCAGGATGTAGAGAGAAGTGCTGTTTCTCTTCTAATGGAACAAAGATGGACTGTTTCGCCTCGGCTGGTATGTGACCACTCTCATATATTACATTACATATGACTTTTATTACATAAAGGCTTCTTTGGTTGTACACTCATTTATTACATTTACATTCTGTCGCATGTATCTAAATCTTATATTGGAAATTCGTTTTCTCCAGTTACTTTCCGATCCTTATTTGATTTTGTTGCTTTTTTCTAATTATTTTTTAAAAGCTTCTGTTTCCATTAGCAAATTCAGAATTGAGAACAGGGCGCCAGGTTCCCTCATTATATATTAATTTTATGTATTCAACCCATCTAAATGAAATCTGTTCAGGATCAAACAGTATGTTGCCAGTCTTGTATGAATGAAATTTATATTATACACCACTAACGTATTCAAATATTTTGTAACTTCAAGATGCATTTGGATTTCAGGTTGTTAGATCACAATACTGATAAATTATTTTCTTCATATTCTTCCTCCCCGACCTCCGCCGCTATATCATCTCTATTACATTCATCATCTTCATATTCATTACAACTCATTCTAACTCCAACATTATCACCACCGTCACCGACAACAACTACAACAAAAATAAAACCATCAATTTATTCCGTAGTAATAATTCATCATAGCCCACAAAGAAATCTGTGGATTTAAATTGATTTATGAAAAGCGGCAGGAAATTTTGAAATAACATGTCAATGGATATGAAGAATGGAAGGATTCCAATCTGAGACTCAATTGAAATATGTAGAATTTTTTCCTCCTTTTATTATAACGCTATCTCTTAATTTATATATATATATATATATATATATATATATATATATATATATATATATATATTCACACACACACTCTCTCTCTCTCTCTCTCTCTCTCTCTCTCTCTCTCTCTCTCTCTCTCTCTCTCTCACACACATATATGTATATATATATGTATGTATACTTATATAAGAAATGAAATGAAACTCATCTAGAAATGCGAGAGTGTGTATCAATAAATATGTATATATACCTACGCATATATATGTATGCATCTCTCTCTCTCTCTCTGTCTGTCTCTCCCCCCCCTCTCTCTCTCTCTCTCTCTCTCTTTCTCTCTCTCTCTCTCTCTCTCTCTCTCTCTTTCTCTCTCTCTTGCTCTCTCTCTATCTATCTATCTATTTCTCCATATTTCTCTCATTCTCTCCTTCTCTCTCCTCCCTCTCTTTCTCTCTCGCTATATATATATATATATATATATATATATATATATATATATATATATATATATATATATATATATATATATAAAATAAAAGGATGTGTTATGTCTTCATTACGTTTATTGAGTAGTGACACGCGTTTCACCATTGATCAGCTCAAGGTCGATTTGTATCGATCTAGCCGGACTCCGGAATCAAAAGCTCGTCAGACCTCTGGTGTGGTTATAACAGCAGAGCTGATCAATAGTGAAACGCGCGTCACTACCCAATAAACGTAATGAAGAGAATAAATCGTCCTTCTATTATTATAGTTACACACTGCTTAGATCTACACCCTTTAGACACTGGAAACTACGCATCGAGTGCTCACACGGGTGAACCTACAGTAAATGCACTTTCATTCATTCATATATGTATGCATTATGCATATATATGTATGAATACACACACACTCACACACACACTTATATATATATATATATATATATATATATATATATATATATATATATATATATATATATATATATGTATGTATGTATGTATGTATGTATGTACATAGCACATATATGAAAATACTCAATTATTAAAAACTATAAAATCGATTGTAATTTATTTTCGTTTCTCTCCATAGAAATCCAACTGAGCTATTGTGCTTGGAAATTAACTTGTCACTCACTAAAACCTTTTGATTTTCACAACTAGTTTCAGATATTTCAAATTATTGATTTCCTTTAACTATACACAGCACCAATTTTTAGAAGAAAAGTGTGAAATATATTTGGACGTAAGCGTGGCTGAGTGGATATGGCTAACACTCTTCTACGAGAATGGCCAGTCGACCTTTCAGTGAAATACCATGCACAAATACATACACTCTTCTACTCGTAAACTAATTTCAATCTACCACTTTTTTTAATCGATTACTAGGTTGCAAAACGCTAAGTTAAGAGGCCTACGCAAACGTAACCAGTTATTTAGCAGAACACACATTATGTATATATATATATATATATATATATATATATATATATATATATATATATATATATATATATATGAAAATAGGGAGAAAAAGACGATTATTAGGAAGAAAACTATATTTTTTTCCTTTTATTTTCTCTCTTTTTTCTGGGTTAGAAAATGTTTAAAACAAAATGTTTTACTTTGTGTGAAGTGTTAAGGTATTAGTTAATTTATTTATTAATTAACAATGGCATTTATATACTCTTTTACCTGTTTCAGCCATCCGGCTGAGGCCATGCTGGGGCACCGCCCTATATATTATATATTCTCAGGAAAATAGAAAAACTAGGCGCATGGAAGCTGTTAAAACATCAAAATACTGCCAATATTGACCCGAAGAAAAGTAGAGAAGATACGAAGGAGGAAATAGAATGGATGAATGAGAACAGGCCACAAACATTAAAATATGCTCTTCAGATCTCAACCTTCTGCATTTTCGACGATGATCTCTATCCTTCGAGGCAATATTTTACCCAACGCCGCTTCAACGGTATTTTGCTGTTTTAAAAGCTTTCATACGCCGAATTTTTCCATTTTCCTAAGAATTCTAATACACTCGTGTCTGAAAACTCGATTTTCGAGTTAATCTGTTTATATATATATACATATGTGTATAATATAAAACGGAAAATCAGTGATGCATCTGAACTCAATTTATTGTGTGTTACAATTGTTTCGCCAGCGGACAGCTCGAGACGCGATCATTGTGTGGATCTGTCTGATTCTGGACCCGC
>OZ024742.1:307691082-307711082 GCA_964016885.1 Eledone cirrhosa
TTCAGACAAGATACTTAGATATTTGCGTTTCTCAGATCATGTGTGTATATATAATTGTGTATGTGACTATTTCCATGTCTATATTAGCATCTTTGTCTACAAATACCTTCCCCCGCCCCAGTTCTCCTCCTTCTACCTCTTATAGGTCATATTCAAATTAGATAAAACAAAAATATTCCAAATATTATTCAATAACGAAACATAAATAAGAATGTCTCTCTCTCTCTCTCTCTCTCTCTCTCTCTCTCTCTCTCTCTCTCTCTCTCGCTCTCTCTCTCTCTCTCTCTCTCTCTCTCTCTCTCTCTCTCTCTCTCTCTCTCTCTCTCTTCTCTCTCTTTCTTATTTCTTCCTTCCTTTCTACACCACATTATTATTTCTCTAAATTCAAATCCCGCCGAGGTTAATTTTGCCTTTCATCCTTACGGGGTCGATAAAATAAAGTACCAGTAATGTACTGGGTAATTTCTGGCCTTGTGCCAAAAGTAGAAACAATTATTATTTCTCTAAATCAGTCATGTGAAACGTGCGCGAGTTTGACTTCTTGAATGGCACGCCTAATTCCAATATTGTATTGAACCTTCTTGGAGTGCGGCCTGCCATATAATGAGCCACGTCCTATGTTTCACTGCTCGAAAATGGTTACCCACGCCTGGTCTACATGCTGGAGTCATACTCCTTATCTCTTCCTGTTTTTCTCTCTCTCCCCATTCAATATATTTTTCTCCTTTGGTTTCCTTTCGTTTTTCCCTTCCTTTTTAGTTGGCGCACTTCGGTTTGTTGCATTGTATATATATATATATATATACTATATATATATATATATATATATATATATATATATATATATATATATATATATATATATATATATGAGAGACGTAAAATAAGAAAATTATAAAATTAACTTACTTACTAAAATATCACTTCCAACTAATTAGTTTCTGGAATGGAATAAATATATTTTCCGAAGAAAACACAGAGAATCATTCCGTCGTCAGGGAAGACTATTCTCATCTAAGTATCCAGGTAAAGCGTGGATTCTGGAAACTTATTAAAAAATAATTCAGTGGATAGAAAATAGCAAAGCGTGGACTGAATTCCTAGCCATTGAGAAAATCACCGCCTCTGCGTCGGTGGCAAATTCGAAAAGAATCAATCACGTGACATCGAGATCAATCAGTGGAAAGTGGTTTGCTAATAAGACAGCGGCCTGCCTGCTACCATAGCAGCAGTCATGGCCAATATTGCTCGACAAATAATTTGGAGATAATTATAAAGAATTTAAATCTAGTAACATATATATACATACAGATGCATATCAATGCTAGAAAATATATAGGTTTTGTCTTAGTAACTTATATATATATATATATATATATATATTTCGTTTCTGAATTTGTTTAGCAAGATTCTTTATCTGAAATCGTGTGTTGAAACCGATATTGTTATACTTTGGGAGGGTCATGTTGCCAATAAGAAACATACGCTTTCACTTCAATTTATTATATATTTATAAATTTATAAATTTACAAATCTACAAATTTATAAATTTCTGGTTGGTTGGTTGGTTCCACAACCAGATAGTTGTTTATATATAGTCATAGTCCTTTCGTCACACACTCTGTGACCTCTTCAGTGACTGGGGATTCCTTTCTTTGTCTCTGTGCCTTTCCTTTCTTCTGTCCTACGCCATTTTGTTTCTGTGTGTGTGTTGTGTGCTCAGTTTGCGCATGCGCCACATCCGGGTGTCTGTGTGTGTTTGTGTTCATTTATCTATTTGTTTATTTATTTACATGTTATTGGTTGATTGTTTGTTCTATGTGTGTGTGTGTTTTCATTTTGTCCTTAATTGTAAGTTGTGATGTTGCTGTTCCACTCATATTTTCTATTTAATTTTGGTTGTAATTCTTTTATGTTTATTGCCTCTGTAATTTGTCTAAACATTGCATCTTTTCTGTGTGTAGATTCTATTTTTATTTCTATGTTCTCTAATTTAGCCTTGTGTTCTATCTTAGCATGTTGGTAGAGTACAGATGATTCTTTATTATCTTGAAGGTCTCGCCAGTGTTCATTTATCCGTTCCCCTATACTACGAGCTGTCTCACCTATGTACACTATATTTTTGTTTCTACATTGTCCTTCAGTACATCTTATGCTATACACTACATTTCTAGTTTTACAGTTAATATGGGGGCTTATTTTACAGATTATACATTTCTTATCTATACATGAGGGTCTTTGGAACGGGTATGTCTTGCTAATAAGTGTTTTTACGGAGGTACCTGGTCTTTCTACTATCTTAATATTGAGTTTATGTTTATTTAGGGCCCTTCTAAATTTGTAGGCTAGTTCGCCTCTAGGGGTTGTATCGATGAACATTACACTCTGGTATTTATTGCTATCATACCATGAGTTTATTCTATTGGCCTTGTTCCTAGTTCTTTCTATTCTATTCCAAAATTTGCTCCTATACAAGGGGCAGGTCCCATTTATGTCATTATTTACCATTTTTTCCCATTTGGTTCTGGCTCCTCTATACACTCTGATTCTATCTCTCTGATTGTAGCCAGAGAACTGCATACGGTGGATGAAGTGTTGTATGTGTCTCTCTAGTTCTTCGGGGTTGCACATGCGGGACACATTTCTCATCACCCGTACCAAATCCGCAATCAGTATGTTGATTTTAGTATGGTCCGAAATGGCCGAGTTTCGGTGGATCAGATGTTTGGAAGTCATTGGTTTGGCATAATGGGAATGGAGGATTTGTTTTTGGTTGTTAATGGTATCTAACCAGAGCTCTGTGTCTAGTACAGGTAATCGATGGTTGGGGTGTCTACTTGGGTAGTCTATAGTAACTCTAATGCTCTGGTGGATGGAGTTTGCTATTTGATGGATGCTTTCCATTGTGTTTTTCTCTAGTTCCTGACTGTTCTCTAGTGGGGGTGTCTTAACTACGATGTTTATATCATCTACGTAGCGGGAGTACATTATCAGGGTTAAGCTGTCTTCTAATTGTTCTTTAAGTTTAAGTTTAAGTCTGCTGTCCCACCATACCATGAATAAGTTAGCTATGTCGCCTGCAATGCTAACACCAATGGCTGCTCCTTCCTCTTGGGCATATGTATTTCCATTAAATTTGAACATATGTTCCTTAAGGGTTAATTTTATGCTGGCCCCTACCGCATGTGCAATCATTTTCTTCAGTTCATCGTGGTTTTCGGGTGTCCGTATGGCTCTGGTCCACCCGTTCCATCTATCTGTGTGGGTTTTCTTGGCCATTGAGGTAATGGTAGGTGGTCTGCCTCTTGCTGGTCTTGTAGGGCACAGGTTGCTAAGGTCATATGTGTCTAGGTAACTATTACTATGGGTAAGCTTAAGTAGAAGTCCCAGCTCACTGGAATCAATCCCACGGAACTCAACCTTGCTCTCGCTGATCATTTCTATGCATTTCTCCACAGCAAAATCCACGTCAATAGATGGATACAGGGACACAACCTCCATACTGCCTATTATGCAGTTTGTTAGGTCCCCAGATCGGTTACTCACGCCGATTCTGCTGAGGAGATCCTCCGTGCTGTCACATACATCTGGGGACATCTCAATGATGGGGCGTATGATCAGGGAGAGGAAGTAGGACAGTCTGTAGTTACTAGCAATGTTAGCTCCACAGACTGGCCGTGTTGGTGGTCCCGCGACAGGGTCACAGCCCGTTTTATGGTCTTTTCGAAGCCCATACAACGCCGGCACGTCATTGTTCCAGGCCTGGAAGTTGTTGGCAGTCCTTTTGTTGGGCTGCATTATATTCGTCCACATCACCATATGGGCATTGAGGGCTTTTTCTCTATCCTCATGCTCCTGTGGTGTTACCTCTCTTGTGTTAGTGATGTGGGGTTGCATTGCCTGCATGTAGTTTGGCAGGTTGTCAACCGACATTCTGCCAGACTTGTCTGTTGGAAAGCATGCTATCTCTCCATTACGTGAGCGCCGCATGAGCTTACGCAAGCCATTTGCAGATTTTTCTCCCAGTTGCTGGGCCTCTATTCTATTATGCTTCTTGCTATACTGTTCTATAATATTTCTAAGTTCGGATCTAGCTATACTAAATTGTGCTTCTGTTTGTTCATCGACCTACGACGGCAACTGCGTGCGTTTGTTAAATGGTAAAGTCGTGGCGTGGACTCGTCGCAGGTCGAATGATTTATCGGAGGGATTATAAAACGGAGAGTTCCAGGCTGCTGCTTTATGTGTACTAGTGCTATTGTTATTGTTAGTTGTGTTGTTTCTATTTCTATTTCCACCAACAGCCTCATGGTTGTTTCTATGTCTCTCATAATTACTCCTGTCTCTTTCCACTGGCTCAATGTTGTTATCTACCCTATTTTGTGTGTCTGTGTGTTCGTCTTGGTTATTCTCTTTGTCCTTAGTCTCCCTTCTCCTTTTAATCCTATTACTTTCCCTTATTTCTGTGATTTCTGTGCTACTGTCATTACTTGTTTTCTGTGTCTGTGTGTTTGTTAAGATTGAGGTGGTGGTGAGAGGCATTGAATGCGTGTGTGTTGTTGTTGTTGATGTGTGCTGTTGTTGATGTGTGTTGTTGTTGTCTCCGTGTGTGTTATCGTTGTTGTGTGTGTTGTTATTTTTGTTTGTGTCTGCGTGTCTGTTGTTGTTGTTTCTGGGTATGTTGTTATTGTTGTTGTTGTTGATGTGTGTGTTGTTGTTATTGTTGTTTGTGTCTGTGTGTCTGCTGTTGTTGGGATGTGTGTTGTATATGTGTGTGCGTATATTGTTGCTTCTGTTTTTGATGCTCCAGCGTAGTTTTGTAAATGATTTTTCTATTTCTGACAGACAACTAATCATATTTAACTTCTTGAATGTCGCAAATTTCGGCGGCAAACATAACACAGACATTTCATCATTATCTATTTTTGCGTTCCCATACATGTTGGTGTTTTTGTTGTTGAACTCTTCTGATAATGAGGTGTCGGCCATGTTGATACCGTCAATTTTGTCGGGATATCTATTGGTATACTCTATAGTATCCTGATTTAGCTTTGCCTGTTTAAGCCACTTTAGTTTCCTGTTAAAGTGCTTATCACATTATTGAGTAATATACTGATATTCAGGGCGTATAAGGCTTATAAATATTAGTTTCTCTCTTGGTGTGGTGATCCTAACTATTTCTTGTATTAGGTTACGCTTTTGTTTTTCTTGATGACTTAATTCTCTATAGATCTTCTTTTTTATGTTTAGAATTAACGTTCGTTTTAGCCTATCTGCTTGTTTTTTGTTTTTTGGTGAGTTGTAATCTTCTAACGTCGGTATTGATGGTGTTGGTGAAGATTCTGGACGAGGCACACTGCTTTATGAAGGATAGTTGTCGAGATGTTATGGTTTTTCGTAGACAACAGAACATGGTGGTTTTCAATATCTTGTTAGCCTGGCTAAGGCTTACGATATTTCGTTTCTGAATTTGTTTAGCAAGATTCTTTATCTGAAATCGTGTGTTGAAACCGATATTGTTATACTTTGGGAGGGTCATGTTGCCAATAAGAAACACACGCACCAGTTGCTTTCACTTCAATTTATTATATATTTATAAATTTATAAATTTACAAATCTACAAATTTATAAATTTCTGGTTGGTTGGTTGGTTCCACAACCAGATAGTTGTTTATATATAGTCATAGTCCTTTCGTCACACACTCTGTGACCTCTTCTACTGTTTTGTCTGTAAACAGAAAAAAAACATCGATCATCATTATACATTTCAGAGCTTATTTTTTCCTTACCAGAAGATTACTCACCATATGATTTTCCCTACAGATGGATCTATATGTATATGACATCTATATATGCAAATAGGTTGTAGAATATATTTCAAATAGTCAGTATGAATGGGGTACATTCATTTGAAAATGTAATTGATAAAATAATAAATATTTAATTTAAGCTAGACACCTGCTTAAATTCTAGAATGTATTGCGAATGTATTAAATTCTAGAATGTATTGCGAAATCTTTAGCCTCGTCTCTTCTAAGCTTAAACATACATAAGTATATGTCTACAAAGATTGGATATGTTCGAAATTTGGGCAGAGTTTCAATAAATTCTTCTATATATATTTTTCTTCAAAACATATACGTGTGTGTGTGTGTGTGTGTGTGTGTGTGTGCACGTGTGTGTCTGTGTGCACATGGGTATGCCTGTTTGTGTGTGCGTATGCACGATTAAATATACCAATATATTTCCGTGCCTATATGGATTTACTGCTTGATCGTTATATACACTTCTGGAGTAACAAGCACGACGCTGCATTGCGCCCAAGCAACAGATAATTTTAAGCAAGGAAGTATTGTTTAAGCTACCAAACAAAATAGGAAAAAAAAAACAAAAAAAAACATGGAAAACTATAGCATTCGATCTATTTCATCCGCATATCGTTACTATATTTATAAGTGTGATGGAAAGAAAGCGCAAATTAAACAGTTCGGATGCCGAGAGAAATACACAAGAAGCTGATGTATTATTATTCAAAAAATGATAAAGCAAGGAAATTGAAATAGAATCGAAAGAATCACTGCGTTTTTTTTTTTCAGACGAAACGTGTCAGTTGGTGAAGAGATATTACTCAGAATGCTGAAATTACCACACTTGTGTCACACACATCTGTGTCCCTGTCAGCAAAACACTCCTGTTACGGCAAACACTACACTCCATTTTACAGCCAACACTGTAACGGCAAACATCACAACAGTGTTCTTGAAAACACCCCACTGGCGCTCCTGACAGCACTACATATTTTTCATAAAATAGATGAATATCTTATATACAGTATAGAAGATAATATATCTGACATAAAGATCAAATCCGATTGTAAACTGAAATAATTCTTTCTCTAGTTGACATAAAGCAAATTGATAGAAGGAGGAAGTCGATTATATCGAACTCATTAATTTACTGGTATTTTATTTAATCGATATTTTGTTCGACTTTCTAACAATTCTACCAATCCACTACACTAAACTGAAGAATGTAACAATTGTTTCTTCTTTTGGCAGAAGGCCAGCAATTATCCGAGTGCATTACTGGTACTTTATTTTATCGACCCCCGTATGAATGAAAGGCAAAGTTAACCTTGGCGGGATTTGAAATCAGACCGTAAAGGGGCGTAACTCTATTCTGAAAAGCATGGCAGCCGACCTCCTATCGATACTGCCAATCCACCTCCCTACTGAAGGATGAAATAATAATAATGATTTCTACTACAGGCACAAGGAACCCCACCAATCCTGAACCACTATAAGAGCGCCTTCTCTCTAAATCATACATATATATACAGTATATACTTTTGTGTCAGAGAGACAGAGAGTCGCAGATATCGCTGTGTGCTTATGGAGTTCTCTTCGCAAACACGTGGCACTGAGTTCAACCCCATTAGTGACATCATAGGCCTGGATTATTATCAGTAAAACACCTTTTATGCTGTGTAACTTCATACGAAACTGGCTGCACCTACACAAGTGGGAGATATCACCACAGTAACAGAATATAGTCCATTTTCCAGTTTCTTCTCTTTTCCCCCTATCAAATATGCACTAGAGCAAATGGAGGAGTTTCTTTGTGGTCTCACCTGCTACTAGAAGCAGCAGCCAAATCGTCCAGATATTCAATCATGGTAAACATGGGATATGAACATTACATCATATGGGATGGCAATGGCTATGAGGATTTTGATCATATATTGTAATCGATCAATGTGACATGAAATACAATAAATCTGTAAGAATTGACCTGAATGCACTTATTTACACAAAATATACCAATAATTGTTTCTACTTTTGGCACAAGGCCAGCAATTACCCAGTGCATTACTGGTACTTTATTTTATCGACCCCGTAAGGATGAAAGGCAAAGTTAACCTCGGCGGGATTTGAACTCAGAATGGCAAGGGCCGTAACTATATGCGTCAAAGCATGGTGTTCGACCTTCTGCCGATACTGCCAATCCAACAAATATACCAATAATGAATAATAGAAAACTTAAGTATTGTTGTCTAAGAGGATGTCTCTTCGCTTTACACTTGTTCACTATTGTTCGGTATTATATTTTCCCCTAATACCATTTCCCTCGATTATTGCTGACATTACACATCTAGATTTTCGGATTCTTCCTGTTTCGGAGAATTTAATTATCACTAGACCACCCGTGACCCGTTGGGTCACGTTCACTTCAAAGTATATTTTTAAAAATCATGTTCACTTAAAAATAATTTTTAAATAATTAAAATATACACAGACATGTATATAATATGAAATGAAACTGGAAGACCCATATATATACGTGTGTGTATGTATATATATAAATGTGTGCGTGTATATATATATATACCTTCATAAACAGAGAGAGAGAGAGAGAGAGAGAGAGAGAGAGAGAGAGAGAGAGAGAGAGAGAGTGAATGGTTGTGAGAGATACAAAGAGAGAAGGAGAGGAGACAGAGAAGGAGAAGGGAAGAGAGAGCTTGTGGTGTTGTGTGTATATATGTGTGTGTATATAAACTGGGCATAGACACGCGCACACATATGCACACACATATATACACACAACACCACCAGCTCTCTCTCTCTCTTCCATTGTCCTTCTCTGTCTCCTCTCCCTCTCTCGTTGTATCTCTCACAACCATTCTCTCTCTCTCTCTCTCTCTCTCTCTCTCTCTGTTAATGAAAGTACCCAGAAAACCCCCATATCTCGGGAACCCGTGCTCCGATTTACACGAAACTTCTTTATTCCATTTGTATTCCCATTTCAGGGTTTACTTCCTTTCAAAGTATTTTCCAATTATGCGCCCTTTTGGCTGTATTACATTACAGACAAGCAAGCAAGCAGGCAATCACAGAGTTTTAGTAGTATATAGATTAACGACTCCACCATCAACTTAACTACAAAAAGAATCATTTCATTTATTTATTTTTTATTTTTGTACTGATTTAGTCATTAGATGACGCCCATGCTGGGACGTAGCTTTGATTTTAACTGATTACGTCAACTCCAGTACTTAGCTTTCGAGACTGGTGGTTATTTTATCGATCTATGTTTTGTTGAACAGGTAAATTACGTAACATAAAAAAGCAAACGCTCACACACAAACACACAAGTGTGTCTGTGTGAGTGTATGTACGGCGGACATCTGCAGATTTCGTTTACCAAATCACACTTCCATCGTTATAGTAGAAGAATCTTGCCCAAGGTGCTACGCAAGAGAGTTGAACTCAGTGCCAAATTGTTGCGAAGCGAACTCCTTAACCACCCTTTCAAGAGGGTGCCTGTGTGTATAAATATATATATATATATATATATACAATAATATTAAATAAATGGAAACTATATTTATAAAACCATATTTATTCTATTATATATATTTCAAGGATACCAAAACTTTGGTAAGCTCTCATCAGATAAAATACAAAGTTTGTTTTATAAATACTGACATAATCAAGAAAAAATACGTTAACGGTTCAAGTTTTTCCTGGAAGGTATTTTTTCTTGGTTATGTCAATATTTATAAAATAAACTTTGTATTTTATCTGATGAGGGCGTACCAAAGTTTGGGTACCCTTGAAATTAATTGAAAAACCTGTCGTGTGCTCTGAATCAGTTATAAACAATTATATTTGCTGAATTGAATATCCCTCTTGCGTATATATATGTATATATATATATATATATATATATATATATATATATATATATATATATATATATAATTACAAGTTTGAAGAATTATTAGGTAAAATATATCCAGTCCTTCCTAATCCTAGTCCGTAGAAATCAACCAGATAAATAATCATTTAAACGAGGCTATAAGTTTAAAATGTAACTATGAAGAAATAATAGACAAATAATACAGACTATTTTCAACGAGGAACAGTCAGATAAAATTTATCTAGTCATTTCTTTTAGCCCGTAGAAATTAACTAGACAAATAATCAATTAAACGGAGCTAAGTCTAAAAAATAAGTTAGAAGAAAAAATGCATATAAACTTCACCAAAATTCCTTTAGTCCCTACTGTCGATAGTTTCGCTCGCACTTTGTGGATATAACCGATCCTGGTATTATCCATGAGGCATCAAGCTTATCAAGAGTTTGGACTAAAATTTCTACAATGATCATCGCCAGAATGAATTCAAATATGGCTAAGAATCCTCACGTGGCTAGTGGTCAAAGTAGAAGGTTGTGAATGGTGGCCAGACGACAGGTAGGCTGGCTGCTAGAGACCGCAGCCAGATACTGCCTAAAGTATTACCCTACCATACGGGAGTATATATTAAATTCATAGGTATATATATATATATTTAGACATAGTCTGTATCATTTGTCTATTATTTCTTCATAGTTACATTTTAAAGTTATAGCCTTGTTTAAATGATTATTTATCTGGTGGATTTCTACGGAGTAGGGTTGAGGAACGACTGGATATATTTTATTTAATAATTCTTCAAACTTGAAATTTTATATATAGCTCTGATTAATAATTATTTGCTTAATTACATTTTTCATTGAGCCATACCGTGAAAGTTGGCCACACTCATATATGTATCTGTGACCATGTCTAAATATATGTCTAAATATATACATATATCCCTATGAATTTAATATATATATATATATAAATATATATATACACACACACACTCACACAAACACACACACACATATATATATATATATATACATATATATATATAATCAAGGTTTAGCAAATAGAGAAAAAGTTTTAGAATACATTTTAAAAAGTTCGCTGTACTTACTATATGTACCCTTACCGCGCGGTTTCAAATCCCAAAATAAATGGATAATCCAGGCGGACCACCATTGAGAAGGGGATTCTCGTCAGAAGGTTCTTCTCGCTCGGAAAATATACAATTCCCGAGTTCAAATCACAAACTGGCGCCATACAAAACTGTTCCCAGAACCGTGGAAATAATTATGATGATTAAACGATATATGTAACCTCAGCATCTTATTTTGTTATTTTTATAAAAATCTCCATCTTATATATATATATATATATTAGGTTATGCAAGAAATGGTTACGATTATCCTGAATGCAGTATGTTTAATTACTACACTAGATAGAGTTGACGTACGGTGAAGGGTTACTCAACGAGTTATGGAAGAATAGCTGAAGAAATTCAGTTTCTGGTCCTTCTGCATTCTGGAGTGTAGATAAATAATAAATAATTGTTTCTACTTTAGGCACAAGGCCAGCAATTACCCAGTGCATTACTGGTACTTTATTTTATCGACCCCCATAAGGATGAAAGGCAAAGTCAACCTCGGCGGGATTTGAACTCAGATCGTAAAGGGACGTAACTATGCTGGAAAGCATGGCGTCCGACCCTCTACCGATACTGCCAATCCACATAATAAATAATAACAGGTAGACATCATAAAAAGGTAATTTATTCCGAGTGCTTACAAATGTTGAAACATTTGTAAGCACTCTGAATAAATTACCTTTTTATGATGTCTACCTCTTATTATTCATTCTTTATATATATATGTGTGGGTGAACATGTTCAGACCCCGACGGCAGAGATCAAGCTATTTCAACGGCTATTTCTGGTGCGTTGTTGTCCACCTAGTTCCTTACCACACTTCCTTCATTTTATATATATATATATATATATATATATTGGTAAACAGAATAGAAAATGTTGACAAATTGTTCACAGTTGAAAAATGGTTTAATTAGGAATAAAAGAGTATTAGTAATTGTATGGGTTACTATTCAGTTGTGGTTTTATATATATATATATATATATATATATATATATATATATATATACTTATATGTATTTCTGCGTGATTAAAAGATTTACTTATTCTGTTTTGTTAAAGAAATCGCTTACATGCTCTTCATCTTATTCTCATGCTTTAAGATTTCTTTTATATTTTCCTTCACGGATCTTTATTCATATTTGTTTCGTTCCAGCCGTATGTACCATATGGAAACATCCTATATATAGTGAATAAGGTGAATTAGGAGCAAACATTTATACTACAGCTCTCATTCCGTACAATATCAATATCTCGTACAGCTGTTCCAACAATTAACACAATCACCGTTGATGTTTCTCTACTATACAGTCTGTAATGGATTTCTCTTGTCTTGAACATGGAAGACCAGCAGTAGCGTTTGTGTTTGATAATGGGCTATGTAGGAGGAAGATGACGATGACGGCGACGAAGAAGAAGATGATGTCGACGATGAGTAAGGAGGAAGAAGAAGAAGAAGAAGAAGAAGAAGAAGAAGAAAGAGGAGGAGGGGAGGAGAAAAAGAAAGAAGAAGGGGGAGTAGGAAGAGGAAGAGAAGGAGGAGGATCAGAAAAGAAGAAGAACGAAGGAAAAGGAGGAGGAGGAGGTGGAGGAAGAGGGCGAGGAGGAGGAGGAGGAGAAGAAGAAGAAGAAGGTGACGGCCATGAGTAAGGAAGATGAAGGAGAAGAAGAAGAAGAAAGAGGAGGAGGGGGAGGAGAAAAAGAAAGAAAAAGGGGGAGTAGGAAGAGGAAGAGAAGGAGGAGGATCAGGAGAAGAAGAAAGAAGAAAAAGGAGGAGGAGGAGGTGGAGGAAGAGGGCGAGGAGGAGGAGGAGGAGGAGAAGAAGAAGAAGAAGAAGAAGAAGGTGACGATGACTACGAAGAAGAAGGTGTCGACGTGGACGAGGAAAATAAAGAACAACGAAAATATAGAGAGAGTGTAAAAGACAAAATTTAGTATAGTTAGAAAAATGGATACTTAATGTATATTGTTAATATAGCAAACAGACGTATTATTAACCAAAATCTATTTTGGTTATTTGTTGAGTATTGTTATTAGCTTGCAGGATTGGCAATTATGATTTATGCACACACAAACACGGAGCCATGCCTTACTGTACCGATTGTGTTGCTATTTCTGTTTACCTTTTACACACACACACACACACACACACGCACACATATGTGTGTGCGTGTGTGTGTGTGTGTGTGTGTGTGTGTGTGTGTGTGTGTGTGTGTGTGTGTGTGTGGTGTGTGTGTGTGTCTTGGGTTCAAACGGGAGTAACCACAGTAAGTATACATTTTTAATATAGAAATGGCTTCTACAGGACTAGAACTGTTTTATTCGAAGAAAATCCTGATGATTTCCTTCGAATGAAACAGTTCTAATCCTGTCCTGTAGAAGCCATTTCTATATTTTATATATATATATATATTTATGAAACCATGAAAATGACTATATTAATATATTTATGAAACCATGACAATGACTATATTAATTATTATAATAGTTGTAATTATGTAAAATAACCCTATAGACGGGAAACGTGTGTGTTTTCATGTATATTTTCTGCAATTGTAGATCAATTGCGGCAATTGTGCTGGAATCAGTGAACTAAGCAGTAGTTATTAAAGCATCAAATATTCACGATAGATTCATGTTTTCTTATAGTAAGCAGTCTTGTTTGTGGGAGGCTCGCAACCCCGAAGGAATCGTAATGTAGTTGCTATGAGTAACGTTTAACTTAAACATATTTAAACCTAGAGAAGCTTATCTCTCCCAGGGCTGATCACAGCTTATGTCTTCTGGCGAAAATGATAGGACTAACGAAAGGGAGACAAATAAATAGGGGAAAATTTTCTTCTGTAAAGAACTTGATTGCTACTTTATTTTTAGAACAGGCAGGATGAAAAGCTTAGTTAACTTCAATGATATTTGATCGAATGCTGCAAGACATGCTATTTGACGCTCCAACAATTTTGCCAATTCGACGCATTATAGTGTTTGATATATTTACTTCTGTCCACGAGAGAAATGATTTAAATAACGTTAAATAGTTCCAACCAGACAGCGATAGTAGATGCAGCTTGCATAAATGTGGTTTTATTCATTCATTTATTTAAGCGGAGAGAATATGTATGATGACTATGATATTTCAGGACATCTCGAACAGACGTCGTTGAGATGGTTTGTATTGAGAGGTGATGTCAGAGTAAAAATCGAACTGGTCGATGTTCAGTAGTGAAGATAATGTTAGTGTTCAATGATGATGTTTTGAGGTGAGGTCAAAGTTGAGTGATATTAAAACCAGAGGTCAATTTAAAGAGTGATCGATTGGGTTCATATCTCGTGGCGATGACAGCATCAATAATTGTTTCTACTATTGGCACAAGGCCAGAAATTACCCAGTACATTACTGGTACTTTATTTTATCGATCCCGTAAGGATGAAAGGCAAAGTTAACCTCGGCGGGATTTGAACTCAGAATGGCAAGGGCCGTAACTCTATGCGTCAAAGCATGGCGTCCGACCCTCTACCGATACTGCCAATCCACCGCCCTTGATGACAGCCTTGATGACAGCATCAATAATATACCGGCTGTGACATCGAAGGAGTTCACATTTTATGGAATGGAATTCCATTAGTTCCGACGATGATTATTCTATTCGTTCAGTTAACGGAACAGCCTTCATGAAATTAATGGGCTAGTGACTTAGCATTCCGTAGACACGTTTACTACTAAGGCAATTCTCAGAAAATGTGTGTGTACGTGTGTGTGTATTACCAGGCCAGCCCATTTAATTACAGATATAACCCATCTCAAACAGTTCCCGTCAATTTAATTTTATTCACAAGGCTTGTCCGAGATGCCGCGCAGTAGGAGCGAACCGATAGAGAAGCGAACTTAATGATATAGAGAAGCAAATTTTTTATTTGTTAATTAATGATGTGTCCAGTATATTTCTAATGACAAAATAGATGTTAATGTTTACTGAGGGGTAAATATTTATTGACCAGAACTATGACGAAATAATTCCCAAATCTGGACCATCAACCTTATTTTTAATGGTGTTTAAGATTTCGTTATGTAATATATCGTTCCTTTTTAAATGTAATATGGAGTGATATGAATGAGATTTAGATGCTATTTCTTGCAGCTCGAGTGGCTCCAGAAATTTACTTCATGTTTAGTGATATGTCTAATGTGACAAACGTTCTGTAGTGTGGTTGACATCTTTGATGTTCTGATGTGCTGAAAATGTGGTTGGTATACACTCACTAATGTATAGTAGGTTTCTTAGTGACACTTCTGCCCGAGGATCAAAGATTATGTTATCTCTAAGTATGTCTATTGAACAGAGGAGCTTTCGTTTAATGTAATATAATTAGAAATTTGAGTGGTGCAGCTAGATTAGCAAGACTACTAAAACATAGCATATCACGCAGTAGGATCTGGCTATCATAATACTTTTCAGAATATAACAACCAATATTTCACAATAACATCCTCGCACCCTACCACATATACACTCCCGCACCACATTGTACTCTACTACCAGCCACACCATGTGTGATATAGATATCTTCTACTGCTAGCCACGCTGCGTGTGAAACTCGAATACTACTCACACATTGTGTGATACCGATATCCTCTACTAGCAGCTATATCGCGTGTGATATAGATATATAGATATCCTCAAATACCAACCACAACTTGTGTGTCAGCCACATACTTTTGTTTATCAGATTATTGTCTAAGATGCGAATCATTCTCACCCAATAAAATGCTGAAAGAAATGTAAGAGAAAAATAATTGCTTCTATTTTTGGCACAAGGCCAGCAACTATCCCAGTGCGTGACTGGTACTTTATTTTATCGACCTCGTAAGGATGAAAGTCAAAGTTAACCTCGGCGGGATTTGAACCCAGGCCGTAAAGGGGCGTAACTCTATGCTGAAAAGCATGGCATCCGACCTTCTGCCGATACTGCCATTCCACCACCCCTAAGTAAGAGAAAATAATAATAAGAAGAAAAACAACACCAAGAACGGCAATAATAACTTTCTCTAGTATTCAGTTGCTAGGTGCAGTCCTGCTCCCAGAGGCTCAATATATCACGTAAGATGCTAGTAGTGTTGGTGATGGTAGTAATTAGGGCACTCCCTACGAAGTCCCGGATTCCAAGGCAATTCATAAGACACTTAAGATGTTTAAGGACCATGCCATACGTCCCTATGGCGAGTGGTACGACTTCTGTCTCTACATGACGACCAATTCTAATAGTGGCTGCAAGATCTGCATACTCATTAATCTTTTCCATTTCCTTTTCAGCCACATTGTGATCTTGAAGGATTTCAGGCAAGATTCAAGAGGAGTATGTTCGTACCACTAACATTCCATTTCTATGTTGTATTTTTTGGACAACTCCCAAGGACTCTTTTTACTATAAGGTCATGTCGGATTTTGTTCGTTTTTTTTTTATTTTTTGCTACTTACTCACATCCACTTGCAATATGTGCCACAGATTAGTCTGTTTTATGGTATCCTCTGCAGAGTGGAGAGAAATTTAGTCCATCGATGTTAGCTTTCACCCAATTGGGCCTGAGTCCCTGGTCTTGTGCGGCAGTAATAATAGCCCCTGTGCTCTTTTTAACCCAACCTGATCTAAGGCAAAACCAAGAACTAGGATCAACAACAACAACAACAACAACAACAACAACAACAGCAGCAGCAGCAGCAACAACAACAACAACAACAACAACAACAACAACAACAACAACAACAACAACAACAACAACAACAACAACAACAATAATAATAATAATAATAATAATAATGATGATGATGATTTCTAGTATAGACCAGTAATTTGGGGGAGGGTAAAGTCGATTAAATCGACCCTAGTTCGTGACTGGTACTTTATTTGATGGACCCCGTAAGGATGAAAGGCAAAGTTAACGGCGGTATTTGTACTCAGATCATAAAAGGCCGTAACTCTATGCTGCAAAGCAAGGTGTTCGACGCTCTACCGTTTCTGCCAATCCTCCACCCTTAATAATAATAATAATAATAATAATAATAATACCAGGACGATACCAGGACTTAAAGTGGGAGGTAAAAAGGATTTGGAACTGCCATGAAGTCAAAGTGATCCCGATTGTCATAGGCGCACTGGGGACTATCTCCAAAAGTTTCCAGGGATGGTTAAAGAAAATCGGCCCCTTCACGCTTTTTGGAATGCTTCAAAAGGCATGCTTGCTGGGAACAGCAAGAACCCTCCGATACGTCCTGAATATCTGAGGCTGCAGGTAGTGACTTGATATTCATTCCAACGGACTTTCCAGTTAACTAACATCAATGACTGAGATTCAAGGAATAATAATAATAATAATAATAATAATAATAATAATAATAATAATAATAATAATAATAATAATAATAATAATAATAATAATTTAACCCATCAGTGGTTGGCATCCTCTGGACTGAAATCGGAGACTGAAGGACTGATTATATCAGCACAAGATCAGTGTCTGCCAACAAAAAATTACCAAGCCAACATAATAAAAAATGGAAGCAGCCCATTATGCCGTGTATGCAAAAAACAACCAGAGACCATTGACCATATAATTTCAATGTGCAGTCCTATAGCTCCAACCGAATACCTAAACAGGCATGACAGAGCTGCACAATACATACATTGGATAATGTGTAAGCATTTTGACCTGCCCCATCAAAAGAATTGGTGGGAGCATCAACCACCTCCCATACTTGAAAAAGATCACATCTCAATCTTGTGGAACTTTAGCATCCAAACAGACCGAAAAATAGATGCAAATAGACCTGATATAATATTGAAGGACTTTAAAAAGAGGGTATGCCTGCTAATTGATATGTCCGTTCCAATAGACAAGAATGTATCTATAAAAACATTTGAAAAATTGAGCAAGTATAAGGACCTGGAGATAGAAATTGGAAAAATGTGGAAATTGAGAACTAAAACAATACCAGTGGTTGTAGGCGCTCCAGGAATGATACCTAAGGGGTCTAATGATTACTTATCGCAAATCCCAGGAAACCCGCGTATAGGAGAAATACAAAAGGTAGTACTAATGGGAACTGCCCATATAGTAAGGAAGATTCTGTCAATATAAGTACATCACAAGTCTAAACACCTAAAGATGCATGTGTGAGTATGTATGTTCTTTCTTGAACATGGCGGACCTTGTTGTCTCTTGAGGTCACTGGTTGTGACTTGGTGATAACTCGTATGAACATAAAGCAAGATAAATGCAGCTGTAATAATAATAATAATAATAATAATGCTTTCTTAATTAACCACAAGGGTTTACATAAAGTAGACATTAAGGACTGTACAGGACAATACAGGACGGTACAAATGGGCATTTCTGCGTGTAAAAAACAAAAACAGAGGATGTAACAAAAAATAACAATCAAAAATTCCCCAATAGGGGGGAGACTTCGGGGGGACATTTGTGGAGAAAGCCCATTAAAAGGTCACAGTGAACCTGACCACCAGGGCAAGTGCCCTCTCCCAGTTTTCTACCTTTAATTTACAGACACATACTCAGTGTAGGCCTATTCACTCGGGTCATTCTTGCTTCTCTCACCCATCTTTCAACAAAATGCTGGGAAGAGAGCACTTCCCTCTCTACTCTGATTTTCCTTTTCAAATAAAATTTGAAAAAGTCAATCAGGGCATCACCGAAGAGGTAAGTGCTCGTCTTCAGCCCTTTCAAACGTGTCCACCATACTATCTCTTTCGCCATGGCCACCAGACAGATAAAAACTGCCTGCCCTTTCCGGCTAAAGGAAGAGGGCGGGGCAATCCTCACGATGGACTCAGCTGATAGCCGGATCCGTCCTACACGCGACACCAGGTGTTCGACATAAACGCACAAGTCAGCAATGCTCGGACACTGGACGAGTGCGTGCAGGACAATAATAATAATAAAAAGAATCGACACCAAAGTCCGTAAGCTACTGACCTGTAATAGGATGCACCACCCAAAAGCAGATGTGGATCGTCTTTACCTTCCTAGAACTCAAGGAGGCCGTGGCCTGATCCAATTTGAACTTGCTTACAAGACCACCATCATTGGACTGGCCAAATACCTTGAAACAACTAACGACTGTATGCTGAAATTTGTTGAAAAGCATGATAGAAGTAAGTAGCTTCATTCTATCTTGAAGGAGAGCAAAAAATATGCTACTGACCTCATGCTTGATACCCAGGCTGGACAGACTAAAGCAACTGTTGTAACTGAAGCTGCTAGGCACATAAAATCACTGGCAAAAGCAAAAGGACAAGGACAATTAGCATCACATTGGGAGCAGAAACCTCTGCATGGCAAATATGTGGCCTGTAGCAAACAAGCTGACGTTGACCAAAAGCACACCCATCAGTGGCTACGTAGTTCAGGGCTAAAGGCGGAGAGTGAAGGCTTCATCTTAGCTGCCCAAGACCAAAGCTTATTGACTCGTAATTACCAGGCCAATGTGATGAGAAAAGGAATAAACCCAAAGTGCCGATTCTGCAATGCTGAGGTTGAAACAGTGGATCACTTAGTCTCTGGATGTAATATTTTAGCACCAGTAGAATACAAATATAGACATGACAGAGTTGGCCAATATCTACACTGGGTCGGCATTACAAAATCAAAGCTGAAGACAAATGGTACAATCATCACCCTGAGGCTGCAACTGAAGGAGAAAAAGTAACAATTCTCTGGGACTTTCCTGTACATACTGACAGGACCATAAAAGCAAATAGACCTGACATCATTGTAAAAGATCAATATATCAAGGTCTGTTTGTTGATAGATATGAGCATCCCATGTGATCACAATATCGCGGCAAAAGAATTTGACAAGCTACGAAGATATAAAGATCTGTTTATTGAAATTGAGAAAATGTGGCACCTCAAGGCTGTTACAATACCAGTGATTGTGGGAGGACTGGGAATGATCAAGAAAGGAACAGAACAATATTTGCGAATGATTCCTGGTTTGCCCTCTCTGCACGAGGTGCAAAAAATTGTTTTGACTGGTACTGCACACGTATTGAGAAGAACAATACTTCTGTAAGATTGATATTCCTCCTTGTATTTACATATGCATATGCACATGTGTATGTATACTGTTTTTTATTTATTTTATTTTTTA
>OZ024742.1:307713582-307718582 GCA_964016885.1 Eledone cirrhosa
ATTTTTACTCGAAAACAAGCCTATTTCAATACACCGTAAAACAAGTAAATATTTTGTAAAAAAAAGCATTCATCTCGAATAAAGCCTTGTGAGATTTTCATTTAGAAGCAATGATTTTAAACGACAGACAGATAACGCATTTTTTTTTCTTTTTTCGTTTTTCATGTCCACCCAATTTCTTTGTTTCAAAATAACTGATAGTTTGGTTACGCTGATGTTTTTCTCTGAGACAAGTCTTGCAGTGTTTACATTTTCGATTTTTGTTTAATAGATTACCAGTGCAGTTTTCATCCCCAGCATCCTCTTTTGTTTTAACATTCGGGTTATAGTTATGTTTTTTTAACTTCATAAGGCATAGTGTTGGTTGAGGGAATATTAATCAAAAGTACCACATGAAAGTCTACACTGTAGACTCTACAGTTTTTAAGCCAAGAAAGTAACTTAACATTGTAACTTTAATACAGCTACTGAGCAGCCCGAGCAACGCCGAGTCTTACTGTTAGTATATATATATATATATATATATATATATATATATATATATATATATATATATATATATATATATATATATATATATATATATATATACATATATATATTTCTAATGGTAGCTAAGATGCGTCCATAGGCGGTATGCCGGTTGACCACTTTTACATACACCACACACACACACACACACACACACACATATATATATATATATATATATATATATATATATATATATATATATATATATGTGTGTGTGTGTGTATGTAAAAGTGCTCAACCGGCATACCGCCTACGGACGCATCTTAGCTACCATTAGACATATATATATGTATATATATATATATATATATATATATATATATATATATATATATATATATATATATATATATACTAGCAGTAAAACCCGGCGTTGCTCGGGCTGCTCAGTAGCTGTATTAAAGTTACAATGTTAAGTTACTTTCTTGGCTTAAAAACTGTAGAGTCTACAGTGTAGACTTTCATGTGGTACTTTTGATTAATATTCCCTCAACCAACAGTATGCCTTATGAAGTTAAAAAAACATAACCATATATATATATATATATATATATATATATATATATATATATATATATATATACATATATATATATATATATATATATATATATATATATATATATATATATATATATATATATATATATATATATATATTTATATATATATATATATATATATATATATATATATATATATATATATATATATATATAGAGAGAGAGAGAGAGAGCTACATATACATACATACACACACATATATATATATATATATATATATCGAGCATGGCTTAGTGGTTAGAGCGTCGGCTTACAATCATAAGGTTGTGAGTTCCATTCTCTGACCGGGTTTTGCCTTGTATTCTTGAGCAAGACACTTTATTTCACGTTGCTCCAGTTCCCTTAGCTGTATCGACCATTGCATTTTCTTTGGACAACTTCGGGGGAGAGGAGAGACTGGTGAGCATGGGTGACTGCTGGTCTTCCATAAACAACTTTGTCCGGACTTGTGCCTCTAGGTGCAAATCCCATGGACCGAAGGGAGTCAGACAGACATTTCAGCATGTCCTATCAGAAGCAATCGTCTCCAAATGATCCTGCTGGATCCCTAAGCGAGACCATTTTAGCTCATGGATGTTATCCAACCATCTTGCCCGAAATGAACCTTCTGGATTAACGATTTGAAATACTTTCAATCATCGAACATCATCAGTATTATAAGGCCAAACATAAACGGAATTCAATACAAGGTAACATTAAGCAACACCTATGATATTTCAAAATCTGAGCACATGTGACATACAATTAAAAGACAAAAACAAAACATTTTGTCTCAGCGATTTCGGCACACACACATGATCAAACTGTAAACCAACTGAGATAGACACAAAAATACTATTCTATGGCTGCAAGGAATTGGTTTCTTCTTGTTACAACGACTAAGTACAAACAAGTGCAGGAAAAATGTACATACACACACAAAGTGCATGCATACATACACACAAACTCAACGAAGCAATGAAAAATATGTGTTGGTTAAAGATTATTGACGGCAAAACTGACAGAATAGGCACGTAGTATGACACAAGAAATGTTTACACGAACGGGACAAGCAAATCCATGGTCATCATCTGTTGAAATGGATTTCCACGACTGACGACCACGGGGTTGCTAGTCTCGTTGATCTAAACACTTTTGTGTCACCCTATGTTAGTTTTGTACTGCTATTTATATATATAAATATACCAATATAGTGGGGATTCATAATAGGAATGAATATGATGGTATATACACTATGTTGATACACAATAAACATATAATCTCACTAAGTTTTAAGAAATGATATTTGTCATAGTTCTGATTAGATGTGAGAGAACTCCAGAGACTAGTCTTTAAGGATTTTTTATCCATCGTCAGTAACGTTTATTAACTTAATACTACGATTAGAATAAGCTATATCCTATATACCTATTACTTATACAACATCTTCTGGGCAAGTTCATTCCCATATACCTCCTTGATATGGCTTGGATTAATTTTCAGTAATACTAACATAGCGGGTATCATATTGTATGTATATCTAACGACATATACGGCAGTTTTATGTATAATTAATATATACAGCTTTCACGATGGCTGATTCAGTTGTCATTATGTCATACCTATCTCAGTTACCCTGTAAAACACAAGGAATATGTATCTATTATAAAGGTGGAGTATAATATTTATTTATAGACATGAGCATAGCTGTGTTATTAATGATTTCGATTTGTGTCCATGTGGTTTGGCGTTTGATATTGTCACGAATCACCTTTGTCTAGTGTCTTCTACTAAAGTCTCAGAAAGCCTTGTGGATGAAATTTCGTAGATGGAAACTGCAGAAACGTGTCATGTGTGTGTATGTGTGTGTGCATGTGTGCGCGCGCGCGTGTTTGTTTGTGTGTGTGTGTGCAAGCGGGTGTGCGTCCTATTATCCGTATCTACAACACTCACCCAGCATCTCATCCCTAAGCAATACCATCACCTCTCCACCAAGCGCCATAAATTTAGACTACATCTACTTTACAATCACAAGCTTTACATCACCAGCTGTACTGCTGCCATTACTACCTGAAAAACTAATTATAACGCCATTATCAGCGCTCACCATCGTTAGGAACGTTAACAACCATTAAATAACGCCAACACCATAACCATCTCTTACCCAGCACTGACACCACATACAGCAGCAGTATTAGCAGCAACGCCAAGGCCATTAACACCTTCACGTCTACTATCAACTCCAACAGCACCGACATTTATTAACACACCCGTCAACACACCCGTCAACACACCCTTGAAATATCACCATCACTAACCATGCCACACACGACTGTTATATTAGCAATTATCTAACGTCCAAATCGCTATCAACCTTTCATCTTAATCAACTTCTACAAACGAATAATACGAAAACAATACTGTGCAATGAATAAATATACTCCACTTAAATGGCGCCATTAACGAGCTTGTTTTGTTTATATTCTTACTCTACTCACCAGTTTAATCGCCTGTGCTTTATCAGCCCATCTAATGATTTGTCCATCTGTCCATGCATGCTTGTGACCATCCAGCCGTCGTCTCCACAAATCCTTCATTTTAATCTTTGATATAACCAAACAGATTTCTATCTAGCTATTCTTCTGTTCATCTATTTATTCATTATTTCTCCATCCAATCTACAATCTATCTTAGCAACCAACCATCAATCGATCCAATGATTAGGACTGACCTTAGCCCAAAGAATAACAGCAACAGCCCATCCAACATAACAGTTATACATCTATAACTTATATTTAATTATCTTTCTACCTTAGTATCCTATAAAGTGTACTTACAATTATTTACGGGTTCTGTTCATGCTAACCCTCTTGGGTGTAACAGATCTAATATTAAATATACAATGGATAGCGTTAACTGTTTTGTCACAGCACACACATGATTGCAAAATTATTTTGCCACAGCACACACATAATTGCAATATCCGATCGCCAAAACAAATGATTATAGAAACCCCTCAGAAGCTCGAGAACTCAATCCATTTCCTATCAGTATTGACATTCACAATATAAAACATTTGGTAAAAGCACTCACAACGAGGGACTTGACCTGTTAGAAATAGAATTAAATTACTTCGCAAATGTCCCTGCATCTGAAATGGAGAAAGTGCGCATCGAATTAGAGAGAAGAATTATATGGTATTCAAAACACTGGTATGGTAAGATTGAAAAATAGACGACATACCCTTCCTGAAGCTCCACAAATTGTTAAATAACATATAACATGCAATCCAATGGTGAAACAATGCAATTTATTTCTATTGTTATTTACTAGTATATAGGTTAGTGTTCGACATGTTTGTATATATCAATGTTGTTGTATTATTATGGGAACATGCTTTCGGTCATTTTATTTTGTGTCACACTTTATTAACCTCTTATGTTTACTCTGGCTGAAAACGTAATACCATTTCACTCTATTGAGTGCTTTGTGATTGTCTGAAACAATTCGATTGGTATATAAAGTGACAGCGGATGGCTGAGTGGTAAGAGAATTGGATTCGCAATCATGAGAATTGTGAGTTCGATTCCTGGAGCGGTCCGATTTGACGAAAGTTGATCGACCGTCGATATATATATATATATATATATATATATATATATATATGTATACAAACATAATAATTCGAAATCTGAGCATATGTGACACGGACAAGGGCAATACATTTTGCCTCAGTGAAATCAGCACCCTACGCTACACACACACACATATATATATATATATATATATATATATAGGAAGACGTTTTTTAACCCCGACGGCAGAGCTCAAGCCGTTTCGATGGCTATTTCTGGACGTCGAAACGGCTTGAGCTCTGCCGTCGGGGTTAAACATCTTCCTATTAGCCAGTCTACTACCCTAAG
>OZ024742.1:307723582-307758582 GCA_964016885.1 Eledone cirrhosa
ATTTTATCGGGCTTAGAATCTCAACAGACTTTCTTTGTCTGCATTTTTGACAGCTGTTAGTTAGCCTAAAATAATTGGTAACTTTATATATGCAACTTAGCTCCAGCTTTTTACTCCCCCCCCTCTATTCTTCATACAGCCACTCACCCCAACACTCTTATCTATGTATATGAATGCGTATTGATTTGTGCAATCGGAAATTATGAGTTCGATTCTTGGCGGGGTGTTGCGCCAAGAAGAACTTATTCCATGTTGCTCCAGTCCACTCAGATCGCAGTAACTCAAAACGCCAGACATTTCATTCAATGTCACACTGGATATGTACATGTATATATATGTGTGTGTGTATGTGTGTGTGTGTGTGTGTGTGTGTATGTGTGTGTGTGTGTGTGTGTGTGTGTGTGTGTGTGTGTATGAATGTATGTATGTGTATATGTGTGTATATATGTGTATGTGTGTGTAGGTGTACGCTCTTTATATATATATATATATGTGTATATGTATATGTGTATGCGTGCATTTATATATATGTGTATATATGTATGTGTGTGTAAGTATGCTTTTGTGTTTTTTTGTGTGTGTTTGCATGTGTAGTTTTATTTTATTTTTCCTTTCCTTCTCCCTTTTCCAGCCTCACTTTCATATAGATTGCATTTTTGTTTTTAGAATCCATATTCAATAAACAAACCAGGATTTTTCATTCTGAGGATTGAAAGCAAAACCTTTTGCTTTTAAGAAACCACTGGTAAATGGAATAATTGCCTTATGTTGTTTATTACATAATAATAATATATATATATATATATATATATGTATATATATATATATTGTTATTAATTCTGGCAATATTACACAAATATGACCCTCCCCAAGTATAACAATATTTGTTTCGACACACGATTTCATATAAAAAACCTCGCTAAACTAATTCATCGCCGCTATATATATATATATACACATATACACACACCATTTTGTATTTCTTGTTTAATTTTTTCAGTAGAGCAAAATTTAAACGAGATATGAAAAGAGAAGGTATAAAAAATTATACATATCTTAATTACAGAATTATTTCAAAATTTTTGTTACATTTTCAATGCCATATAAATTTTTTTAAAAATATCCTGTTTTATTTTCCGTTATTAATATTAGAATCAGTATTACCTCTCCTAAGTTTTAATAAAGGGAGGAAGAAAAACCTGCAGGGGAGTTGAATTTTAAATTTACGATACAGATGAATAGTAGTCAGATTACTTACATACTTCGTTTCTATAGACTATGGTATAGTGGTAAAAGGTATGATTTAGGCATAGCAGGATATCTTTTCCTCAGTGGGAACATGTTTAGACATGGTAGTAGTTGTAATCGGAGAAAGTTCAATGGAATGACCAGTCTTGCCATTGAAATGTGGAGAGTATTTAGAATTAACGAAGTCATGCTTTCGAAAAGAGAAAAGTTATTTCGGTTATGTCCACTGCTTTCGTCGTTGCAACTCTTATATCACCATCTGTATGACATGTCGGGTGCTAAATACATTTCTCTTCGTTTAGGACTGCAATAGCTGTGGTCAAATATCAGCATGCAACCTATTAGTTGACCAAATATAAAGTGATTGTTGACAGAGCTCGTAAGTGAATATTTCAGAAAGCATCAATTTGATTAGTCGATCGATCTTCACAAGTTTCGGGAGAACAGTAGATAACTGCTATGTCATAAAGTCAATTCTTAAGACTAATCTTTTAAATATATATATATATATTATTAGAAAGATATATCGAAACAGAAGACATCACAAGTGTTCTATATTTCTATACTTTAGTAAAATAAGAAGCAGAAAATGTCATAAGGGTCTTATTTTCTCTAAACTACAGTTTTTAGATGAATGGGAGAGAATGGATGGTAGTAATATCACTTCTCGCTAGATGAACGAATGCTTCAATTTTCTATGATTGCTCAATCAACACCTCATTTATATTATCACACTTTTGAACCTTTTATACTATAATTCATAATTTGTATTTATAACGATAGTTATAGCTCTGATTCATCTGAATTATTGAGCCCTCTGCCGCTCATTTCGAATTTTGTTTATCGTGAACTCGTGCGCCGATTTTTCGATACTCGATCTTTCTAATATTTTTAGCTCTGGACATAGCTATCCACCAGTTAATTTTATTGCTCATTTTTTGTCGATTCTATTGAGTGATGAATAGTTCCTGTTTTATTTTAACATGTCTATTGAGCACTTTCATTCGATATGTGTATTTCCACATTTCCTCGAATAGTTTTCGCGGATGTAGAGGTTATCTCCCTTGCCGGATTCCATGTGCGTATTTTGCTTGTAGTTAGCCTCTTATCCGCTAGGACGAAGCTCGTTGATGAAGTAAACTTCCAGTCCGCTTGCTCTAGAAGTCTTATATATTTATATGTGAGCTGATAGAGTACAGTCTAAGGATTTACAGAAACCCAAGAAGCTAGATTTAACACCTTTCTAGTGGGTCCGGGTATGATTTTACATTCATTTAAATTATTGATGTATTGTTTTATTGATATTTTTTATCTGATTGTCCCGAATCTTCTATTATCGATTTTTTATCGTATGGTTGATTTTAGACTTGTTCTATGTGTGACGGTATTTTAACGATAGTTATAGCTCTGATTCATCTGAATTATTGAGCCCTCTACCGCTCATTTCGAATTTTGTTTATCGTGAACTCGTGCGCCGATTTTTCGATACTCGATCTTTCTAATATTTATCTCTTTTTAGATACAATTTAAATAATCGTATATATTAAATGTCTTATTTACATTGTATTTTTCATAATTTAATACATTTATGGTTTAAATATTGAATCGTTCCATTACTTAATTTATAAAAGAGTAGTTACTCTTCCTTTTTATATATTTAAATATTTCAATTCTGTTATGAATTATATTTTACACAAAACATTTTAATCAGTTTACACCAGTCCACTGGTTAATACAAACGCGAATTAAAGTATTTCGAGAAAGTATTAATGTTTTTTATTATCATGAACAGTATAGGGAGGGTGGATTGGAAGTATCGGTCGAGCGTATGACACCATGCTTCGTGACATAGAGTTATGGCCCTTTACGTTCTGAGTTCAAATTACGCCGCGGTTAACTTTGCCGATAAAATAAAGTACCAATCACGCACTGTGGTCGATTTAATCGACTTTTCCCTCCCCCCAAATTGCTGACCTTGTGCCCATATAAGAAACCATTGGTGGATTGGCAGTATCGGTAGAGGGTCGGACGCCATGCTTTCCAGCATAGTTACGTCCCTTTACGATCTGAGTTCAAATCCTGCCGAGGTTGACTTTGCCTTTCATCCTTACGGGGTCGATAAAATAAAGTACCAGTAATGAACTGGGTAATTGCTGGCCTTGTGCCTAAAGTAGAAACAATTATTATGAATACATTCTGAGTTCAAATCCCGCCGAGGTTAACTTTGCCTTTCATCCTTACGGGGTCGATAAAATAAAGTACCAGTAATGCACTGGGTAATTGCTGGCCTTGTGCCAAAAGTAGAAACAATTATTATGAATAGTATAATAATTATCATTATATTTTTGAGGGTGGTGGATTGACTGTATCGTATCAACGTCGAACAAAATGATATACAGTATTTAGTTACGACGTTTTACGTTCAAATCCGGCAGAAGTCAACTTAGCATTTTATCCTCCGGTGTTCAATAAAATATTGTAGCAGTTAAGCACCGGATTGACGTATTCCACTTACCCGTCCTCCAAAATTTCTGACCTCGTGCAAAAATTAGAAATCGTTATTTTAAATGTTGCTAGTATTGTCTCTATAACCCTCATTTGCATTAGCTTTATGCTTTCTATTAGCATTTTTTTTCTTTCAACAATATATAGTTTATACATTTCTTACATTGTTACACGATTTCCACAAGCTACACATTTTCTTCCCCCACTCTACTCCGTTTTTCTAATATTCTTTCACTTAATGCGCTCTCCAGATTCTATTTCAATAATACGTGAATTATATTATAATATTTGTTCTAATTTATTATTTCTCAAATTTATCTGGCGTTTATGTTTGCGACTCCTCTCAACCTCTTAAATCTTTTCCTTGATGAAATAGTAGAGGTTAACTTTTCCTTTCATCCTTACGGAGTCGATAAAATAAAGTACCAGTCATGCACTGGGATCGATTTAATCGAATTTTCCCTCCTCCAAAATTGCTGGCCTTGTGCTGTATAAGAAACCATTATTTGTTTCAGCTCTGGATTGGCAGTATCAGAATAGCGTCATACACCACACTTTCCAGCATAGAGTTATGGCCCTTTACGTTCCGAGTTCAAATCCCGCCGAGGTTAACTTTGCTTTTCATCCTTACGGGGTCGATAAAATAAAGTACCAGCAATGCACTGGGATGATTGTTGGCCTTGGGCCAAAAGCAGGACAATTATTTGTTACAGCTCTCTGTGGTTTGAATTTAAATCCTGCTGAGGTTACCATTGCCTTTCATTCTTTCAAATAGAGGTGCAGTACGGAGATCAATTCTTCTATACCTATTTCCCACATCTTCTTACAAAAGGCTTCTATTGTACCTATACATGGTAAAAGCTACTGCTATGATCAACAGATGCAGCAACTCCTTCGTCTTTGGAAATACTTGGATGTGTTCAGACCTAGAGAGGGGTGACCTTCCTCAGGTTTAAAAAGACCCAAAGCACGCTTTATATCACTATGCCGCCACCACGTGTTTCGCGTTTAGAGAAGAAAAAAAATACATTGAATAGATTTATCATTAAAAAAGAAAAAAAACTTCGCCATTCGCTCTGCTTTGATTGTATCATACCCTGCATCATTTCAAATATTTGATATATTTATTTTACTTCTAGCTTATTTATCTTAGAGACGTATTCATTTGCATTTCTTTAACTGGAGACTCGAGGACTTACCGTGAGGTGGATATTTTTCGGCAGCACCTTGTGTTTTGATAATTTCTCTGTTTATTATTGTTCATGTATAATTCTGAGATATTTCCTTTCTAAATTTAATTAGTAAAGAATCGGAATCATTGGAAGAAACAATTCCACTAATTAACTTTGTAACGTGCATTTTAAACCGAATCATGCGTAATTTACTTTCTAATTCAGAATCGCATCTTTTGTTTTTTTTTGCTTTCGAATTTGCAAACAAGGTCTCTATCTTCCAATTATTTTTTTACAGATATTTAATGTTTTTCTAATGTGTGCAACATGTATAGTACACTTCATTTCATTTTCTGTTGTTGCATTCATTGCATCAAGCTCTTTGTCTGCTTCATATAAATCAACAAGCAAAGGGCCGATTTGTCTTGTACTTCACATACGAGGTGGAAGATATATACCTGAAGAATGTCTACATTTAAAACATTGAAACCATATTGCTTTATGTCTTTTGCATATTAGAACCAAACCTCGACAGAAATACGTAACTATTAGACATAACCTCTGCTCAACACTGAACAAACGAGTATGTCACCTTGGAAGCAACACTGGTTTTCAACGTTTTTAAATAAATTGAAAATTTAAAGCTAATTAAAAAAATCTTCCCGAATTTTGAACTTTATATTTTGATGTAAGGTTGTGCAGTGACTCCATTATTTGTTTCTTTATTTGTTTTGTATCTCATCACCTAGTTTAATACCACATTCTCGCTCGTGGGGGCCGTGTGCGTAGTTCACATTCTTGCAGCATCAGGGTCATGTTTTCAGCCTTGGTACATCATATTCGTGCCTTCTAATCAGACACAGGCCCTTCATCTCAGACTACAGAGTAAAAATAAAATTCATCCTTGTAATTCTATAATATGATATAAAAATAGTTAAAGCATATCGTATCATATTGATACAAGTATGACTAATTAGCTCTGGTTGTACCTGTAAGACTAATGGATGATCCCTTACTATGGTATCGTTCTACATATATACTAACTAGATAAATTTGATTTTGTTTTTGCTAATAAATATGAAGTATTATTGAACTTGCGGACGGTGGCCATGCCAAAGAAATGTTTAGATTAAGCTTATGCCTATATTAGCAATTTTATCGAAGGTAACTTTAAAGACATTTAGTCGTATTTTGAAAAGTATGCAGTAGGTGTTTTTATTCTTTAATACAATTCACACAACTATTATATTTTCTGACACGAAAATAAATTATTCTCTCTGGTCGAGATTTAATTTGATGTAACTTTAAGAATATCAAGATCAATAAGAACGAGATGTTTAAACTTTTGGAAACAGCGCAACAATAAGAAGAAAGTGAATATAATTATAATCCTCTGTAACAAAATGGTATTTTGTAGAAAACAGACTATAATGGTGTTTAGGCCTTGCACCATATAAAACACTATTTACAAAACAAGCTAAATATAATCAGCATTCATGATTCATCATAAATGCTCATACTTGTTTGCTGTATTAATTAAACAATACAAAAGTTTCTATTTTTTAACAATGAATTCTCACCGAAGTTGTATTAGTATTATGTGAATAATTAATTTCAGTAATTTAAAGGAAGAAAAAGGTAGTGTATCTGATGTTTGAAACTAATGAAATATGTATCAGAACGTTGCTTGAATTTCTTTATTTCAAACTTGCCAATTGAATTATAAATCAGAAAAGAAAAATCTAAAAATATTGTTTCCCACGTGAATACAAAAGAGTTTTAGTTGAGGGAGAATAAAGAATTTCATAACAGGCGATGCAGCATATATTTCAACGAAATTCCATGTAAATCCAAGAATAATTTAAAGCAAAAACATTTTAGTTTGGCATTAGATCATTGTAAAGAATTTAATCTTACGATTTAACGGTTTCTCTTCCATTGGTCCAATTAATTATCGTGTTCTTTTGTAGGAGCTCTGAAAGGTTTAATCTGCAATGGATTAGTAAAGACTTAGTAATAATATTACGATTAATGAATTTCCCAATGACTGTACATGACGACCGGCTACACGCCTTTGTTACATGATAAATCATTAAAGACATTCTAAACAAGCACAAATTGCAATAGTGCGATTGGTCACAATGTGCTTAGGAGCAAGCCATGTTTTTAAAACACACCAGCAAGACATTAAAAATAGCAACAATAAGTTGGAATACACAAGAAGTGTGTTCTATTGTTCAAACAATACATTGTACTGGGGAATAATGTTTTGCTTGATAGAGATCTGAGTGTCATTACTAATAGGGTATTTGAACACACAGGGTGTTTACTTTTAGCTAGTTGATAGAGATCTGAATGTCATTACTAATAGGGTATTTGAACACACAGGGTGTTTACTTTTAGCTAGTTGATAGAGATCTGAATGTCATTACTAATAGAGTATTTGAACACATAGGATGTTTACTTTTAGCTAGTTGATAGAGATCTGAATGTCATTACTAATAGAGTATTTGAACACATAGGATGTTTACTTTTAGCTAGTTGAAATGCAATTTCTTTCCAGGTTTATCTTGGATAAAAGTTGCAGGACGCCAAAAGTTAGCCGATTTGAAGTATCATAGTGTTCATAAAGGTAACTGGTGGTAGATGGATGTCAGGTGTGTCCTTTGATTAGGTAATGAGTAAAAGTACGATGACCTCTTAGTACAAGAAAGATATTAAAATCGCGACGTAGTAAGAAGTTCAACATAACATTTCTCACACACAACAAAGCGGATTTAGAGAGAAAGAGAGAGGGGGGTAGAGAGATAGATCGAGAGAGAGGGGGAGGAGAGAAGAGAGTGAGAGAGAAAGAGTTTGGGTGAGTCAGGCAGGTAGAATAATCAATACCAGTAACTGATTAGTATTTTATTTATCAAACGAGAAAGAATGAAAGGCAAGGTTGACCATGGTGGGTTTTTAACTCAGAACGTAGAGAGCCAGAACAAATACGAGTCATTCTAATTGACACTCAAGCAATTCTGCAAGTTTCTCGAATTATTTTCTTGATACAAGACAAAAATAGCCAAACGATCATCATTGCAAGCAAAGTTCAGAGAGAAATATAAGAAACACATGAATAAGGAGAAACAGTGCCTTTTAATCCGAGTAACAAAAATAATGTTTTGTTAAGAACGCCGAGGACAGGGGATTGTGCATAGTGCAAAACAACGCCTTTCAGAGCAATGTTAGATTAGAGAATGTGGAAATGATAGTTGGGATCGGTTATAACTAGGGCAATATTTTTAGACATTAAAATGTTTAGATTTTACACCTTATTTAGACCCTATTTTTAGACTTTAAAAGATGTTTATACCCTATATCGATCTAATGATATAAATCTTAATTGAAGAACTTTATTATTCATTAAATAAACATCAAATGACAGAATCAAAACTATTTACATATTATACATTTCTGCAATATAAAACTTCACGTTTTCAGGAGAAAAAATCTGCCTTTAGTTAGTATTTTACCGCGCATTGAAAAACTACGAGTTTTCCATCCGGCAAATTCACCCTGGATCGTTTTTCTGCAATTTAGAGTTCAGATACATTTTCCTTTGGCACGGATTTGGGAAAAATTCACATTAGTGAAACTTTTAACTGCTTCCTCAGTTGAATTTAGCTTTTTCCACAGTAATTCCTGCTTCATCGATTCCATTATAACTATCAAACGAAAGTGCTATTCAACTCAAAGATGAATATCGTGTGTTAGTATGGATTTTAGAGTATTGGAGGGTGAGCTACTCTGAAGATTGATGGTGTGTCTTTTGTAGCTTTATAAATTGCTATGCTTTGTTTGATATGGATCTTTTAATAATAAATTGAAAGTAATTTTCAATACCTTATTCATTCCAGTGAAGAAATAGAATAAATAAGTTATCTAGGTCTCTAGTATATAAATATAAAGAAATCAGATAAAAATCGCTAGTTAGGGAAAGAAACGTTGGAGAATATTCCAGAATTTTGACAGCTATTGAAGATGATATAGTGATAACCAAATATTTAAGACCACCTAGACACTATTTTGTATTTCTCAACCATTACAAAGAATTGCATCATCCATTTTTTTCTTTGCAAAATACTTTCAGCAGTCTAGAATGGATTTAACCTTATAGATAGTAGTATATTATAATTATTAACAAACACCAAATTTATGGCTCATAGTATCAAACAAGAGAAGCGGTCGCTCTCCAGAGAAACTGCTCCTAGAAATCACCGTATAATGAAGAATGTAGATTATTATAACAGGAATGCACCAGGTAAAGTACCAGTAATGTACTGGTTAATTGCTGGCCTTGTGCCAAAAGTAGAAACAATTATAACAGGAATGAATATTCCTGTTATAGTAATGGAAAGATTAGTAAATCAATTAAATGATGTAATTTAAATCCTGTCTATTCTTTATTTATTTATATATATGGTCTCTGAAATTATAAAACTACTGTGATTGGAGATTTACCGTGTGTGTGTGTGTGTGTGTGTGTGTGTGTGTCTGTGTCTGTGTGTGTGTGTGTGTCTTTGTGTATGTGTGTCTTTGTGTATGTGTGTCTTTGTGTATGTGTTTGTGTGTGTGTGTTACGTGTAGAGGTCGCAGATCAGTAATTGCAGCTGGTCGCTTATTGTTGAATGTTTCAGTGGAATGCAACGCTAACCTCAATTATTTTCATAAATATGACTATCCTAAACGCGCCATTTAGTGAGGAACTGTGTAGATGTAAGGTGAGTTAGAGAAGGTTTATTTCTAGTAATACGGCCTCATTTAAGTGCATAATTGCATTGTGGGTATTGCAGAAAATCTACTGTAATCTTTCTTTCCGAAGATGACTGAATGATGTAATGGCTATTCGCTAGATGTACTAGACTTCTGGCATTCACTTGGCGAATTTTAATATCACACACAGATTAAGAGACTTTACTATTACCTGGATAAAAAAGCCTAATTCATTTCTATCAAATGGATCTTTTCCCATCGTTCTTCCGCCTGTATTACAGTCTATTTGATAAACACTGGAAAGATAAATTAGTTTGAATCCTGCTTTAAGCTGATATCAAATTCGCAAGGAAAAAAACTATTGCGTAGTCTTTCTAACACCGACATTTCATAATTCCAATAACGTTACAGTAAAGACAGTTATATACACATCAACAAAGTTGCTACTTAAGACATCAATAGTAATGCGTTTATTGGAAGATGGGGAAATGTTTTCTAACTATAATGAATGATTGCCAACTGGAATTGAAGTTTCTTATCAAACATTTGGCTTAAAGAATCATTCCGCTGATATAAACCATGACGTATGAGAGAAAAATAAAATCAACAATATAATACTGAATACAATCGAAAAAATATATAAATGTTAAAAACTATATAAAAATAACGGGAATTGCATTTGGTGCTATTTTTGCTGTTGCTGTTGTTGCTGCTGTTGTTGCTCTTGTTGTTGCCTCTGTTGTTGTTCTTAATGTTGCTGCCATTGTTTCCACTTTATCTCTTCATTCTTAAGAAATAAAGGATTATATTAAGAGTATGGAAATCGATTTAATTTTTGTCAGAGAGACTTTTAAGCTTCTTAAATCAATATTGATCTTTAGTTTAAGGATATAGGTCACCTTGGAATAATCGAAACCTTTGTCTACTATGTAAAATGTGAATACAATAAATAATTATTTGTCGTCTATCTTGAAATGTGTGAATGCGAATTATTTCAGAGATAGACGAATTGAAAAATAAGCGTAATACTATATTGTTGGCTTCGTTGTTATTTAAACCTATTAAATCTTAAGAATATATATATACATACATTCATATATATATGTATACATATATATATATTCCATAAATATATATATGTGTGTATATATATATATATATATATGTATGTATATGTATATACACATATATATATATATATATATATATATATATATATATACATACATACACACACACACACACACACACACACACACACACACACATATATATATATATATATATATATATATATATATATATATATATATATATATATATATATGTATATTATATATATATATATTATATATATATATTATATATATATTATATATATATGTGTGTGTGTGTGTGTTTGTGTGTGTGTGTGTATGTATGTATGTATGTATACGTATTCTAGCCTGCAACTAATAAATAATGACATGTAAGAATAAGAACTATTGAAATAATTCATCATGGAATTACCACTCGATATTAAAATGCCTTCTTGCTCATAATTATATTTTTCTTCTTCACCCACTTATTCTTCACCCAGTCCAAATAAATCGTCTCCAGTTGATTTGGTTGGATACCCAAGTGAGGCCAGCGGAGTTCATGGGTGTTGTTATCCAACTATATTATGTGGGAGTACCCTTTGGTCTCCTGCCGGTTGGTTTTGTCCATAAAATCTGTGCATGGATTTTTCCTGGGACATTCTAACCACATGCCCGTAATATCGGAGCTGTGATCTCTCAATTCGGAGAAGTAGTGCCTCTACCTGGAAGGACTTGTTGATTACACAAATCCCATACTCCTTATTAAGTCTCCCTAGTAAAGTCAATGCTAAGTATCTAGCAAAGAGATGTAGGGAGATTGTCGAGTACAAGCTAGCTGATGAACAGTGTGGTATCGCTCCCGACGCAGCATGGCTGACCAAATATTTACACTGTAGAATATTTTTGAGAAATCGATGAAGTACTGCCACGAATTGCACGGAGACTACTGTGAAAGGTTCATAAATATCCTCGAAAAGTTTTTTTTTCTTTTATAGTCACAGAGTGTGTTCTTTGAAAATACGTTTGCGCAGAGAATAAATCTCTTATATTCTGTTAAACCTAAACCAAGATACTTGTAAGATTTTAGCAGGGTCCATTCTGATGCAACTATTTGGATCAAGTCTTTGGTTTGACGAGACTGTAATACCTTTTCCTACAGCTGCAAAAGACCTTGAAATGTGTCAAAGGTACTGATTAATCGAGTATCATATAATTTTTCTTTGATTCAATCAGTATCATATAATTTTCCTTTTCAAAATCAATGGAAGATATTTTCTCGAAACATCATCGCACATACTGTGATTAAAGAATCAACAATTTTAAATAGTTTTCGAAAATAACTAAATCGTTAAGGAGAATTTGTTCACTATCCTCAGCGTTGTATTGAGTTCTTTACCAAGATATTGGTTCAATCTTTGGTTGAATCTATCTAGCAGTAAATAGACACTGCATGATAAATATATACTAGTGATATTTCGAATTAACATTTTATTAGCTTGCAATGTGTCTCTTTAACGCCCAGAGTTAAAGTATTTACTACAATAATTAATAGACCATGTGTGAGTGTGTACATTTATGACATTCTCTAACCACCAAATGGTTTTAATATTTGATAAATATTAGTTATATGTTTCGATTTTAGACATTGAGATTAGAAGTTACAATACGCATATATTGCACTTCACTGATATTGCAATGCATATAAATTGTATGTCCTATCACTCAATTTGAATATTAGAATATATTATTTGTAGCCTGACGTACGCTTGATTCACCATCTGTGACAATTCGAGATCGTCATAAGTAAACCTAACATCATAGGTTAAAGTTGAAAGCTTGAACTACTCCACTAAGTTATGAATGAAGTTTTCAAAATATATTGCAAAAGCTCGAAGTGAAAATAGAAAATTTATTGAAAATGTTAAACTTTAGTTATTTTACAGTTTCTTTGGTAGTCTTCAAAGAACACCACTTTATCCTTGCAGATTTATGGAATCTACTTTCTATATTTTAAATGACAAGATATTTGATATAAATAACAGTAAACATAGAATCAATATCAAAATATTTCAATGGAATATGAACATTATTGTAATAGTATAAGGTGTATGCATAGGGTCTGTGTAATAACAGTGATGTGAAATTTGTTGATATGATATAGAATTCTGAAATATATTTAGGGTAAACAATTATATGGAATTTATTAGACCTGGTCAGCAACGTCATGGACTTTTGTTGAACATGTGAAGAAAACTATCAAAGTTTTTAATAAAATATATTTTTTATATTTTAAGTTAGGCCATCTCTTTTAATTCGTTCAATTACCTTTTCGTGCGACTCATGTGATCTTTAATATACATTATCTTAATAATATGGACGTTAAATATGTATTTATAATTTTAAATATGATAGAGAAATAGTTGGAGGACATTGTTTTATTCAGCAAGCCAAAGAACTTTAGAAAGGAATAATCACTTGTTTGATACCGCTGATGTACAACTCACAGTACGGAAAACGTCATTAAGCGTTATATTAATATTTATTTATAATTGCAAATATTATATCTTAATATGATTATGGTGAAAGTTACGTAGAAATTGTTTGTTATATAAACATTAGTTAACGTGAGAAACCATTTATCCACTAATAAGCAGTATGTATATTTGAGTCGAAAGTGTTAAAATCAGTATCAGTAGAAGATTAAAGAAAATAAAAGGAAACTCTTGTCTAATTTATGTAGTTCATGCTACATGTTCTATATAAGACAGACTGCAATTATATTAATGTTATTTTCTGTTTTTCAATTGAACACAGAAGATTAAGATATCAATAAAACATTCGCCCAATTCAAGAAAACTATGCTGAACATAGAAAGGAAAATATCTTATAATCGAATGTATGATTATAAATACCATCATTATCGCTATTGATGTTTATAGGTTAATCCTGCGATTTATTATACAAAAGACATTCAGAAGTTTTTATATGAATATTAAATATTTTGTAAGCGGATATCGAAGCACAAAATGTTCTGGTTATAATATCTTTACGGTTCGTCAACGTCATCCCACAATATATTTATGGCGCTGAAATATAATGGCCTGGCATATTTATGGGATCAGAGTTTCATGATATAGCATCTTTATTATACATTTCCTATTACTAAATATCTCTTTCATGTACACCAAAAATTGGAACACTCTTCTCGTTAGCTGTATCAATCTCTGCTAAAAGAGGAAATCTAGGAACATAAGGTCAAAGAAAAAGGACGATTCATTATACGTTCCAGCTGAATATACACCATTTGGATGAGGAAACTCGTGTAAATAAATAAAATATCACTTTACGTTTTGTTCTCTTTCTTTACAGATAGCCCTCTTTTCACAAGGCTACACAATCTTCTTATAGATCAGCAGAAACACTACAATATGGACGGATGTCTGCTAGTCACAAATAACAGAAAATGAGAAGAAAAACCCTTTTTGTTATTTCATTTCCTGTTTGACTGAGATGCTGCAAGGGCAAATGTAAATGCGTGTGTTAAAGAGAGAGAGAGAGAGAAAGAGAACGAGTAGGAATAGAATCTGTTGGCAGACAAAACATTTAATTTCGGCTCTCTGCTAATATATTGTTTGACTTAACTCCGCACTACCAGCGGTTTCAAGACGAAAACAGTCTAACATTATCAGATGTATTTCAGACAATGACTTGTCTCAAATACACATAAAGATTTATACGTGTTTTCGACATACCGAGAATGAGGTACAGTGGGGAAAGAACAGTGTATGGCCTCTTATGAAAAATTCAATAAACACTATGTAATGCTTAATGTTCACTTGCATATCAGCATATTCCTTTACGCCGAGTATTAATTAAATAAAATATTGAGATAACGTTAGTCGATAAATTTATATATATATTCTATATACGTACCGAACTCTCAAAATAGCTGTTAAACCGCAAGATAATCTCAATAGAATCTCTATAAATAACTCGGATACATTAGTCTGTTTTTACAGTATCTACTGAGTATAATCTTCAGCTGATATAGAAGATTTACCGTAGATTACAAATATTAATGAAAAAATATTTAACATCTGACATGCTTTTTATCTCATTTATCTGCCAGGACAATTGTATATTCATTATTTATGTAGAGAACTGATTATAAATATGGAGTGAGATGTTCCATATATATTGCTTGAAGACCTATCACAATAAAACTCCTCAAATGATTATTTAGTATAGCGTCCAACTTGAAAACAAACAACAGAAATACAATTCTAGTCATTTCCTGAATTCATATGCCCAACCGAATATATAAATACAGCCAATACATAATCAACATCTCTTTCCCTCACTAACAAGTATATAGACGTGCACTACATGTAACTGAAGAATCCGAGACAAAAGTCTAATATTTATCTTATTAATATTAATGTATGTATATTCACATATTTTATATGTTGACTAACCTCAAGAGCTGCTACACACAGAGAGAATTAACATAGGACGATAAAATACCAAGTATTGGTGGACAGATTCCACATTTTGTCGGGCGCTGTTGAAATCTCATCTTCTCTCTATCACTGTATACTGGTTTTTCTTACCCAAACCAGGATGTGGGCATCGTAATTATGGAAGCTGCTCCGAGAGTTACAATGACGTATGTAGTGGATATTCCGGGTAGATTTTCCAACCAAAATTGTAGAGTTTTTTACACTCCCTTTTGTTCCCCTACTTTCATTTGTGTTTTAAGAATTCTAAATATATTATATTATAAATTATTTTGCAATATGGGTTTACAGATACCTTCATCACAACGCGCATATCTTCAGTCAAATGACTCTTTAAATTGTGTGTAGTGCATTTGTGTGTCGTATATAAATATGTGTTTCTACTATTGGCACAAGGCCAGCACTTACCCAGTACATTACTGGTACTTTATTTTATCGACCCAGTAAGGATGAAAGGCAAAGTTAACCTCGGCGGGATTTGAACTCAGACCGTAAAGAGACGTAACTATGCTGGAAAGCATGGCGTCCGACTCTCTACCGATACTGCCAATTCACCGCCTATATAAATATATAATTCACCGCGTATAAAATATATAATGTTCCGTCTAAGGAGAACAGAATAACTTTGTAATATATGTCTGACAAGGAAAAACATATTCATTGAATTTTTTAATATATTTTAGTTATAAAGGAAGTTTAAATTAAATGTTAGTGTAGTTTGATTTAAAAAAATATATTTTCTGTTATAAAGTAAAAAAAAATTAACAAGTATATATGTTATAAAGCAGTCAGTATTTTGTTTCTGGCAACCATACTAAATATAGTTAAATACTGTTTAGAATTTATTATTTCATTCGCCCGAAGAGAATGTATAGACCTTAAAACGAAAAAAAAAAACAAAAAACAAAAAAATAAAACATGCAGTTTTTAGATTACAAAGCTAGCTTCAAAATTATCTTTAGATACATGCATATCTAATATAATAACTCTCTGTCTTTGTGTTGTATATTTCAATCATTATTTTCGTCGCAACCCAGCTAAAATAATATAATAAATAAAGCAAGACAACCTAGTATTATTACCTCAGGAGAAATGACATTGTAAATTTGTTGATGTCTATTGTAAAGTTGCTCTTTTGAGAGAAAACAGTGCAGTAATGTCGCCCACGCAGTGAATAATAAGTAATAAATGTATTCGACAGGAGTATTAACTTTGAAAGCTCTATTGGAATTTAGATGTGAAGAAGCATTAACATTCAAATTTTTCTATTTTGAGTTATATTACCTTTTCATTTTCTCCTATAGATATATCTCTTTCTGTATCTTTGTTTCCCTCTTTAGCTGGCTATAGGTATTTAATATGAATTTCTTTCACTGACATACATACAAGCATATACATACATGTGCTCCAAAACGATTTCGAGACATAGTCACTTTTTACTATATATATATTTATGTATATATGTATATATAGAGATTTTACCCACTCTACTACCCTAAGTATTGAGTACTTTGGTGCGTTATGGTCCACCTGGTTCCTTACCACATTTCCTTCGTTATATATATATATATATATATATATATATATATATATATATATATATATGTGAAGACTAAAATCCAAAGAGATTTCGATAAGGATAAATATATATAAAATATATAAGGACACTAGAGCAAATATTAATTAAAATAACAGATTAAAGTTTAAGCACCTATTCTTTACTTAAACGTTAATCTGTTATTTTAATATATATATATATATATATATATATATATATATATATATATATAGGGAGTGTAACTTGGAGTTACTGTAGGTTCACCCGGGTGAGCACTCGATGTTTAGGTTCACTTCTGTGTTGAGGTGTAGATCTATACAGAGTGTAATATATTGAAAGGATAACAAGGGCGATTGTTTACTCCTTCATCACATTTATTGGTAGGTGACGCGCGTTTCGCCACTGATCAGCTCAAGGTTCGATCTGTATCGATCTTACCCGACTCTATAATCGGCAGCTCGACGTCCTTGTTATCCTTTCAATATATATATATTTATATATATATATATGTGTGTGCATATATATGTATATATATGAGAGAGACATATATAAAGTACAATTTGAATATATCAAATGATATAAACATCAAAATTACGCTTGATATTAAATGATGTGATTAGAAGAAATATTTTTACTCTTTGTTCCTGTAAATAGACTGGGGCCATGCGGAGGCATCACCTTGATTTAATTGATCATAACGGCACAAGTAATTCTTTTATTCAATTCTGGTATTTACATCAGCTGTAGAATTTTGTCGAACTGCTAAGTTATGGGGTGGGGGGAGGGTGTAATGACATAGACAAAAGTTAACACAAGACGGATAGCCACATGAACATATTTACATACATACATACATGCACCCCCCCATATATATATATATATATACATATGTTATATATATTATATATATGTGTATGTATATATATATATATATATGTATATATCATTGGATACCATCATGGTTCCAGGTGTTATATCAGAGTTTTCTTTCTCCTAGAATTCTGCCTTGACAAAGGCTAAAGGGTCATCTCTCCCGGTGATGTTGACTTGTTCTTATTTTTGGTAAATATCATCTTGGTTAAGAGAGTGGGACTGGCTTTGTGCAGTGCCTTTGCTCACTATAAAAGCTTCACGGCACAGGCATTGCTTTATATCTGGAGATCTCTCTGCACTTGTCGTCACATGGTACCATGGGCCCAGCACTATGTGTCAATAATTGTCACAAGTGTAGTGTTTGTACCAGAGTTTTTAAGTCGCTGGCTGGACTAAAGAGTCACACTCGTTCAACGCATCGGTAGGGGTTCTCCTACATGGATATAAAGTAGTGGCCGTACTCGAAAACGAGTTGGCAACCACCATATGTATATATCGAGAGATAGATATATATATATGCATGTATATACATATATATCTATCCCTCTATATATGCATGTATATATATATATATGACAAAGAGGGTGTGGTGAGATACCAGGTGGACCATAACGCACCAATACTTAGGGTAGTAGATAGGGTAATAGGAAAAGAGTCAGGACCCCGACGGCTGAGCTCCGGCCGTTTCGACAACTAGATCCGAACTGTTCGGATCTAGCTGTCGAAACAGCCGAAGCTCAGCCGTCGGCGTCGTGAATCTTTTCCTACACACACACACAGACACAGACACACACACACGCGCATATATATATATGAATTTATTTCTATATAGAATATAATGTACCCTCTATACTACTAATAAATTAGGTAGCGTATTTAAGTGTTGTTGTTTTCATTTCGTTTTGGAAAACCATTCTTAATTTTAATTAGTGAACCCGAGATAGTTGCTCAAGGTGTCATGTAGCTAAACTGAACCAAGAACCAGATCTCTCTAACCACACTATATTGCTTCCGCTTAAACTTTTTAAAACGTATTAAAAAAGTCTCTTAAAGAGTTGTGCAGGCTTGAATAGAATTATACAGGGAGATTCAGTGTAATTTAGAGTATGACAAGGCGGACCGTTTAAATTATAAGTACAACACATTTTTGCCAGGTGATTGAACTGGATGGAGCACCGTGAAATAAACTGTTTGATCACAAGGCGCCGCTTGGTAGTGACTTCTCAACCATACTGTAGTGAACGGAACACAACTAACCACTAAGTCACGCGCATTCACAGTATCTGTTCTATCAAAGTGACTAGTAAATATAATGATTTCTAGGACTCACACAATATCACTAATGTTTTCAGGAAGGACTATTGTCGTATAAATCAGCTGCCATACTTGAATAAAACATATGTCTCTAATTTGGAATTATTACAGTAAATTCGACTTCGGCGCGAATTGAATTCAGTACCTGCATTTTGACCAATACTTTATCGATAGTTTTATCCTCATCATTACACTAGCAATATTAATTATTGAAAAGAATGTTTCTAGAAGAACAGCTTTTTAAAAACTAAACTGTTCTCCTGGTAACATTTCCAGAGGATATGTACATTGTCCTTTTCAATCTAGAAAGAATAAATAATAATAAAATCCTGATATATTAAATCATGATTCAGAAATATTTACAAAGCTACATTCTCTGATATTACATTGGTACTAATATCGATATTTATATTACTTTCAGTAATGAAGAACATGCTGATCACACTCCCTCCGGCTCAATACTAACAGAAATCCATTATGACAATCTATAAGAAACTCATTTATTTATAAAGCAATAGCTTTAAATTCCATATAGATTAAGAAATATATGAATAATCTCTGTCGAGATGTAATTCACATTTGAAGTGAAACAACAAAACTAGAATACGAAAAATATTTGCATTGTTATTACTAAGTTACCCAACTGCTGCTACATTGATTTTTACGATATAGAAAGGCCAAGTTTATTCGAAATTTCATAGTCAGTTACACTGATCCCAGTACCCGATTATGACATAATTTATTGATTGAGAAATGGGTTACTTAAAGGCATCTCTAGTGAGATTTGAATTGAGAACGTAAAAAGACTAAGTAGCTAGGAAACTTAAGTTCTTTTTCTATGGTGCTTTATCGATTCTGCCATCTACCACTACAAACCTTCACTTTGATAATCAACACTGGATCGACCTCAGAAAGGTCACCCAAGAATACTCGTAGCTACAATTACTAATATCAAACTGCCTATAAAACAGTAATATAAATGGTTAATAACAGCGACACAAATCCAATCATTTAGGAGGACGGAAAGTCAGTTAAACCGACTCCGGTACGTGAAAGGTACTTTATTTTATCGAACCAGGAAGAATGAAAGCTAATGGTCATCCAGCGGGATTTGGATACATAACATAAACAGCCGGAAAAATATCAACAACACTTTCATCCCGGGAAAAAACAATTCTGCCAATGCACCAACCTTCGCATTAATATCAATATGAAGGAGCAAATGTTATCTGAATAAATGAATCGGTTTTCTCATCGATGTTCTAGATGTTCAATTCTCAATATATTCTAGTTTACGTTCCTGAGCATTTCACATACATGTATATCTAATATAATATCCTCAAGCAGTATCATAAAACTTTGTTTGACGAAATTATGGCTTTCAATCGAGTGTATACTCCATCAAACAGTTTTTCCCATGGGTTTGGCAGACAGTTGATTAACAGATAGTAGATCAACACGTCGGATGTATCATGATATTTGCTCCAGCTTTTTAGATTTTGAGTTTAGATCCACTGAGGTCAACTTCATCTTCCAGGTTCGATAAAATAAAGTACCATTGAAGAAAGGGGATCGATATAATTAGCTTTACACACGCTCCCAAATTATTGGCTTTGTGCGAAAAGTACAAATCATTATTATTATATTTCTATGGACTGGCATAACTCGAAAATATCCCTTTGGTATTTAATTATGTTCGTTTTTATTTAGGTCAAATCTAAGCAACAATGAGTTTTACTTTCTCCTTGTCAAAGACAGTGAGACATTTTAATATTATAAGAAATACTGGACCCTCTTTAATTGACTATTCTTTTTCAATGTTGTGGTCTTTTGTCATTGAAAGAAAGAGAAAACAATCCATCATGATACACCTGAAACGCTGCAGAACGCTGTTACATAATCTCAGTAAATAAACTCGGTAACTTCCCTTTTAACGGATTCGTAAAAAAAAATGACCTAAGTTATATATTCTTTTTTAAGGAATATAAAATAAATAAATACGAATATGAGGTATCAACTGTTTAAATCTAACATAATGATATTGGGGAGCTAAGTGAATTGAAGCATTTTTCACACCCACATTGAAACAGTGTAACAGCTTTAAATCACCATAAATGTTTTCTTGCTCAATTGGTGTTCGTTATGTTATGTAATGCCTATTTGCCTTTTAATCAATTCAAAATATATAATAACATATATTTTAAACTGGAAGTTTGAAGGCTATATCAATCCAATCAGAAGATTAAATTCACATAAGAACACGAAGAAAGATATTGAATTATTTAATGAGCTTGATATTTCAAAATATTCTTTCGTGAATATTAGATATGTTTGTCATTGTCCTTCTTTATATTTAATCTTCCGACTGCATTACTATAGCTAACACACATATGTCATATTCGAAAACACTTACAGCAAATTACAACGCTCTTCCATTATATTTATTACTGACTAAATGCCTCTCAGTATTTTTATGTCCCCTAAAGTCCTTTAATTGCTCCAACTTTGGACATTGTTTTTAATTCTTATGAGATGGATAAAGGAAATATTAGTTAAATACTAGATTCCAAGTAAGAGATCTCATCAACACATTCACAATTTTTGCGAAAAGAAGCTTTTTCTGCTCTAGCGTCCATGTTACTTCAGTAAAAGATCCGATGGTTCGTTTTTGCTAAAATATTGCTCTAAGATAGGAAGCCTATCACTATTATTCATGTCACAAAATACCTGCTTCTCGTCCGGAGAAGACCGGTAGTAAGAGTTTAAACGCTGACAGAATCTGAACGCAGAGGGACAGATATAACAAGGCGCTTCGTTTAAACAGATTCTGCAAATTATCCGCTCTATACTGTCTATTTATTTATTGAATATATTGTCTTCAGAGCACAGACACCTGGCAATACCTCAGCAAGGTATGCTGTCTGGCTATCGAGCGACTCTATTAATTGACGATCGGGTTAGAAACTCCAATGGAAGACTCAGTAGAGTGAAACAAATTTTCTTGTAATATTGAGAAACATTGCGTTAAGACTTTCATTCAAATGGTACTGGGATTAATTTGAGGCACGATAAATACGGACACGTTAATTAGGGGTACTGTTTCAATCCCATGATCCATACATCTAGATAATTGGTTTTGTTCCTATGTTAAAGATGATTACTCCCATTAAGTGAGTAATGGTGGATACCAGAATTAGCAGGTCTTTGGGGAAAATTTTATTAATTGTTTTTCTATATCTTTTAGTTTCTGAGATAAAATCCCATTGGAAATAACACCGTTTCTCATCCATAGATGATTGATGAAATAAGACCAAATCAATCACTTAGTTTAATATAATCGGCTTCTCAACCTCACACAAAAATATTCTGAGAGTTTAGAAATCCTTTATTAGTTTGTGGCACAAGATATGATAACATATACGTTTTCGCCAAACAATCCATATACTTAAAAAATAAAGGCCAGCTTATGATAGTCCTCTATAGATAGCTGAAACAGCAATTCTGAAAATAGTATAATAGAAATAAGTTTCAATGTTTGTAAACCATTTATCTCCAAAAATACGATTCTCATAGCATGCAACATTTAATCAAATATCTTTTATAAAAATAAAAAAAAAAAAAATGTTTATTTTTGTTTTTAGCTATTGTAACATGATATGTCAGAATGTACTCCAAATAGAAACTTTTGCTTATAATACAAGATATTTGTTTGGCGTCACGGTAGGGTTCATACCTCACTCTATACCCACTCTGCATCTGTCCATTACGCTTTTTAATTTATGATGTTGTGGCTAGTTAACACCGGTCACCGGGATAACAGAGATCGAGCGGTCATATAATCAAATTGCATCGACAACAAACATATAAGTACCTTTTCAATTTTCTGGTATTTATATATATATATATATATATGAAAATGTTTGAGCCCGACGCTCAAGCCGTTTCGACGGCTATTTCTGGGTCCATCCGAAACGTTAAGACCCTCTTCCTGCTATTCCAAGCGTTAACCTAATATATTCCTTCCATATACTGTACCGGTTGTGTTGTTACTTCTGTTTATCTTTTACGCATACACACGCACACGCACGCACGCACGCATACACACAGCACACACACACATATATATGTATATATTGTCATACTTGGGGAGGGTCATATTGTTATAATATTGCCAGAAATAATAACAGAACACACTCACTGTTTGGTTTGGGTTGGTTTTTGCTTCTGTATCTTTTATATCTTCATAGTTAATTTATTTGGCAACCGATGCTTAAAAATACAGATATAAATATATATATGTGAGTGTGTTCTGTTATTATTTCTGGCAATATTATAACAATATCACCCTCTCCAAGTATAACAATATTTGTTTCGACACACGATTTCATATCTTTTAGCCACGTATGGTCCCACAAAGACTCAGGTGTAGACTACTCCATTCAATGGTCCAAGACATACGCAAGGGGTAATCTATCTTGTGGACTGTGTATTGAAAAATGGATCAATATTCTAAGCAGATTACGCAATAGAAATTGCCTAAATATAAGATATGAACTTTTTTTACGTTGTCCACGCGTCTGGTAACACCTCTTGCATAACTACAAAGCTCCGAATTGAATAACATCAAGATTCTAATATTCTAATCAACTCGAACAATGTATTCCGGAGATTCGCAGTTATCTCCCTTACACCTTCCGACCGTGGATTTTTATCGCTTGGGAGGAGTGGCCGTTTCTGCGCATGCGCGTTCATATGGTTGTTTTCTCCTTTTCCTGTTCCGTATAACCATTATCAGTCCCAGCTGAGGACCCGCATAAGGTGAAACAATTGTTCTCGGTATGGTGAACTAACTGTTGTGTTACTACTTTTACCAAACTCGTCCCATGGACTTGAGTGCTCTACTACTACGGATATTAGCTTCCAGTATTCTACGTATATATATTCTACGTATTTGTTACAGTTGTGAGATATTGTTCGTTATTCAGGTATCACTTCTCTGTTTTTAGCCTAAGAAAATATCTATATGCGTGTGTAATTAATACACGCATACATTTATTTTTTAAAAATTAATTGAGTTCTTAACACGAAGGATTGATAATGTTTTTGAAAAAACTAATTAACCCACGTGTATATTATTTTTCTTTTCTCGTGACTCATGATTGTCTCCCTTTCCTGCTTCATGGCGCTATGATACTTCCTCAGTCAAAGGACTGCTGGAATTTCAAATTTGGCGGTCATTCGATGCGTGAAGGGACAAATTAGCAGACACGAAAATTAACTGCGGTAAGAAATTTTTCTTATATCAAAGTTTAATGGGCTTCCACTGACGATTTATAAGTGCCCACCTAATTGTATTCTTACATGAAAATATATTAGGCTTCTACATAAACTGGAAATATTCTCCCAACTTGTAGAATACTTATAATGAAACAATTGTTTGGAAAGAGAGATATATTTTAATTTTAATTATATCTCATATAAAATAATACAACTGGCTTTCCACAAAATACATATAGTTGGCACCCCAGACACTAAATTGGGTTTATACTAACGTATAACCTAATGTTTGTTGAGTGAGATGGTTACCAGTCGGAGTTTAGCGTAAAGCTTTCTCTGTTATTGTATTAATTTTATATATATATATATATATTTCACTCACATTGCATTAGCCTAGGTTATCAGCAAATTATCTTGCTGAATGTACTACGCTGTGGGATTGAGCTCGAAGAACATACATTTGAGAAGAAAATGTGTTAATCGTAACAAAACAATAGTACCTCTTTTCACATTTCTTTCCCATTTCCTCTACGCTAACCTCAATATTCTTAAGTATCTATCTATCTGCCTGTCTGCCTGTCTGCCTGTCTATCAATCTATCAATCTATCTGTCTGTTTGCCTGTCTTATATATCTATCTATCTATATATCTATCTATCTATCTGTCAGTCTATATCTGCGTCTCTATCCCTGTATCTTGAACCCTCTGTTTCTCTCATTTTCTATGTTTCCATTGTTCTGACTTTCTATCAGGCATGTCTCTGTTTATTTCTCTACCCATATCTCTCTCCATCTCCTTCTCCTCCTCTCTCTCACATCAACCTCTATCTATCTATCTATCTATCTTGATAGAGTAAGACACGCTTCGCATCGGCTCCGCTATTCCATCGGGATTTACCCTTACTATTGTAAGTACCGGATACATTTTTTAGTGCAACACATTTGGAACACTAACCCCTGTTATTTAGGGAAACATTTTTGCATTTACCCCCTTTTTAGGGGGTAAAATAAATATCTATTTTTGCCGAAAAATTTCTTTCTTGGCAGCATGGCGGAAAAGATGGCAGACATGTCTGCCATTAGCTCTGCCACGCCCCCCAAGTCTGAAGAACAAAAAATAATTACAACAAAATTAGACATTGAAACAAACAAACAAAATGAAAAAACAAATGTTAAGGAAAATGAGCAAACAGAAAACAAACAAACAGAAAATAATACAAATAACGACAGGGCAACTTTCGCCCAGAAAACAAAGCAATCCATTACATACACACCAATTGACCTAACTGCCGCCAGAGAAAAACTGGCCGAAGCAAAGAAACATATTGTTTTGGGGGAGAACGGAATGTTTTCCATTAACTCCCCCCCAGAATTCAAGAAAGCCAGAGCAGAAAACACAGTTATATACAGAACTATACTGAACCAGACAAGAAAGCCAGCACAGCCCAGCCAAATGGAAATAGAGTTAGTCCTAAAAGACTATATGAAGAATATTCTCTTCATACGAAAGGACCGACTCTATGGCAGCATTTCGGTCCTAACAAGAGACAAAGAAACGGCGGAGAAGCTTTCCCTAAGCCCACTCTCGTCGACAACATATAGCTTCTATCCCTCCTACATGGGTAGAAGAACACAGAGAGTAAAAGTAAAAACAATGCTGCCCACAATGGACTTCTGGTGGGCTATTGCTGGCTTCATTGATATGGGCGAAGACACTATGCTGTCAATGGGGAAGGCAACTGGAGATGCGTTCCTGGGAATGGGCCTCGACATACTAGTCCAAATGAGGCCCGAAAGAATAGCACAAATCCCGGATCGCATCTGGCTGGATGACCTTACCCCAATAGACATAATTGTAGAGGGGAGAAGACCAGCATGCTATTTATGCATGGAAAGGGGACACGTTAAGGCTAACTGCCCGAAACGTATCCCCCAAAAAGGACTATTGCCCACACCCACCACAAACAGTACACCAGCACCACCCACCTCCAAAAATACACTAATACCACACACAGCAAACAAAATACAGACACCACCAACCACAAACACAACACAAACATCACCACCACCAGCACCAAACACAAGCACGACACAAAAATCACCACCACCAACCACAACACAAACATCACCACCACCATCACCAACCACAAGCACGACACAAACATTACCACCACCACCACCACAAAACCCATTCCAAACAAATAATAAAAAAAACAGTAACAAATCTACCCCTCCCGCAAAAAAAAAACAACCACACAACACGTCCCTCCCACCTAGCGCTGAAGAGTTTCCCCCAACTTCTGAAGAAGAAGGAGGAGAAGCCTTCAGACAAGTTAAAAGAAAAAAAAGAAAACACACACCCAGCACACCACAAATAACCCACACACAAACACCAACTCCAATCAAAAACACCCCACCCTCAACAAACAAAAATAAATCTGCGCCTCCCCTCTCCGAAACATTGACAGCATCACAAAAAAAGACGTTGCAATACACATATATAAATAAAGAAAACAAAAAACTGGTTAAATTAATAAACAATAACCCTATGATGCAGACCGAAGGGCCAAACTTTATCTCAACAGAGAACTTCACCCATTTAAAAATGATAAAGGTCCCTCTGGACCTTTATCGTTCCTTAAAAGAACAATTTAGACGGGACGTGAGCCCCCCCTGTTTAAAACCGTTGAATCGCGTCCTCTTGAAAGATTTCCCCATAACCGCCCCTCTCCCTGACACAACTCCAAATACCCCAACCCCACCACACACGTGTACCCCCACACCACCACAAAACATCCCTCCACCCAACACACCTGATGCCATGGAAATTACGCAACCCGGAGAGGTAAGTGCTTTTCTTTCTTCACTTTCAACACCAAAATAGATCAATTGAGAGTTGGCTGTTTGAACGCGCGTGGCCTGAGCTCAGCTTGGAAGCAAGCAAAGCTTCTAAGTGACCTCAGGTCAGAAAGTATAGATGTGATGGTTGTTTGCGAGAGTCGGATCAGCAGCGTGAGACAGCTGGCGCCCGCCTTCGATGACTTTGAGATGCACGCATCTCTCTGTCAACCCGGAGGCGGGGGGGGGGGGGGAGTTGCCGTACTGCTGGATAAACGTCTGACTCTCGACGTACAGATTGTTCACTCGGACCCGGGGGGTCGATTACTGGTGCTGGACGTCGGAGGTGGTGAAGGCGGGGCTTTCAGACTGGTCGGTCTTTATGCTCCCTTCGGGGCGGAAAGAGCCGACTTCTTCCAACGTCTGGAGACTTTTCTAGGAACGTCGCGTTCCCTGCTTTTAGTGGGGGACTGGAATGGAATCCTAGATGCGCGTTGGGACTATGCAGGGGCATGTCCCGATAGAGGGGGGTGTAGCAGCCTCAAGGGGTTACTCGATCGATTCGACCTGGTCGATAGATTTCGACTAGATTGTCCAACTGCGCCAACCTGGACCTGGGCAAACCGCAGTGGACAATCTAGATCGTACCTAGATAGGTTTTTGGTTAGGAGTAAGGATAGGGACGTATTTAGTTGTCCAGAACTGATCATGGTTGGCTATTCAGATCACAAATTAGTGACCTGCGTGGTCAACCTTGATAGAACGCATAGACAGGGTCCCGGTTACTGGAAGATGAACTTGTCCTTACCGACAAAGAAAGATTACAGAAACCGGATTAGTAGCTTAGTTAAGATGCGGTTGACGGGAGCGATCGTCAACAGTAGGTGGTGGATATCTCTAAAGAGAGAGATTAGAGTAAGTTCGATAGGTTACAGTAAGGAACTAGCGGCGAATAGAAATAGGAGGGAAAGGGAGTTAACAGATAAACTAGAAGAGGCGATTAGGAGCGGAGACGTAGCCAGAGTGTTAGCGACGAGAACGGCATTGAGCCAGTTCTTTGACGCGAAGCACGAAGGCTGCGTTGTCCGAAGTAAAATACGTGCTTTAGGAAACGAGGGGACCAAAGCTGTTAGCTGGGCCCGCGTGACAGAAGCCAAGAGTGGGATTAAATCCACCATTCGGTCTTTGCGAGACCAGGATGGACGGGTGATCCTTGAACCTGAGCGAATGTGCGAGACCTTTCAAAGGCACTTTGCTCGACTGTTCGGAGGTGGCGGGGGGCCGGATGGGGATGTGGACTTCGGTCCATACCTCGACGGTCTACCGCGTCTTTCGAGCGGCGAAGCGGAGTGCTGCGAAGGGCCAATCACAGCCACTGAAATCGGGGAAGCGCTCAGCCAATGCAGCAGACGCAAATCCCCGGGTCTCGATGGTCTACCATACGAACTTTATTTAGCTATGCCGGTCTTGTTCTCCGAACTCCTCGAGGCTGTCTATTGCAACTGGCAACAGAACGGGAGAATTCCCTGTTCTGTGACCAAGGGCGTGGTCACGCTAGTGAGGAAGGACGAGAGCAAGGGGGACGACTTAAGTAACTTTAGGCCCATAACTCTGCTGAATGCAGAGTTACAGATTTTGGCCAAGGTGTTGGCGAAGAGGTTGGCGCTTGTGGTGGGTGGTTTGGTGGGAGACGCGCAGACATGCGCTATCCCGTCCAGGTCCATTCACGACAACCTCCACCTCATGCGATACATCATAGAGAGGGTTGGCTACGAACCCGGCTTTAGTGGGGCCCTGATCAACTTGGATCAATCTAAGGCGTTCGATAGGGTCGACCATGGTTACCTGGATGCGGTGCTAGCGGCGGCGGGCTTCGGACCCGTTTTCAGGGGCTGGATTTCTGCCATGCACAGTGGCAACATCTACTCTAGGATTAAAGTAAACGGCTACCTCTCGGAGCCGTTTCAAATCACCCGATCCATCAGACAGGGGTGCCCCCTCTCCTCCCTTCTGTACGTATTGACTCTCGAGCCACTGCCGCGGAAGTTGGAGTTGCTGCGGGGCATACCCCTGGAACCGGGATTGCACAAAGCGGTCTCGGCCTATGCCGACGACGTAACAGTAATGGTGGCGGACGCCTCGGAAATCGGGGCGATCGCCACCCTACTGGAGGAATACGAAAGGCTGACGGGGGCTAAGCTGAACCAGGACAAGTCAGTCGGTTTGCAACTCGGAACGTGGAGGGGCAAACCGATGCCGTTAGACGGTGTCGTCGGGCGGTGGACGGAGGGCCCGGTGAAGCTGCTCGGGGTCTGGTTCGGACCGGACCTCCAGGTGGAGAAGAATTGGGGCGAGGTGACGAGCAGGGTGTTTGCGCTGACCCAGAAGTGGGCCAAGTGCAAACTATCACTGAAAGGTCGGGCGGAGGTGACGAACGCTTACATAGCGTCCGTCATCTACTACCGCCTGACCGTCGTGCCTTGCCCCAAGGAAAAGCTCACCATCATGGAACGCATGCTCTTCCAGTTCCTCTGGAAGAAGCGGCCTCCCATGGTGAGGAGATCCATCTGCTGCCAGCACCCTTCGAAAGGAGGGCTGGGTATGCCGTGGCTGTTGATGCGTAGGCACGCATTGAGGCTACGGCATCTACAGGTATTCCTCAACGGTCAGCCGGTGTGGGCCCCGTTTGTGAGGCGAGCCTTCCCACAGCTCGTCTCGCTCACCGAACTGCAATCCTGGGTGAAGCAAAGACCGAGAAAACTGGGCAACTGGCACACTGAGTGTGCCCAGGCGCTCACGGCTATCTGGCAAGCGGACCCGACTGTCAGTGGAGAATCCACCTCGACATTCTATAGAGGGTTGGTGGCTAGCAGGGGCGACGACACCCTTGGAGAGTCGCTAGGCATGGAGGAGGACGAACTGGCCAGCCTGTTCGGTAGAACTTTCGGCCCGGGACCCATGGACAACTTCCAGAGGTCCCTAGCCTGGCAGTGTTACCGGGGGGCTCTGCCCGTTCGAGAAAAGCTCTACAGACACGGGCGCCCGGGCAGGGATCCCGCGAAAAAGATCTGTCCCAGATGCGTGCGCGACGAGGAAACCGTTGCGCATGCACTGGTACACTGCCCGGGCGTTGCCGATCTGTGGGGCTACGTCGAACGACTGCTGTCGCGTGTGGCGCCGATTCGATTAACCGCCGAGTCTGTGGTGAACATCAAGCCGCCTCCTCCCTTCAGAAATGAAGCAGAGGCGGTCTTTCTGTGCGTAATAGCCATGATGAAAGAGGTTGTGTGGTGGACGCGCCTGAAAGGTCTGAGGTCGGGTGACTTTCTCTCCGGCCATCACCTGGTTTACTTCTTCCGATACCACTTCGGAAGAAGAATCAGGATGGAGAGAGAAGTGCTTGGTCCCAGACAGTTTTATGAAAGGTGGGTGAAAGAAGCGAGAATGGCCCGTGTAAATGGGCCTTCTCTCTACATTGTTCTGTAGGTGAAGAAGTGAAGAGGAAAGGGGGAGCGCCTCCTCTCTGGGCTTCCCCCACGAAAAGAGTTGCACACTTTTCGGGGGTATGTGCAATCCCCAACACGCCCCCTCCCTTTTGAGGACTTTTTATTGTTATATTATTATTGTTATTCCTTTTTCTTTACTCGATTTATGTAAACTCCCCCACTGTGTAAATGTCCCCTTCTTTTGTGCCCTCGTGGCAAATAAATAGAAATTTATCTATCTAGTAGAACGACTATTGTCGCGGGTGATACGAATCCAGTTGACCACCGAGACCATTGTCATAATCAAACCGCCACCCTCCTTCAAAAACGACGGAGAGGCGGTTTTCCTTTGTGTGATAGCTATGGCGAAAGATGTTGTATGGTGGACAAGGTTAAAAGGGCTGAGGTCAGACACCTTTCTCTCCGACCAACAACTGATTCTTTCTTTCAAATACCACTTTGGAAGAAGAATCAGGATGGAGAGAGAGGTGCTGTACCCCAGCAAGTTTTATGAAAGGTGGGTGAAAGTGGCGAGAATGGCCCGAGTGAATGGGCCTTCTCTCTATATCAGCCTGTAGGTTGAGGAAAAGGAGGAAGAGAGGAAAGAGGTAAAAGCTCTTCGTACTCCTGGAGATGAGGGTTGCACATTTTTTTTGGGGGGGGATGTTACCCATATGAAATGTCTCCCCTATTGGGGAAAATCGATTGACTTTTAAATTACATTTGTGATAATATTTTACACGTTTTTATTGTATGTAAACTTCCCCCTTTGTATTTATCCCCTTCTTTTGTGCCCCTGTGGCTAATAAAGAAACATATCTATCTATCTATCTATCTATCTACTGAGTGTGCCCAGGCGCTCACCGCCCTCTGGCAGGCGGATCCGGTTATCAGTGGAGACTCCACCGCAACATTCTATAGAGGGCTGGTACGCAGCAGGTGCGACGACGCCCTCGGAGAAGCCCTAGACATGGAGGAGGACGAACTGGCCAGCCTGTTCGGTAGGACATTCAGCCCGGGACCTATGGACAACTTCCAGAAGTCCCTGGCCTGGCAGTGCTACCGAGGGGCTTTACCCGTTCGAGAAAGGCTCTACAGACACGGGCGCCCGGGTAGGGACCCCGCCAAAAAGATCTGTCCCAGATGCGTGTGCGACGAGGAAACCGTTGCACACGCATTAGTACACTGCTCGGGCGTAGCCGATCTGTGGGGCTATGTCGAACAACTGCTGTCAAGGGTGGGACCGATCCGGTTGACCACCGAGTCTATTGTAATGATCAAGCCGCCTCCCCCCTTCAAAGATGAAGCAGAGGCGGTGTTTCTGTGCGTAATAGCCATGGCGAAAGAGGTTGTATGGTGGACGCGTCTGAAAGGACTGAGGTCGGGCACCTTTCTCTCTGGCCAACAACTGGTCCGTTTCTTCCGATATCATTTCGGAAGAAGGATCAGGATGGAGAGAGAGGTGCTGCACCCCAGCCGTTTCTATGAAAGATGGGTGAAAGTGGCGAGAATGGCCCGTGTGAATGGGCCTTCACTCTACATCAGACTATAGGTGAGGAAGATGAAAGACCAAGGGAGCACCCCTTCTCTGTGCTCCTGAGGAGAAAGGTTGCACACTTTTTTCGGGGGTGTGTGCGACCCCACAAGGCGCCTCCTCTCTATTGAGGATTTTGTTAAAAATTTTATTTTTTGTTATATCTTATTTTATTTTTATATTTTGTTATTGCCTTCTCCTTATTGAGGACGCCTTTTTGTGTAAACTCCCCCCTTTGTACTTGTCCCACTTTTGATGCCCTAGTGGCAAATAAAAGAAATATATCTATCTATCTATCTATCTATCTATCTATCTATCTATCTATCTATTGTTATTTTATTTTATATATAGTTTATTGTTATATATTAATGTTAAAGTTGCATGATTTTTATGTAAAACCCCCGCCGTCATGTCTTGTAGTGTCCCATTTTTGTACGCCCGTGACAAATAAAGAAAGATATCTATCTATCTATCTATCTATCTATCTATCTATCTATCTATCTATCTATCTATCTATCTATCTATCTATCTATATATCTATCTATCTATAAGACCGAAAAGGAACTGGTAGATAAAGTAGAAGAGGCACTTAGGAGTGGCAACGTAGGCAGCGTGCTAGCGACAAGAACGGCCTTGGACCAGTTCTTCGACAACGAGGCGAAGTTCTGCGAAAGGCCGATTTCGGCCGCTGAAATAGGGGACGCGCTGAGCCAATGCGGCAAACGCAAATCTCCAGGTCTCGACGGTCTACCCTACACATTTTACGTAGCAATGCCGGACTTGTTGTCCGGTCTCCTGGAAGTGGTCTACTGCAACTGGCAGCAGACCGGGAGAATTCCCAGTTCTGTCACCAGGGGCGTAGTCACACTAGTCAGGAAGGACGAGAATAAGGGGGATGACATAGGCAACTTCCGGCCCATAACTCTGCTAAACAGAGAGTTACAGATTTTGGCCAAGGTGTTGGCAAAGAGGCTGGCGCTTGTCGTCGAAAACCTGGTGGGAGAAGCGCAGACATGCTCAATCCCGACCAGGTCCATACACGACAACCTCCACCACATGCGATACATCATAGAGAGAATAGGGTGTAAACCTGGCTTCGGTGGGGCCCTGATCAACTTGGATCAGTCTAAGGCTTTCGATAGGGTTCACCATCGTTACCTGGATGCGGTGCTCCAGGCGGCAGGCTTCGGACCCGTGTTCAGGGGCTGGATTGTTGCAATGAACAACAGCAACATCTGCTCAAGAGTCAAGGTGAACAGCTACCTCTCAGAGCCGTTCCATATCACGCGATCCATTCGACAGGGATGCTCTCTCTTCCCCCTTCTGTACGTGCTGACTCTCGATCCACTACTGAGGCAGTTGGAGCTATTGCAGGGCATCCCTCTGGAACCGGGACTGCGGAAAGCAGCGTCAGTCTACGCCGACGACGTCACAGTAATGGTGTCGAGCACCTCGCAAATCGAGGAAGTTGGCACCTTACTGAAGGAATACGAAAGTTTCACAGGAGCGAAGCTGAACCGGGACAAGTCCATCGGTTTGCAACTCGGATCGTGGAGAGGCAAACCGATGCCTTCCGATGGCGTCGTCGGGCGCTGGACGGAAGGACCGGTAAAGCTGCTCGGGGTCTGGTTTGGTCGGGACCTCCAGGTGGAGAAGAACTGAAACGAGGTGACGGCCAAGGTGTTTGCACTCACCCAGAAGTGGGCTGATTGAAAACTATCCTTGAAAGGTCGAGCGGAGGTGGCGAACACTTTTATAGCGTCCGTCATCTACTACCGCTTGACCATCGTGCCTTGTCCAGCCAAAACGCTCACCAAAATGGAGCGCGCGCTCTTCCAATTCCTTTGGAAGAGCGGGCTCCTTTGGTGAGAAGATCCCTCTGCTGCCAACACCCTTCAAACAGAGGGCTGGGGATGCCGTGGCTGACGATGCGCAAACACGCGCTCAGGCTGCGGCACCTCCACGTACTCCTCACCAGACAACCGGTGTGGGCTCCGTTCGCGAGGCGAGCATTTCCACGACTAGTCTCGCTGACCGAGCTGCAGTCCTGGGTCAAGCAAAGACCGAGGAAAATGGGCGACTGGCACATCGAATGTGCTCAGGGGCTCACAACCCTCTGGCAGGTGGACCCGCGCGATCAGTGGAGACTCTTTTTCGTCATTCTATAGAGGGTTGGTCCGCAGCAAATGCAACGACGCGCTCGGAGAAACTCTGGGTGTAGAGGAAGAGGAACTGAGCAGTCTGTTCGGTAGAACCTTCGGCCCGTGACCGATGGACAACTTCCAAAAGTCCCTGGCCTAGCAGTGCTACCGGGGAGCTCTACCAGTTCGAGACAAGCTCTACAGACACGGGCTCCCGGGCAGGGACCCTTCGAACAAGATCTGTCCGAGATGCGAGCGTGATGAAGAAACCGTCGCGCACGCATTCGTACACTTCCCTGGCGTTACCGACCTGTGGGACTATGTAGAACGACTATTGTCGCGGGTGGGACCAATCCGGTTGACCACCGAGACCAATGTCATAATCAAACCGCCACCCTCCTTCAAAAACGAAGGAGAGGCGGTTTTCCTTTGTGTGATAGCTATGGCGAAAGAGGTTGTATGGTGGACAAGGTTAAAAGGTCAGACAACTTTCTCTCCGACCAACAACTGATTCTTTCTTTCAAATACCACTTTGGAAGAAGAATCAGGATGGAGAGAGAGGTGCTGTACACCAGCAAGTTTTATGAAGGGTGGGTGAAAGTGTCGAGAATGGCCTGAGTGAATGGGCCTTCTCTCTATATCAGCCTGTACGTTGAGGAAAAGGAGGAAGAGAGGAAAGGGGTACAAACTCTTCGTACTCCTGGA
>OZ024742.1:307763582-307793582 GCA_964016885.1 Eledone cirrhosa
TATATATATATATATATATATATATAATATGGAAAACGAAGATTCAGTGATGCATCGGAAGACAATTTATTAACGTATTACAATTGTTTCTCCAGCGAACAGCTCGAGGTTCGATCTATTTGTGGATCAAACCTGACTCTGGATTCGCAAGTTCCTCAGATACCTCTAGTGACTTCGAAGCAATTCGTCTGTCTATATACGTATATATATATATATATATATATATATATATATATATATATATATATATATATATATATATATATATATATATATACACGACGCACACTCATACATAAATACAAAAACATACACGCATGTACACAGAAAATAAGATGACACACGCGCATTTCCATCAATGTTATACAATCCACACACTTACACTGAAGTAATAAAGCACACCCAGTCAGTCTGCACACACATAACAGCACCCATGATACACCTGGACTCTCCACATTGGTCCCCCACTACCAAATACCGGACTACTTTCATACCACCCCCAGCATTCTTAATTTTTTTTGTTCCCCAGGTCTGATGTTCTTTATATATATAGATATATATATGTGTGTGTCTGTGTGTACACACACACATACACACACACACACACATATATATATATATATATATATATATATATATATATATAAAGCTGAGGATGTGTGTGTTAAGGTTTGTAACGTATGCATGTCCACAATTTACAACAGATTCTATTCAAAGTCGGGATAGTTATAGCCTTTGGTCAGGAAAAGGTCATGAAGCAAAAATGTTTCAAATCCATCAACAATAAGGGCAAAAATCGATCATGATCATTCCCCTCTCTATAATTTAACTGCTTTACTCTCTCTGTCGCTCTTCACTCCCTATATGACAACACTGCAGAGAGAGAAACAATGTTTATGATCAAATGGAGCGTTCCGTATATTCCCTCTCTCTATAATTTAATTGCTTTACTCTCTCTGTGGCTCTTCACTCCCCATATGACAACACTGCAGTGGAGCGTTCCGTATTGAGCGTTCCGTATTGACATACGGCTTATGTGGGGCATTTTCAATCGGTTTATTGCAAATAGCAACCCGCAAAATAACACTTCACATAACAGATTAATGCTATAGACCGATGAATCGGAATGTAACCCGTGAACTTTTTCCTGGGCAAAATTATTCGAACAGACATGACCTCATTGCCAGAGTGTTCAGACTGAAACTGGCTAAACTCATGGCTTTAATCAAAAAGGGCCAGGTATTTGGGGCTGTAAAATGTGACATGTTCACAGTCGAATGGCAAAAACGAGGGCTGCCACATGCTCACATTTTGATTTGGTTAGCTGATAAAATCAATTCAAATGCCATAGTCAGCTTCATTTCGGCTGAAATCCCTAACCCAGCAACTGACCAGGAATTACATGACATCTTCAAAGCTAACATGGTCCGTGTACGTCTGGTCCTAATGAGCATCACACGTGTCTGAAAGGGGGTCGTGCAGTAATGGATACCCCCAAAGATTTGTTGACCAGACTCAGACTAGTGGCGACGGGTACAGGCGGAGACGGCCCGAGAACGGTGGCTTCACCACAACAGTAAAGGGAGGTCAAGTCGACAATAGATGGGTGGTCCCTTACTGCCCGCTTCCCTTGAAGAAGCGGGCAGTAAGGGACCACATCAACGTTGAGTTTTGCAACTCCGTCAAGTCGCTAAAATACATATGCAAATATGTAAATAAGGGGTCTGATGCCGCAATGTTCGCATTTCATGCTGAAAATAGCAGGGACGAGGTCACAGAATACCTGGCGGGGCGGTACGTCAGTAGCAATGAAGCTTTTTGGCGCTTATTTGGTTTACCCCTACACCAACGGCACCCCGCCGTAATACAGCTTGCGGTACATTTGGAAAATGGGCAAATGGTTTACTTTACGAACCAAACCGCCGCCAAGTTGGCCGCCGATCCGAAAGAGACCACTCTGACGGGTCTCTTCAAACTTTGCCAGTTCGATACATTTGCGCAAACAATTGTGTACCCCCAGGTTCCATCCTACTTTTTATGGTCGAATAAACACTTGGGTGCGAAGAAAATCAGGTCAGGCTGTTGAAAGACATCCTGATGTAAAATTTGACAGCTGTCTTGGAAGGGTTTACACTGTGCTCCCAAGTCTTCATGAAGTTGTAGGCCCACAAAGTTTTCAGGACCTCAAAACTGTTGATGGAGAAATATGTGATACGTACCGGGAAGCCTGCTTTAAGCGTGGTCTTTTGGAAGATGATTCGCAATGGGATTCCACTTTAACAGAGGGTGCTTTGTTGAAATCACCTAAAGGTCTACGGGAACTATTTGCCATTTTGCTTCAAAAGTGTGAATTGGGTGATCCCAAATCTTTATGGGTCAAGTACAGAAACTTCATGTCTGAGGACTTCCTGCGCCTAGCTCATCTGCAGTATACTTCAGTGGAAGTTGGTTACAGCGTCATTATCTACAACAGGGGACTCATTGATATCGAGGACGCCCTCCTCAACATGGGTGGGAGTGAGTTGGCGACGTATGGCTTGCCGTCAACCGTCAGAGAAGAAGCTAACACGTTGGCCCCGGATTTTTTGCGGAAAACAGCATTTAACATCGAATCCCTTTCCCAATACTTAGAGGAAAATGAGCCCAAACTTCTGTCGGACCAAAGGTTGGCCTATTTAACTATCATTGACGCGGTTCAAAATAAGACTGGGGGTATTTACTTTCTCGATGCTCTTGGGGGTACCGGAAAAACTTTTGTAACGAAATTGATTCTTGCTAAGATTCGTCAGGAGAAAAAAATTTCGTTGGCCGTTGCATCGTCCGGGATCGTTACTACTTTGCTGCCGGGAGGCAGGACAGCACTTCAACCTTTAAACTCGCCTTGGATTTAATAAAAACTGAGACACCAACATGCAATATCAGCAAGAGTTCACACGAAGGTCTGGTTCTCAAAAAATGTTGTTTCATTGTTTGGGATTTGTGCACAATGGCACACAAGGGTAACCTTGATGCATTGGACTGGACCCTGATAGACATTACGGATTCTACGGCACCTATGGGTGGCGTAACCCTTCTGCTATCAGGGGATTTTCGGCAAACGCTGCCTGTCATCCCCAATGGGACAAGAGGTGATGAAGTGCGTGCCTGCCTTAAGTCGTCCATGTAGTGGTTCTAGGTGAAGAGTTTGTACCTGAACACAAAAATTCGTGCTCATTTGCATGGTGAGAACATGTCTACAGCATTTGCTCAGAACATTTTAGCACTGGTGATGGCAAGGTCTCTGCGGATGACAAGGGCGGCATAGCAATCGACTCCCTGTGCAACATTGTGAGCAGCCCTTCTGACCTTTGGGAAGCAGTTTTTCCTTTAAAAACCTCGATTGGCTCAGCGAAACAGCCATCCTTGCTCCGGAAAATAATATGGTTAATTTTATTAACGAGCAGCTGATTGAGAAGAATCCCGGTAAAGAGCACATCTTCAAATCTATCGACCGGACGTCAGACCCCGACGATATCGTTAATTATCCGGTTGAGTTATTAAATTCCCTTGAGCCTCCAGGGCTCCCACCTCACATTCTTAAGTTTAGCGTTGGCTGTCCCATTATGCTAATAAGGAACTTGCGTCCACCAAAGCAGTGCAACGGTACTCACATGGTCGTCAAGTCACTGACACCCCACTTGGTTGAGGCCATCATTGTAACGGGGTGCAGGAGAGGGGAGAATGTTTTCATTCCAAGGATGAACCTTTACCCCTAGGCGTCAGATGCCCTGTTCGATTTCCGGCAATCCCAATTCCCGGTTAGACCATGTTTTGCCATGTCCATTAATAAGTCACAAAAGCAAACATTGTCGGTGGCGGGCATCCATTTGCGGGAGCCATGCTTCTCCCATGGCCAACTTTATGTTGCCTGTTCCCGCGTAGGGAGCAGGAATGGACTTTTTGCTTACACTCCTCAAGGGATGATGCGCAATACCGTCTACAAAGTGGTGCTATAGATGTTGGTGCAGGCGTTGGAGGTGCTGGAGCTATGCTGTCTGGAAAACTGATAAGGTCACCCATCGCGGACAGATCTGACACCCAGCGGCATCAGGGCCTCAATCTTGCAAATTTGGTCTACTAAATTCGCTATTGGAAGATTATTAACCCATCATTGATTGTCCAAAATGCTAATTGGTTCGTAACTTTTAATAACCGGTTCAACTGCTTTATGCACTTAATTGATAAGCGTATTCGCTTTCAAGCCACGTTTACCTGTATGTAACTTTTCATAGCAAATGAACAAACCCGAGTAACGCCGGGCTAAACTGCTAGTATATATATATATACTTCCAATGAAGATCATGCTTCCAATGAAAACGCACTCACATTTGAATTACACTTCATTTCATATAATTTTTCGTCGGTAAGTTTAATAACCGCATGTTTGTTTTGTTGTTAATTGTTAACTCTCTTTCGTCACACATTCTGTGACCTCTTCAGTGACTACTTTTGTTATTTTATAGATACAAGATGTTGTATAACAGAACAAAGAGGAGACACAAATTAACAAAAAGGGACAAAATGTAATATAATGTATACTTCGTTTTTGTATTTATTTTGCAAAATTGCTTATCTGAAAACGTGTATTGAAATAGATATTGTTATACTTTGGGAGGGTCATGCTGCCAATAAAAACACATGCACCTGTTGTTTTTCACTTCAATTTATTATAATTTCCAGTCGGTTAGTTTAATAACCGGTTGGTTGTTTATTTGCTTATTGTCAAAGCACTTTCGTCACATATTCTGTGACCTCCTCAGTGACTAATCTCTTATTGTGTGTCTCTCCTTTTTCTCTGTCCTACACCATATTGCCTATGATGTATGTTTCCATGTTTTTGTGTGTGTACGCAATAGATTCTGCATAACACAATATTTGAGAAGAGCCTCAGTTAAATATTTTATTTTTAAAATAATTAATTTTTTCTTGAAGAATCTGATGCTGAGACCTATTATGTAGGAGTTTGACAGCCAAATTTACTTGACAATATCTACATTAAGAATCTAAATATTTGCTAGTTATTCTGATACTTGTTTTTTCTTTTACCTGCTAATACGATGCATGTGATGTAAGATTTGTGTGCTTGATGTTTAACTACAACCAATTCCTCGGTTTTCAGAAATCTTTAGAATTATATGTTTTGCTGAGTAATACAAAGAAGAGATAATGCTAGAATCTTATGAGATAAGAACAACTAATTGACAATGACAACACACTTGTAATGTTACGTAAAAATCGATTATTAAACCACCAATGATACTTGTGACATATATCCGCTTCTAGAAATATGCTCTTCGATTGTTGGGCAATCTTGAATTCATGACTATACAAATACTATCGCAAATATAATCTGTATCTGCTTTCTGTTTGAAATATTAATGCTACAACTATTTCTGTTCCATTAAACGTGTAAGCTTTGTATCACTTGATAAACAACCCTATGAACCTCAGTCGGTTTCGTCGACGAATCTTCTAGCTTCTTGATCAACAGAATGTCTTGCTCATGAAATTATCGTGCAAGCGCTGAAATTTCCAAAGGCACGTGTGCCGGAAGAGTGCTAAGGTTCGTTTTGCCCTTAGTCACGTGGGAAGGGCCATGATCTATTTTGTAAGATCTGTGATTGATGGGAAGGAGAGACTGAGGTACGTTGCAACCGAAAGGACACTAAACATAACCCAGAAATCAATAATATTATATATATTAATATAAATATTACTTATATAAATAACTTGAAACCTATTATATTTCGTTGAAGGTTCGTACCAGAAGCTATACCTAAAATGTCTGCAGCTGATATTGACCCCATTTCAAGCTAAACAAAATGATGTTATCTATTAAGATATTTACTTTAAAATCCCTTTAAATGTAAAATATTTTCGATAGCCAGATTAATTCTAAAGATTTTCTTTCTTATTCGTGATCCTTTTCGTGACATAATAGACTGATGCAAAGGAGAGAAATGGGAGATTTGACCCGGAAATCTAGAAAACAGACCATTGTGTGAAACTGGGCCCCAGATCAAGTCGACAACTGCTGTGGTCCATAGTGGGATTTGATCTGAGAACAAAAAGATCCACACCGAACATAACATTTGCGGCTCTAACGAATCCGCCAGTCCAGAGTTCTGGCCGACACTTTATTTATTAACGTCGGATGGATTAAAGGCAAACTTGCTTTCCGTGGAAGTTGAACTCAGAACGCAAAAAGCAGGAGTAAATCCCGCAAAGGACACTGCCAATTCACCGAAACACTAAAGTAACTTAATTCTGGCATAATATATTCTAAAACAAAAGCTTTGCAAAGGAAAAGTTTTTCTATCCCACCGTGGATAATAAAATTAGTTTTAAGATACCACAGCCTATCCAATAATATATACCACGCGGCTATATTCATATTTATCGAAGGACATTATCACACTGAGCTAAATGAATTTCATTAGGAATTGAAACATGGTTCAATGAATTTCTCTTGTGTAACTTATATATATATATATATATATATATATATATATATATATATATATAGAGAGAGAGAGAGAGAGAGAGAGAGAGAATTAGTATATTTACCAACATATGCGTACAGATGTACACTAATGCTAGCAAATACATAAGTTATGTCATAGTACCTAGGTGGTTCTATGCAGGGGGATGCAGAACAATTATATGAAAGACGTAAAATAAGAAAATTTTAAAAATTAAAAATTAACTTACTAAAATTTTCACTCCAACTAATTAGTTTCTGTAATGGGATAAAGATAGTTACGCAATGTAACTATCGAGAATTCATTACGTCATCAGGGAGTCTATTCTCAGCTAAGTCCCCAGGCAATGCGCGGACACTAGGGACTCATATAAAAATAATAATTCGGTGGATGGAACAGCTAGCGGGGACTGAATTCCATAGCACTGAAAAAGTTCACTGCCTCTGGTCAAGTGGCAGATTCTAAAGAATCAATCACGTGACACTGAGGTTAGTCAGTAGGAGTGGGGTGGTATTATGACAAGAGCCTACTACCACTACTATGAATTAGCAGTGGATTTGGCAAGTTTGCTCAACAAATAAATAATTTGGAGATAAATATAGAGAATGAGTATATTCACCAACATATGCGTACAGATGTACACTTTTGCTAGCAAATACATAAGTTATGTCATAGTACCTAGGTGGTTCTATGCAGGGGGATGCAGAACAATTATATGAAAGACGTAAAATAAGAAAATTTAAAAAATTAAAAATTAACTTACTAAAATTTTCACTCCAACTTATATATATATATATATATATATATATATATATATATATATATATATATATATTTATATATATATGTGTGTGTGTGTGTGTGTGTGTGTGTGTGTGTGTGTGTGTGTGTGTGTGTGTGTGTGTGTGTGTGTGTGTGTGTGTTTATGTGTGTGTGTGTGTATGTGTGAGCATGTGTGTATGTATATATATATATATATATATATATATATACATATATATATATATATATATATATATATATAAGTTGCACAAAAGAGAATTACTGAACCATGTATCAATTCAATATATATATATATCACTTTGGCTTCAACATATACTCTATTAATAAGCAATGGTATGACGGTGTGTGACATAGGGAGGAAGCAAATTCCATACAATCCAAAATCACTATACAGTCTTCTTTTCATATGAAGCCATCTTCACTCCAGGTATGTTACTAATACATTTTGGAAAGTAAATATCAAGAGTAAGGTTTTGTATTTAATATTCAACAAAAGTCTATTGTCCCTCTATAAGAAATCAATATGACTGTTGTGAGCACTAGCTGAATAAATATTTTATAATCTCTATATTAGCAGTAATATGTAGTTAGTAATCGCCTATATTCTTCCTTTCAGTGAAACTGTGAAATAACCACCGCTAACCATAGTTCTAGTGATAACAATGATGACGTCGGTTGTAGCAACAAGAAATACAAACACTGTAGTAGTAGTAGTAGTAGTAGTGGTGGTGGTGGTAGTAGTAGTGGTGGTGGTGGTGGTGGTGATAGTGGTGTTGTTGATGGTGCTGGTTGCGTTGGTGGTGGTGGTGGCGGTGGTAGTAGTAGTAGTAGTAGTAGTAGTAGTAGTAGTAGTAGTAGTAGTAGTAGTAGTGGTAGTAGTGGTAGTAGTAGTAGTGGTGGTGGTGGTCGTGGTGGTGGTCGTGGTTGTGGTGGTGATAGTGGTGTTGTTGATGGTGCTGGTTGCGTTGGTGGTGGTGGTGGTGGTAGTAGTAGTAGTAGTAGTAGTAGTAGTAGTAGTAGTAGTAGTAGTAGTAGTAGTAGTAGTAGTAGTAGTGGTAGTAGTAGTAGTGGTAGTGGTGGTGGTGGTCGTGGTAGTCGTGGTTGTGGTGGTGATAGTGGTGTTGTTGATGGTGCTGGTTGCGTTGGTGGTGGTAGTAGTAGTAGTAGTAGTAGTAGTAGTAGTAGTAGTAGTAGTAGAAGTAGTTGTGGTGGTGGTGGTCTTGGTGGTGGTAGTGGTGCTGTTGATGGTGCCGGTTGCGTTGGTGGTGGTGATGGTGGTGGTGGTAGTAGTAGTAGTAGTAGTAGTAGTAGTAGTAGTAGTAGTAGTAGTAGTAGTAGTAGTAGTAGTAGATACTATTTAAATGAAACATTGAATATTTGAACATTCACTTAGTTGTAACTGTCGCCGTGCATTTTAAATTGGTTTTATGGTGTATTGTTGGAATCCTGATTCTGCAAGACACTATTTCTTCCCGTCAGTTAATTGACACATCACTTCCAAACTTTGACAGGTCTATTTAATTATAGTCAAAAAAGAAATACTTAGACAGTCAAGAGTAAATATAATTAAATTGTTTATTGGAAAAGAAAAAAATAGGAAAATCAAGTTGGTTCGATACACGTCTCTAATTACGATACGCGATATTGCAACAATTATAAATTAATTTATTAATAGCAGTAGCATCTAACAAAACAAACTAAAAAGTATCAGAGTAGAAATTAAATTTATTTAACCCTATGAAAGCTGAAGTAAATTATTTATCAATGCTTACTGTTTAATCACATCTTTTAATGATTTAGCAAAGAAGACATAAAAATGGACAGGATCAGGGCATTTCAAAGGAAGGAGTTTGGCGGAATGTACGACAATGGCAAGAGAGAGGAAATGATGGAGAGTGCTGGACCATGAGTCCAGGATACCTGGATAATGATAATTATTATTATTTCAGTTGTTGTTAGGGCGGTAGAGCCTTGTACCTAAATCAGAAACCATTATTATTATCATCATCATCATCATCATCATCATCATCATCATCATCATCATCATCATTATCATCATCATCATCATCATCATCATCAATAGGAGAAACTTAAGACACGTGGATTTTACTCGTTTCTAAAATATGTCAGATACGACACAAGCTAATGCAATTATAATCACATTCGACAAGCAAGTCTTGAAAAAAATGATGAAGAAAAATATTCTAGCAGAAAATGAATATAATTACTACAGTGTCCTTCAATACGGTTTTATTTGATATAATTGGGATACTCAGCAGAAATAAAAGACGGATGCGACAGCAGTAGTAGCAATAGCTGTGGAATAAGAAACGGAAGAAAGAGAAACAGCAGTACAAGCAGCAGTAGTAGATGTAATAATTGTTTCTACTTTTGGCACAAGGCCAGCAATTACCCAGTGCATTACTGGTACTTTATTTTATCGATGTAATAATGTCAGTAATATAATAAGGTTCTTTCTATTTTATATCTTCCTGTAGAGTCATATGAACAGAATAAACCCAGAGGCAAATTGAAGATGGAATGTCAAACGTGGTAACATTAGAAATATAAATCAATGTAGAAGAATAACATGATTTTGAATAACTACAATTAATAGTGGTCTCTGATTTAGGCACAAGGCCAACAATTTGGGGAAAGGGGAAGGTCGACTAAATCGACCCCAGTACTAAACTGCTGGTTTATTTTATCGACCTCGTAAGGATGAAAGTCAAAGCTAACCTCGGCGGAATTTGAACTCAGAAAGTAAAGGGCCGCAAATCTATGCTGGAAACATGCTGTCCGACGTTCTACCGATGCTGAAAATCCACCGCCCTTACAGACCAATTAATAAAGACTCATAATTGAATAAGAGCTGCTTCTTCATCGCCGACTACGTAGCCTAGTCGGTAGGGCATCAAACTTTTAAGTGTGAGTTTTTGTTTGAAGATTTTTAAGGGTTGTGGATTCAAATCCCCCTGCAGGATGTTTAGATAGGTATTTCCAGTTACTTACATAAATTACATATTTATTGAAATCGTGATAAGCACCGCGTTACACTGTACGTTGCTTGTACAATACACATTTTAATAAATTTGCTACGTGAGCCCTCTACCTACCGGAGAAAGCATCTGAATCATCAGTGCTGCCTAACTAAGAAAATGTGACATCATAGGACGTAGTGCTAAATATACAAAAAACCTGGGAGTTTTATCGTCAGAGGGCATTAACAAAACATCTTCTAATAGTGGCAAAAGGCCAGACATTGCGGGAGAAATATGAATTCGATCCCAGTACTTAACTGGTACTTTAATTTATCGACTCCAGAAGGATGAAATGCAAAATTGACCTCTGAGAATTTGAACTCAGAATGTTAAGCGCCATAAGAAATACTGCAATTCTATTTCATCCGATTATCTTCCAAATCTGCTTATACCCCATCCATGGAATGATTTAATAATAATTGTTTCTACTTTAGGCACAAGGCCACCAATTACCCAGTGTATTACCGGTAATTTATTTTATCGACCCCGTAAGGATGAAAGGCAAAGTTAACCTCGGCAGGATTTGAACTCAGAATGGCAAGGGCTGTAACGCTATGCGTCAAAGCATGGCGTCCGATCCTCTACCGATACTGCCAATCCACCGCCCTTTTAATAATAATTTAATAATAATTCTGTTCAATCTGTTTCAATAAAAAAAAATTCCACTGAGGACAATTCAATTACTCCTGCATGCGTTCACTAAAATAAAACTCTGCCAGTGTGTTGGACCCCGCCTGTTTCCACGACGAGTATTCCTCTTTTTTGCTCAATGGAACAGACCTTTTGTGATATTAACGTGCCAATGTCAGAGGATGGACATGGAAACCCCTACCGTATTTCGCATTGAGAAATTTGGCAAAGCTCGTAATTGGAATTTAGATAGAACTGATTTTTTCCAGATGTATGGACGGGAGTATTATGAAATAAAGTCTCTTTCAAAAGACAGCGCCAGTAATTGAACTCGCGACATTACGATCAGGAACCGAACACCCTATCAGCAAACCAAAAGCCTTCCCAAATCCAACTAGTACCTAAAAAACAAGCTCAGATTGATATCTTCCGTGAAATTGAGTACCAGCCATGACATCAACGACGGCGATAACGACAACATTAACATTATCACTGCGTCCAGAAAAAACAATTATAATGACAACCATAACAAGAAACTAACAAGAAACTAACTAGCAAGAGCGATCGCAACACCTAAAGCAACAACAACAAAACAACTACTTCAATAGTACGAGTACAACAACAAAAACAACAGCAACGCGAAGGACGAGTAAAACAACAAAAACAACAGTAACATTCACAACAACAACAAAAACAATAACTACATTAACAACGGATAGATGACAGCAATAATACCAACAGCAGCAACAGTTGCACAACAACAACAATAACAACAACAAAAGTAACAGGAGTTGTCAGAGCAACAACAACAAAAACAACTACTTCAATAATGACGGCATGGACAACAGCAATAATACCAACAACAGCAGCAGCAACAGATGCTCAACAACATAAAACAACTACAACAACAACAACAACAATAACAGCTCATCAACAACAGCAACAACAACAATAGCAATAACAACAGCAACAACAACAGCAACAACAACAGAAACAACAACAGCAACAACAGCAGCAATAACAACAACAACAGCAACAACAACAACAGCAACAACAACAACAGCAACAACAACAACAACAACAACAACAGCAACAATAACAACAACAACAGCAATAACAACAAGAACAACAACAACGACAACAACAACAGGACCAAGAGGAGTTGTCACATCACCAACCATGACAACAAGGACGATGACAACACCAGGTGCAATAATTGATGTAATACACGATGAATTATGTAGCATAAAATTTAATTTTATTTTCACTTGTTTCTACAGAGAATCAAATTAAATTTATCAATATTTCAACAGTCAACATATGATTTTCTTTACAACCTTCCCCTTTACTCCCCTGCATCTAACTTTCTTGTCTTTGTTTCTTTTTCATCTTTTTCGCCTTGTTTTCTCAGCAATGTTTGGTTTGTATTGCAGAATATCATCAATAAAAAAGCTGTAGAAAATTTGATTCAACAAAAGCGTTCCCAGCTTCTTCTTCTTCTCCCCTCCACCCCTTCTTCTTCTTCCCCTCCTCCTTCTCCTTCTCCTCCTCCTCCTCCTTCTGCCCACCCGTCCCTCCCTTCCTCTCCCCCTTCTTCTTTCCCATCCCCTTGCCCCTCCCCATTCTTCTTCTTCTTCTTCTTCTTCTTCTTCTTCTTCTTCTTCTTCTTCTTCTTCTTCTTCTTCTTCTTCTTCTTCTTCTTCTTCTTCGTCTCCTTCTCCCCCCCTCTCTCTCTGTCAATCTATATCTGCCTCTCTATCCCTGTATCTTGAACTCACTGTTTCTCTCATTTTCCATCTTTCCATCTTTCTTTCTGACTGTCTGTCAGGTATGTCTGTCGGCCCGATATCTCTCCCCCTCCTTCTTCTCCTCTTACTCTCTCTCTCTCTCTCTCTCTCTCTCTCTCTCTCTCTCTCTCTCTCTCTCTCTCTCTCTCTCTCACTCTCTCTCTCTAACTCTCTCTCTCTCTCTCACACAGACTCATAAATCTCTATCTATCTATCTATCTATCTATCTACTTATCTATCTATCTATTTTAAATTTTATATTTCTTATTTGTTTTATATTTGTTATTTGTTATCTTTACTCGCCTTTTTGTATTTGTCCCCTTCTTTTGCGCCCTCTTGACAATAAATAGAAATATATCTATCTATCTATCTATTATTTCCTGATCGATAGACGTGTGTCACTTCGCTGCGAAGTTTTTACGGATTTACTATACAAAAAACTGTAAGTTCATTGTTGAATTTGATAGTGTTGTTTAGCTTGACCCCTCGTCTGGGCTTTCAGACAGTCGGTTAACCCATTTTCGCCACTTTAGGGGCGAAATTTGCATTTGAAAAATTTGCTGTGAAAAATTATTTACATTTTAAATTCAGTAATGGATGCCATTACTACTACACATTCAACTATGAATGCCGCGCCCACTAAGAAAGGTGGTGGAGAGGAAGTAAGAGTAGAAAGCTCGCAGCCTTCCCCCCTCACCTTTTAGAAAGACGTTGTGAACGTCGACATGTTTGAGAAGCACGTAAACACGGGATCAAACCTGAACAGTAATAACAACAGCAACCAGAACAACAATGACAACAACACCACAACCAACAACAGCAACAGTAACAACACCAACACCATGAAAAATGCAAACGACACCAACCAGAACAATATCAATAACAAGGACAACAACAATAACAATGGTGAAAACAACACCATCACCAACAACAACAAGGAAGACACCAACACCAAAATGAACAACCCCACGACCAAAATTTCTTTTGCACAAACTGTCTAAAAGACAGAAATGTATACACCAATTGAAAACTATAGTTTTCAGGACAATCTCAAACTCCACCAGAAAACCAGCTCAATTAACGAAAAATGAAATTGAGCTGGTTCTAAGAAACTACATTACCTTCATACAGAAGGGAAAACTCTTCGGGAGTTTATCAGTGATAATGAAAGATCAATTAAAGGCACAGAAATATGCTGTGTCGCCAATTGTGCCCCCCCCTCTACAGCTTCCCCCCAGATATATGGGAAAAAGGACTAAAAAAATAAGAGTGTCAAGTATTAAACCAAATGTAAATATTTGGTGCATATTATGTGGCTTCATCAACTTTGATGAAGACACATTAATTTCAATAGGAAGGTCTTCCAGGGGCGTATTTGGTGGTACTAGCCTAGAAGTTCTGGTCCAAATGTGGCCAGAACGAATAGCTAGAATACCACAACGTGTGCCTCTAGACGGAATTTCCTATATAAACATTTCTGTTGAGAGTAGGAGGCCTTCATGTTACCACTGTTTAAGCAGTGGTCACCTGAGGGCTTCCTGTCCTCAGTTAACTGTGCTGAAAGAAAAGGCACTACTGCCGACGCCCAACACAACAACATAACCACCACCACCACCACCACCACCACCACCACCACCACCATCACCACCACAACAACAACAACAACAACACACACAAATAACCAAAACAAACCAAACCGCAAACACAGTCCCACCCAACCCCTCCCCACCTAAAACAACTTCAAAAATGCCCACAAGCAAAACAGCTCCCCAAAACCTACACCACCCAATCATACAGACAGCACAACGGACGGGGCCCCTTCATCATCACTCAGTGATGATGAGGGAGAGCGCCTCCGCTCCAAAAGAAAGAAAAAAAGACATAACACGAAAAAGGCAACAAACACACAACCACCAACACAAACAACACAAACATTACAACCCCCCCCCTCCTGAAAACAAAAAAACAACACTCCAAACACAAACACCTACAATAAAACGAAAACATACACAAGAACAACAGACAAAAACCAACACAACAAGAACATTACACATACACATACATAAATACTGAAAACAAAGGTCATCTCCAAAAACCCTGCGGTAAAAACTAAAGGGAAAACTTTTACAAACTGTTTGGAAAAACCAAACTTAAAAATGATTAGGGTCCTGATGGACACATATAGGTCACTAAAAGAAAACTATGATAAGGACGTGGGGAATTCATGCGTCAAACCCATGAACCGCGTCCTTTTGAAATGTTTTCCCACCCCCAACCCCCACCAACCCAGACACCCCACCCCACCAGGCATTTCCTTCCCCACCCCACCAGAAACCACCACCCTACCAAACGACCCCTCCAACACCCCCATGGACATTGTGCAGCCTGGTCTCCAGGAAGCGAGGAGGTAATTGAATTATTTCCCCTTCTTTTCTAACTCTTCCTCACCAACATGGGCAATATAAGAGTCGGATGTGTGAATGTGCGCGGCTTGGGGATCACCTGGAAACAGGGCAAACTCTTAAATGAGCTCAGGTCGCATAGTATGGATGTGGCAGTCATTTGCGAGTCCAGGATCCACAGCGAGCGACAGCTGGCCCCCATCTTCGACCACTTTGAGATCTACGCATCTCTCTGTCAGCCGGGAGGTGGGCGCGGAGTTGCCGTTTTGCTGCGGAATCACCTGGACCTCGTACACAGATGGTACATCTGGACCCGGAGTGTCGACTGGTGGTCCTAGACGTCAGCAGTACTGAAGGTGGAGCCTTCAGACTTGTGGCCGTATATGCCCCATCCGGGACATCGCGGCCAGACTTCTTCAAACGTCTGGAGACTTTTCTGGGAACGTCTCGCTCCTTGCTTTTAGTGGGGGACTGGAATGGAATCCTAGATACACGTTTGGATTATGTGGGAGCATGTCCCGATAGAGGGGGGGGGGTGTAACAGCCTCAAACAGTTAATCGGTCGATTTCAACTGGCCGATAGATACCGACTAGATTTCCCGACCGCGCCATTGCGGATGTGGATGAACCGCAGCGAGACATCTAGATGGTACTTAGGTTTCTAATTAGAGATAGGGATAGGGACATATTAAGCTGTCCACACATGTTCATGGTTGCCTATTCAGATCACAAACTAGTGACCTGCATAGTCAACCTTGATAGAACCCATAGGCAGGGACCCGGCTACTGGAAGCTGAACCTGTCGTTACCGACACGTAAACCATACAGTAGTCGGATTAACACTTTAGTTAAGCAGCAGTTGACGGGGCAATTGTCAACAACAGGTGGTGGTGCTCTATTAAAAGAACAATTAGATTATAATCGATAGGCTTTCGTAAAGAACTAGCGTTAGATATGAATAAGACAGAAAAGGAACTGGTAGATAAAGTAGAAGAGGCGATTAGGAGTGGCAGCGTAGCTAACGTGCTAGCGACAAGAACGGCCCTGAACCAGTTCATCGACGCAAAGCACGAAAGCTGAGTTGTCAGGAGTAAAATACGTGCTCTGGGAAACGAGGGGGGCCAAGGCTGTTATCTGGGCCCAAGTGACAGAGGCGAAAAGTGGATTCAAGTCCACGATTCTGTCTTTGAAGGATCAATACGGACGCGTCATACTTGAACCAGAGAAGATGTGCGCGGCACTTTGCACAACTATTCGAGCAGAGTGGATTTCGGTCCATACCTCGACGGCCTGCCGCGACTCACGGACGAGGATGCGAAATCCTGCGAACGGCCGATTTCGGCCGCTGAGATAGGGGACGCGTTGAGCCAATGCGGCAAACTCAAATCGCCGGGTCTCCACGGTCTACCCTACGAATTTTACGTAGCAATGCCGGACTTGTTCTCCGATCTCCTCGAAGCGGTCTACTGCAACTAGCAGCAGAACGGGAGAATTCCCAGTTCTGTGACCAAGGGCGTAGTCACGCTAGTCAGAAAGGTCGAGAACAAGAGGGACCACATAGGTACCTTCAGGCCCATAATTACAGATTTTGGTCAAGGTATCAGCAAAGAAGCTGGCGCTTGTCGTCCGGAACCTTGTGGGAGAAGCGCAGACGTGCGCAATCCCGACCAGGTCCATACACGACAACCTCCACCTCATGCGATACATCGTAGACAGGGTTGGGGACCTGATCAACTTGGATTAATCTAATGCGTTCGATAGGGTTGACCACCATTACCTGGATGCGGTGTTCGCGACGGCAGGCTTCGGACCCATGTTCAGGGGCTGGATTGCTGCAATGCACAGCAGCAACATCTGATCAAGGGGCAAGGTGAATGGCTACCTTTCGGAGCCGTTCCAAATCACGCGATCCATCCGATAGGGATGCCCTCTCCCCTCCATACTGTATGTACTGACTCTCGAGCCACTACTGCGGAAGTTGGAGTGGATGCAGGGCACCCCGTTGGAACCGGGACTGCGAAAATTGGCGACGTCACAGTAATGGTGTCGACGTCACAGTAATGGTGTCGACGACGTCACAGTAATGGTGTCGAGCACCTCGCAAATAAGGGAGGTCGGCACCTTACTGAACGAGTACGAAAGGTTCACGGGAGCGAAGCTGAACCGGGACAAGTCCGTCGGTTTGCGTCGTCGGACGCTGGACGGAGGCACCGGTGAAGCTGCTCGAGGTCTGATTCGGACGGGGCCTCCAGGTGGAGAAAAACTAGAACGAGGTGATGGCCAAGGTGTTTGCGCTCGCCCAGAAGTGGGCCGAGTGCAAAGTATCCTTGAAAGGTCGAGCGGAGGTGGCGAACGCTTTCATAGCGTCTGTCATCTACTAACGCTTGACCGTCATGCCTTTTCCAAGTAAAACGCTCACCAAAATGGAGCGTGCGCTCTTCCGATTCCTTTGGAAGAAGCGGGCTCCTTTGGTGAGAAGATCCATCTGCTGTCAACACCCTTCGAACGGAGGGCTGGGGTTGCCGTGGCTGACGATGCGCAAACACGTACTAAGGCTTCGGCACCTCCATGTATTCCTCAACGAACAACCGGTGTGGGCCCCGTTCATGAGGCGAGCCTTCCCGCGACTCGTCTCGCTGACCGAGCTGCAATCATGGGTCAAGCAAAGATCGAGGAAAATGGGCGACTGGCACATCGAATGTGCTCAGGCGCTCACAGTCCTCTGGCAAACGGACCCGGCAATCAGTGGAGACTCCACCTCGTCATTCTATAGAGGGTTAGTCCGCAGCAAGTGCGACGACACTCTCAGAGAAACTCTAGGCGTAGAGGAAGACGAACTGGCCAGTCTGTTCGGTAGGACCTTCCGCTCGGGACCGATGGACAACTTCCAAAAGTCCCTGGTCTGGCAGTGCTACCGAGGAGCTCTACCTGTTCGAGACAAGCTCTACAAACACGGGGCAGGGATCCCTCGAAAAAGATCTGTGCGGGACGAATAAACCGTCGCGCACGCATTCGTACACTGCCCAGGCGTTACCGACCTGTGGAGCTATGCAGAACGACTACTGTCGCGGGTGGGACAAATCCGGTTGACCACCGAGTACATTATTGTGATCAAACCGCCACCTTCCTTCAAAAACGAAGGAGAGGCGGTTTTCCTCTGTGTAATGGCCATGGTGAAAGAGCCTATATGGTGGACGAGACTGAAAGGGCTGAGGTCAAACACCTTTCTCTCCGGCGAACAACTGGTTCGCTTCTTCAAATATCATTTTAGAAGAAGAATCAGAGTGGAGAGAGAGGTGCTGCACCCCAGTAAATTTTACGAAAGGTGGGTGAATGTGGCAAGGATGGTCCGAGGGTTTGGGCGTTCTCTTTATATGAGCCTGTAGGTCAAGGAAGAAGAGAAAGAGAGGAGAGGAGTGCTCGCTCTTCGTGCTCCTTGAGATGAGGGTTGTACATTTATTTTCGGGGTGTGTGCAACCCATTTGTAACGCCTCCCCCTATTGGGGATTTCGTTTGTTTTATTCATCATTTTTGTTATATATTTTTACACGCCTTGTATTTGTCCACATCTTTTGCGCCCTTGTGGCAAATAAAGAAATCTATCTATCTATCTATCTATTCTTTTTTTCAAATACCACTTTGGAAGAAGAATCAGAATGGAGGGAGAGGACCTGTACCCCAGCAAGTTTTATGAAAGGTGGGTGAAAGTGGCGAGAATGGCCCGAGTGAATGGGCCTTCTCTCTATATCAGCCTGTAGGTTGAGGAAAAGGAGGAGGAGCGGAAATGAGTACAAACTCTTCGTACTCCTGGAGATGAGGGTTGCACATTTTTTCGGGGGTATGTATTACCCATATGAACTGTCTCCACCTATTGGGGAAAATCGACTAATTTTTTAAATTGCATTTGTGATAACATTTAACACGTTTTTATTGTATGTAAACTTCCCCCTTTGTATTTGTCCTCTTCTTTTGTGCCCCTGTGGCTAATAAAGAAATATATCTATCTATCTATCTATCTATCTATCTATCTATCTATCTATCTATCTATCTATCTCTCTTTCTGTCTGACGTGTGGAACATCGCCGGTAAGCTTTTTTGTTAATTTCTATAAAAAAACCGAACTAACTGTTTGAAAAAACATAACACTTTGTTGATTAACCCCCAAGCTGAATTGTCAGCTGGGTGGTAATCCCATTTTTCGCCCCTGTAGGGGTGAAAATTTTATTTTAAAAATTTGTTTTAAAATATTAGATTTTACAAACTAAATAACTTGAGCAACACAAGAATGCTGGAGAACGTTAATAGAGAAAAGAGAGAGAAAGAGGCAGATATTAACGTTATATCTGCTTCTGTTACTATGGACGTCGCCATAGATACAAGTGTCAACAAAGATAAAAATATATTAATACTTGAAAATTTTAAAATTTCTACCGTCGAAGCGGAGAAAAATAACAATAACACACAGGAAAACACAGGAATTAAACCCATTAACATACACATGAAAAAGACATCAACAACTCTACAGATACAGATACACATAAAGTTTCACCTCGACAAGGAACTGAGATTTCCAACAACGATAATAACAACATCAACAGCAACACCACAAAAAAAGAAAATGTCTTTCGCTGAAACGGTGAACAAAAAACAAGATTTTATAAATCTTGATATCTCCAACGCAAGAGATATGCTCGAGCAAGGGAGAAAATTTGTAACTTTCGAAGAAAGGGGTGGGTTTAGAATTAACTCACCCTTTGAAATAAAGGAAGACACAATCCGCAGATCAGTCACTTTTAGGACTGTGTCAAATTCGACAAGAAAGCCGACATTTGTTAATCAAGCAGATATAGAAGATACTTTCAAGGAAATTCTAGCAAGTGTCGATTTTCTCCAGCGAGGAAAACAGTACGGAAGTGTTTCCGTACTGTTTAAAAGCGAGGCACTCGCCCCCAAAAAATCTGTGACACCAAGTGTGTCAAAAGCATACACCTTTTTTCCTACATACATGGGGAAAAGGACACAAAAAATAAAAATTAAAAACATACCTCCAAACATTAACATCTGGTGGATCTTGGCAGGCTTTTGTAGAACCAGAAACAGATATGATACTTTCAATACGAAAATCTATTCGACAAAGGTGGGCGGGCACAGATTTGGAGATTCTGTTGCAAATGAAACCGGAGAGAATCTCCAAAATACCCGAAAGAGCCGTTATTGATAATAACAACAAAATAAACATTTCGGTAGAAGGACGAAAATTTCATTGCTTTCACCTAAAAGCAATGAATTTCACCTAAAAGCAATGAAATTTCATTGCTTTCACCTAAAAGCCTCTTGTCCACAAACACACAACAATAACATCATAAAAAAACGCTATTACCAACACCAACACCAAAACAACCACCACCACCACAAGTACAACGACAGACGAAACGAGCAACCACACCAAAACAAATAGACACTCAACCAACAACAACAGAAAAATCAGAGACAACACCCCTGAAGAACACAGCCCCACTCCATCCCACTCCATCAAACACTACCACAAACACATACTGAAACACCACCACCACACAACATACCCTTACCCCACACACCTGACGATGATTATTCATCGACGGATGAAGCTGCTTCTCCTTCTTTAAGTGAAGAAGAGGCAGAACCTCGTAAATCTAAAAAACAAAAAAAGAGACACCACAAAACCCCCAAAACTCAATCACCAACACCAACACACAACCAGAGACACAAACAACAACACAAACAACACCACAGTCAAACATCCCCCTATCAGCAAAACCAGCACCAACACCACCCCAAACACAAGCACCCACCATAAAAAGAAAACTCGCGGACGAACAACAAACTAAAACAACACAACAAAAACACAAACAACAATACGCATATATCAACACAAACAACAAGAGTTTGATGGAGGTCATCTCCCCAAACCCCAAGGTGGAGATGGAGGGCAAAACTTTCGTCAAGGCAGAATCGTCTCCACACCTTAAACTTATAAGGGTTTCTATGGAAACCTATAAAGACCTAAAAAATAAATTTTCACTGGACGTGGGCAACCCCTGCACCAAACCCATCAACTGCGTCCTGTTAAAATGTTTCCCACCCCACCCAACACCCCATCCGGCACCCAAATGGAGATTGAACAACCCGATCTCCAGGAAACGAAAAGGTAAGTGCCTTTCGTCCTTTTTCTCCAACTTTTCTTCACCAACATGGCTAGTTTACGAGTTGGAACCGTGAATGTGCGTAGCCTAGGGATGCCCTGGAAACGGCCAATTTTTAAACGACCTTAGGTCACACAGTATGGATGTGATAGCCATCACCGAGTCCAGGATCCACAACAGACAGCAACTAACCCCCATCTTTGAGATCTACGCATCTCTCTGTCAGCCAGGGGGTGGAGGTGGAGTCGCTGTCATGTTTCGGAAAAACCGGGACGTCGGAGTACAGCAAGTACACTTGGACCCGGAGGGTAGACTGGTAGTCCTAGACGTGAACAGTATCGGAGGTGGAGCCTTCAGACTGGTGGCCGTTTATGCCCGACAGGGCAATCGCAATCACGGCCAGACTTCTTTAAGCGTCTAGAGTCTTTTCTGGGAACGTCTCACTCTACTTTTAGTGGGGGACTAGAATGGTATCCTAGATGCACGATGGGACTATGTGGGAGTATGTCCCAGTTGAGCGAGGTGCAACAGCCTCAAAACCTTAATCCGCCAATTCCAACTGTAGAGAAAAACAGAATAGAAAAAGAACTAGTAGCCAAGGTAGAGGAGGCACTTAGAAGTGGCAACGCGGCTAGAGTGTTAGCGTCGAGAACGGCACTGGAGCAGTTCTTCGATGCGAAACACGAAGGCTGCGTGGTCAGAAGCAAAACACGTGCTCTAGGAAACGAAGGAGCGAAAGCTCTCAGCTGGGCCCGAGTGGCGGAGGCAAAAAGTGGCAACAAGTCCACGATTCGGTCTTTGAAAGACCAAAACGGACGCGTGCTACTTGACCCCAAGCAAATGTGCGCGGCCTTTCAGCGGCACTTTGCGCGACTGTTTGAGCAGAACGACGGTGAGCCGAACGGGGCAATGGACTTTAGTTCATACCTCAACGGCCTGCCGCGTCTATCGAACACGGACGCCGAGTTCTGCGAAAGACCGATCACGGACACTGAGATACGGGACGCTCTGGGCTGCTGCGGGAAACGCAAGTCACCCGGTCTAGATGGCCTACCCTACGAATTTTACATAGGCATGCCGGACTTGTTCTCTGGCGTCCTCGAAGCCGTCTACTGCAATTGGCAGCAGAACGGGAGAATTCCCAGTTCTGCAGGCAAGGGCGTAGTAACGCTGATCAGGAAAGACGAGAACAAGGGGGACGAAATTAACAACTTCAGGCCCATAACTCTGCTCAACACAGAGTTAAAGATTTTGGCCGAGGTGCTAGCGACGAGGTCGGCGCTTGTCGTCGAGAACCTGGTAGGGAAAGCGCAAACGTGTGCAATCCCGACCAGGTCCATACACGACAACCTCCACCTCATGCGATACATCATAGAGAGGGTGGGTAGTAAACCCGGCTTCGGTGGGGCTCTGATCAACTTGGATCTGTCTAAGGCATTCGATAGGGTCGACCATCGATACTTGCAAGCGGTTCTCAAGGCGGCCGGTTTCGGTCCCGTGTTCAGAGGATGGATCGAGGCAATGCACACCAGCATCTGCTCGAGGGTCAAGGTGAACGGCTACCTATCGGAGCCGTTCGCAATCACGCGTTCCATTCGACAGGGGTGCCCTCTCTCCTCCATTCTGTATGTATTGACTCTAGAGCCACTACTGCGGAAATTGGAGCTGTTGCAGTGCATCCCTCTAGAACCGGGACTGCGCAAAGCGGCGTCGGCTTATGCCGACGACGTGACGGTAATGGTGTCGAGCACCTCGGAAATCGGGGTGATCGGCAAATTACTGAAATAATACGAAACGCTGACGGGAGCAAAACTAAACCCGGACAAGTCTGTCGATTTGCAACTCGGTACGGGGAGAGGCAAACCGATGACGTCCGACAGCGTCGTTGGACGCTGGACGGACGGACCGGTGAAATTGCTCGGGGTCTGGTTCGGTCCAGACCTCCAGGTGGAGAAAAACTGGAACGAGGTCACGGCCAAGGTGTTTGCACTCACCCAGAAGTGGGCAGAGTGCAAACTGTCCTTGAAAGGTCAAGCGGAGGTGGCGAACACTTTCATAGCGTCCGTCATCTACTACCGCTTGACTGTCGTGCCTTGTCCCCGTGAACACCTCGCCAAGATGGAACGCATGATCTTCCAGTTTCTGTGGAAGAAGCAGGCTCCGCTGGTGAGGACATCCGTATGCTGTCAGCACCCTTCCAACGGAGGGCTGGGAATGCCGTGGCTGATGATGCGCAAACATGCGCTGAGGCTGCGGCATCTCCAGGTATTCCTCACCGACCCCCAACCGGTGTGGGCACCGTTTGTGAGACAGGCTTTCCCACAGCTCGTCTCGCTGACGGAGCTGCAGTCCTGGGCGAAGAAAAGACCGAAAACGATGGGCGCCTGGCACATTGAATGCGCTCAGGCGCTCACAGTCCTCTGGCAAGCGGGCGCAGCAATCAGTGGAGATTCCACTTCGACATTCTATAGAGGGATTGTACGTTACAAGGGCGACGATGTGCTCGGAGAGACTCTGGGCGTCGAAGACGATGAGCTCACCAGTCTGTTTGGTAGGACTTTCCGCCCGGGACTTATGGACAACAGCAGTGCTACCGAGGAGCTCTACCGGTTCGTGACAAGATATACAGGCACGGACGCCCCGGCAGGGATCCTTCCAAGAGGACGTGTCCAAGATGCGCCAGGACATTGAAACAGTCTTGCACGCAATTGTACACTGCCCGGGCGTAACCGACCTGTGGAACTATGCAGAACAACTGCTGTCGCGTATGGGTCAAATCCAGTTGACTGCCGAGTCCATAGTAAGGATCAAACCGCCAGCCTCTTTCAAAAACGAAAGAGAGGCGGTTTTCCTCTGTACGGTGGCTATGGTGAAAGAAGTTATATGGTGGACGAGGTTGAGAGGACTGAGGACAGATGCCTTTCTCTCCGGACAACATTTGATTCCCTTCTTTAAGTATCACTTTAGAAGGAGAATCAGGCTGGAGAGAGAGGCACTGCACCCCAGTAAATTTACTGAAAGGTGGGTGAATGAAGCGAAAATGGCCCAAGTGATTGGGCTTTCTCTGTTTATAAGCCTGTAGGTTGAGGAAGAGAGCAAAAGGAAGAAAGGAGCACTTGCACAACACGCTCCTGGAGTTGAGGGTTGTTCTATCGACGGGGTATTATACAACCCATTTGTGGCGCCTCCCCCCTATTGGGGATTTCGATTGTTGTAATTGTTTGTTTTTATATCTTTTACACGACTGTATGTAAAATCCCCGGCATGTCTTTGTATTGTCCCCTTTTCTTGTGCGCCCTTGTGGCTAATAAAGAAATATATCTATCTATCTCGGAGAAGATAGACGTGTTTCTGTTTCGCTCCTGCATTTTGTCGGAATTTATTACGAGAAACGTTAGGTTTCTTTAAGTAACTTGTTATTTGTTGTGTTTAACCCCTCGCCTGGGCCTGCAGACGTTGGGGAAAATAAATTTCGCCCCCTTTTGGGGCGAAATTTGAGAGTTATAAGTTGTCGATAAAAAGTCGTTTAGTGACAATGGACGCCATTAATACGACGCATACCACGCCCCCAAGGAAAGTGATAGAGAGAAGGTAGCAGCACAATCCTGTAAGCCTTCCCTCCTCACTCCCGCAAAAGACACCACGGAATCAAAAGAAAAAAATTGTGGAAATGGGTGAAAACCCCAAAAGTAACAATTACATAAACAAGAACAACAATGACAATAACAACAATGACAATAACAACACAACCAACAACAGCAATAATTACAACACCAACGAAGGAAAAAAAGCAAGCCAACACGAATAACAACAACAACAATGATAACAACACGAAAGAAAACGGACCCACAGCTGCAGCCTCCTTGGCACAGGTGGTCTGAGAAACGCAGGCATACAAGGCACTGGACATCTCTAATGCCAAGAAATTGCTGAAAGAAGCAAGGAATTGTGTAACTTTCGGGGAAATTACCTCTCCCCCCCCCCCCCCCGAAGAAATTAGAAGGGACACAGTCCTCAGGACCGTAATCTTTAGGACAGTTTCGATCGCGACTAGGAAACCGGCCCAATTGTCCCAAAGCGAAAATGAGCTGGTCCTAAGTAGTGCCTGGAAGGATATCGCTTTCATACAAAAAGGGAAACGGTATGGAAGCATATCTGTTTTAATGCAAGATGAAGTGGCGCCACCGAAATATTCTGTGTCGCCAATTGTATCCAAAGCATACACCTTTTTCCCCACATATTTGGGGAAAAGAACTCAAAAGATAAGAATCTCGAGCATCAGGCCAAATGCGAGAATTTGGTGGGTGCTAACGGGATTCTTAGAAGATGAGGACACAATCCTTCCGATAGGCGAATCCACCGGGGGCGTATTCGGTGGCAATAGCCTTGAAGTTCTGGTCCAAATGAGACCAGAACGGATAGCAAGAATACCGCAGCGTGTGTCCCTGGATAGAGTCGCCTTCATAAACATTTCTGTTGAGGGCAGGCAGCCTTCATGCTACCACTGTTCAAGAAGTGGTCATCTGAAGGCTTCCTGTACCCTTTTAAATGCCCCCCTCCAAAAAAAGACGCTTCTGCCCACCCCACACACAACAACACAACCACCACCAACACCACCACCACAACCACAACAACCACAACAACACAGAAAAATAACAACACAAGACACTGTCCCACCCAACCCCTCCCCACCTAAAACAAATACAAAAGCAACCACAATAAAACTCCAAAATATACCCATCCCAACAACATGGACGAGGACCCCTTATCAACGTCACCCAGTGACGACGAGGGAGAACCCTTTCAACCGGTAAAAAGAAAGAAAAGAAGGCCCCACATTAACAAAAATGCAACAAACACACAACCACCAGCACAAACAGAACAAACATCACAAACAAAAAAACCCACCCCTCCCGAAAACATAACACATACTAAAAAACGCAAAGACACACAAGAACAACAAATAAAAACAAACACAACACAACAAAAACAGTATACATACATCAACATAAACAACAAAACACTTGTGCAAACAATAGACAAGGACCCTTCAGTGGAAACCGAAGATATAATGTTCACCAACGGGGCGACTAAACCGCATTTAAAAATGGTTAGGGTCCCAAGGGACACCTACGCAATGCTCAAACAGAAATTTTCCGAGGACGTGGGGAACCCCTGTACTAGACCTAGCAACCGCGTCCTCTTGGTGAGAAGATCCATCTGCTGTCAACACCCTTCGAACGGAGGGCTGGGGAAGCCGTGGCTGACGATGCGTAGACACGCATTAAGGCTACGGCACCTCCAGGTATTCCTCACCGGTTAGCCGGTGTGGGCCCCTTTTGTGAGGCGAGCCTTTCCGAGACTCGTCTCACTCACCGAGCTGCAATCCTGGGTCAAGCAAAGACCGAGAAAAGTGGGCGACTGGCACATCGAATGTGCCCAGGCGCTCACAGCCCTCGGGCAAGCGGATCCGGCAATCAGTGGAGACTCAACCTCAACATTCTATAGAGGGTTGGTGCGCAGCAAGTGCGACGACGCTCTCGGAGAGGCTCTGGGCATGGAAGAAGACGAGCTAGCCAGTCTGTTCGGTAGGACGTTTGGCCCGGGGCCGATGGACAACTTCCAAAAGTCCGTGGCTTGGCAGTGCTACCGAGGAGCTCTACCTGTTCGAGACAAGCTCTACAGACACAGAAGATCTGTCCGAGATGCCTGCGTGACGAGGAAACCGTCACGCACGCATTCGTACACTTCCCGGGCGTTGCTGACCTGTGGGGTTATGTGGAACGACTACTGTCGCGGGTGTGACCAATCCGGTTGACTACCGAGTACATTGTCACGATCATACCGCCTTCCCCCTTCAAAAACGAAGGAGAGGCGGTTTTCCTCGGTGTGATAGATATGGCGAAAGACGTTGTATGGTGGACAATGTTGAAAGGACTGAGGTCAGACACTTTTGTCTCCGGCCAACAACTGGTCCTTTTTTTCAAGTACAATTTTAGAAGAAGGATCAGAATGGAGAGAGAGGTGCTCTACCCCAGCAAGTTTTATGAAAGGTGGGTGAAAGTGGCGAGAATGGCCCGAGTGAATGGGCCTTCTCTCTATATCAGCCTGTAGGTGAGAGAGGCGAAGGATGAGGTGAGGAAGGGAACACCCCCTCTTTGTGCTCCTGAGGAGGAGGGTTGCACATTTTTTTCGGGGGTGTGTGCGACCCACGTCAACGCCCCCTCCCTATTGAGGACTTCGATTGTTGAATTTATTTGTTATATGTTTTTACACGTCCCTTGAAATGTATGTAAACTCCCCCTCTTGTATTTGTCCCAATCTTTGATGCCCTGGTGGCAAATAAATAGAAAGTTATCTATCTATTTTCAAATACCACTTTGGAAGAAGAATCAGGATGGAGAGAGAGGAGCTGTACCCCAGCAAGTTTTATGAAAGGTGGGTGAAAGTGGCGAGAATGGCCTGAGTGAATGGGCCTTCTCTCTATATCAACCTGTAGGTTGAGGAAAAGGAGGAGGAGAAGAAAGGAGTACAAACTCTTCGGACTCCTGGAGATGGGTTGCACATTTTTTCGGGGGTATGTGTTACCCATATGAACTGACTCCCCCTATTGGGGAAAATCGACTAATTTTTTAAATTGCATTTCTGATAACATTTGTATTTGTCCCCTTCTTTTGTGCCCATGTGGCTAATAAAGAAACATATCTATCCATCTATCTATTGTTATTTTATTTTATATATAGTTTATTGTTATTTATTAATGTTAAAGTTATATGATTTTTATGTAAAACCCCCGCCCTAACGTCTTGTAATGTCCCATTTGTGTCCGCCCTTGTGGCAAATAAAACTATCTATCTATCTATCTATCTTTCTCTCTATATTTTAAATTATTCCTCTCCCTAATTTCTCTGTCTTCCTGCTAGTGCTCTCATTACATCCCAGTCTTCTCTTTTCTATTTCCTTTCACACATTCGTTCATTAAACGAATTATTATATTTTTTACACAAGATTGTAAAAGTAATTGTATTCTTATCATAATTATTGAAGTCACGAGGTTATCATGTGGCTATTTATTATTTCGTCATTGATAACAGCCAAGTGTGGATAAAGATCTAATCAACGAGATATATCCTAATACTAGTGGCCAAATATTAATAGTTGTGATATTATGGTATTGAGTCGGTGAAGTGGAGGATGGGGGTTGGTGAATATTTGGGGAGGGAATTGATGTAGATGGTGAGCTAATTCCAGTATTTCTTTTTTTTTTTGGGGGGGGGGGTGAATAGGGGAGGAATCAGTATAATAATGAACGGAATAAGTGCGTTATCATGGTGTGATCGGTGTTAATTTACGTCTCCTCTTCTTCTTCTTCTTCTTCTTCTTCTTCTTTCGAGTTGATTAAAATATCGCATCAATCAGGTACTGGTAACGAAAGCAATCGGACAGCCCCCTTTCTTCAAAATCTCTCATATTGTCTCTATATTAGAATCTTGGCCAAGTATAATTTATAAGAGTGTCAAGTCTACTCAGTCCTTTAGATGGACTGTGCCTTGTGACACAATAATTTACACCTAATCCTCATGAGAATTCCTTTAAGGGTACACATGTATATGTAAAGCTCAGCCACATATATCTATACATATATATATATATATATATATATACTTATATATACATACATATATATATACATACATATATATATACTTACATATATATTTATAAATATATAACAAAGTGTGGTAAGGAACCAGATTGACAATAATAACGCACCAGAGTACACGATACTTGGGGTAGTAGAGTGAGTAACAGGAAAAGTGTCAGGACCCCGACGGCTGAGCTCCGGCCGTTTCGACAGCTAGATCCGAACTGAATTCGGATCTAGCTGTCGAAACGGCCGGAGCTCAGCCGTCGGGGACCTGACTCTTTTCCTATTGTATAAATATATATATGTGTGTATATATATATATATATATATATATGTATGTGTGTGTGAAGGCGCGTGGTTGAGTGGCAAGAGAATTGGATTCGCAATCGCGAGGTTGTGATTTCGATTCCCGGGCCGGATGATGCGTTATGTCCTTGAGCAAGACACTTTATTTCACGTTGCTCCTTCTACATGGAGTTGCGACCGATAGATAGACCCATAGAAACATTGTTTCTTTGGTCCGATTTGACGACAGTCGATCGACTGACTATATGTGACAATATGTAAGTATGTGTATGAGTGTGTTTGTATCAAATAGTAAACTCATTATTAAGAACTATGTGTTAATTAGCCTCAATGCTACATTGACGAGACAAATATATGTATTGAACAGTATCTCATACATATTGTCATTAATTGTCTTTAATTACATTAAGCTAGCTTTACACTGTTCTGGTCACCATAGATCATTCTTCTACTGATCAATAACTTATACTGCCTGATCTTCTTTCTTATCACTCTATCACTCTATTTCAAATTTCTGTTAATCACATCAGACAGATTTTGTCGCTTATGTTCATCTACCAAATGAACGTATACATGTATGACAGACATCCTAATACGGATTTCAATGAAATGAAGAACGTAACACATGTTCTCAACGATATGAAGTCGTTTAAATTGCCGCCAATGGTTTTAGTTGTATAGAAGTAATGTCAGAATTCAT
>OZ024742.1:307803582-307863582 GCA_964016885.1 Eledone cirrhosa
TATCACTGTACATGCTTTTAGGTGCCACATTTTCTCAATTTCACTTGTCAGATTTACTGAGTTTTGTGAAATCTCTCAGATGTTACAATATGATGGAATGCTCATGTCAATTAAGCAGCATGTTTTCTCTCTGTGGTTCTTCACAATTATATCAGGTCTGTTGGCCTTGATTTTTGTGTCAGTGTTCACAGGGAAATCTCATAGGATTTTCACATTCTCGCCTCCTATTTTAACATATTTTATTATTATTATTATTTCTTCCTTTGAATTCTGCTACTTTCCAAAAACATGCCGAGTGTCAACCTGACATTTGAGGCAAAATTTATAATACACACATTTAACAATGAATTACCATACAAATGATGTCACAAGGGCACAAACACCAGTAAATTTCTCTGCAAGGTAACGCTCTTTGCAGGACAGGGACAGTGACAGTCAACACTAGTTTCTGTATCTTTTGCAGAGATGGCTTTCCAGGAATCCAGTCCATATATTTTTCAGTTCCCTGTTTTATCATTCCAAATGCGCCGACAGTCACTGGTTTTGAAGAGGATTTAAGATGTGACTTTTACTCAATTTCAATTGATAGATCATTATACTTACTGAGCTTTTCGAACTCGTTCGAGATCTTACGATCGTGTCGATTAAGAAACATGTTTTCTCTCTATGGTTCTTCACAATTATATAAGATTTGTCGACTTTGGTTAATGGTCTCAACATGATCATCACAGAATTGACATTTTGAGGTTAATTCACTCTTTAAATAAACACGTGTACTCTCTCTCTCTCTCTCTCTCTCTCTCTCTCTCTCTCTCTCTCTCTCTCTCTCACACACACACACACACACACCAACACACATACAAACACACAGCACACACATACATACATATGAATGAGTGGATTTCTGTGCATATGTGAGTGCGTGTGTGTATTTTGGTGATATATATTGGTGATGCATATTAACATAGTGGGAGGGGGGGGGGGGGGGCAAAAAAGAAAGAAAGCGTTACCGTACGAGCTAAGTCCCTTCCCAGTTTATAAATGTTCTTCACTGAGTTCAAGCTGGATTCATTTGAAATATAGGGAACTCGACATAAGCAGGTTCAAAATCTGTATCAGACAAGCATGTTCAAAATCTGTATCAGACATGCATGGCGTGCGTGGTACCGTAACTTCTGATGGATTCGTAGCGGCGCCATATTGACATGCGGCTTTTCTAGGGTATTTTAAAACTTGGCGGAACCGAGCCTTCACCAGGTCTGAATAGAGCACATTTCTTCCAGAGAAAATAGAGAGTGAGAGAATGGAATAAGTATGTGATACAAAGGAAGTATCGACACCAGTACTAAAGTGGTACTTTTTTATCGCTCTCGAATGGATGAAAGGCAATGTTGAACTCGGCAGGATTTGAACAGATAGAAGAGATCCGATACATCTACCGCAAAGCATTCTATACGACGTTCTGACGAATCTGCTAATTCGCCGCCTGCGTCAGACATACAGACAAATAAATGTATAAAATAAAATAAATACGTCCATGAATTTGAACAGCTGAATATCAGAAGTTATTTTGATAATTCACCAATTTAATAGATTGATTTGCAATCTTATTGCTTTCTATATAAACCGATTCTAGATTTCACAGATGTCAGATTGAGTTAGAAAGTTTTAATGAGGTATTAACTTTCACACTATAATTCCTCATAGAAAGTCCACGATCAAACGAAATAAAGAAATAGATAAAAAGGAAGAAGAGATAAGAGAAGTTAAATCAGCAAGTAACCAAAGCGCATCACATTAAACTGGACTGAAGGTGAAGTATAGCAATATATTTGATCTATTAAAACCAACGAAAAGATCAAAGTTGGATTGGGAGCAAAGACAAACCAATAATCGGATCTGCAGGAAATACAATACAGAGTAACTCATGAAAGGATTGGGTATATATATATATACACACACACATATATATATATGTATATGTGTGTGTCTGTGTCTACGTGTGTGTGTGTGTGTGTATGTACATATGTATATGTGTGTGTGTATGTGTGTGTGTGTGTGTGTGTGTGTGAGTATGTATATATATATATGTGTGTATATATATATATGTATATATATGTATATATATATATATATATATATATATATATATATATATATATATATATATATATATATATACATACATACATACATACATATATACATATATACATACATACATGGATAGCTACGGCGATGTCTTAGAATTTTACACAGATCAATTAGTTACATATTACACTGCGATTACTTCAAATATTTTTCTAATCTCTATATGTCCGGTGAAGCTAACGGCAGGGTGACATCGTCCTGTACCTCCTTTCCTTCATTCCCTTGCGTTCTCTATCGCCACTACCACGGCCGCCAACATCTCTCCCACCATCACCAACGACACCATTACCACAACCACTACCATCCACCAGCAGACTACAATACAACTACTACTACTATTACTACTACTACTACTACTACTACTACTACTACTCTGGCAGACGGAACATGTATATATATATATAATGGGTGTACAGGCAGAGACACACACACACGTACACACACACACACACACACACACACATATATATATATGGGGAAAATTATATTTCGAGATACAATTACTGATTTTTATATATACAGAGGCGGTGGAATTGGAGAGTAAGGGGGAGGGGGTCAAGTGGGCCATGCATCCCCCCACCCCACCCCAACCATTTTATTTTTCTACCCAAACTACTAAAACACACATCTATTTGGATATGTGCTATAATTTATGTACATGTTATGTAGAGACATATGGTAGAGATAGTTATAGATATAGAGAGGGGGAGAGTTTGCTGTTAATTGATATAGAGAGGAGGGTTGGGAGAGTGTGTTGTATATTAGATATAGAGAGAGGGAGAGATTGATACTAATTGATATAGAGAGTAGGAATTGAAGAGAGTACCATGTATTAGATATAAAGAGGGGGAGAGTTTGGTGGTAATTGATATAGAGGGGGGTATTGGAAGAGTATGTTCTATGTTGGTAGAGATTGGTGTTCATAGATATAGAGAAGGAATGAGAGAAAGTGTTTTATGGTAGATATAGAGAAAGGGATAGTTTGGTGGTAATTGGTATAGAGAGGGCCGTTTGAAGAGAGTTCCGTGTAGTTGATATAAAGAGGGGAGAGTTTGGTGTTAATCGATATAGAGCGGGTTTTGGAAGAGAGTTCTGTGTAGTAGATATAGATAGGGGAGGAGTGTGGTGCTAATTGATATAGAGAGGGGGATTGGAAGAGAGTACCGTGTAGTAGATATAGAGAGGGAGAGTTTGGGGGTTGTAATTATACAGAGAGGGATAATGGGAGAGTGTTGTGTAGTAGATATAGAGAGGGGGAGAGTTTAGGGGTGATTGATATACTGAGGGGCATTGGCAGAGATAAGTGTGGATATTTATAGAGTGAGAGAGTGTATTAGTCTTAGATATAGAGAGTGGGGTAAGAGAAGCGGTGTCGTGGTAGATATAGAGGGGGGGTAGAGTTTGGTTTTATTAGATATAGGGAGGGGATATAGGGAGGGGAATTAAAAGAGAGTTTTAGGTGATGGACATAGAGAGGAGGAGAATTTGGTGGCACTCTCGGGTCACACATAATAGGAGGGTTGGCAATAATGGGGGGGGGGGGTACTTGGGAAATCAGCAATTGTATAGTGTACGGGATTTCTTGTAATGTTCTTTTGTCATATACAATGCTTTTGTAATCCCCTATCTGTATCTACCAAAAAACCAAACTCTACCCCGCTCTAGAGGGGCAGAGTTTGGTTTTAGTTGTATGTGTTTGTAGATTTCTGTGTTCTTTGCATTAATGGTAGAAATAAAATATATGACCTTTTCACTTTTTTTGTTTTTATTTCTTGGAGAACTGGGATATCAATTTACCTTGCTTTTTGAATACTATTTTTGATTAAAGTAATTAATTTCACGATCATCGGTAACACCAATACAAATCTGTGTACTAAGGAAACGAGTAAAATTTAGTGCATGTGTGTCTGTGAAAGGGGGTTGTGTACACACATTTATATATATAGATGAGTCATGTGAAGAAAGCGCGCTCTTTCTGCCACAAGTGGGAAGGCATGACCTGTCATGATGTCATGATGTCATGATGTCATGTGAACGCATATTTCCTTGATGTCATAATTTCAATTATTCCTATGTCGGCTTCTGGCGTTGTTCCCAAGCATTCCTCTACTGAATGCATGATGGGTTGGCTTGAAGGTTGGCATGCACGTGAGGCCTCCGAACTAATGTACTCTGCTATTTTATGTAGAGTTGGATTATTTCTGTTCGCACCATTTTCCTGGGGAAATTATTGCTGATCCTATCTCATCTGATCTTGTTGAGACTTTCAGCTTTTAGGTTTAGTCAGGTACCAAACTTGGCATTGCTATAGGAATACTGAAACGGAGATTGAGGTAATCAGCTCAGCTTTACGTTTAATTGTTAGTAGACTTTACATTTCTCAAATATTTACAAGATCACAGGAGAAATGAATAGTGGACAGAGGGATTAAAACCGAAAACAAACTGGAAACGGAAAATGCCTTCCTAATGTACTACCGTTCTGTATACTTCTTTGAAAAATATAAATTTCACATTTAATGTACATGGTGGGACCATACACCTAGCTGTGTATATAGAGAAGCCAGAGCTGACGAACTTGAGGAATGAGTCATGACGATCATTCATCGGCTGTCTTGGGCTGCTACCATTGGCCACTACAGATATACTTTCATGATGGTTTTTCGTCTTTATCTATACTTCCCTACTATCAATATGAATAACAAGATCAGAACTTCTCCTTTCATATTTATTTGCTAAATTGAACCTAACCATACCAAATGTTTTACATAAAATAATACATGAAGTTATAACATATAAGCTACCTTGCTGTTCACAATTCACACTTAGATGTATTGATAATGTTTCAATATTTTATGAAGACAATATGCATTTTATTTTATACTGTCACCATTTATATCTTATTATATGTACAGGCCTCGAATTGTTTAGTATATAATTAAGTCTACATTATATTAAGTTACAGAATATTGAAAAATGTTCATTGTGTATTCTTGCTAATGTTTTTGCTTCAAAAAGCTTTCCTAATGTTTTTCCATAAATAATTATATTAACTAGCAAAAAGCACCAGCCTCTGGGGCGGTTTTCTATGAGTATATATATAATATGAAGGTGTGCATATGTATGGGTGTTTCATAATATATATATTATTGCATACAAATATATAAAAGAAGTTAAAACATCTATTGTTTTGATATAAGAATGATATGAACTTACACATATTTGATTTGCGATCAAATTAGTTTAATACAACATTCAACCTTTATAAAAATGGTGACATCTACGTGTTAGAGTAAGATTAAGATATGAATAACGTGTTATGCAGAGATACTTTCTTGCACACACATAGACATATGTATTTTTGTAACTATATATTCTATCACCCCAGTGATAGAATTTGCTCCAGACAAAACGCCCGTGTCTGAAAGAACCTGCAGAAGTAGAATCAGCCAGATCCATACAAGAGCCATGTCTCGAGCTAGCTGCCGGCAAAACGATTGTAACACGCAATAAATTAAGTCCATATGCATCACTGATTTTTCGTTTTCTTTATACTATATATATATATATATATATATATATATATATGTGTGTGTGTGTGTGTGTGTGTGTGTGTGTGTGTGTGTGTGTGTGTATACATATATGTATATATAATATGAACAGGATACGAGGAAGAGCTCGTCAACATGTGTTGCAATTCGAAGACGCTGTCTCTGCTACATATACACACATCCGAAAGTCCACCTCCAAACGGCCTCGCTGTTGATAGATATAATGGTTAGTCCAGCTTCTGGCCATCAGAGGTGCTGTCTTTTGTCTACCTTTTTGACTACTACTACATTGACGTTTGCTTTTCGGAGTTGGCTCGTATCGTGCAACACTCTCTCAGGCATCCCTGACGCACTTGTTTCTTAACCTCTTCTCACTCATATTATTACCACTATTTCATGTGCACACTGACTTCTAGGACAAGTCTTCCTTCGAAGAAATTATTCTTCTGGATTTCCTTTCTATCCATATTTTTGCTGCTGCAATATAGTTACGACTATTGAAGAAGATTATTAACTGACAAAGGAATGGTAACGAATGCCCCGGTCACAGCCGTCTTTCTTCAGGCCAAGCCAATTAAAAACATAAACCTGCGAGAATTAACCACTATTCTATGTTAAAGGACAAAATCAATAGTAAATCAAAAGTATTGAACCAAGATAAAATGATTGTGTTTATTTCAGTTTTAGATATAAAAGCCGATAGTGTACAGATTTCTGATATAGGCTCGTGATATTCGACCTTTTAAAATTTCACATCACACACATTACGAAGTGATACTGGGATTAAAATAGTGATTATTTATTTTTCTTATCTGTCTTGCAAGGTTTTTTTTTACAATATGGTGGATATCTTTCGTAATTAGACGCTGAATTAGAAAAAAGAACTAACGAGATGTGGCTTTAATTCCAGTGGCAGAATCCTACTAGACTATCGATCTAAATAACAATTAATATAATCAATAAGATGATTCTCCGTGAACTTTCATAACTGACATTTATTAATAACTTCCAGACACTTTCAGGCTGAATTTATAGGATGCTTTTAATTTTCAATTACAATATTTTTTCTGCAAGCATCCACGACTAACGACAACTAAATGTATGACCAGGAGGCTTTAGCAGTTGCGCCTGTCACTCATATAGCTCAACCAACTGGATATGCTGAGACGTCATTTATTCATCGATTATAATAAAAATGAATAATAATCTAAATGCTTATAACGTTTGAACGAATACCTGTATTTATCATATCTCTAAACATCGAATTCTGTCGATTCCAGCTTCTGTTTCGTAACCTAGAATCAAAAGTACAGTTGTAATTATTAAACATTTATGATAATTTGGTGCATTCCTTTATATGGATTGCAGGTTATTAAAGATTTGAATCTTGAAAATACGACTCTGTAGACAGTACTTTATGAAGCTCAGTGATATTCAATTGCAAGGGTACAGTATATATTGTAAACATGCATTTATTATAAACGCTAAATATCCAAAATGGTTTAGAAGTTACGTCACACTGTTGATGTTGCATGTTCGAACCCAATTACATGACAATTACCTCTTACAAATCTTGGGTTGCCTCGTTCCGATCCAAGAGTTCTACGTCAACCTTTATGGACTGAAAAGGCTTAGAAGTCCCACTCCGCCAAGCGAAATGTTCATATAATTCAAATTGATAATTTTGTTATACATTGCTTCACAATTAAATCCATTGAGGATTACGTTAAGATTACACGTGTCTAAGGTATATTCAGCTACTTTCATATCAATTTAACGAGTTCTCTTTTTCAAGAACACTGGAACATGCACCTGCAAAACCGATTGAGAACAATATTTGTTATATACATTCGATGGTTCATGATAAGTAGTAGACATACTAAAGGAAATAAAGTACTTTCAATTTTATTTCGTAGAGAAATACATTCCTGTCCTTTTTATGTGTATCTTTTGATGTGAAAAAGGATGTTACTGAAATATAATGACATAGATAAAATTCAAACGCTGTCTCATCTGCCATAATAAATGGATTTCGTACAAGTATAAGAGTTTAAATTAACAAATACTATCACATTTTCCCAAGACATATTAGTGTTTAAAATAATCACAACTAAAACTTCACAATTAAAAGATGGCAGAAACACCATTTATTTCCATTCCCTCGCTACAATTGCTTTTATCTTTCCCTGTAATTACTTTTATCGCCTTTTTACCCGTATAGTTACCTGATTTGGCTACAGTTAAGAATTCGTTTTAAATTTCTAGATATATATTAGAGATAATACCAGATCTTCATTTTGTAGCATCTCCAAACGATCAATGACTACCAACAACTTCCATTACATATTCAACTGTAAAGCAATTTTGTTTGAGTGTAGTATGTTACAGAACAATTTACGGATATCATAAAAATTCTTTGATTTGTCGTAATTATCGGGAAATGTTGAGAAAACCACGAAATTAAATTTGCAGGCAGAATCAGAACTGTCGAAACAAATAGTTGTTCAATCAAAACACCGTATTTTCGTCAATTTGACGATGATCAAACGTGCATCGATTGTTTTTCTGCATCCTAGGGCGTTATATAATTTTAAATATTAATTCATCTGAATTAAGAATGCATCTAAAAATATAGAAAGCTGATATTAATTTTCCCTGTCGCACTTCACACGCAACACTGCACTTGCTAAAATGATATCCATTGGTCATTGGCGACCAATTTGAATATTAACAATTTCTCAGCTTCATTTATTTTCTTATTAATTTATCCTTTTCATGGTTTCAGTCACTAGAGTAGAGTAAGGCCATGCTGTGGTTATAACGCTTCGAGTAATTTTTATTTATTTGTAAAATCTCAGTATGTTTGTGGCAGGTGTGCCCCAAAATGTTTATATCTTAAACTATTTATCAATGGATTGGAACGTGTTATGAATATTTGGCTGTACAAATAGGAGCAACAACATTCAGCAAAACTGTTGCTCCTCGAGTCAATGGGATATATATAGTTGGGGGCGCGCGTATCTGTGTGTGTACTTATATCATGTAAATTGAATTCTTTGGTATTCTAGACAATCCAGTAGATATGTAATTCCATGACAATAAACGGTGCTCAGATAATTATATGTAGACACCAACATGTTAGTATATGCTAAGATTTATATTTCAAATTAAGGTATGCAATGTGTCTTCTTCTTCTTCTTCTTCTTCTTCTTCTTCTTCTTCTTCATCATCGGCATCGTCATCATCATACCAAGAAACACTGATAGTATATCGTATTCGACGTCCATTCAGTTTGTATTCTTTCATTTCGATTTTCTACGGTTTCAGTGCTAACTTTGACTTTCAAGATTTTGAGGTCGATAAATCAAGTACCAACCTAGTGCTGGGTTTGAGCCTTTTCTTTTGTGGTTTTTCTCTCTTTCATAATCTCCTCCCCACTTTCTATCCTGGAGGAACAGGCTGTGGTCAAACCTCTAGAGGCTTGGACTCCGTTATCTTTAAATTCCCAAATATATTACGACGGCCTCCTGACAACTCCATCACAATTGAAGGGCTCAACAATAAAGATGATATATAAAACATAATATAATGTATGGAATATGTGATGGTCTTCCGTCGGTTTTGATGTTGAGTATTCTAATTGTTCGATCGACGGAACAGCCTGCTCGTGAAATTAACATGTGACGAAAGATTGTACTGACATAGTACCCTTAACTTAATTCTCAGGCACATTCACAGTGACACAGTGAATTGAGTGAATGGCATGCCGACCCTTTGAATTACAGATGCATTCTATCCGATGAGCTTCCAAACAGTTTCCCTCTATCCAACATTACTCACAATGTGAGGATCAACCCAAGGCTATGATAAATGATACATGTCCAGCTGCTATTCAATGAGGTCAACTGAAAAACTAATGATTACAAAACAAATATATTCACCATCCAGCCACGTCTCGTCACTGAAACAATGAAGTAAATGATATATAAAACAGCAGTTTTTATATCCATTAATAGTCGTGTAAACTGTCGAGAGAATACATTTACGAATATTTAATTATATTTCCAGACAAGAAGGGCAATCTAAAGCAAAGAAAATAGTACGAAAAACTATTGAAACTGATATTTATGGCAAGAAGAGAAATCTAAAATACAAATGAAATAGACTAAGAGTATTTAAACAGTATATGACATTCAACTAGTTAGGAAATATAATGTGTTCTCAGATCGGTACAACACTACAGATGTTCAGAGAAAAGAGATTGATTCAGGCCAGCGTATGTATGCCTGGTTCCACTTTACTAACGATCAGATTTATGTAAGACAAAGTCTCTCTCTCTGTTATTGAAAGGTATAATGATGGAGGGATGGAAGTATATAGCGTTAGAGGTATTTAGACCAGAATAATACCGATCCAGATCCTTGTGGGTCATACATATTAGCAACAAGAGTTTTAAATATATGAAGTGTATCGGTGAAGTAACAATGAAGTATATGGGTTGTTGTTTTTGTATAGCTCCAAGAAAAAACCCAGAAGGAGCACATATTTGGTTCAAGACGTTCCCAGACAGGGTCATCATATGAGTTGTTACATCAGAGACTACATTTTGACCAATATTTTTCTTCACCTTTTAAGCTGGTTGCGTATGTTCAGAGAGAGATTTGGCTGTTATGTCGTATAGGATTAATAACCAACAAGAAGCTCTCTCGTTGTAACTTGAACCAACAAGATTGTTTTAACACATGACTGCTCTTTCAGATAGAAGGAGTAATTCGAAAGAACAGGATTTTTTTTTCTCTCTTTATATGAAAGAAGATAAATAGAAATTTATACTAAGCTAACTCTATCACATACAATGATAGAAATAACGGAAGAAAGCCGACAGTTATAAATGAGCGTAATAAATTAAATTGAAACTGAAGGATGAGCAGAGAAAACGTGAGAATAAAAGATAATGAGGAATAATGTAAGAGAATAACATCCAATAAATCAACAGAGACAATAAAATAACTAATGTCTCAACAGAGAGCCAAATTTCTTGATGATATATTTGTAATGCGCTCACGAGACCTTTGGAAGGAAAATAGAAACATCTGGGAAAGAAATTTAATTTGTTTCTAGATATACTGATAATGCCAAAGCAAAACACATCCATAGGTCTGCCGATTCTTTGATATACAGATATCCCTGGAAGATACTGAATAAATAACTTTGTTAGATTATTTAACACCGATAGAACAATTTGTGCATAACTTAAAGATGTGAAATAAATGGATAAATGAATAAATATATATATATATATATATTTCGTTTCTGAATTTGTTTAGCAAGATTCTTTATCTGAAAACGTGTGTTTAAACCGATATTGTTACACTTTGGGAGGGTCATGTTGCCAATAAGAAACACACGCACCAGTTGCATTTACTCCAATTTATTATAAATTAAAAAAAATTTTTTTTAATTTTTTAGAAATTTTTTTTTAAATTTTTGTTTTGTGCCTATCCTTTGTTCTGTCCTACGCCATCAAGAAAAAACAAAAAAAAAATAAGATGGCGTAGGACAGAACAAAGGAGAGGCAGAAAACAAAGAAAAGAATCCCAATCACTAAAGAGGTCACAGAATGTGTGACGAAGGAAATTTGATAATATATGAACAACCGTCCGGTTGTGTAACCAACCAACCGGAAATCTATAAAAAAAAAAAAAAATTTTTTTTTAAATTTATAATAAATTAGAGTGAAAGCAACTGGTGCGTGTGTTTCTTATTGGCAACATGACCCTCCCAAAGTATAACAATATATATATATATATATATATAATATTTTTTAACATCCAATGTTAAAAAATATTATCAATTTATTTGTTTATATATATATATATATATATATATATATATATATAACGGAGGAAATGTGGTAAGCAACCAGGTGGACCATAACGCACCAAAGTACTCAATACTTAGGGTAGTAGAGTGGGTAATAGGAACGAGTAGGACCGCGACGGCTGAGCTCAAGCCGTTTCGACGAATTAGCCGTCGAAACGGCTTGAGCTCAGCCGTCGGGGTCCTACTCGTTCCTATATATATATATATATATATATATATATATATATATATATATATATGTATATATATATATATATATGTTTATGTACATTTTTCTTCTAACTTTGATTATGTACATTTTTCTTCTAACTTTGATTTTGTACCTAATTGTGTATGGTTATCTATGTGTCTAGTCAATTTCTACGGGCTATTAGAAATACTAGGTAAATCCTCTGTGGCTGTTGATCGCCGATAAAATAGCTATCATTTATTTATCTACTGTTTCTTCATAGGTACATTTTAAACTTATAACCTCGTTTAATTGATTTTTTTGTGTGGTTAATTATGCTGATTGGGAGGAGAAATACTGTATATATTTGATCAAATGATTCTGTGGAGTTACTTTCTTACACACACACATATATATATATATATATAAATCTACCAAAATAAACGGTAGTGTCCAATCCGTATGAAGAACTCAATGTAATCCAAATATAGAAGATATCATGAAAAGAGAAAATGCATTCAAAATTTGAAAACACCAGTAAAATAGTCAATTTCTTAGATATAACTATGGACCTATCTACAGGTATCTACCAACCTTACCATAAACCTAACCAAAACTTGCATTACATACACTCACAATCTAATCACCCTAAATCTATCCTTAAAACCTATCAGAATCTCTAACCTTTCATCAAATCATGATGTATTCGATAAAAACGCGTCCTTTTATAATGAAGCCTTAGCTAGAAGCGGCCATAAGAACAAATTAGTCTATATACCTTGCACCAATAATATTTCAAACATACAACCTAATATTACCAACCCACACCTAAACGCCACTCATACTACACCTAAAAACACCAACCCAAAAATTAATTTCTCTACCTCTTCTCACATAAAAGATAATGACTTTCAGAAAACTATTCACCCTAAAACTCTTACATACGTCAACAACATAACTAACAAAATGTCTAGTAATCAGACTAAAACATCAATTAATCTAACTAAACCAGATACATCATATAAATATAACAAACAATGTCGAAACCGTAATAGACGCGTTACTTGGTATAATGCTCCATTTAATCTACAGATTAAAGACAATATCCCTAAAAAAATTCTTTGCTATCCTAGAGAAAAATTTCCCACCAAACCATAAATACAATCAAATTTTAAATAGATCTACTGTCAAATTTTCCTACTCCACTACCAAGAATATACAACAGAATATAAGTGCGTACAACACATATAAGTGTAAAGAAAGCATAAATATACCACCAACACATCAAACCAACCATAATAATACTAAAGTAAACCTAAACAAACCACCTTCTTCTTCACCTATAATAGGTCCCGTAAACTCCACACCAACTTTGACTAATAATCTCCAAAACAAACAGAGTTCTACTAGCTCCACATACCCTAAACTATCACCCACCAACAACCTGTCTAACCATACTAATCTAATTACAACCCATTCTAAACCATACATTAATGAAAATAGTAACACTAATACCACTATAGATAACACAATTAACTCTCCTGACACAATATTTACGAATGGCTGTGACTGTAGAATCAAAAGAAATTGCTCATTAAAGGAAAATTGTCTTATTAATAATACAGTCTATAAATGTGTAGTTAGTACTAAGGACTCCACTCAATCCTATATAGGAGCTACTTCTAACCAATTTAAAGTAAGATTTAATACCCACAAACATAATTTTAAAAATGCCGCATTAGCTAATACAACCTCCTTGGCTGAAGCAATTAATAATTATAGAAAGAAGGATATTGATTATAACCTGACCTGGAGCGTGCTCAAAAGGGCCACTCCTTATCAAAATAGTAGATATGAGTGTAGGTTATGCCCCGAAGAACTATTTGAAATCATGAAATCTAATGATATCCTATTAAATAAGCGACAGGAACTAATTATATCATGCAATCATAGAATTAGAAAAACCTTCAAATACTATAAATTTAATTAATATATACCTCACTCTTATATTTTACAAATTATTATAATTTTTTTTTTTATTTAGTTTACCTATAATTAAATATTTACTACAAAGAATTTCATAATTTTATTTCCCTCTTGCAGCTCACTTTACCTAAAGTTATCTTTAACCTCACTACTTCTTGTAACCGCATCCCTTATCTATCACATTCAATACCTAGGATTATTAAATATAATTAATATCTTTAATATTACGGTTGTTTAGATAGATACACTACTTTTTATAACATTTTATCTATTTCAGTCTTTCTATATATATTTTTTATTTTTTTTAAATATTTCTTTTACTTCTTTATTTATCAGATCCATAAGAATTAATATAATTTTAACTCTGAAAGTATACCTATCAATTAATTTAATTTCCTTTTATGTATCTAGGTTCCTTAAAATTTAAACAGGAATAGTATTTCTCACTAACACTCTCATCCCACAAAAAATTCTTTTCCCTATGCTTTTAACAACATTCTTTAATAACATGAATTTTTTTGGAGGGGGGGGGGGATCGGTTGGGGGGGGGGGATCCTTCACTATCTCATTAACTTGACCTCATTTTAACCCCTATTTTTTTCTTCCCCATTCTTTTCATTCAAAGCATAAATTTACATTCCTCCACTCCTAGCATAAAGTTTCTACTACGGTTATTCTATCAACTTGACCTCTAACTTTTCTATTGGTCAATTCAAAACCTGTTCCCAAACAGACTTTTTGTATTAATACTTTCTTTCAATAAACATACTTCATCATTTCTGAAGATGGCATATATAAGTGAAGGTATGTATACCTCCTCTGATAATTTGTAATATTTTTTTACATAGATCTTTAATATGATATACATACCAACATACACATATATATCCCAGAAATGATCGTAAAATGATGATTTTTTTAATATAAGGAACCTGTTCTTTGTTTTTATTTCATTGTTTATATATATATATATATATATATATATATATATATATATATATATATATATATAAGAATTAAAATAGTAGAGTGTGTTGGAGTTAAACACCCTCGTCGTATTATAGAAATGACAGTATAAGATATAGCTCAATGTAATTAAACAGAGCCGAAGAATTATAAAAAATGAACAAAGAAGCCTTCAATACATCAAAAGTCTTTATTAGCCGACAATGTTTCGTCCTATTAATAAGGACTCATCAGGGCAAGTAAAGCTACAAGAAGCACCAACGGCCAATACAAACCAAAAACTCAGAAGAATAGGGAGTTTACATCTATTAAAGCTTAGGAAAGATATCAAGGAAAAGTTTGCTAAGATTAAGAGTGAGCAGTTACAAATATAGATATAGACCAAATAGCAAGGAAGTGAGTAACATGTTGAACCCACATTGCAAATACTGTATAATGCAAAAACTTGAAACACAAATGGTAATATAATGCGAGAATTACAGTACGATATAGAATATAATACAATGGATGGTGATAATAAGAAGCTTAATATATGTATATATATATATATATATATCCATACATATATACATTAGTACAAAAACAAACTAACACTTATTAGGTATTTAAATATATATATATATATTTTTTGGTTACAATATAATAAAAATAAAAATAAGAATAAAGATAAAAATAAAAATAAAATATAATATATAATCCCGTCAGTGTGCATAAACAATATAAAAACATTATAATAACATTATAATAACAATATTATAATATATTGGCATCAAAAGATATACAAAATTACATCATACATACAATTCAAGATTAACAAATAGTATAAAGTTTTACACAGGGTAAGAGAAAAATATCATATAGAACTAAATTGTGTTGAAAAAATATCTATACCATTGCAACAAATACACGGAGGTCAAGGCATTTTACATTGGCATAAATATTACCAAAATATTACAAAATATTACAGAATATAACAAAACTGTACCTCAAATAACAGACATATATTAAAATCTATAATACGATTACATAAAAATGATATGATATAACAACGTTAATATCAAATAGCAAACAGAGTCTAAGGAAATGCTTAAGATATATATTTACGTGGTTGACATACACAGACATATAGAATGAAATTACATGAATCAGACAGACAGCGTGTGGTAGTAAAAAAATAAATAAAATAAAACGAAGATTGAAAACAAGTATATTTACTTAGGTGTCACATGCGGTTAAGTAAAAGAAAAAAAGATAGAAATGTAAACCGGAGAATTGAATAGAAAACCTTATTAAATTAATTAATATTAAAAGTATTTAAAATACATATTTAGTCACTTCAAAATTGACTAGAGTTTAAGTCATCAAAATCGTATAAGTTTAAGATATCTCAATAAATCTATCAAGAATAGAATAAAATATGCTCCGTTCAGTCGAATAACGTTTTTTTATAATTTTTATAATTTTTATAATATATATATATATATATATATATATATATATATATATATATATATATATATATTAGAAAGTGAGGTTTTTTTTACAAAATGAAAAATAACCGAGGTGTCCTACACGAGTGGAAGTATAAAGAAAAAGGGATGAAATCGAAAATGCAACTGAAGTCTTATTTTTAAAAAAAATATATATATTTATTTGGTTCCTTTACCGGTTTCGCAGTTCTTCTGCTTTTCAAAAGGTGAGTTGAGATGGAGGGTCTGTGGTTTTTCTCACATCTGGTTGGTCTCTAAATGTTACTTGTTTTATATGGAAAAAGTGGCTCAAAAACCAGGTTTTCCGAGAAGTAATTTGATTGGTTTGTCAATAATTATAATAAATTTCGCGCCAGTTCGCGTTACAATAGTTCTTCAAATAAGAGATGGGGGGGGGGGGGGGGTTGTCACAGGTTGTTTTTTCATATATGAGTGTTTGAATTTCTTTTTACTTGAAAAAATGAGGCTCACGAAGGCTTTTTTTTTGGTTGGTTATAAATGAAATTTGGCTGTCACGTGAACAAGTTTTCATTACATTTTTGCGCCCTTATTTGGAAAACTATTCTGTAGTCTTTATAGTGAATGTTATGACAATGGAGAGATAGTGGTCAAGGGAAAAGGGATTGGGAGAAATGTTCTGGTTCAGTGAATATGGCCAGCTGTCAGAGTTCAGGTGTCAGAGTTCAGATTTTCTATTGAGACTGAAGATATGTGTTTATTTGTGTGCTTGTGTGTGTGTATATGTGTGTGTGTGTGTGTGTATGTGTGTATTGGAAGATGATTCTATTAGTAGAGATGGGGGAGGGAGTTGTGTGTTATGTGTGTGTGTGCGAGTATGTTAGATAGAGAGAATATATATTTTGTGTGTGTGTATATATATATGTGTGTAGGAAAGTGGTTCTATTAGTAGAAATGGGGAGAGTGTTGTAGGTGTGGGGGTTGTTATGTGTGTGTATGGGTGTTATGTGTGTGAGAGTATGGTTAGCATGTTAAGATGAAGAGAATATATATATATATATATATATATATTGTGTGTGTGTGTATGTGTGTGTGTAGGAAAATGATTCCTTTAGTAGGAATATTTTTGAATGAACATATTTTCCTGACTTTTTCGTGTTTGCTATTGTATTGCCAGTGCAAACGTATGTTTAAGGTTTATTTAGTTCGGGTTTTTATTTTCTAAAGTAGAAGGTGTTATGTGTGTGTGTGTATGTCATATTGTGGTGTTGACATAATGTATATTAAACCTTATTTAATGTTGGTCTATATTTTTGAATAAACATATTTTCCTTATTTATTCGCATTTGTTCTGTTGTATTGTTAGCGCAAAGGTAAAATGGGAAGACTTGGAATTTGGGTGTCTTATTACTTGCGCAAATGTCTAGATGTGCACTTAGTGGTATCTGTCTCGTGGTTGGATCTCGTAATTGTTGGCGATGAACTGTCATTCTGTTTCTGAGTGTGAGTTTAGTTTGTCCTATATAATCTTCATTGCATCCTTTACATTTAATGGCATAAAGTAGATTTTTTGATGAGCAAGTGAAGTGATTTTTTACAGTAAAATTTTTGTCCTGATTTAAATGTATACGTGTTGCCTTCAATGAGGTGAGTGCAGGTTCCACAATTAGAGCGACCACATTTTTTGATACTTGGTTGTGGGTTTGTGGTAGGTAATTTGGCATTGGTGAGTAATGTTTTCAGTGATTTTGGTTGTCTTTTGCTTAATAAGAAACACACGCACCGGTGCGTGTGTTTCCTTTTGGCAACATGACCCTCCCAAAGTATAACAATATATATATATATATATATATATAAACAAATAAATTGATAATATTTTTTAACATTGTATGAAGGACAGCAATTTGGGGTAAGAGGAAATGCGATTATATTGACCTAGTACTTAACTGGCACATTGTCGTATCGACCCCGAAAGGAGGCAAGGCAAAGTTGACCTTCATGGGATTTCTAAAACAAACAGGACTTAAAGGTCCGAAACTAAGTACTTTTCTCAAGCACAACAACAACTATATGTTATTCACACGTCTCAGCTATACATAGTACTGTATATCATAAATGCTAGTTATCTCGTCTATTCATATCGCATGCGTTCCTACAATGTAGTGACCTGTTAGATTGTCTGTAGTTTGTAGGTATATGAAGACATGGTCCAATATGACCTTCGTTTTTAAAAGTCGGTAAAATCAAATTTGAAGGCAGTTTCAATGTTACTCCAACTCGTCGAGATCCACGTGGAGACGCTGTTGTTGGTTCATAGGTGATTTTATTGTTTTTCAGATCCAAGTCAACTTTGAATTAGTATATGAACAAAGAAAAATCCGACACGACAAACGTTGTCCAGTTTGTACATTTTAAAGATATATAAATTATTATTTAGGGAGGAGTTGGCTGCAAGTTTCAGCGAGTTGGGTGTCAGCGTAATATAAAACGAATTTAGGAGTAATAAAAATATATGGTATGATCCGGTAACTCCTAACGGAGTCATAGGGGTGCCATAGTGACATACTGCGTTTCTTTGGCATTTTAGGCCTGGTAGAGCCCATTCCTCTTTAGGCCTGGCTATAGCAGATTTCTTTGAGAGAAGGATAGAAAGGGAGAGAGAAGAAGTGGGTAAGTGATATAGAGGAAAATCGACCCCATTACTAGAATAGTATTTTTTATAGATCTCAAATGGATGAAAGGCCAAGTTGGCCTCAGTGAGATTTGAACTCAGAAAGCTGAGGGACGAAACAGGTACCACAATACAATCTATCCGACGTTCTGCCGACTCTACCAATTTGCCTCCTTAATGACAATATATAATAGATGGATAAACATGATAAAACACTGAAAAGTATAAAATTATTTGAAAACTCACAATAATGAACATGTGATATAATATAAAACAATAAAATATTTAGGCTTACCCACGAACACATGGGTTGAAACCTAATAATTAAGGCAATTAAGGCGAGTCAAAGAATTCCACATTTCTGCTCGCAAACCATGAATTATATGCATTTCGGAGATCACTAAAATCATCCATAAGCTTTTATATTTGTGAGTTTGTCTATGAAAGGACCCACATACTCTGAACAATGAGCATTATTTTTTTAATATACTTCTATTATAATTAGCAATATGTAATAGTATTTCATTCGGGTGCTCTTGGTAGCAATCCTTTTTTACTATTTTCATCCACTGCAGATATGCCCATATTCAAATACTTAGGACGAGGAAGCGTGATGTAGCTTCCTCTATTAAAGAAGCGAATAAGGAGCGGATTTGGACGTAATTTCTCATGAAGGAAACAGGGAGTCTGGCTGATTTTTCTACTGGAACAGTAATCCTAGGCATGCACTCATCGTTTTTGTATTATTTTCTGCTCCTCAAGACAGAAAAATTCGAATGTTTTTTGTTGCCCAAAGTGTAGCAACTGAGCTTTCTGCACTGCATTTGTCACTTTTTATTCTACGCGAAAAATAGGGCTAAGTTTTGGAAGGGCGTTGTAGTGCTGCGCGTTCAGAAGTATTTGCAAGTCGATAATGACCCCCACTGCGGACAGTAATAATGTGTTTTAATTTAGATACTAGGTCGATAATTTAAGGTTTGTATTGAGCTGATAGTTAACGAATTCGAAAGAATGAAAAGCAAAGTTGACATCGGCAGAATTTGAACTTAGTACGTAAAGAACTAGAACAAATACAACAAATCAATGTGTTGGACGGTCTAATGATTCTGAGAATAATGATAGTTTCAGCATCATTATTAATAATGTAAAGAATATATAGAATGATGGCGATGATAAAAAGGTGTTGATGATTGTAGTAACATTCCTGATAATAAAGATCATGTTCGAGATCATGATGGCGGTAGTAAGAGTCATGATGATGATGAAGGAGGAGGGGGGCAGAAGAAGAAGAAGAAGAAGAAGAAGAAGAAGAAGAAGAAGAAGAAGAAGAAGAAGAAGAAGAAGAAGAAGAAGAAGAAGAAGAAGAAGAAGAAGTGAAATAATATTCTATTGGAATAAGGTTTGTCGATACGAATACGAATATGATGATGATGATGATGATGATGATGATGATGATGATGATGATGATGATGATAACAACCACGATTTCGACAATATCAATGACGACGTTGAAGGAGATGATTATGACAACATTCATGACAATGAAATCGAGGTCGAATAGAAATATGATGACGACGATATTAACGATGATGATGACGATGATGATGACAATTATGATGATAGTGATGAAACTACATTTCTATTCGGTATATAATAAATCGTGCAGTATCGCTACATGTCAAATAGTAAAAAAAAACAAAAACAAAAAAAAACACTTTTAAAAATAAACAAATATACAAAATAATAAAAGATTTATACAAAGTCTTCTTCCTATTGAAAAGTCTTGTGACAAGTAACTTTCCACACAACCATGACGTCATCAGAATTATTAATTAAGTGACACACGAACATATATACACACATACACTGATACTATTTATGCAGATACATATGTAGACAGACATACACAGACTAACACACTAGCAAGCGTACACATACACACAACGATACACCTATATTCATATATATGTAGATAGAGACAAAAACCACGCACACACATACAGATACACATACACGCATACACAAAACACACACTAATACATGCACATACACACCGCTACATGTATATAATTATATATGTAGACACAGACAAAAACCATGATTACACGCATACACACAGAGACACACAAAGACACACTAATACACGAACATACACACCGATAGAGGTATACACCTATATAATAAGTCAGAGACAAAAGCCACGAACACAAACATACACACGAATACAAACATACACACGAACCCACACAAACACATATAAAATTATACACATATGTAGAGAGAGGGAGAGAGAGAGAGAGAGTGAGAGAGAGAGAGAGAGAGAGAGAGAGAGAGAGAGAGAGAGAGAGTGAGAGTGAGAGAGAGAGAGAAAAGCCACACACACAAACACACATATACACACAAACACATACAAATACACGCACATACACTCCGATATACGTAGTCAGAGACAAGAGCCACGAACACACGTATTCACATATATAAACTAGTGTGTAGGTTATATATGATACACACAGCATATGACTGTTTATAAGGCAAAGAAACTGAATCATTCTTACTGCTGTATACCAATATATGTAGTGACATGTATTGTATATTCACCGCATTGAAACTGATATATACTAAATTGATATAAACTACAAATAACATTCGTACAGGAAATAGATGTTGAATGTATATACATTCGTACACATATAAACACAAATATAAACCTATATGCATATATATTTACAGAAAAGTAAGGCCTACTAAAGATATTAAATACCGCCCTCCTGGCGTTTATCACCTAGTGTTCCTATATATATATATTTAAGTTAACGAGGTATCGTTTATGGCAATCCAATAGAGGTTATGAATAAAAACCCTACTGTACAACCGATCCGTGTTATTCTCCACTCATTTGTATGTATGTATGTATATATTATAGTAGTGCGGATCTAGCTGTCGAGACGTCCGGAGCTCAGCCGTCGGGGTCCTGACTCTTTTCCTTTTACCCACTCTACTACCATGAGTATCGAGTACTCTGGTGCGTTATGGTCCACTTGGTATCTTACCACAACTTCTTTGTTATATATATATATATATATATATATACACACACACATACATTACATACATTCAGATTGTTCTAAAAATGTATACATAGTTTGATTACCTGTGCAGGCATTATCTATTAGAATGCAGAACCTTTACTAAAACTAAAATTATCTAGTCATTATTCAATTGTATGTAAACACCCAAAACGTGAACATAATTTAAATAATTGTTTCTACTTTAGGCACAAGGCCAGCAATTACCCAGTACATTACTGGTACTTTATTTTATCGACCCCGTAAGGATGAAAGGCAAAGTTAACCTTGGCGGGAATTGAACTCAAATCGTAAAGGGACGTAACTATGCTAGAAAGGATGGCGTCCAACCCTCTACCGATACTGTCAATAATGCATATAAAACAGAATTTATTTTATACATTTTTTGTCGTTGACGCGTGTATAATTTTTTGGATAACCTTGTATATGTATGTATATACGTATGTATGTTTGTGTGTGTATTTATTTAAGTATGTATTTAGGTATATATCTGTATATATGTGCATGTATACATAAGTACATATAAGTTTATATACAAAGTATTACGTCCATTTCAGAATGTTACTAGATGTGAATGAGTATATAACCCCATTAAATACGCGTTTGTGGTTGTTTTGATGAGGGTACATCTAGGTCCACATATTGTTTAAAAGTATTCATATTTTTCAATTTACAGTTAGATTCGTATTTTCTGACACGCCGACATAGTAAATGTGTGTATATTTATATAAACCTTGGTGTAATATTGGCTACCCACTCTGTATACACGCTTCGGCTTTATAATACAGCTCGCTACTGGCACACCTCTTGATATATATATGTATATATATATACAGGTGTTGGACAAAATAATGGAAACACCTTAACATTTCAAACAAATCTATTCTAATATGGGGTCGGACCGCCTTTGGCAGTAATTACAGCTTGAATTCTACGAGGTATGGACTCGTACAAAGTTTGAATTGTTTCCAAAAGAATGTTTGTCCATTATTCAGCTAAAACAGTCTCCCGTTCTTGTAGTGATGGTGGAGGATATCGACTCCTTACTTGTTTTTCTAAAAACCACCATAAATGTTCAATAATATTGAGATCTGGGGACTGTGGTGGCCAGATAAGATGTTCAACTTCACTAGAATGTTGCTCGTGCCATTCAGTAACAACTTTAGTTGTGTGAATTGGTGCATTATCACCCTGAAAGATTGCGTTTCCCTCCGGAAACAGTTCCGCAACCATAGTATGAATTTGATCCGATAAAATGCTTAAATAGTCTTGAATATTAATTCTGCCATGAAGGGAAACAATTGGGCCGGCGGATATGCAAGATATAGCCCCCCCCCCCCAGATCATCACAGATCCTCCTCCATGTTTAACAGTTGGAAGAAGGCAGTCTGTGTCAAAAGCTTCTTTTGGCTGTCCCCACACGTATACTCGGCCTGTGGTCGGAAATAAGGTAAAGGATGACTCGTCCGAGAAAATAACATTCTTCCACTGCTCTTGGGACCAATTCTGTAGGTTTTTACTCCACTCTAAACGCTTTGCAACGTTTGTTCTTGAAAGTAGTGGTTTTCTGATTGCAGCCCTCCCGTGAAATTCAGCTTTGTGCAGCTCCCGGCGAACAGTTTTTGTGGAAACTGGTTTCTCGAGGTGGTCATTAAGCTCTGTAGTAATTTTGGGAACTGTACTTTTGTGATCCTTTCTAACAATTCGTGTAACAGTCCGACGGTCCCTATCTGAAAGTTTTGGTTTTCTTCTGGAGTTTTCTTTCGACGACGAGATGTTTCCCTCTTTTTCAAAGGTTGTTATTACTTTCGAGACAGTACTTCTTGATACACCAAACATTTCGGCTGTTTTTGTTGCGCTAGCGCCTGCCATACGAGCACCAACAATTTGTCCTCTTTGAAAGTCCGATAGATCTGTCATTTTAATACATTTTAATTACCTTTTTCTGATGATATCTGAAAAGAAACAGCAATTTTAACAAAACATATTAAGCAACACTAATAATAAATAAAAAACATAAAAATAAACAAGCTTTTGACGGTTTTATAGATATTTCAAAATGATGATGCTATGATGCTAGGTGTTTCCATTACTTTGTCCAACCCCTGTATATATATATATATAATAAATCATGTCTTTAGAATCATCAGATGAAATATATACTATTTCTTCTTCTAATTAGCATAATTAACAATCAGACATCTAGTTTTTCAATCCGATCCCGCCAAAAATAGATTCAAAAATGGCTAAGAATCGCTATGTGGCTGTGGTCAAGCCAGAAAGAATGTGATTGGTTGCTTACGGCGGGTAGGCTTGCTGCTAGAAAGCGCAGCCAAATATCGCCAAATTGAATCTCAGCCTATCGGGAGATTATTAAATATAAAGGTTAACATATACATAAAGTTATAGATATATATATGTTGCAACTGGTCACTTTTAAGCTCTATGAAGAATTAATAAATTAAAAAATCAGAGCAATATATCATAAATCATGTCTTTAGAATCATCAGATAAAATATATACTATTTCTTCTTATTTCTGATTTATGATATATTGCTCTGATTTTTTAATTTATTAATTCTTCATAGAGCTTAAAAGTGACCAGTTGCAACATATATATATCTATAACTTTATGTTAACCTTTATATATATATATATATATATATATATATATATATATATATATATATATATATATATATATATATATATATATATATATATATATATAATAAGGGTTGACGGACCCAGCATATTTATCAATGCCAATACCGGTTGTATCTCAGCGCACTCAATGGGCAATGTAAGATACATTACCAGAGTATACACAGAGTTATTTGCCTCAACACACGTAAAACGGGTGCCTATAAAGTTCCCGGACTCGAGTTTCTGCCGCACTAATGCAGCAGTAAGGTGCATTGCACCATCTGTCTGCATATATTATGCAACAATGCACAATCGGCTTATGCGGCTTCATCAGCGGGTATCGCCTAATCAATAACCAATCGATCAACAGATTCCAAACACCATCCCATGCCGGTCATGACTGTTTGTGACAACCAACACGGTAAAGCGATTAGCAACTGGCAACTGATAGGACTATCTCTTAACTAGCCACTGATTTACAAATTTTACGTGGGGATGGGAAGCTAAAAAGAACCAATCTTTTAGTTCCTGTCAGAAGCTCTCAACCAACGTGTCTGACACACAAATTATCAAGGGGTGAAAAGATGGCTATTAGAAATAGCAGTTCACATTGATATAAAATAGAATGGAAGCATTCGGTTCATGTCTCCAAGCCCCATGGCTAGAGGAAAGCGATGGTAACAATGGTAGTGCCAAGAACCTTTATCGGACTTTAAATGCGATCATCCATTATATAGCAATATAGTAGCGAGCTGAAATGTGTCAGCCACGTGTGTAGATAACCAGTCTAATTCACAACTTAAAAGAGTGAGCGACAAAATTAGTAGCAGGAAAAAGAGTGCATATCAAAACAAAAACACAATAAAAAGTGAAAAATTGTTTAACTTACTCTCAATATTCCGCTAGTTGGGAGATAATAATAATAAGGGTTGACGGACCCAGTATTCTAATATATATATATATATATTTATATTAGAATTGGTGCTCTGAAATAGCGATATATATATATGAATGTATATATAGTGTATTTTGCAATACACTGTATGCTTAATTAAAAGCATTTTGAAGACCTTACGCTATTGTTTTAGAGTAGTGACTACGTCACTTACTTCTTTTTTCAACAAACAAACAAAGGGGGATAAGCTGACAGATCTCTGTTTCATACTGTTGGTATTCCTCATAGCTTGTTGAAAATTATGAATGTTGGATTCTTACAGAATTCCAGTAATAATCAGGAACTGATTATACAGAGCGGTTGCTGGTCCAGCAAACATTGAAAATTAGAATTGGCGCTCTGAAATAGCGATATATATATGAATGTATATATCGCTATTTCAGAGCACCAATTCTAATTTTCAAAATACTATGTTTGACATAACGTTTGGCTCTCTTGATAATTTGGTGGCAATAAATAACATTTAAGCACAAAGCACCAGCAGTTCTCGATAGATTCCTCGTAGTGCCCTGAATGTCTGTCGATATCAACTTGTATCGCCTCTAGCTAATCTCTGGAGGAACTCGCTGGACACAGACTATATTCCTGAAAATCGTCTGTCTCAGTCTGTCGTTCTAGTTTTCAAAAAAGAAAACATATCCTTTGCAGTGAATTAATGTTCAATTTCACTCACCACTCATATCCTTAAGGTATTTGAGAGGGTGGTAAGATTTCAATTATCCCACTTCCTCGAAAGCAACAATCTGCTGGGTTCCTTGATGGTAGAGACTACCCAAGTAGCTTCTGCTTCAATTTGATGATATTCTAAAAGAAGGGCTCCAACATGGTTGTTGTAAACCTTGATTTTAGCAAAGCATTTGATAGAGTTGAGCACAGCGTCTTACTGATAAAACTATCCAACATTGGAGTCGGTGGAAAGCTACTATATTGGACTAAGACTTTCCTGATTAATAGAGCCCAGTTTGTTATAACCGAAGGAATATGATCAAGCTCAGCCAAAGTCAGTTGTGGCGTTCCACAATGCACTGTGTTGGGCACACTTCTCTTTATTATTTACATCAATATAAATAAAAGGGTGGTGGATTGGCAGTATCGGTAGAGGGTCGGACGCCATGATTTGCAGCAAAGAGTTACGGCCTTTTATGGTCTGAGTTCAAATTCCGTCGAGGTTAACTTTGCCTTTCATCCTTACGGGGTCGATAAAATAAAGTACCAGTAATACACTGGGATAATTGCTGGCCTTGTGCCAAAAGTAGAAATAATTATTTACATCAATGACACAATAGAAGGTCGTCAACGGAGTGCGAGACATGTCTTCAATCAGAACATCTGGCTGTTATCCAAAAATATAAAACCAAAACAATATTCTAATAAACGAAGAAAAAATTGAATTAATCCACTTTGAAAAAAGGATGCAATGAAATTACCACACTTATTTTCATGTGAAACTCACCAGGCACCCAACAACAACAGAGTAATTTTTCAGGACAACCTAAGCTGGCGTACTGACATAAATAACGATGTTGATATGGCCCACACGATACGTTCCTGGCTTCTTAGAAGTTTCTGCTCGAAAGATATTTACACCATCATCTTTTTCTTCTCTGTCTTTTCCCAGCCCCTTGTCTTATATGCAAATTAGTATGTCCATTTCAGAATAATACAAAAGAGCAAATGGGTAATATACCCATTAATGTTTCTTTGTGTTTCTTTGGACTATACACGTTTGCTGATGAGGGCCTAATTAGATCGGAAAATCTGTATATCATTTTTTTAATTTACAGGGACATTTCTATTTTCTGGCCTCTTGTTACGCCTACATACTAGATATCTGTATATTCAGTATTTATACACCTATTGCAGTCCCAGTTATACACTGTGTATTTATACAGATATACCTTTATCATACACTTCAGCTGCTAGCGAACGTCTTACTACACACACACACACACACACGCACACACACACACACACACACACACACACACACACACACACACACACACACACACACACACATATATATATATATATATATATATATATATATATATATATATATATATATATATATATATATATATATATATACATACATACATACAGACATACATACATACAGACATACCTACATACAGACATACAGACATATCTGGCACCTTAAAAATTCGCAAAACATTCTTGCGATTCAAGGTATGACAATTTCTTTTCTTTTACAACCTTCGTACCAGAAATGTGGCCAGTCAAAAATGTACTCAACATTAAGAAAAAGAGATACATACATGGTGGCTGCCAACTCGTTTTCGAGTACGGCCACTACTTTATATCCATGTAGGAGAAACCCTACCGATGCGCTGAACGAGTGTGATGTTTAGTCCAGCCAGCGACTTGAAAACTCTGGTACAAACACTACACTTGTGACAGTTATTGACACATAGTGCTGGGCCCAGGTACCATGTCACGACAAGTGCAGAGAGATACATACATACATACATACATACATACATACATACATACATACATACATACATACATATAAACCATCAGAGTCTACCTTTGTATACCATCCGAGTCTACCTCGACTGTTGTGGAAAATACTATCGATAATGATAATCAAAAGTATAAACAATTGAAAATTTCCCTCAACGAAATCTTCCAGAGAGAAATTAACTCATGTATAAATATCTCTCTGGTTGAACGTGTTAAAATGACAATGGTGAATAAAAAAACAAATAATGAAATACTACGTGTTATTGACGAAATAGGGGATGAATATTTACGACGGATAAAACCCCCAACATTTTAGCAAATCAACGCCTGTTTATATGCCTTAGCAATGACAGTGAAGCATTATCTTGGTGATAGCAGAGATATTAACTAGAACAAAACACCACCAAAAATACTATCATATATAACTAAAATAGAAAAAAAGAGTGCTGCCTACGAAAAAACATAGTATATGTGATAATGCTCCTTACATGCAAACAAACACAAAAAAAACTCACTCTTCACCAACAAAGAGAGAAAAATAAAATAGAGACGATGTTTGGTAACAGTAGAACCAGAACTCTCCAATATAAGCTGATCACCCTCAAACAAGAATTGAGAGCTGTTAGCGAAAAACGCCGATACCTGAAGAAGGTAGATGAGAGAAAAATGCTTAATAAAAGATTCAGACGAAACCAAACATCAGTCTATAGAGATATGAAGGGCAAAATAATAAGTGTCACCGAGGCCCCATCCCAGAAAGACATAGATTCCTTTTGGAGAAAAATATGGGGTGAAAAGAAGAATTTCAACCAAGATGCAGTGTGGCTAAGAGAAATCCGAAAGAACTATTGCTCCTACACTACAACAAAAACATACGAAATAAGTGAGGGTACCCTTGAGACTGTGATGGGAAAACTCCAAGATAAGAAAACACCAAGAAGAGACATGATTGTCGGCTACTGGTACAAAAAACTAATATTCTATCGGAGGTATCTTACTGACCTCTACCAACAAGTTCTTAAGGGAGATACACTTATACCAGAATGGTTGACATTAGCACAAACGTTACTGGTCCCCAAGAACAAAGACACCCATTTGGCAAAAAACTACCGACCCATTGCATGCCAGAACCTGATGTATAAGATGTATACAGCCTGCCTCAACCTATTCCTCGAAGATCACTGTGAAAATAATAACATCATCACAGATGAACAAGCAGCTGGAAAGAAAAGGGTTTGGGGATGTGCTGAACAACTCCTAATCAACAAAACTGCGATGTCGGAGGTGCGACAACTTAGGAGGAATATGACTACAGTCTGGCTGGACTACAAGAAAGCTTTCGATTCTGTTCCCCACTCTCGGATGATAGAGGCCCTCCAACTTGCTAAAGTCCCAGACATTATTGTCAGAGCCATAGAGAGGCTGTCTTCTTCTTGGGCTACTATCCTAAGGTTAAAGACAGAGCGGGAGGACTCTATATTCACTGATAAAATAAAATATTGCAGGGGTATATTTCAGCAGGACAGTCTCTCTGTGATATTGTTCATCTTGTCATTAAACCCCTTGTCCTTTCTGCTCAAGAAATGTGAGGGATACATCATTGGCTCACAGGAGGAACAGAAATACGTACCTAACCCATAACTTCTTTGTGGACGATCTGAAACTCTATGCCAAGAACATGGATGGGATGAAGAAAAATCTTGACCTGGTTACAACGTTCTCAAAGGATATAGGAATGGAATTTGGCCAAGATAAATGCTCATACATGACTGTAAAGCGGGAAAAACAACAACCCAATCTAGCAACATTGTCATCAATGGTCTAACTGTTTCACCGATATCTGATGAGGACTGCTACAGATACCTGGGGATAGCTGAGAACATATCCTATAATGGTATCTGTAATAAAGAACGCGTAACCAGGGAACACTACACCCGATTAAGAAAGATCTGGTCATCGGAACTCTCTGCGCAAAACAAAACAGTGGCTCACAATGTGTTTGCTGTGCCTGTCCTAACACCAACGTTTGGAATACTCAATTGGACGATAGACGAAATCCGAGCAGTTGATGTTGGAACTCGAAAAATACTGAACAACACCGGAAACTTCCACATCAACAGTGACATAGACCGCCTTTACTTGAAACGTAAGCAGGGAGGCAGAGGCCTAACATCAGTCCAGACAACATTTGAATGTCGCATCATATCTCTCCGACAACATCTACGAACCTCGAAGCGTAGGAGCCCGCTTCTTGAGCAAGTCTATCTGCATGAAACAGATAAGATCATGAGAGTTGGGAAGGAACTCCTTGAGAGATATTCCCTGTGTGATAATCAAAAACTCACACCCAGGGATGTCGCTCAGCAGTATCACAGTGAATCCATGGATGAAAAACTGCATGCCTATCAGCAAAAAATCATGCATGGATATGTTGCCAGGAAGCTCCAGAGTGAGAGTAATATAGATAAGGAAAGTAGTCTATCTTGGACCAACAACCGCTATATTGGCTCCCACTTTGAAGGATACGCTTTTGCAATTCAAGAACGGGAGATTAGCACGAAATACCTAGATGTGATAACAAGTGCAGACTCTGCAGAACTAACATCGAGGATATCACCCATGTCATCAGCAGCTGCCCAAAGATGTCATCGCGGTACTATTTACCTATGAGGCATGATGTAGTGGCCAAAACACTGTACAATGCAGTTCGTAAAAAAGATAGCCCCGATAATAAACACATTAAAAGCTACAACAATGTGGAAGACATCCATGTACATAATATGAAAGAGTACTGGTGAAATGTTCCAGTAAAAACCCCAATAAAATGCAGGCATAACAGACCAGATATTATGATATGGGACAGGTAGAAGAAAACATGCACAGTAGTGTAAATTAGCTGCCCAGCAGATGCCAATATAATATCAAAGATTAGTGAAAAGGAGAATATTTATGCAGAACTGATGAGAAATCTGCAGATACTCCACGCTGATTACACCTTCAGATTTATGCCTGTGATTATTGGGGCACTGGGATATGTTAGTAACTGCCTCAATACAAATCTTGAGAAGCTGGGCTTCACAGGAACAGAAAGAACACAACTAGTTAGGAAATTACAAGTACAATCCATTAATGGAACAGTAAAAATGTGTAAAACATTCCAAAAATTTTGCATCTAATAACTGCATATACACATGCACAGATACAAAGCATCTACACATGCACACATACAACTCAAAACATACACATCCACACATACAATAACATCCATATCTACACATGCATGCATGCAGACATACATATCTACCTAGTTGATGTTGTGTAAATTCCAATGAGAGAGTCTTGTGTCTATGTTAGAAACCGACTCTCTCTCTATTGGTAAAACTTTGTGAAATTTTAAAACCAGAAGAACATACATACATACATATGTGTGTGTGTGTCTCTGTTTACGCGCGTGTGTGTGGAAAGTAATTAAGAAAATTAAGATTTTAAACAAAAATCCTCACGTATCACCAATGTCCAACGCTCAATGTATTATATATCATTCAAAGACATGAATGCGATAGGGATGAATGTTCGTATATGGAGATTTGGTGTATAGAGCGTATGTTGTTATATGTAAACTGAGATTGCTAAGATAAAAATGTGTGGGGATAATTATTATGTATTCATTTGTGTGTAACTACAAACGTTTTTGTAGTTCACTTGGACTTTTGAAATATTAGGTAAATTTATAAGTTCTTCTAATCGTGTGATATTTGGTGACTAAATGGTTGGAGGAATTCGAAAATATATTGACACATCATTTATTTATTGTTTTGTTGTAACTCTTCTCATCATTAGGGGTCGATTTGAGGACGGTAGACTGGCAGTATCGGTAGAGAGTCGGGCACCCTGCTTTGCAGCATACAGTTGCTGTCCTTTAAGGTCTGACTTCAAATCCCGCTGAGGTTAACTGTGTCTTTCATCCTTACGGGGTCGATAAAATAAATTACCAGTAACGTACTGGGGTCGATTTAATCGACTTTCCCCTCCCCCAAATTACTGGTCTTCTACCTTTACTAGAAATTATTATTAGGGGGCGATTTAATCGAATTTCTTCTATCGTAGTGAATCCCTGGATCCTTATTCTTGTTTATTTAACATAAAAAAAAATTAAGGAAATGACAAATCCAGATAAGTCAATATCTAAAAAATAAAGGAATATTAATTAACAAATAAGAATAAATCCATAGTTAATTACAACTATACTAAATAAAAAGTCGATTGATTTTCGTTACATTCGATTATTTCTCAGGTTCAGCAATCAGCATATCTTTTATAGATAGTTTCGAATATTTGTTCAAAATAATTAGTAAAATAAGCATGTAAATATATCAAGGAATAACAAATAGATTTTGTAAAATAAAATAAAAATATGTATTCATTTTAGAGGGTTTTCACACAATGTTTATTTCTCCTTTCTCAATGATGTATCAATATAAATCAAAGGTTCTCCAGCAACATAATACCCTCAACGCCTCCAATCCTATTTCCAGAGAAAGACCTACCTACATGAAAATTGAAAATAATATATAATAAACAAAATCGTTAATTTATATGAAATAAAAAATATTATATATACTATGTATAAATAAATATATATTTTTTGTTTTACTATACTTATATATATGTATCATTTGATATTTAGTATATTATTATATCATCTCTTCAGACCTCTTAGGCCACAGCGCCCCCCCCTGGACCTTCTCACTGCTACCCCGGGAGGGGGGGGGGAATTTGAGAACCTCTGATCTAAATAATGGTATATATGATACAGATGCTCCACTCTCTATTACGGTAAAATCCGAAACATTAAATTTTACTGTCAGCTTTACAAATATTGCCCAGACATTTAAAATGTTTTGGATATGTTGACACGATATTATCTTGATTTTATGATGGTTTGATTGCGACATTATCGTGTTTGGCATCTTAAGAAGACAATTTACTTGAATTATCATGTTAGTCCACCCAAAATCTTTTTTAATGATTTATAATTAATTATGTAATACATTGAAACATCTAAATAAAAACAAATACGAGTGTGAGAAACTCTCATTTAAATCTGTAAATATACATAAATTCATATATAAATACACGTATATGTTTATACATACACGCATATATTTATACATATACGCATATATTTATACATATATGCATATATTCATAAAACATATACCCGTAAATACATACATATATAATAATATATGTATATATACACACACATACAATGGGGTGTTCCATTTTGCAAACTATTCGTCAATCATCTCAATCGTATTCGCATTGCTTAATTAATATTTAAGGGTTACACACTTTCATATCTTTGTATTTCTGACCTGTCCTGTGGTATATTATCTATTCTGGTCACTTTACTGATTCCAATGAGGAAACCACATGACAGAACAAAATGAAATGAAAATAAACAGGAGAAATATGTTCTAAATACACAATAATATTGGGGTTTAGGGACACACTTTATATGAAGGAAATTTATTACCAGTATCAGCTCCCTTTGTCCCCTGGACACTTGTTGAAATGATAATAAACAGACAAATGAAATGAAAATAACAGAAAGAATACGTTCTTAATACACAGTAATTTGGCGTTTCCAACAAATATAGACATCTTTACATATGCATAGGAGCTAACAACGATTTGGTATCCAGAAGAAGAAATCATGTGTTTATATCTTCTGAGAGATAGTTCGAATACTTGTAACGTCTACCATCTAAAGAAGGAACTGTTCTTTCGACATACTTCTAAACAGATTTGATTTATAAATTTCAATAATGAGGCTTTGGTTGAGAAAAGAATTTGGTAGATAGATACGGGATAGTTGAATCAAATTTCAAATCACGTAGTTGTGAAGTTTCCTTCATAATCACAAGATAATGCTTGTGTAGGTCAATCACCCTGGGAAGATGAAAATCAAAGACAAGTTGTACACTTATTCAATGTTTTAGTCATTTATGTGATTATCCTTAATGTGAATATCTATTAACCCAGAGGGAATATCCATTATTTTATGAAAACCTGTTGGTTAACGAGAGAGTCAGGTAGCGCAATTTGAACAAAGTGTCGTACATATAAGATCTCTCTGTCAACTACGTCTACAAATTCACCGCTTTCATTTAACAAGCAAGATAAAAAATAAACAAATGCGTGTTCCTTCATGTTATCGATTGCTAGCTAACATTGTTTGAAAGAATATTCGTCTACTCACAGCAAGTGCGCACCTAAGATATACCTGCTGCACCTCACTAATTGATATTGTCTACTATATTTTCCTAATTGTTGTCGCTGTACGTGTTGTCCACAATACTTCATTAGTGTACACCGTTCATGAATAGCTATTCTCATCTTGAAAAAACGTCAGGTATAAAATATTCTGAATAAAAGCAAATGAATTGTATAGAGGAAAGTCAGTTTCTTAAAATAAAAACACTTGACATGTTAATGTGAAGGGAATTTGAAGTTTAGAGGGAGGCCATTTTATTAAGCTAGTAATACACTAAGCAAGATCGTTTGTAGTAGCTATGTAGTTGAGTAAGTGAACGGATTATTCATGTAATTTTACATCGAGTAGATATAATATAAAAGGGGTAAGACTCTTCACAATAGTTATGAGGTCTTTCTAAAATAAAGACCTCATAACTATTGTGATGAATCTTACTCCATCCAATTATTCATCATACAACTTGCTAGGAATAACCACCGATTGTCCTTCGAATAAATAAGTGATTACTATTTAGGACATTAAATAATATAATTGAATATACGTTATACTGAAAAATAAGACGGTGTTGTTAGAGATGGTAAAATTAACGGAATAGATATCAGATTAATTTGAGTGGTACTATTTCTAGGAAGATGAGCAAATACCTAGGTGTTCCCCTGTTGTATAAATGATTGATTGTCTGTACTGACCGATTTCACTCATAGATGCTCATTGAATTCCTTCGAAGTTTATGTCTTTACGTAGAAACTAAATTAGTCAAAACGAAATGCCATTCTTCTAAGCAAGGATAGAAAGAAAATTATGGTCAGCAGGCACCAATATATATTCTATGTGTTGTCTAACACTATACTACTCATTGGTGGATTGGCAGTATAGGTAGAGGGTCGGACACCATGCTTTGACGAATAGAGTTACGCCCCTTGCCATTCTGAGTTCAAATCGCGCCGAGGTTAACTTTGCCTTTCATCCTTACGGGGTCGATAAAATAAAGTACCAGTAATGTACTGGTATTTTCTGGCCTTGTGCCAAAAGTAGAAACAATTATTTATTCATACATAACTTCTATTTTATTTCAGCTTTCACCTTTGCGTCTTTATAGGGATTTTGAAAATCATGCGAACCATGTCGTCCCCACTTTTAAAGGCAGTGGAGTGTGATTTGAAGCAGTTGTAACTGCTATATCTAACAAGTTGAGCGACCTTGAAATCTTAAGAAATTAAACCATCTCAACTTCACGTAGAACTCTATAAATGTGGAAAGAATATTAATTATCTCTTCTCTGTCACCTGACTCCACTTAGAAATTCTTCTGAAATACTGTTACCAAAGACACGAGGCTTAACAGTTAGGGTGTTCGGTTCAATTTCTGAGTTCTATTGTCAACAGAATGATGAGAACCTGTGCAAAACACTTTATTTCCAGAAATGTACCTGTAATTCGTATGACGAGCATTGTCACTTTGAATCTCTCTGAGAATTAAGGTAAGGGTACGCGTGTCTATTGAATGCTCAGCCACTTGCAGGTTAATTTCTCAAGATGACTGTTTTGTTAATAAAACTGTAAAAGTGATCTTCGGAGTCGACCGAGTTCCAGCAACATCAACAATAACAACGTACTCACTGTTCTCTATTCACATAATTACTGACCATGTACCAATGTTTGTTAGACATATTCATTATGTTCATTATAATAGCTCCAGTTATATTCACGACTAAATTCTAATCTCCTTATCTCTTATTTTCCACAATTCCTGATATGAATTTGATGCAAAGATTTTTTTTATTTTGTGTGGGTACATTTTAATTGTGAGATAAAGATTCTCCTTATAATGATTAAAATAATTATAGTTATTATCATTTCAAAATCGCTCTCAAGTTAAGATCTGCTATTCGAGAGTGATTTAAGTTAAAACAAAAATAAGATGATAATAATAATCAAATATGAAACATGTAGCAATTCTCCGAAAGCTGAAATTAATGGTAATTTATATTAAAACAGAATACATTTTGATTGAGGCGTTATAGTAAAGTGAAAGTTCATGATTTATAGAAGCTACATAGCTTCGGAAAATTTAATTGAAATAAACGTTAGAAAGAGGAAATATTTTTGTCTGCTTGCAATTATATATTTACTGAAACGGTTCTCGGAATTCTGAAGATAAAACATCTAAATGATGTGTTATTAAATCATATATCATGCATGCACATTTTCACATACTCTTACATACGTATAGAAGCGCTCTCAATCTTTCACTCTTCCTCTATCTATCTATCTCACATATACATACAAATATACAAATACTAAATCATATAGACAAGTGTAGTAAAATCAGATAATAAATCTCTATTTCATGCTCCCTTGCTCATAACCTATTACAAATCGTTGTAAAGGAATGACAATCGTTGAAATCATTAATTTAATAAACGTACTAAGAAGCGAAACCGGTTTTAGTTTCGGACACCTCTACTCTTAGTGTAATTCTCAGGGCGCTTCAGCGTGGCATTGTGTGCCAAAGCTAACTCTTTCAATGTCAGATACAGTCCATCTGAAGAGCTTCCAAAATGTATCCGTCTACCAAATTTCACTGACATGGCATAGGTTAACTCGAGGCTATCATACCTGACTCTTACCCAAGATGCCACGAAGCAAGTCGGATCTAGCTCGGGATCAAATAATTGAGAAGCGAACCTCTTTAGTATTCGTCTTTGTTGCATCCACTCAATTCAAGTAAGGGGCATATATATAATACACACACACATATTATATATATATATAATATACGAAAAAGTATGACCCCGACGGCTGAGCTCAAGCTGTTTCGACGGCTATTTCTGGACTAAATTAGAATGTTTAGCCTGGTGAATAAATAGCCGAACTTGTCAAGGGGGTACTTCCTTATATGGGAAGATTGTAGTTGTCAAGAGGATTGGTTAAAATTTGTTGTAAACACAAATAAGTCTATCATGGTATTGGGTGGGAGATAGGGGTGGCTGAACTTGCCTGTAGAACAATAGAGGAGTGAGTGGAGCGGTCAAGCGTTGAAAGTGATATGTATACAGCAGATGCTAAGGATAGTGTAAGTTGAGGAGGGAGGTGTATAGAATAAGTAAATCGAATGAGAGTAGGAGAAATAAATAAAAAAATCGCAATGCTATCTTACAATTACAGGTTAATAAGTTGAGAATAGAAAAAAACTTGTAGAAATTGAGTAGTAACAAAACTAATACAAAATTAAAGGGGTTTAACACATCTGCTATAAGTAGTTAGTAAAACGTATTCGGCCAATTCTATCTTAATATTACAGGGGTGGGGGAACTGATGCTACAGAGGCCCGATGGGCTGCATCGGGGTAGGAGAAATAGGAAAAGCAGACGAGGAAGAAAATAGGGTGTGATTTTTTTAATTAATTTCTCACTATCTAATTTTATATATTTTTTTTATTTCTTTCTATTATCTTTTACTGTCTCCTACTCTCATTCGATTTACTTATTCTATACACCTCCCTCCTCAACTTAGACTATCCTTAGAATCTTCTGTATACATATCACTTTCAATGCTTGACCGCTCCACTCACTCTTCTATTGTTCTACAGGCAAGTTCAGACACCCCAACCTCCCACCAAAATGCCATGATAGATTTATTTGTGTTTACACAAATTTTAACCAATCCTCTTGATAACTAAATTCTTCCCATATAAGGAAGTACCCCCTTGACAAGTTCGCCTATTTATTCACCAGGCTAAAAATTCTAATTTAGTCCAGAATTAGCCGTCGAAACGGCTTGAGCTCAGCCGTCGGGGCCCTACTTGTTCCTATTACCCACTCTACTACCCTAAGTATTGAGTACTCTGGTGCGTTATGGTCCATCTGGTTCCTTACCACATTTTCTTCGTTATATATATATATATATATAAGTGGTAACACAACAGTTAGTTCACCATACTGAGAACAATTGTTTTACCTTAGCGGATCTTCAGCTCGGACTGGTCGTGGTTATATCGTATAACTGCGACTTCCGAGCTGAAGATCCGCTAAGGTCAAACAATTGTTCTCGGTATGGTGAACTAACTGTTACCACTTCCACCTAACTCGTCCCATGGACTGAGTGCTCTACCACTACGGATATTACTTTCCAGTGTTCTCTCTCTCTCTCTCTCTCTCTCTCTCTCTCTCTCTCTCTATTATATATATATTTGGGGTGGGTAAGCGATGTCTTCTCTTGTGAAAATGGGCATAGCTTTCATAATGTAAAACCTCCTCGGTGGATTGGCAGTATCGGTAGAGGGTCGGACGCCATGCTTTCCAGCATAGTTACGTCCCTTTACGATCTGAGTTCAAATCCCGCCGAGGTTGACTTTGCCTTTCATCCTTACGGGGTCGATAAAATAAAGTACCAGTAATGCACTGGTACTTGCTGGCCTTGTGCCTAAAGTAGAAACAATTATGTAAAACCTCCTCACTTGCCTCATTTCTCCCCGTTTTGGGACACATATTTTCATGGTACTCCCCGTCTGGGTTTTTAGAGGTTGGCAGGTCTGCAAATACATAAAAGCGTTATATAAGAGGATGAGTCTAGCATCTGTTTTATGAGATTATGAAAGAGAAGCAAGTTTCAGTTGACGATTTGTTGGTTTGCTTCTATTTCTGAACTGATCTACTTCGAGAAATTGTTACAGCAAGTGTTTGAGCCCCATAGAACAATTAGTAATTATACACTAACTTGTTTGATTATTTCAGCTCGGTGAGTTCACGTGGTATCTTATTGCGGTATTGACGTTTTTTTAGGGATGATATTGTGTGGTTATGATTTTGGCTCATATTTGCGTAGGTTTATCTGGTTTTCCCCGAGGTTGCATCTCTTGGGTATTACTATCACAAAACCCTCAGTTCTATCATGACACTCTAGCCCATGCAACGTGTGGCGGAATTCGAACTTAAAATGGACAGTGCTCGAACATTTACTGCAAGGTGTACCGTCCGACGCCTTAACAACACCACTAATTCACCGACATAGACTGGCAATCTCTTTTACTGACACGGATAAAGTGGAAGATAAAGTCGAACAGATCGGGTTTGGACTCGGAATGCAGAGAACCTAAACAAGTAATTAGATGCCATAAAGAATTTAATAAAGCAGTAGATTGTTAGATTGTGGGGTAGACTGCTTTGTGGTATTAGTTCCCGCTTTCTTCTCTCTGAGTTCAAATCCCATCGAGGCCAACTTTGCATTTTATACTTTCGAGATTGATATAAAAGGTACCAGTCTTGTACTGGGGTCAATTCTTCCTCTCTGTTTCACTTCGTCTCTCCACTCTCGATCTATTTTTTTTTTTAGAAAAAAATTTACTGTGTTCAGACCTGAAAAGTAGATGGTATGCGCCAGGCTTTCAATTACCAAGAAACGCCTTATGTCGTTACGGCGCCCCTATGATTCCATCGAAAGTTATGTGTTAAAAACAAAGAAAAGGTATCTAATCCAACACTCTAACGACACTTCCACTTCCTCGTCTAACGTATGATTTACAATGCTATATTGCTTTATAACGAGCGAGCGGGGTTTAATAAAATGTAACTCTAATAATTACAGATAAATAGAAAAAAACTATACCATAAATGTCAGTTACGTGCCTTAGTGTTATCCATAAGATCTCAAACAATTTTGATAGGATAATTTAGCAATTCAGCTTAGAGATTTTTCACTATCAAGATTTTGCTTCAATTTTTAAATAACACTATTTAAAGAAATGCTGTTCAAATTTAGACACTTTGAAATAAATATTTTTTTTAATGTTCTAAAATTAATAAATGAGACTGTAATCAAATTTTGACAGTTTTAACGATACGCATTTCAAATGTTGTAAATGTAATAAATTAGATTAAAATCTGATTTATTGAATTTCTAACATTTAATACAAGTTTTAGCGAGCGAGAAATGTAGAAATAATTTACAAACGTAAGTTTCCAGTTCATCTTGATAGATATTAAGTATATAGATATAATTCTCTTTATTTTAAAACACAAAATTACAAACAATCATACCGCATATTTCAGAAGTTTTCATTTTAAAATTTGTCAAATTTGTTAATATGTACAAAATGACACACATCCATCCACAAACATGTGGATTTCTAACCTGAGTACGACTGATTCGTGTCACTAATTAGAGCAATGGCACGGGCACAAAAAGTCACATGAGTCACATTTGGCATTGTTAAAGCAGAACGGAGTAAATTGATGTACTTTTAAAAAGCAATTGACTTAAGAAGCATAAACAAAATTTGAAATATTTTTATGTGAGCTTCTCAACACAAATGTCCATAATAATTGTTTCTATCAAATCGACCCCAATGTGTTACTATATTTTATCGACCCCGTAATGATGAAAGGCAAAGCTAACGTCGGTAGGATTTGAACTCAGAACATAAAGGGCCGTAAGTCTATGCCATCAGGCATAGTTACCAACATTCTACCAATTCTGCCAATCCACTGCCATATAGTGTTTGATTTAGGCGCAATACCAACAATTTTGTGGAGAGGGAAAAGTCGATTAAATCGACCCCAGTGCGTTACTGCTACTTTATTTTATAGACTCCGTAAGGATAAAATAAAGTACCAGTAACGCACTGAGGTTCATTTAATCAACTTTCCCCTCCCCGCAAAATTGTTGGCCTTGCGCCTTCATCAGAAACTATTATGAACAGATGACTATAATGATAAAAGTCGATCCTTACAAATAATAGTTGAGAAATCGGGTAAAATAAGAGAAGGGAAAAAATTGGCTAGAGGCCCCCACATTTTCCAACTCCAGATATACTTCATCTAATTTTCTGATCTATTATTTAAAGTGATCAACTATTATTATAGTCATTTGTGTTGGGATGAACACATTTCAAATTTCATAGATCGTCTTATTTGCCTGCATTCATTGTCGTTTGTATAGTGATCAATTCAAAACATTGTCTTGCTTGAATATTTATTGTTACACAAGGATTAGTGATCAATATCAGATGTTCGTCTATTCCTGCAGGCATTAGAGTGGGTTAATGTTTGCAATGTAGAGAACGACAAAATAAATAAAAGAAACGCTTAATCAAATAACATTTCATGTGTAATGAAAAAAAAAAGAACAAAAACTGAATTAATCATTATCGTTGATTTATTTTTTTACTGCTTGTCAAGGATGGAAGTGCGGTGGCTATGACACATTGTTGTACCTACGAGATAGTTAGGAGGGAAATATCTTCAAACTTGTATTCTGATCCAAAAGCAATAGAATGAACTCCGGAAAAAGCACCCAACTATAAATGCTGGGGTTAAAATGGGCGGCATGATAATGATAGCAATTTTTTAATATTATATTGCATTTATATTAAATTGCATTGGGCTCTTGTGATCAATCAACGAAATCCTTATATTAAATGTCCTAATCACTGATTGTTTTACATTGATACATTATTTTTCCGTGTATGCTAAGGTGTGTTATGTTCACGTAAGTCTATATATCACTGAAGCAGACCTGTCAACTCTTCCCGTCCTATGGAGAGATCTCCCCTCCACTTTGGGTGGTTGAGAGATGTCTTCTCTTGTGAACATGGGTATAGCTTTCATTATCTGTAATCTTCCCATTTTGTCTGATTTCTCCCCGTTTTGGGGCACTTCTTTTCATGATACTCCCCGTTTGGGCTTTTAGAAGTTGGAAGATCAACTGAAGGATGTCTAGGAAGAAAGTAATACGTTTGCAGTTTACATTGTATTTGGCAAAGATATGACTTACATCCCATTGCACGCATCCATTCAAATTTTATTCAATTTGATCATCAGTGTTATGCATCATGTCTTTTTTTTGTTTCACTGAATTGTGTATGAGCCATCCCCCGCTACGGGCCAATTAAATTTTAACAAAATAACGTAACTGAAATATCGATTTCTTATTTTGGCATAAGTCCAATAATTTGAGGAGAAAGAAAAGTCGACTATATCAACCCAATTAGTTAACTGATACATTATTATATCAACCACAGATTTGAACTCAAGACTTAGAAAGTCGTAAATATATACTGCAAAGTATTTTGTCCGACGCTCTACCGATACTGCCCATCCATCACCCCAACGGAATTGAAATATTGACAAACAAAGCAGGATTGTATTTGAACGTGGTTTATAAAGCGAGAAAAAGTTAGAGTATTAAACTTACCAAATTTCAATGTTTGGTTATAATACGGTTTTGTGCTTAACCTGAAACTTTACATTAACGAGCATCAGCATAGAGATTTGCATTTAAATGTTTCCATAAATATTTTGCGCTAAATGCTTATTCAACAGGAAGTTACTTTGAATCATCTCAAGAAAAAACATAAAGGCGACCACTATATTCATAACTATATAATTATTCAATAGGTCTTATTGGTTATATGACTAGTCCTTTTGGTAGTTTGGTGATTTTAAACAATTAGTTAATGCATTGACAATCATAATCAATATATTTAAATGATCTTTCATTCTATGTGTGCACTCAGCCATACAATTTCATTAACTTAGCTAAAATTGACATTTATTGTCGTCACTCAAAATGTCCCGGACATTTAACAACACATAATTGACTTTTAAGATTCATCGACAGAATTAAAATAATTGTCATTAAGTATATGATATACCTCTCCGTTGTGAGTAGTCCCTATGTGCAATTAATCATGAATAACATTAACTAAAAAATATTCCCATTTGACATAACCTGGAAAATTTCAATTGTAACATTTCGAAATGTGTATTCATATTTCAATTAAATATGTACATGTTGTTGGAAATAAAGTTGTATAATTACATTTTGTTTTGATAATTCCACTTAAAAAAAATTAAGTGCTCATCTGAGTAGAATGTCAGAACAAAGAATAATCTGAATGATAAAATGAATATTCATTGTGATTTTAATTAATTTTCAGAACTCTCTTTAAATATTTAATAGGCGCTCCTCTTCTTCTGTGTTAACACGAAGATAATGAAATGTAATGTGTTAAATGTAAATTAAAAAGGTTAATAATAAATGATTTCTTCCCATTTAGACGAAATCATCTGCCAAAATTGTTTGTAAACTATGTCTAATTTGATTTTAAACGTTGTGGGGAATTTTTTGTTTAAAATGTTTATATTGCATTTATTTCCATGTATGAATTTATAAATGCCCATTTGTACATATATTCACGACAAACGAACAATAATTACAACTAATGACTGCATTCCTTTTGAAGAAGCAGAAACCCACAGAGAGAAGCGGTCGCGTTCTGTTTCAATTTTCAAAAAGATGACAATTCAAACTATAAACCAGTAAATTATACATTTGTATAAATTATACAGTTGTAGAGATATCCTCTTCTTCTGTAACAAGTTCATTCTCGTATACAGAAGGGATTCTTGTTAATGCCTGCGATTTAGTTATCTTCCGTACTTTTGATTTAACCGCCCGTTTTTTTGTTCTGGTGGAAGGGACGAGGTTGGCACAGGGAAATGTGTCGCTGCATATGATGCCGCGGGTGAGTGACTTACTAAAAAATTAAAATAGTTTAGGGCGATTATTGTTACAGCGATCGAGGTAGACATGCTCCAATTATGACAGGAAACAGGCCACATTTTAGCTTCTCTATAACGTCATTCAAAGAGGCTAAGTATTTATCTATCCCTTTGTAGTATTCTTGAGATTATCTAAGTAGAATTGAGTTACTTTCACGACCTGTGTGTTTAATTATTATCAATAAAACTATATTCTTTTCTTTACAAAAGTATTAAGTATCCTTGGACTATTTTGAAATTAAGAAAGGTATTGGCAATTTTAAATATTCTAAACTCACTTCATCAAATTCGTCATTCTCAGCCATGAATAATAAAATAGCTACATTTTGCTCGCGACGTAGACTAAGACTAAGATTGTATATTTGTTGAGAAGGCTAGCAAAGCAATTTGGTAATTCCTTTTCAATAGATACTTTTACTTTTAATAGATACTTTTACATACATGTAAGTCTTGAGACTTTAATTGATTCACTTATTCTTTTCCATATTTATCATGTAGACTAATACCGATGTTAGAAATATCCTAATCTGTGGTTAACGATTTATCGAACACGTAGTGGCGTTATGCATAAGAAGAAATCGGTCAGATTGTATAGTGTTTAACCCGATGTATTTAGTTACCCCCCCCCCCCCCCCACACACACACACACACAGAAACACATTCCTTCAATGGCTATTATATTTGGAGTCGATACGTCATGTAAAGTTAGAGGTCCCTGAGTTTGCAATAAACTTATTCCAATTCCTGTCCATCATTATATGAATTATTGACATGCTATAGAAGTCTACGGCCATGTATATATTAACAAGAGATGTCTGTAACATTATCATAATGCTGATATTTTGGGTTACAGACGTGTAGACGTTGTGTGGGTGGATGTTTATTGTGGATGTAAGATAAATGTTATTCCATTTCTTGAAGTGTTCATAAGGTAATAGATTTTTTCTTTTGTTCTTAAACTCACGCCCTATTTGATCAATAGCTCACGTTATATAATTCAAATCAACCTATGGCGCTTTGTAGGAAAGGTGTGCTGAATATTCTGAACTATTTATATGTCTGTGTGTGAAAGAGTATGTGTGTGAATATCTTCCTGTGTATATCCCGACATATGAGTTACATGGAGAGAAGGGTTTATATATGAGTGATTGAGTGAAAGACATCATTATGTGTATAGCATGCACTGTATGGGAATAGAAAGAGAAAAGAGGAAACAGTGCTGTGTGAGAAAGAGTATGTGTATATGCATGTGGATGTCTTTCTGTGTACATTCCGACATATGAGTTACATGGTGAGAATGGTTTATATATGAGTGATAGAGTGAAAGACATCCTTTATGTGTTTGGCATGCGCTGTGTGCGAATAGAAGGAGAAAAGGAAACAGTGTAATCATACAGATTACAACTGTTCAATATTAAATATGATTAAAAATGAGATAACAGAGATATGATTGCCAAATACAGATTTGTATCTTATTTTAGTATTTAATTAGATTAGCTTTCTTTTGTTTTTTTAGGATTTTCATTTTAGATAAACATGTTGATATATTAAACCTTAGGATTTTATGTACATTTCTAAAAATTCTAATTATTTCTGAAGTCTTTCGGTGCATTTACTATCGCGTGAATTGACCGACTTGACCTCAAAACAACTTTCCAAAAATCAATTTATATTTCTGTACGAGTTCACCCCAGAAAAATACAATAAACTCGGTTAATAAGAGAAACAAAGAGATAACCTAATATAAACACTAACAAATAAATGTAGTGAACCAGAAACAGTATTTAGTATTATCACTTCTAGGTCTATCCAATGGTGAAATATTTACACAATCACTCGTTTTTCTACAAATGTATCACTCACTTCTGTCTCAAATCATTGCATTTGTCAGTGATAAAAACAAAATAAAACGATGAATACGTTAGATAATTGTTTCTACTTTTAGCACAAGGCCAGCAATTTCCCAGTGTATTACTGGTACTTTATTTTATCGACCCCGTAAGGATGAAAGGCAAAGTTAACCTCGGCGGGATTTGAACTCAGAATGGCAAGGGCCGTAACTCTATGCTGCAAAGCATGGCTTCCGACCCTCTACCGATACTGCCAATCCACCGCCCTTGAATACGTTAGATAATGTCGTGCTAGCTACACAATGGGTGAAAACAAACATGGTCTGGAATGTCTTTCATCATAAATCCGCTAGTTCAGGGATGAGCTGAGTTTGAACATGAATGGTATTTCACTAAGTGTCAGCTCTCGAAAAGAGTTTCAATTAATTTATTGGTACATAAAATGGTGTGTTGCATATAGTACGAATTGAATGATATTCCAAGCTGCGTCTATACAGAACGGTAGACATATAAGGAGATAAAGCAGCAGCACCAATGGACTCTTAGCCTCGCCACCTGCATCAACTCTACTCCCACATACAGAAACACCATACCGTTTAACACTGAACGTTAAGAACTACACCTATTGTTCTCTGACCTTGTCCATATTGATCATATCTACTGTGGCCAATATCAGAATATACAGTTGTACAGAAAGAGACTGCAGAATTAAGAACCTATAACATCCCAATCTCAATTCAACACTGTATATTTGAGCTAGTTTCACAAATTACCCAAGTGCAATATATGGAATGGATCTCAGTCGGTTTTGGCGATGACTGTTCGAGTTGTTCGATCAAAGGAGCAGTCAGCTCTAAAAATTCCACACGTGAATTCTTAGCGATAAGCTTCCAAGTAGTTTCTGTCATCCCGCTTGACTGACAAGGCTTGATTCGACCAGGGGTTATGGTAAATGGTGCTTGCTCAAATCGAAACCGAGAACTAATGATTATGAAGGGATCTTCTACACGATTAGGCCAATCTACGTTTACAATGTTTGGCATTGGCGTTTGTATCAACAATCATTAGCAATTGTATCACCACCATGCAGATATATTTCACTGATGACACACATTTATATTGAAATCGGTACTGCTATGCTCACGGACACGATGACTAAGAACAGGATTGCTATATATCAGAGGTTCTCAAACTGTTTGGGCCACCTCACCCCCTCATGGCCACGTAATACCCTCAGAGCCCCCCCCATTTTTTTCCAGAGAGACCTGTCTACGCGTAAATTGTAAATAATATATAATAAATAACATTGTTAATTTATATATAATAAATAATATAATATATACAATGTATAAATAAATACTATTTTCTTATTTTACTATATCTATATATACTATGTATCAATTGATATTTAATATACTATTATATCATCTCTACCGCCCCCATATTCCCCTGGACCTTCTCAATGCCCCCAGGGGGCAGAAGCGCCCACTTTGAGAACCTCTGCTATATACTATGAGAGCAACAGTCATGAAAACAAGACAACTGTCTTCTAAGTGGCTGCTTCATAAATATATACATAGTAGTCATCTTGCCAATAAATCACACCTAGGCATAAAAACAAAAGTGACATTGAATTTTCTCAACTTAAGAGAAAGGGAAACGTGCTTCAGTGTGTGAAGGGGCTGCCTGTGTTCAATGGTTGTGTGAGTGAGGGGGGGGGAGGCGTATGTATCAGTGTTCACTTTGTGTGTATGCATGCCTAATGTATGCTCAATGTGTGTGTGTATATGCGTGTGCCCGTGTATGTGTGCTCAGATTGTGTATCTGCGTGACCAACGTGTGTATGGTGTGCGTGTGTATGTTTATGCTCAATGTGTATGTTTGTGTGTGCGCATGTTAATGTGTATGTCTGTGTACCCAATGTGTACTCAACTTGAGTGTGAGTGTGTGTGTGTGTGTACGCGCGTGTGTGTGTGTGTACTAATACTATTACAGTGGATTGGCAGTATCGGTAGAGGGTCTGATGCCATGCTTTGCAGCATAAGGTTATGCCCCTTTATGATCTGAGTTCAAATCCCGCTGAAGTTAACTTTGCCTTTTATCCTTACGGGGTCGATAAAATAAAGTACCAGTAATGCACTGGGGTAATTGCTGGCCTTGTGCCAAAAGTAGAACAATTATTTCTAGATATCCCTAATAAGATGAGTCTTTGCTAGAGTAACCAAATAGCTCTTATAGATCAAGGCGGACCAGGTGCTACACAACATCTCATCACTATATAATTACTGCATTCAATTCAATATTATTACTGTCTTCCTGGATTTACCTCAAATACTAAGGCTAGCTCTTCAATCAAAACAACACAACCACTTACACTATAGCCCCTATCATGAATGAGAACACTTTAGAAACAACGAAAGCCACAATTAAGAAGAATAGTATAGATATTTGAAATAGGAAATAAGAAATATGTACTGATGTAGTGCTCAGGAATCCAGTTGTTAAAGATTATGTTTAAAATTATTGTGAAATATTCATGGTCAACTGCTTCGATATATATATATATTCTTAGTTGTTAAATCACAATAATTGAGTGTCTAACTTACTGTGGTTACCCCAGATTGAACCCGGGATAAACCTATATATATATATATATATATATATATATATATATATATACCATGTTCTTCTTACCCACTCTACTGCCCTAAGTATTGAGTACTCTGGTGCGTCATGGTCCATCTGGTTCCTTACCACACTTCCTTCGTTATATATATATATATATATATATATAGTTATACTTGGGGAGGGTCATATTTGCGTAATATTGCCAGAATTAATAACAGAACACACTCACTGTTTGGTTGGTTTTCGCTTCTCGCTGTCTTTTATATCTGCGATCTAACTTACTTGGTCCTCAATGTTGCCATTGACTGACCGACGGTCAAAAATAATACAGATACAATATAGACACAAACACATATATATAGTTTACATAATTTACATAAATCTTTCGTTGCACATCTGCAACATCGTCAGTGGTGTTATATTTTTTCCTCCTGTTGTGTTGTATGTCTACGCCATTTTTTATTCAGTCTGTCTATATATTTATTTATTTATTTGCTTGTTTGTTTATTTTATTTTGTCTTCTTTGCGCATGCGTTTGCGTGTGTGTATAGTGTTGTGTGTGCTGTGTGACTAGTGTGTATAGTGTTGTGTCTGCTGGGTGACTAGTGTGTGTTTATGTGCTTGTTGTTATTGTGCTTGTGTATGTATTTATTTATCTTATTTTATTTTATTTTATTTATTTACTTATTTATACTTCTCTTAGGTCAGTGTTGTTTGTTTGGGTGTTGTTGTTGTTCCACTCATTCTTTCTGTTTAGCTTTGGTCTTCTAATTTCTATTTCACTGGCCTCTCTGATTTGCCTATCTGCTGGGTCATTCCTATGTTTAGATATTATTCTAATTTCTATGTTGTCTATGTTACCGTCATGTTGTTGTCTAGCATGTTCGTATAGTACTGACCCGTTTTTTCGTCCTTTTAGTTCCCCCCAGTGTTGGTCTATCCTTTCACCTATGCTACGAGCTGTCTCACCTATGTATGTTGTTGTCATGTTTCTGCAAGTACCCTCTGTACATCTTATGCTATAGACTACGTTTCTAGTTTTACAGTTTATCCGGGGGTTCACCTTACATATGATACATTTCCTATTGGTACAGTGGGTTTTCTTAAAAGGGTAGGTTTTGCTGATCAGGGATTTTATGGTGGTTCCTGGCTTTTCTACCACCTTTATTTTTAAGTGGGTCTTTCTCAGGGCCTTTCTACACTGGTTAGCTAATTTCCCTCCAGGGGTGGCTTCCACAAACATGACACTCTGATATCTCTGGTTGTCGTACCATGATGTGGCCTTCCCTATCTTATGTCTAGCCCTATCTAAGCTATTCCATGATTTGCTCCTGTATAGTGGGCAAATTCCTTTCATGTCCAGTTCTATGAGGGTCTTATACTTTTCCATGGCTCCTTCGTATACTCTGACTCTGTCTCTTTGGTTGTAGCCAGAGAACTGCATGCGGTTGATGAAGTGTTGGATGTGTCTTTCCATTTCTGTTGGGTCGCACATGCTGGACACATTCTTCATCACTCGTACCAAATCTGCGATCAGAATATTAAACTTAGCACTACTGGACATTGCTGAGTTTTTGAGTATCAGGTATTTGGAGGCCATGGGTTTAGCATAGTGTGAGTGGAGAATTTGGGCTCTCTCGTCTATAGTGTTAATCCAGAGTTCTGTGTCTAATACAGGTAGTCTATTGTTAGGGTGTTTGGAAGGGAAGTCGATAGTTACAGTTATACTCTGGTGTATGGAATTAGCTATCTGCTGGATGCTTTCCATCGTGCTACGTTCTAAATCAAACTTGTTAGTGCTCTCTAGTGGGGGTGTTCTTATAACTATATTGATATCGTCTACATAACGAGAGTACATGATGAGGTCTATGGAGCTTTCATTAAGGAGATCTTTAAGTCTCCTTTCCCACCATACCATGAAAAGGTTGGCAACGTCACCAGCTATGCTGACGCCGATGGCTGCTCCCTCATTTTGGGTGTAGATTTTCTCATTGAACTTAAATATGTGGCCCTTTAGGGTAGTTTTGATACTAGCCCCTATTGCATGTGCGACCATTTTTCTTACCTGATCAGTGTTTTGGGGGGTCCGTATAGCTTTGGTCCACCCAATCCACCTTCCTACGGGAGTCTTTTTAGCCATTGAGGTTATGGTGGGGGTCTACCTCTTATAGGTCTACTAGGGCAGAAACATCTAAGGTCATGGCTGTCTAGGTAGTCAGTGTCGTAGGTAAGTCTAAGTAGGAGGCCCAGTTCGTCTGTGTCGACGTCGCAGAACTCCACCTCACTCTCAATGATCACCTCCACACATCTTTTCACAGCAAAATCAATGTTAATGGATGGGTACAGTGACACCACATCCATGCTGCCTATTATGCAGTTGGATAGGCTCCTGTTTTTGTTGCACTCACTGATTCTGCTGAGGAGGTCCTCTGTACTTTCACATACATCTGGGGACATCTTGATTATGGGGCCTATAACCATTGAGAGGAAGTAGGAGATCCTGTAGTTGCTAGCTATATTAGCTCCGCATACGGGTCTTGTTGGTGGTCCTGTTGTCGGGTCGTTGACTGTCTTGTGGTCTTTGCGGAGCACATACAAGGGTGGTATGCCATTGTTAGACGCCTGGAAGTTGTTGGCAGTGCGTCTGCTTGGCTTTAGGATGTCAGTCCACATCATCATGTGAGCGTTGAGGATTTTTTCTCTCCCATCGTGTGTTTGTTGTGCAACTTCGCTCGTGTTGGTGATGTGGGGTTGCATAGCCTCGATGTAGTTCGGCATGCTATCTATTGACATCCTACCAGACTTATCTGTGGGTAGACACACTACCTCACCATCCCTTGTGCGCTGCTTGAGGCTAACCAAGCCTTCTACAGGTTTTCTCCCAAGTTGTTGGGCCTCTGGTCTGCTCTGTCTCTTAGTATACCTGTCTACTACTTGTCTAATCTTATTTCTAGCTATGGTGAACTGTGCCTCCGTCTCGTCATCTATTTGCTGTGGTATGCAAACTCTTTTATTAAAGGGTAACCTCGTAGGATAGATATTACCCATCTTATATGTTTTGTCAGCTGGGTTGAAAAATAGTTTCTCCAAGGGGTTGTCATTATATCTATCGTCATAGTTGTGTGTGTTGCTATTGTTGTTGTTATTATCAGGGTGGTTGTTGTTGTTCCTATCATTAGCATTATTATTATTGTTATGATTGCTAGATGTATTGTTGTTTACTTCACCGTTATTGTTGTTGTTGTTACTGTTATTTCTACCATTGTGGTTGTTACTATTATTATGTTTCTTGTTTTTGTTGATGTTGCTACATGTACTATTTCCATTATTACCACTGTGGTTATTGTTGTTGTTGTTGTTCGTATTGTTACCGTTATTACTCCTGTGGTCACTGTTGCTGTGTCTGTGGTTAACGTTTCTATTATTATTATTATTATTGTGGTTGTTGTTGTTCCGTCTATCGCAAGTATTATTGCCATTATCACTATTTCTCACTTTCCTGCTATTGTTATGGTTATGGCTGTTATTTCTATACCCAGAGTTATTGTTCATATTACTACTACCGTTATTATTGTTGTTGTTGTTTACCTTTGCATTCCAACACTTTTCCAGCTCCGTTTTGCATTCCATAGGGTTAATCTTTTTGTAGATGGCACATTTTGGTGGTAACCGTAGGATTTGTTGTTCTTGTTCACTGATTAAAGTGTTCCCATAGATATTTACTGTGTGGTCATTGGTAAATTCTTCCGGTAGTTTTACATCAGTCATACAGATACTGTCGATGTTATCTGGGTATTTTTGAGATGACCACACAGTAAATATCTATGGGAACAAACTTAAACTTTCTTTCTTTCTCAACCCCTCTCCCTTTTTTTCATACCCTCTCTCTCTCTCTCTCTCTCTCTCTCTCTCTCTCTCTCTCTCTCCCTCTCTCTCTCTCTCTCTCTCTCTCTCGCTCTCACGCATACCCCTCGCTCTCGCTTAGAGAGAGTTGCAACATGTATGTAGTTTCATAGATTTTTGAGAATGAAAATATAAACAGAGCATATAAATAAATTTAACATAACAAATATGTTTTAAAAATATACATAAATAACATTACAAATATACATAAATAACATTACAAATGCCTCGGTAACACTACAAAGGATGATACAATGAAAGATATATTCCTTCAATGCTTCAATATTAAAGAAAATGTAACGGAAGGGGTGAACAACGGAGCCAACACCAGAGCAAAAGACAGCAGTGTCGCGAGTACTGGGCAACCTTCTCTTATGATTTTTTAGGCAAGCCAGCACACTCGGGTGATGGCGAGGCTGATGCGCTGAAATATTGTTTTAAAAGACTTTTTAATGGAAATGAAGCAAAATGGAAGCTTAATGTTGAAACTTCGAACTCATGAATTTTTCAGGTATAAATTTTGCTGGCCCGAAAACTGTTCGCGTATTTTTGTACGTGTCGTTTGTTCCTAACGTAAATAGATTAGACAGAATGACGCCATAAAAGGGAAATAACTCGTCTCTCATCTCTATTTATACATTTGAACTGAAAAATCAATACATTACAAATTCGATTTTTACACTTGGCGTGGGTCGATTTGAAACATTTTTTGACCGATGACTCCGCCGGAGCTTCATCTATAAGTGTAGCAATTTCACCGAAATTTGAACGTACGGTTTAAGAGGAGATCTGTGCCGAAGGTTTTAGTAGACAGACAGACAGACAGACAGACAGACAACCTCAGTTTTATATATATAGATATATATCCTGGCCTCTATTTCTATTTGTTCATTTAAATATATCATATTCAAATATATCATATTTGCAACAACACAGCTCGCCATTTTTCATTCATATATGCTTTCTCCTTCGCTATAATCTATCTTTTTCTCTTCCCTCACTGCTATCCTTTTTCTCTCTCGCCCTTCTCTCTCCTTCTCCCTCTTACTTTCACTCACCCCCTCTGCTAGTCGCCCTCTCTCGGCTAGCCTCTTTCACACACTTTCACTCACTCACTCTCTGCTACTCACCCTCTCTATCACTCCATCGTCCCACACCATACGAAATTCTTTCCTCGCTCACTTTCGCACGGCTAAGATGTATCTTTGCCTTCTCGCCAATATTCGCAAGTTCTTATGTTCAAAATGAATCATTGACTTGACTTTCTCATTTTTTCCTCTCTTTATGTTGCCTCACTATTCGTGTTTGTTTACCTGTCTCTCTTTCTCCACCCAATTCTTTTTCTCTCAATAACTTATTTTAGTTATTGTATTGCCCTAGCCGGAGGTATATGGTCTGTAATGCGAAGAAATGCCTATGATGGCTAGTAGACCACTGATAATGGATAGTACTGGCTTCTATTTCTAATTGTTCATTTTATTATATATATATCATACTTGCAACAACACAGCTCGCCATTTTTCATTCATATATATATATATATATATATATATATATATATATATATATATATATATATATATATAGTGATATAAGATAACAAGGACGATTGGTTACTCCTTCATTACGTTTATTGGTTGGTGATGCACGTTTCCCCACTGATCAGCTCAAGGTTCGATCTGTATCGAACTGACGTGACTCTGTAATCCGCGGCTCGTCAGACCCCTTGTAGTATTAATGGAAGAATGAATACATGCTGTATCATAAACCCAGAAGTTCCAATGGTGGTCATTAAAGTTTGTTTTGAGTGGTGGATTAGTTCATAGGGATGTGTTTTTCTGTAGCGTATGTGGGGGGTGGGTGTGGGGGTGGATAAAGGTTGGTGGTGTCGTTCGCAAGCTGAAGTGGGCGGTGGTGTGGGGGTCCTGGCTGTCGATAGACAGTTTGGGTTTGTAGATGTGGCTGATTTTTGTGTGTGGTGTGGGTGTGGTGTTATTGTTTGTGATAAAGATGAAAGGTTGCGGTGTTTATGGTGGTGTGATGATTGTGTTCGTGGTTTTATTTCCATAAGGAGATACATATATAGACACACTAAGTCCGACATATACGTTGTATAGATACACATGTATATATATATATATATATATATATATATATATATATATATATATATATATATATATATATATATATATATATAAGTGGTTACACAATAGTTAGGTCACCATGCCGAGAACAATTGTTTCACCTTACGGATCTTCAGCTCGTAATGGATATGGTTATACGGAACTGGAGGGACAACCGTACGAACGCGCATGCGCAGAAACCGGTCACTTCACACAGGCAATACTAAAATGCGTACGAGAAGTATAAGGCATATAACTGCGAAAGTCCGAAAAGTGTTTAGTTGATAAGAAAATTATGAGGTTGTTGTAATGATTCAATCCGGAGATTTGTAGTTATACAAGAGGTGTTTCGAGACGTGTGGACAACGTGTGAAGAATTCATTTCTCGTGTTTAGGCAATCACTCTTGCATAATCTCTTGAGAATATGTATTCGTTCATAAATACATAGTCCACACGACGGATTTCCCCTTGCGTATGGCTTGGACTTAGTGATGGCTTTCCATTGAATGGAGTAGTCTATACCTGAGTCCTTGAGGGACCATACGTGGCTCGCGAGTTTCGTGGATGAACGTCTGTCCGGGTATCTAAAGGTCGACTGGTGGTTCAGGAAACGTTCCATAAATCGACCCTCCGCCATGCCCACATAAGATTTGATCTCCTGTGATTCGTTTGGTCGGTTGGAAGTGACCAGGATGCCCTTGCCGTAAGCCCGAAGCTTGCCCCCTTCAACAGCAATGCAACACACCCGCTGTAATTTATGAAGCTGTGGACACTTCCAACAGACCAAACCAATCACAGGAGGTCAAATCTTATGTGGGCATGGCGGAGGGCCGATTTAAGGAACGTTTCCTGAACCACCAGTTAACCTTTAGATACCCGGACAGACGTTCATCCACGAAACTCGCGAGCCACGTATGGTCCCTCAAGGACTCAGGTATAGACTACTCCATTCAATGGAAAGCCATCACTAAGTCCAAGCCATACGCAAGGAGAAATCCGTCGTGTGGACTATGTATTGATAAACGAATGAATATTCTAAAGAGATTATGCAAGAGTGATTGCCTAAACACGACAAATGAATTCTTCAAACGTTGTCCACACGTCTCGAAACACCCCTTGTATAACTACAAATCTCCGGATTGAATCATTACAACAACATCATCTTTTTTTTTATCAACTAACAACTTTTCGGACTTTCGCAGTTATATCCGTTACACCTCTCGCACGCATTTTAGTATTGCCTGTGTGAAATGACCGGTTTCTGCGCATGCGCGTTCGTACAGTTGTCCTTCCAGTTCCGTATAACCATGTCCATTACGAGCTGAAGATTCGCTAAGGTGAAACAATTGTTCTCCGTATGATGAACTAACTGTTGTTTAACCACCTGTACCTAACTCATCCCATGGACTGAGTGCTCTACCACTACGGATATTACCTTCCAGTGTTCTACCACTATATATATATATATATATATAGGAAGAGTGAGTGGGGATGGCGTTTATACAAATACACTTACACACAGACGCGTTGTTTAAGGAGGGATTATATGTGTTGGTTATGTTGATGGTTGTGTAAGTATGGCGATGTGTCTGGGGGTGGTGGGGGTGGTTGCGACATGATATTTGCAGGGTCGAATTTTACGATGAATTACAGGTTAAAAAGTGACATAGGGAACACTGGATACTGGACTGAGGGATGGTGGACGTATGGCGATGTGTTTGTGGTGGTGGGGGTGATTTGTTCGACATCATATTTACAGGATCGGATTTTACGATGCGTTACAAGCTAATACCTGACAGAGAAAACACATAGAACACAATGGTATTGAGATGAGGGGTGTATGGCGATGTGTTTAGTGGTGGTGGTGGTGGTGGGGGGGGGGGAAGGCTTAAATGGTGCGACATGATATTTACAAGATCTGATCTTACCATGGGTTACATGTTATAGAAGACAAATTTATTGAGATGAGGGTGTAGCAAAGCAAAGGTGGTTATCCCTATGTCGGGTCAGGGTTAGTGATTGGCCGTTGGCTGAATGTTTGAGCAGAGAAGGTGGTCATTCTGGTGTATCTGCAGTTTATAATTATGGCAGAGCTGGAGTTTATGGCCGAATTCAATTTAATGATCTCAGCCGCTTCAGCCAGGCATAATCTGCAGTGGTTTTTGTCGTTGGAGAGTTGGGCCACACGTCTTTTAAATGACCACTTGATCTGGTATTCCATGTTCTTATCTTTGAGGTTCCAGATCAAGTCCGCCAGTCTTGTTTGGGATCGTTTGGGCCTGTGTTTGAAGGAGTTTTTGTGGTTATACCAGCGTTCCTTAAACGTCATCGATGTCGCCCCTGTGTAGAAGTAATCTTTTTGGCCCGCTTTGACATCGCACGGGTAAAGAAAGTTTTTAACGAGGCACTCCCCGTTTAGTGGGTATTCTACCCACTTTTTTCAGTTGCAGTTGGGGGTTATTGGTTTGTTGCCACGTTGTCGGTTGTTCATATTCTGTGTGGAGCTGGCATGCAGGGTGTTGCGTTGTGTTGTGTGTTGCTTCGTTCCGGGTTGTGCTAGTGGTTGGTTGGGGTGCTATCATGTGTTTGCGTATATTTGTCCTATTTGCGTGTGCTATCGTGTCGTCTAGATTTGGTGTTGTGGAGAAGGAGAATTTGACAGTGTATCTATTAAGTAGCTTGTGGTATTTATGTGTGGGTGGGAAGGATTGTTCAAGAGCTCTGAAGAAGGTTCCCGGTATATTGGTGGCAACGTGTATAGAGTACTGGGCGTTGTACCTTGTCACAGGTCTGCTTCGGGCTTTAATATATATATATATATATATATATATATATATATATATATATATATATATATATGTATATATAGGAAAAAGTATGACCCCGACGGCAGAGCTCAAGCCGTTTTGACGGCTATTTCTGGACTAGAAATAGCCGTCGAAACGACTTGAGCTCTGCCGTCGGGGTCATACTTTTTCCTATTTCCCACTCTACTACCCTACTACCCTAAGTATTGAGTACTCTGGTGCGTTATGGTCCATCTGGATCCTTACCACAATTCCTTTGTTTTATATATATATATATTAGCTGACGAAGCTTTCCGATATATACATATATATATTGTAAAATATAGTTAGTTAATTTCCAGCACTATTGTATGCTGAATAGAGCACTCAACGAAGTATAAGATTGCATACTCCGAAGTATAATTATAATAATGAGGACAAATCAACAGGTTAGAATTGTAGTTTTACGAAGAGAGGGCAAAGAACGAGTAGTAACTATTCAGCTCTCGAGAAAAATGAAGCCGTGTGTAAGCAGCCTAAGATACAAAAAGTGGGGGAAGAAATATAAGCAGATTCAAAAGGATGTGAAAAATTAAGAGATGGAAAGAGAGAAAGAAAGAGGTAAAGAAGTAGAGAAAGAAGAAAGGAGAGAAATCGCAGGAGGCATACTGTCTACGATAGGTGTTACGTAGCTAAGACCATATCGAATAGGAATCCAGAAAAGCCGACAAAAGCTCCCTGTTGAATTGATAACTTGATTTATATGTTATTGTAGTGATTTCCGATTGTGGTTAATTAAGCCAAGTTTGAGACATCAGCTCCTACAGGCGAATGTTTTAATAATATAGTATGCCAAGTCGAAATAATCCTTTGTACTCACCCACCAACAGATTAAATGTTACGTACGGCACATTTCACATTCATATACGTGTTCTTGATCTTGTTTAGCCCAAAATCAGGCATGGCGAACAAGCCATTACCGTTTTATCTATATATTTCTTTTTAATTCCAGCATAGAGTATCTTCAATTACTTTATGCGACCGTCTACTTTTATAGACAATAAATTTTTATTTAAGGGGTTTATGGTTTCTACTTCTAGCCGCTTGATACACCACGAAGAGGTTCATATAGTTTTCATTCAATCTTCACTCGAAGGTTAGTTTTTATTGATCAATGCTATGAACGTGCTCTATTCGTTTCCGTGCCGAAGTTTTGTATATGTAAGATAAAGTTAAATGTGACCAATGGGATGTAATTTGAGGGGAGTTGACTTTTTTCTAGGAAGAAGAACGAACGCACTAAGACGCCCTCTCGTGCGAAATATTGTTTTCTGAAACTGTTTAAGTTCAGAGATTTGTAGCTGTGTGTTAGATGTTTTATTACCGTTTAATATAAAATAAAGGTTTTCCAGCACGGAACACACACACACCTGCCACCCACAAAACAAATATTGTACCAAGCCGCGGTAACAGAACGCACCAGCAGCAGTAACAGCAGCAGAAACAACAGTATCATCATGTGTAGTAGTAGTAGTAGTATTAGTAGTAGTAGTAGTAGTAGTCACAGCGACGATAATGATGTTGATGAAAAACAGTTAAGGTGATGATGATGATAACACTGATGGTGTTGATGATGATGAGAATGGTGGTGGCGGTGATGATGATGGCGATGATAACGATGATGATGAAGAAGATGATGATGATGCTGCTGCTGCTGATGATGATGATGATGATGATGATGATGATGATGAGGTGGAGGGGAGGGGAGGAAGAAGATGGAGGCGGAGGGGGAGAAGAAGAAGAAGAAGAAGAAGAAGAAGAAGAAGAAGAAGAAGAAGAAGAAGAAGAAGAAGAGGATCATGATGATGATGATAATGATGATGTCGATTATATTGACGACAAGTTTATTTCCCTGGAGATTTGATTTACTTAAACCTGTTTACGTTACACTTTAGACATCAAAACATTTCATGGCGCCTGTTTAACTGTCAGGTATTAATAAGTATTGTTAAACCAGGAATCATGGAAGGGAATTTACAATCATTTCAATCAATAATTTACTCTTTTTTTTTTCTTTACTGAAGATCTTCCAAATGTAAGTTTCAAATTATACGTTCATAACCTAAAGCAGGACATTATTATCAGAGGTTTCATATAATTTAAAAACAAAGGAGGTTCAGAACAGGAAATAAGTGGCTTCAATCACTTCTATAATATATATATATATATACAGTATATAGGAAAAGGTTTACCCCGACGGCAGAGCTCAAGCCGTTTCGATGGCTATTTCTGGTCCAGAAATAGCCGTCGAAACGGCTTGAGCTCTGCCGTCGGGGTTAAACTTTTTCCTATTACCCACTCTACTACCCTAAATATTGAGTACTCTGGTGCGTTATGGTCTATCTGGTTCCATACCACACCTCATTCGTTATATATATATACATACATATATAAGTAAATTTATTTTGAAAATTATATATATATATATATATATATATATATATAATTCATAACCATGGTATAAATCATCATTCATATTTATAATTTGCTAGGAATTTGTTTCGAATAAATTCATACAAACAAACATTTGAATAGAAAAGAAAAGATAACACTGAGCTTAGTGATTGGCTCTCAATATAAAGGCATAAGAATAATCTCGTGTTTTCTGTGTATAGAGGAATTATTGTGTTTAGACTTTCCAATTCATTCTCTTCACATCTAAGGCTTCTAATTAAAAATATACTTTAAGTTTGCCATAAATCATCTAATACACTCAGTTCTAGTATAAATGGGTATTATCTATTTAAGAACGTCAATAAATGTATGGACGTAATCCATCTTACACTGACATACTCTATAT
>OZ024742.1:307873582-307903582 GCA_964016885.1 Eledone cirrhosa
GGAAGAGTGGAGATGTCGTAGCCTGAGCGCGTGTCTGCGCATCATCAGCCACGGCATGCCCAGCTCTCCACGTAGCGGGTGTTGACAGCAGATGGACCGCCTGACCATCGGAGCCCGTCCCTTCCACAAAAAGCGAAAGAGCAAGCGCTCCACCGCAGTCAGGCGGGGCTTAGGACAAGGTACGACGGTCAGGCGGTAGTAGATGACGGACGCGGTAGTAGATGACGGACGCGGACTTCTGTTGTTGCTGCTACAGTTGTTGCTGCCATCTCTGCTACTGGTGGTGTTGATGGTTGTGTCACTGGGGTGGGTAGGAGAGGTGGCCTCAACCTTTTAGCCTGAGGGCAGAAAGCCCTTAGGTGGGTTCCTTCACCACAAACGACACTCCTAGGTCTTCTGCCCTCGACAATTACCGTGAGGTGGCTGCCGTCAGTGAGGTCTATTACCTCTGGGATCTCCTCAATGCTTTTTTTGGTCCGCTTGGATCAGGAGATCCATCCCAGATCCGGACCAGTTCTCCTGCTTTTCTTTTGCTATTGCTATTATTTTTGTGTTGGCTTCGATGCCGGCGAGGACGGCCGCTATTAGCCAGGGAATTTCGATCGCCGGTGGAACGTGGGTCACCCTGATCTTTACGAGTCTCTGGCCACAATAGCTTGGGACGAGTGTGAAGTCGTCACTTCTTAATGGGGCCATGGAGTGTTCTCTAGCCTCCTCTGGTGTTTCAAAGAACACGTCCACGGTTCCATATTTCTGCCCACGTCTGGTGTGGTTTGTTTTGCCGACACATGTCCCAAAGCTTTTTGGATTTGGGACTCGGATGCCCGTTCCACTCGGCGCGATTTTACATTTATTGTTCGATACAACACGGTGCATAGGCGCCGATGCTCCATTTTATTAGGTGTGTGGGGGGGGGTGAGGCTGACCCTGTACCCACTTTCTTTACCATTTGTTTGGCATTTTCTAAATCCTCCTGAGTTACCGTAAATGCTTCGAACTGTTTTGCTACTCTGGCGAAACTGAGGGTGGTTTTTATAATGTCATTGTTGTTGTTGTTGCTATCGTTATTTGTGTTAATATTAATTTTAGTTTCAGTTGTGGTGGTGGTGACGTCAGTCGTCTTTGGTGTCGGAAGAGTCCATTTTGCTTGATTTCATTTCGACATCACGAGTTAATTTATTTTTTCTTCTTTTGTTTCTGTTGTCGCGGTGGGGGTGGGGGTTGTTGCGGTGGTGGTGGTGGTAGAGGCTTTAACACCTGCAGTCATTGGTAATGGCGGGAAATGAATGTCTGCCTGAGACAAATTTAAAATATTGCTACTGCTTATATTTTTTGTCGTGTTGGCAAACGTAGTAACATTTACAATGGTGGTGTCGGTGTGAGGTGTTAATTTATGAGGAAGGCTTTCAGCTGCTTGGTGCAGAGGTGAATTAGCCATTTTTTTTCAAAGAAATTTTTTGATAATAATAAAGGTTTAAATTTTGGGCACAAGGCCCTAATCTTTTTGGGTGTCCTTTTCGGAAAACAATGTATGTGCTCTTATATATGGTTAACAATAAAAATTTCCCATAAATGGCAATTTTTAACAAACGGAAATAACAAAACTTTGCGGAGCTCACGATGATACGATTTACTACGTAGGTCGCCAATAATAATAATAATAATAATAATAATAATAATAATAATAATAATAATTATTATTATTATTCTGTTGTTTGTCCTTGCCCTGATGCCCTTGACCATTATGCTGCGAAAAGTGAGAGCAGGATACAAGTTGGGAAGGGGAGAGCTTACCATCAATCACCTCCTCTTCATGGAAGATCTTAAGCTCTTCGGGAAAAGTGAGAAGGAGTTGGATGTGCTTGTTGACACTGTCCGTATTTTCAGCAGTGATATATGTATGCAGTTTGGTATTGGTAAATGTGGAGTCATTGTGATGAAGGGGGGTAGGTTGAGCAGAAGTAACGGGATCCAGATACCAACAGGTGAGATGATAAAGGAAATTGACTCTGAGGAAGGATACAAGTATTTGGGCGTTCTGGAGGCTGATGGCATAAAGAACAAAAAAATGAAGGAATTGTTAAGAACTGAATACATTCGGAGAGTAAGGAGCGTATTGAAGTCACATCTGAACAGCAGAAATGCCATAAGCGCAGTAAATTCCCGAGCTGTGTCTATTATTAGGTACAGTGCGGGAATTCTGAGATGGAATGTTACTGAACAAAAAGAAATGGATAGGAAGACTAGGAAGCTATTGACTATCTACAACATGTTCCACAAGAGGAGTGATGTCGATAGACTCTACCTAAGGAGATCTGAGGGTGGAAGAGGTCTTATCAGCATAGAGGACTGTGTTCAGATGGAGAAAAACAACCTATACAAATACGTGACCTATAGTAAGGAGCCAATGCTCAGAACTGTACTGAAGGAGGGGACAGTAGGCCAGGGGATGTCCAAGGAGGAAATAACATTAAGGAGGAAGAGCAGCCTTAAGGGAAAATCCCTTCATAGTACCTTCTTTGAGAAAACTGAATTTAGAGATCCACAAACATGGAACTGGTTGAGAAGAGGAGACCTCAAAAAGGCTACAGAAGGAATGCTAATGGCTGCGCAGGAGCAGGCCCTCAAAACGAAGTGGTTGAAGCACCATATCTACAAGGAGGAGGCTAGCCCACTGTGCAGGATCTGTGGAGAGAGAGAGGAGACTGTGGCTCACATTGTGTCCGAGTGTAAACACCTAGCCCAGACCCACTATAAGGGCTGGAGACACGATGTGATGGGCAGGGTGATCCACTGGCACCTGTGCAAAGTAAACAATTTACCACATTCTGAGAAATGGTATGAGCATAGGCCAGAGGCGGTGATGGAGAACAATCAGGTGAAGGTGCTGTGGGATTTTAGGATACAGACGGACAAAAAACTGGAACACAATAGACCTGACCTGGTGGTTGTGGACAAAGAAAAAAGATCGTGTCTGATTGTGGATGTGGCCTGCCCGTTCGACACAAGAGTGCAAGAGAAGGAGAGGGAGAAAATTAACCGATACCAGGACCTAAAGTGGGAGGTGAAAAGGATCTGGAACTGCCATGAAGTCAAAGTGATCCCGATTGTCATAGGCGCACTGGGGACTATCTCCAAAAGTTTCCAGGGATGGTTAAAGAAAATCGGCCCCTTCACGCTTTTTGGAACGCTTCAAAAGGCATGCTTGCTTGGAACAGCAAGAACCCTCCGATACGTCCTGAATATCTGAGGCTGCAGGTAGTGGCTTGATATTCAATCCAACGGACTTTCCAGTTAACCAACATCAATGACTGAGATTCAAGGAATAACAACAATAGTAATAATAATAATAATAATAATACTGATTTCTTTATTAACCACAAGGGTTTACATAAAGTAGACATTAAGGACAGTGCAGGACAATACAGGACGCTACTAATGTGCATTTCTCCGTGTAAAAAACAAAAACAGAGGATGTAACAAAACAATAACAATGAAAAATTCCCCAATATGGGGGTGACTTCGGAGGGACATTTGTGGAGAAAGCCCAGTAAAAGGCCACAGTGACCCTGACCACCAAGGCAAGTGCCCTCTCCCAGTTTTCCACCTTTAATTTACATATACGTACTCAGAGTAGGCCCATTCACTCGGGCCATTCTTGCTTCTCTCACCCATCTTTCAACAAAATGCTGGGAAGAGAGCACTTCCCTCTCTACTCTGATTTTCCTTTACAAATGAAACTTGAAAAAGTTAATCAGGGCATCACCGAAGAGGTGAGTGCTCGTCTTCAGCCCTTTCAAACGTGTCCACCATACTATCTCTTTCGCCATGGCCACCAGACAGATAAAAACTGCCTGCCCTTCCCGGCTAAAGGAAGAAGGCGGGGCAATCCTCACAATGAACTCAGATGGTAGCCGGATCCGTCCTACACACGACAGCAGGTGTTCGACATAAACCCACAAGTCAGAAATTTTCGGACACTGAACGAATGCGTGCAGGATGGTTTCGTCGCCCTGCGCGCATCTCGGACATGCCCGGCTGACGGCACATCCATGCCTATAGGGTTTATACCGAACTGGCAAGGCTCCTCGGTAGCACTGCCAGGCCAGGGATTTCTGGAAGTTGTCCATAGGTCCCGGCTCGAAAGTCCTTCCGAGGAGATTGGCTAGTTGATTTTCGTCGACGCCTAGAGTCTCCCCAAGTACGTCGTCGCTCTTCCCCTCCACTAATCCTCTATAGAACGCCGTGGTGGAGTTTCCACCGATCACATTGCCCGATTGGTCGAGGGCTGTGAGCGCCTGAAGACATTCCAGTCTCCAGGCGCCCCCTCTCGGTCTTCGCTTGACCCAGGACTGCAGCTCCGTCAAGGAAACGAGCTGGGGAAAAACGTGTCTAGCAAACGGCGACTACACCTGATCACCGTCGAGGAAGAGGTGGAGATGTCGTAGCCTGAGCGCGTGTCTGCGCATCATCAGCCACGGCATTCTCAGCCCTCCACGTAGCGGGTGTTGACAGCAGATGGACCGCCTGACCATCGGAGCCCGTCCCTTCCACAAAAAGCGAAAGAGCAAACGCTCCAGCGCAGTCAGGCGGGGCTTAGGACAAGGTACGACGGTCAGGCGGTAGCTGATGACAGACGCGATGTACGCGTTAGCCACCTCCGCTCGACTTTTCAGGGATAGCTTCCTCTCCGCCCATTTCTGGGTGAGAGAAGCCACCCTGCTCGTCACCTCGTCCCAGTTTTTGTCCGTCTGGAGGTCCGGACCGAACCAGACCCCTAGCAATTTAACCGGTCCGTCCGTCCCGCGTCCGACGACGCTGTTGGACGGCATGGACCTGCCTCTCCAGGTGCCAAGCTGCAGGCTCACTGACTTTTCCTGGTTGATCATTGCTCCTGTCACCGCTTCGTATTCTCTTAGTGTAGTGCCGATCGCCTCGATGTGTTTGGAGTTCGACACCACGACGGTGACATCGTCCGCATATGCTGACACGGATATTCCGCATCCTAGTTCGCGCGGGACGCCTCTCAACGTCTCCAGTTTGTGCAGTAATGGCTCGAGAGTCAATACGTACAAGAGGGACGAGAGGGGACATCCTTGGCGGACCGAGCGCATGATGTTGAACGGTTCCGAAAGGTGACCGTTCACTCTCACCACAGAGCAGATGTCACTGTGCATGGCAGCGATCCAGCCTCTGAAGACGGGCCCAAAGCCAGCCGCCCACAGGACTGCCGCTAGGTAACGAAAGCTTTCGACTGATCTAAATTGATCAAAGACCCACCCGTGCCAGGTTCCCTAGCTACCCTCTCTACGATGTATCGCATGAGGTGGAGATTGTCGTGGATGGATCTGTAGGGAATGGCGCATGTCTGTGCCTCTCCCACCAGACCATCAACGACAAGCGCCAACCTCTTTGCTAGCACCTTGGCCAAAATCTTGAACTCTGTGTTTAGCAGAGTTATGGGCCTAAAATTATCTATCTTATCCCCCTTGTTCGGATCCTTTCTCAGCAGTGCCACCGCTCCTCAGCTCACAGAGCTGGGAATTCTCCCGTTCTGTTGCCAGTTGCAGTAGACGTCCGCCAAGAGGCTTCCGAACAAGTCTGGCATCTGTACGTAAAGTTCATAGGGCAGACCATCCAAACCAGGCGATTTACCCCTTGTGCAGCCAGTCATTGCCTCCCGTACTTCAGCGGCTGTTATCGGCTTTTCGCAACACTCCGCCTCAGTGGCCGAGAGCCGCGGCAGTCCGTCGAGGTAGACACTAAAGTCCATCCCTCGACCCGGCCCACCGCTGCTCCCGAACAGCTGAGCGAAGTGTCGCTGAAAAGCTTCACACATTTTCCCGGGATCGAGTAGCATGCGCCCGTTGTGGTCCACCAAAGACCTGATCGTGGCTTTGTTGCCACGGCGTGCTTCCGCCACTGGGGCCCATTGAACGGCTTTCGTCCCCTCGTGTCGCGATGCCTTTACTAAGCGCCTCGTCTAATTTTCTAACTAGTTCTCCCTCTGCTCTATTTTTCTCCATTGCTAAAGCCTTACTAAACCTAATGGACTCTATTCTAATCGCTCTTTTCGGAGCAAACCACCACTTGTTGTTGACGATGGCCCCCGTCAACGCCCACTTAACTAGTTCGCTAATCCGGTCTCTGTAGGCCTTGCGCGCTGGTAAGGACGCGTTTAGCTTCCAGTAGCCGTGTTCTTGTCTATGAAGCCTATCTAAGTCAAGCACACAGATCACGAATTTGTGGTCCATGTAGCTGACTATCTTGAATTGTGGACAGCCTATGCTAGACCTATCTATTTCCCTACAAAATACTCTATCTAGATATGATCTGGATGACCCTATGCGATTTGTCCAAGTCCACATTAGCACATTCGGGAAATCCAATCGGTACATGTCAGACAGTTCAAAACGCCTGAGCAGGTTGGTGAGGCTATTGCACCCTCCTCCTCTATCCGCTAATCCCACACAGTTCCAGCGTGCATCTAAGATCCAGTTCCAGTCGCCCACTAACACTAAAGAGTGGGACGTTCCAAGAAAGGTATCCAGACGCGGGAAGAAATCAGGCCGCCCTGATCCTGTCGGGGCATAGATGGCCACTAGCCTGAAAGCTTGCCTGTCTCCGCTGGTCACGTCCAGCACCACCAACTTACCCTCTGAGTCCAGGAAGATGGCCCGTATGGCGAGATCCAAACCTCTCCGAAAAAGCACAGCAACTCCTCCCCCCGATCCAGGACGGCTGGGAGATGCATACACATCGTAGCCGCCGAAGATCGGTGCGAAGGCCCGTGATTCGGAGATTCTGGTCTCGCTGATGGCCACTACTTCTATGTTTAGTGACCTGAGGTCATTGAGCAGGTGGCCCTGTTTCCATGACGACCCCAAGCCACGCGCATTTATGCTGCCTATTCTCAGTGAGGTCATGTTGAAATGGTGTTGAAAAGATAGGAAAGACCACTTACCTTACTTCTTCTCTCAGAGGAAGGATGGTTTCTCCATCCCTTTTCACTTGATCGTCTGGTGAAGGGACCGTTGAATCGTCCCTTCGGCTGGTCGTCGGCTCTTCTATGAGTGTGTTCGAATATACTCTCCGGTTGAGAGTCCCTCCTAGGTCTGTGAAATCACCAACTGCGTTGGGGAATTTCGTTTTAATGTTTGTGTATTGTTTCTGTGCTATTCTTAGCAGTCTTATGTTCGTTTGTGTTTTGATTGTTGCTGGTATTATGTAGTCGTGCTGTAAAATGTCTGTGTTCAATTATGTAAGTCATTAGTTTCTTGTGTATTTATTGCCGTGCATTTGTTTTTCTGGGGGTGGGGTGTGGTTCTGCTATTTTCTTGTCGTTGTTGCTGGGTGTGTGTGTTTTGTTGTTGTGTTTGCGATGTTGGTGCTTGTGGTGGTGGTGTTGAAGGTGTTGTTGTTGTTGGCGGTGGGGTTGTCGCCGGTGGTGATGGTGGTGCTAGTTTGGGTGGTGATGGTGTTGGTGATGTTGCTGCTGTAAGTCTCTTTGCAGTAGCCTTTACCCTTTATTCATTTCTTTCCTCCCTTTTCGAAGGCGACGATGCGCTGCTTCTGCGTTTGTGCCTTCTTGCGACCTTTTGCCATCCCTCTCCCACCTCACACTCCATGTCTGATTCTGTGAGGTCGGGGAGGGGTACCAGCTCCACTCTTTCACTTGTTGTTGTTGGCGATGTTTGCAGTGGAGTCTCTGTTGGAGCTGCAGTTGGTATTACTGTTGTTGTTGTTAATACTTCCACTGCTGCTGCTGCTGTTCTTGATTTCCGTGGCGTGGGTATGGGTGCCACGGACCTATCGTTCCTAGTTGCCGCTTGTCCTGTTGCTGGTAGCAGTGGAGCCGGTTTCGGAAGCAGGAGGGTTTTCTCCTTTCTCAGGGTCTTCTCGTTGCAGAAGGCCCTGAGGTGAGTCTTCGATCCACAGCGAAAGCATTTCGGGCGTTTGCCTCAACACTTATGGGCAGTTGAGTGCCGTTATCGAAGTCTATCACATCCGGGATAGCTTCGATGCATTCCTGGTTGGTTTGGATTAACATCTCAATGGAGGTGCCGAGCCAATCTTCTCTTACTCTTTTCTGTACTTGCAGTACAGTTGTTTTGTCCTCGATTCCGACGAGGACAGACGCGGTCAGCCAAGAAGGGGCCATCCCGGGGGGACGGGGACGGGGGGACGTGGGTCAGTTTGACCCTCATCATTTTTTACCCGCAGTAGGAGGGCACCCACACCATTTCCTCGCTCCTTAGGATCACTAAGGATTGAGCCTTTGCCTCCTGGGGTGTGGCAAAAAGCACGTCTACGGTGGCATATTTCTTGCCTCGGGTGATATGCGTTTTCCGCTTCCACACAGACCCTAAGGCTTTTTGTATTTGAGCCTCTGTGGCTCTTTCAACCCTACGGGATTTTGTGCTTACTGTACGGTCCGTGACCGTACAGTGCTGTTGGGTTTCGAACAATTTTTCGGCTGCCTTGCAGATTGCTCGGTGTCCGGTTTTCGTCACCATCTTCTTCGCTTCCTGTAATTCCTCATTTCTTATGAGGATGGTTTCCAGGTTCTTTGCGATACCTGCAAACGAAATTGGTTTTTCTTTGCTGCTGTTGTTGTTGTTGTTGTTGTCGTCGTCAGAGCTGCTGTTACTTTTGTTGTTGCTGCAGGTACTACGACTACTGCCGCCGCCGCTGTTGCTGTGGTTGTTGTTGTTGTTGTTGCTGCTGCTGTTGTTGTTGCTGTTGCTGCTAATGGTGTTGTTGTTTATGCTGCTGCTGATGCTGTTGCGGCTGCTACTGTTGTTTTCCTTGTCACTGTTGCTGCTGCTGCTGTTATTACGGCTGCTACTGCTATTATTCATGACGTCAGACGAATGAAATGGGTTTTCGTATTTACCGCACACCTTTTTCGTCATTGTCGTCGTCGTGGAGAAATGTTCCATGATTTTCACGTGATTTTTCTTGACTGGCGTCGCTTGCGAAAGAGAAGGGAGGGAGAGAGACAATCTTCTCTCTGCTGTAGTGACGATTGAGGAAGAAGACGGAATGAATGGGAGTGACTTGTGAAAATTCTTTTTGGTAGCCATGTTTTTTTGGGTTTAAAATAAATATTGGGCACAAAACCTCAATAAGCGGTTATTTAACCCCGAAGGGCCAAATAACGGACAGACAGACCCCTCTCACGAGGAGGAGGGTGTTTTTGTCTACAATTTGGTTAAAGTTTTAAACAATTTACAATTGTTATAACGGTCAAAATTTACAATACTTTACAGAGCCGAGCCTCCGTCAACCATGGCATTCAATAATAATAATAATAATGATAATAATTTCATTTATTAGCCACAAGGGCCGACATGTAGGGGACAATATAAAGACAGGGACAGTGGGGGTTTACAATAAGGTTTAGAAAAAGTTCACAATGGCAAGACTAATTTAACAATGCAGATATAAAAAAATATAAAATAAACTATGCATAAATATAAGAAAATATATTCCCCGATATGGGGTGGACGACCCCGGGGTGACTCAGGTACCCCACCAATCCTGAACCGCCCAGCGCTTCTAGGGCACCCAGGGAGAGCACCCCTCTCCTCAAGATAGCTAGCCTATAGGCGCATGGTCAAAGTAGGCCCATTCACATGATCCATTCTCGCCACATTCATCCACCTTTTAGCAAATGTACTGGGGGCAGCACTTCTCTCTCCACCCTCACCTTCCTTTCCGGGTGAAACTTGAAGAAGTTGATGAGGGATTGGCCGAAGAGAAAAGTGCCTGTCTTCACTCCTTTTAATCTGATCCACCATATAACCTCTTTTGCAACTGCCACCAGACAGAGGAAAATTTCCCGCTCTTCTTCACCTAAGGAAGGCGGCGGATCGATCTTTACTATGGTCTCGGCCGATAGCCGGATTCGTTCCACACGCGACAGTAGCAGTTCGACATAACTCCACAAGTCAGTAATGCACGGACATTTGACAAGTGCGTGCAGATGGGTTTCGTCGTTCTGTGCGCATCTTAGGCAGGTTTGTCTGACAGCACTTCGGTGCCTGTAGAGTTTATCCCGAATCGGCAGTGCCCCCCGGTAGCACTGCCAAGCGAGGTATTTCTGGAAATTGTACATCGTCCCCGGATCGAAAGTCCTCCGGTACAGACTGATCAGTTCGACTTCGTCGAGGCCCAAAGCTTCTCCGAGTGCGTCATCGCACTTGCCCACCACTAATCCTCTATAGAACTCGAGAGTGGAAGTTCCACTGATCGCATTGCCCGCTTGGTAGAGGGCAGTGAGTGCCTGGCAACATTCCAGGTGCCAGTCACCCAGTCTCGGTTTCTTCTTGACCCAGGACTGCAGCTCAGTCAAAGAAACGCGCTGCGGAAAGGACCGTCAGATAAACGGCGACCACACCTGTTCACCGTTTAGGCAGAATACCTGGAGATGTTGCAGCCTAAACGCATGTCTGCGCATCTTTAGCCACGGCATGCCCAGCCCTCCGCGTAGAGGGTGCTGGCAGCAGATGGACCGCCTCACTAACGGAACTTGTGCCCTCCAAAGAATTTGAAGAGGAGCCGTTCCAACTTGACGAGGCGCAGACGGGGGCAAGGCACGACGGTCTGGCGGTAGTAGATGACGGACGCGATGTACGCATTCGCACCTCCGCGCGACCTTTCAGTGATAGCTTCCTCCCAGCCCATTTTTGGGCGAGACTGGCTACTCTGCTCGTTACCTCGTCCCAACTCTTTTCCACCTGGACGTCTGGTCTGAACCAAACCCCGAGCAACTCTACCAGTCCGTCCGTCCAGCGCCCCACGACGCTGTTGGACGGCATAGGCCTACCTCTCCAGGTTCCGAGCTGCAAGCCCACCGACATTTCCGGGTTAAGTTTGGCTCCTGTCAACATTTCATATTCCTTCAATACGTTGCCGACCACCTCGATTTCTGAGGTGTTCGACACAATCACAATCACTGCCTTTCCACGTCCCGGTTCGAGCGGGATGCCCTGCAACAGCTCCAGCTTCCGCAGTAAAGGCTCGAGAGTCAATACGCACAGAAGGCAAGAGAGGGGGCACCCTTGACGGACCAATCGGGAGAGCCGAAATGATTCCGAAAGGTGGCCATTAACCTTGACCACCGAGCGTGTGCCGCTGTGCATTGCAGCGATTCAGCTTCTGCAGACAGGGCTGAAGCCAGCTGCTTTGAGGACAAATTCCAGATACCGATGGTCGACCCTATCGAATGCTTTCGATTGATCTAAATTGATCAGTGCCCCACCGAAGCCAGGTTTACACGCTACCCTCTCTATGATGTAGCGCATGAGGTGGAGATTGTCATGTATGGACCTGGCTGGGATTGCGCAAGTTTGTGCCTCCCCAACCAAATCCTCGACGACAAGCGCCAATCTCTTTGCTAACACCTTGGCCAAAATCTTAAACTCTGTGTTGAGCATAGTTATGGGCCTGAAGTTGTCTAATGTATCCCTCTTGTTCTCGTCTTTCCTTATCAGCGTCACCACTCCCTTGCTCACAGAACTGGGAATACTCCCATTCTGCTGCCAGTTGCAGTAGAGTGCTTCGAGGAGATCGGAGAACAAGCCTGGTATATTTACGTAAAGCTCGTAGGGCAGGCCGTCCAAACCGGGTGACTTGCGCCTCATGCAGCCGACAAGGGCCTCTTGAATTTCGGCTGAAGTAATCGGCCTTTGGCAGCGCTCAGCGTCGACCGTCTAGATGCGCGGCAAGCCGTCAAGGTAGGGACTGATATCTGCTACTCTCTCTGACTCGCCACTCTCTCCGAACAACCGAGCAAAGTGCTGGCGAAAGGCCTCACACATCCGCTTGGAATCGCTTATCTCGTGTCCGTCTCGGTCCGCAAAAGACCGAATTGTGGTTTTATTACCAAGCTGCGTCCCCGCCACGCGGGCCCATCGAACAGCTTTGGTTCCCTCGTTTCTCAGCGCACGTGCCTTAGCTCTGACAATGCAACCTTCGTGTTTCGCATGGAAGAAATGGGCTAATGCCATTCTCGCCGCTAGAACATCAGTTGCAATGCCACTACAAATAGCCTCGTCTAACTTATCTACCAGCTCCCCCTCCTTTCTATTTTTCTCTAACGCTAGTTCTTTGCTGAACTCTATCGAAGTTATTCTAATCTCTCTTTTGAGAGCCCCACCATCTGTTGTTGATGATCCCCCTGTCAACATTTGCTTAACTAAATTGTTGACTCGGTCCCTGTAAGCCTTACGTGCCGGAAATGACATGTTCAGCTTCCAGTAACCCGGTCCCAACCCACGCGTTTTATCTAGCTTGACCATACAGATCACAATTTTGTGATCTGAATAGGCGACTGTTTAAAAAGTGGGCAGCCTACACTATTTCTATTTATTTTTCTAATGAAGATCCTGTATATATACGATCTAGATGACTCCATTCGGTTGGTCCATGTCCATACTGGCACATTGGGGAAATCTAGTCGATACCTGTCAAACAGTTGGAATTGGCTGAGTAGGTGCTTGAGGCTTTTGTACCCCCCGCTCCTATCAGCTACTCCCACACAATCCCAGCGTGCGTCTAAGATGGCATTCCAGTCCTCCGCTAACAGTAAAGGGCGAGACGTACCCAGAATGGTCTCCAGGCGCCTAAAGAAGTCCGGTCGTCCGGCCCCTGTAGGGGCGTAGACGGCCAGTAGTCTAAAGGCACAAACTTCGCTACTGCTCACATCCAAGTCCACCAACTTACCGTCCGGGTCCCGGAAGATCAACCTTACCTCAAGATCCAGTCCTTTCCTAAACAGCACTGCCACCCCACCCCCCATTCCCGGCCTGCTAACAGATGCGAAGATCTGATAGTCATCGAAAATGGGGGCTAGTGCGCGCGTGTCGGAAATTATGGTCTCGTTGACGGCAATCACATCCATTTCCAGTGACCTGAGGTCGTTGAGCAGGCGACCCTGCTTTCAGGGTGACCCCAGGCCGCGAACATTTAAACTTCCTACTCTTAATATGGCCATGTTGGCAAGCTAAAAGTGAGAGGGGAGGTTTACTTACCTCCCGGGGTCTTGTGAAGGTCGGGTGGTTCGACCTCCATGGGTGGTGGGGTTTCTTTTGGGAACCTCTTTAAAAGTCTCGATGTGGGTTTCACATTCGGAGTTCCCACGTCTTGAGGAAAGCTCTCCCGAATTTCTTTTAAGGAATCGAGTGACATTCGGACCAGAAGCAAATCTTCTGGCACGCAAAATGTGCTCATTTCAAAAATCTCCCGCTCTGTTTGAATGTCCTCGCTTCGTGCTAAGAGGGCCATCAGTTTATCGTTGGCCCTCCTGACAAGCACGAAGTTTTTAACATTTTGTTGGTGTAGTTTTATTTGTTTTCGTTTTAGTGACTGTGGTGCTGTTGATGGTTTTAGTGGTGTTGTTTCGGATATGTCTGTGTTTGTTGTAGGTGTGGTGTCTGCAATTTCAGGTATTTGTGTGTTTATTTGTACTTGTGTTTGTTTAGGTTGTTTGCGTTTCGTAGATTGTGGGGGTGGTGTCGATGTTGCTGTTGGTGGTGATGTTATTGGGGAAGTGTTTGCGTTAGTGGTGTCTGTATTTTTTGTTGTGTATATTTTTCTGTTTTGTTGGGGCTTTTTTTTGTGAGTTTTCTGTTTTCTTTGCACTTTTGGGTTTTCCTTCATCTTCGCTGCTGGAAGACAAAGGGTCTGTGGCTGTGAGTGTCTCTGTGTCTGTGTGTGCGTTTATTATTTTGTCTATGTGTATAATGGGGGGGGGGTAGGGGGAGTGGGAGAGCGTTTTCCCCTTGGATTGGGTTCGGTGTTGGTGGTGGTCCGGCTGTTTTTATCCGTGTCTTTGTTGGTGTTGTTTTTGGTGGTGGTGGTGCAGCTTTCCGTGCTGACACTGGCGTTGGCAACAAAGGAGGTTTGCGACCCCCTGCATTTTTGCGCTGAGGGCAGAAGGCTTGCAGATTCGTTGCTTCCTTGCAGTCGAAGCAGTATGGCCTTCTTCCTTCAGTGATTAGTTGGATTGTTGTCCCGTCCTGCAGGCGGGCAAAATCCGGGATGTTGTTCATGTCCTCCGGTTTATTTGGAGAAGAATCTCCAAATCCATTCCGGACCAGTCTTCTCTCTCTGTCCTTTTGATATCCAGGAGGGTAGTGTCTGTCCCCTCCTCGATTACGCATCCCAGCAGCCACCATATGTTCATTCCAGGTGGGATGCTGGGAATTCGGACCTTTACTGTCCTTTTACCCATGTAGGATGGGTGCATGATAATGCGTTCCGTTCTGCAGGAGGTCACCGATTGCTTAATAGCAAGGCCCTCGGTTTTGAACAGTACCGAGATGGTACCGAACTGTTTGGCTCTTGCTTTATACTCTATGTCACTCCCGATGCACTCCAAAGCAGCCTCAACCTCTGCTTGGCTGGCAAGTTCCACTTTTCGTCTCTGCACCGAAATGCATCAAAAGTACACCGTCCTCCTTTGCATGGCCGCTATTGCCCCGTCCGGGATGGTCAGGTTTGCCCAGGACTTCTCCCGTTTAATTAACCTCCACGCCTGGGCCAACTGTTCGTCTTTATCGCTAATATCAATATTCAATAAGCGCTTTGTTTTTGCTGCTTCTGCAGCAAATGTGGTGCTTCTGATGCTCTTGTTGTTGGTGTTGTCATTCTTGCTTTTGTTATAGGTGTTGTTGTTGTTATTTTGTTTGTTGTTGCTGTTGCCACCGCCATCCGTGTTTACATTGAAGTTGTCGGTGTTATTGTCGTTGTTGCTCTGAGTTGTTGTTGTTGTTATGGTGGTGGTGGTGGTGGTGGTGATGTCGTTTTCAGATGATACTGCTGCCAACACAAAAGGTTGTGATGGTAGCTTTTGAGTTTTGCCTTCACATTCACAAATATACAGTGGCTGCTTTTGAAATTTTGACCTGAACGATGTTTACCGTTTCGAGGTCGAAAATTTCCATATTTTTTTTATTTTGGTGGGGAAGCGATTTTTTTCGAAGTTTTTAAAAATAAATCTGAATATTTGGGCTTAAAGCCCGAATATTGAGATGTATCCCTTCCTTGAAACCAAGGTAGGTACCTTATGTTTCGTTAACGACAAGAAAATACAAAAACTGATACTTTAAAACAGCTTAAAGTTACGAACCTTTTCCCACGCAGACTTGTCCGTCTTCACACATGTGCGTCAAGTAATAAAATAATAATAATGGATAAATGCCTTCACAGAGTCTCATGAGCTGTTAGCCCAACTTTACAATGAAATGGTTAAGGAGCCAGAAATGATACCATCATGGCTAGTTAACGGCATTACATTCCTACTTCCGAAGAATGATGAGACAAACAATCCCCAAAATTACAGACCAATAACTTGCTTGACCACAATGTATAAAATTTTAACATCAGTCCTAACTGAATACACATATGATCACCTGATAACAAATGATCTATTTCCCAATGACCAGAAAGGGTATAAACGAGGCTCATATGGCTGTAAAGATCAGCTTTTGGTTAGCAAAATGATACTGGAAGATTGTCATAATAGACACACAAATCTATCAATTGCTTGGATAGATTACAAAAAAGCATTCGATAGTTTACCACACGGTTGGATTGAAAAATGTTTAGAGATTTTCAAAATATCTCCCGTTGTCAGGAGGTTGCTGTCATTCAGTATGAAGACATGGAAAACGACACTCCTTTTGAATAGTGAAAAAATATCACTGGATGCTGGAGAAATTAATATTAATTGTGGAATTTTTCAGGGTGACTCTTTATCACCGCTTTTATTCTGCATCGCACTTATACCATTAAGTAAAATGCTCAATCAAACAAAACATGGATATAAAGTCTATGACAAAACCATTAATCACTTGTTCTACATGGATGACATGAAACTATTTGCAAAAAATGATGAACAATTGCAAGGGCTATTATCCACTGTGAAGCAGTTCAGTGATGACATTAAAATGGAGTTTGGACTAGATAAATGCGCCAAAAGAACGTTCACCAGGGGAAAGCTGCTGAAAGGTTCAGACATTAATCTTGATCGGGGGAATGTGATAAGAGAACTTGATCAAGAGGAAACTTACAAATATCTAGGTGTTTGTAAAGGAAACGGAATCAAGCACTCGAGAATGAGGGAAAGGATAAGAAAGGAATGTTACCGCAGAGTAAGAGCAAACTTAAGGACGGAATTGAATGCAAGGAATAGGATCAATGCCATAAACACTCTTGCTATACCAGTAGTAACTTACAGTTTCAATGTCATCAACTGGTCAAAAACAGAGATCCGTAGGCTCGATACAAAAGATGCACAAATATACAGTAATGGACTACAAATTTCAGAAGTTCCATTTACTGCTGAAATGAAAAACACAGAAAAAGCAAAGCAGGTAAAAGTAACTGCAAAGAAAGAACTGCTACAGAAACTGGCTAAGAAATGGCAAGAAAAGCCTTTGTATGGAAAATACCCAGAAAGAGCTAACAATCCTGATGTTGACAAAATTTTAACCCATCAGTGGTTGGCATCCCCTGGACTGAAATCGGAGACTGAATCACTAATTTTATCTGCACAAGATCAGTGTCTGCCAACAAAAAATTACCAAGCCAACATAATAAGAAAATGGATGCAACCCATTATGCCGTGTATGTAAAAAACAACCAGAGACCATTGATCATATAATTTCAATGTGCAGTCCTATAGCTCCAAAGGAATACCTAAACAGGCATGACAGAGCTGCGCAATGCATACATTGGATGTGTAAGCATTTTGACCTGCGCCATCAAAAGAATTGGTGGGAGCATCAACCACCTCCCATACTTGAAAAAGATCACATCTCAATCTTGTGGAACTTTAGCATCCAAACAGACCGAAAAATAGATATAATACTGATATAATACTGAAGGACTTTAAAAAGAGGGTATGCCTGCTAATTGATATGTCCGTTCCAATAGACAAGAATATATCTATAAAACATTTGAAAAATTGAGCAAGTATAAAGACCTGGAGATAGAAATTGGAAAACTGTGGAAATTGAGAACTAAAACGACACCAGTGGTTGTAGGCGCTCTAGGAATGATATCTAATGATTACTTATCGCAAATCCCAGGAAATACAAAAGATAGTACTAGTGGGAACTGCCCATATACTAAGGAAGATTCTGTCAATATAAGTACATCACAAGTCTAAACAGCTGAAAATGCAAGTGTGTGTATGTGTGTTCTTTCTTGAACATGGCGGACCTTGTTGTCTCTTTAGGTCACTGGTTGTGACTTGGTGATAACTCGTATGAACATAAATCAAGATAAATGCAATTGTAATAATAATAATAATAATAATAATAATAATAATAATTGTTTCTACTTTAGGCACAAGGCCAGCAATTACCCAGTGCATTACTGGTACTTTATTTTATCGACCCCCGTAAGGATGAAAGGCAAAGTCAACCTCGGCGGGATTTGAACTCAGATCCTAAAGGGACATAACTATGCTGGAAAGCGTAGCGTACGACCCTCTACCGATACTGCCAATCCACCGTATAATAATGCTTTCTTTATTAACCATAAGTGTTTACACAAAGTAGACATTAAGGACAGTAGAGGACAATACAGGACGGTACAAAAGGAAGTCTCTGATGTCTTTGGGGAATTTTTTTTTAGTGTAGTGTACGTTTTCTGTGTGATGCGAGTGATTTGTATGTGTGGAGGTGGTGTGAACTTTTGGGTTGTTGTGTAGTCTTTTTCTGTGATGCTGGTGTTGTGTTGGATGTAGTGTAATAATTGGTTGTTGTTCAAATTTATTGATGTGTAGTGTGTATCGTTTTGGTTGTTTTGTTTTGTTTGCGTTTTTTGTGGGTTTGTTTCTGTTTCGCTTTTTGGTGACTTTTGTGGTGTTGGTGATGGTGGTGTTGGGGTTAATGATGGTGCTGGTGTTGGTATTTGTGGTGATGGGGTTGGTGATGCTGGTGTGGATGGTGGCATAGCTGTCCTAACTTTTTTGTTTGATAGTTTATTTGTTTCCCTCTGTATTCTGTTTTTGGAGGGGGAAGGAAGGGGATTTTTTCTTTTTTGGTTTCTTTTTCTTTTTTTTCTTTTTTTCTGATACCGTTTCCCACTCCTCGTCGTCACAATCTGTCTCCAGTTGCGATAGGTCGGGGAGTGGAAAATCCTCCACAGGCGTTGGTTTTGGTTGTGGCGTGGTGGATGATGTAGGCGCTGGTGCTAGTTCTGGCGCGTTGGGTGGTGGTGGTGTTGGTTTTGCTACTGTTGCTGGGGTTGTTGCTGTTACAGTTGCTTCTGTTGTTGCTGCTACAGTTGTTGCTGCTACAGTTGTTGCTGCCATTTCTGTTGCTGGTGGGGATGATGGTTGAGTCACTGGGCTGGGAAAGAGAGGTGGCCTCAACCTTTTAGCCTGAAGGCAGAAAGTCCTTAGGTGGGTTCCTTCACCACAAACGACACACCTAGGCCTTCTGCCCTCGACGATTACGATGAGGTGGCTGCCGTTAGTGAGGTCTATTACCTCTGGGATCTCCTCAATGCTTTTTTGGTCCGCTTGGATCACGAGCTCCATCCCAGATCCGACCAGTTCTCCTGCTTTTCTTTCGCTATTTCGATTATCTTGGTGTTGGCTTCGATGCTGGCGAGGATAGCAGCCATTAGACAGGGAATTTCGATGGCCGGTGGAACGTGGGTCACCCTGATCTTCACGAGTCTCTGGCCACAATAGCTTGGGACGAGTGTGAAGTCGTCACTTCTTAATGGGGCCATGGAGTCTTCTCTGGCCTCCTGTGGTGTTTCAAAGAACACGTCCACGGTTCCATATTTTTGCCCACGTCTGGTGTGGTTTGTTTTGCCGACACATGTCCCAAAGCTTTTTGGATTTGGGACTCGGATGCCCGTTCCACTCGGCGCGATTTTATGTTAATCGTCCGATAAGGGGTGAAGCTGACCCTGTACCCATCTTTCTTTACCATTTTTTTGGCTTCTTCTAATTCCTCCTGAGTTACCTGGGATGCTTCGCACTTTTTTGCTACTCTGGCAAAAAACAAGGTTTTCTTATTCTCATTGTTTCTGTTGTTGTTATCGTTATTTTTGTTATTGTTAATTTTAGTTTCAGTTGTGGTGGTGGTGGCGTCAGTGGTGTTCGGTGTGGAAGAGTTCATTTTGGCTGAGTTCGTTTCGATATCACGAGATAATTTATTTTTTTCTTTTGTTTCTGTTGTCGCTGTGGTGGTGGTGGTGGTGGTGGTGGTAGGTTCAACACCTGCAGTCATTGGTAATGGCGGGAAATGAATGTCTGCCTGAGACAAATTTAAAATATTGCTACTGCTTATATTTTTAGTGTTGGCAAACGTAGTAGTATTTACAATGGTGGTGTCGGTGTTAGGTGTTAGTTTGTGAGGAAGGCTCTCAGCTACTGGGTCAGCTGTGAGTCGGCCATGATTTTTCAAAGAAATATTTCTTTTATGTTTGATAATTATAAAAGTTTAAATTTTGGACTCAAGGCCCCAATCTTTTTAAGTGTCCTTTTCAGAAAACAATGTATGTGCACTTATATACATTTAACAATAAACATTTTCCATGAATGGCAATTTTAAACAACTGAAAATAACAAACCTTTGCGGAGCTCACGATAATACGATTGACTACGTAGGTCGCCAATAATTATAATAATAATAATAATAATAATAATAATAAGAGAAAACTGAATTCAGAGATCAACAGACATGGAACTGGTTGAAAAGAGGAGACTTTAAACAGGCTACAGAAGGAATACTAATGGCTGCGCAAGAGCAGGACCTCAAAACGAAGTGGCTGAAACACCATATTTACAAGGAGGAGGCTAGCCCACTGTGCAGGATCTGTGGAGAGAGAGAGGAGACTGTGGCTCACATTGTATCCGAGTGTAAACACCTAGCCCAGACTCACTATAAAGGCTGGAGACATGATGTGATGAGCAGGGTGATCCACTGGCACCTATGCAAAGTAAACAATTTACCACATTCTGAGAAGTGGTATGAGCATAAGCCAGAGTCGGTGATAGAAAACGATCAGGTGAAGATGCTGTGGGATTTTAGGATACAGACGGACAAGAAACTGGAACACAATATACCTGACCTGGTGGTTTTGGACAAGGAAAACAGATCGTGGCTGATTGTGGATGTCGCCTGCCCATTCGACACGAGAGTGCAAGAGAAGGAGAGGGAGAAAATTACCCGATACCAGGAATTAAAGTGGGAGGTAAAAAGGATTTGGAACTACCATGAAGTCAAAGTGGTCCCGATTGTCATAGGCCCACTAGGTACTATCTCAAAAAGTTTCCAGGGATGGTTAAAGAAAATTGGCCCCGCCCCGCTTTTTGGAACACTTCAAAAGGCATGCTTGCTGGGAACAGCAAGAACCCTCCGATATGTCCTGAATATCTGAGGCTGCAGGTAGTGGCTTGATATTCATTTCAACAAACTTTCCAGTTAACTAACATCAATGACTGAGACACAAAGAACAATAATAATAATAATAATAATAATGCTTTCTTTATTAACCACAAGGGTTTACATAAAGTAGACATTAAGGACAGTACTGGACAATACAGGACGCTACAAATGCGCATTTCTGCGTGTAAAAACAAAAACAGAGGATGTAACAAAAAAATAACAATGAAAAATTCCCCAAAACGGGGGAGACTTCCGAGGGACATTCGTGGAGTAAGCCCATTAAAAAGCCACAGTGACCCTGACCACCAAGGCCAGTGCCCTCTCCCAGTTTTCCACCTTTAATTTACAGACACCCATTCTTGACTCTCTCACCCATCTTTCAACAAAATGCTGGGAAGAGAGCACTTCCCTCTCTACAATAATAATAATTGTTTCTACTTTTGGCACAAGGCCAGAAATTATCCAGTACATTACTGGTACTTTATTTTATCGACCCTGTAAGGATGAAAGCCAAAGTTAACCTCTGCGGGATTTGAACTCAGTTCGTAAAGGGACGTAACTAATGGTTTCTAGTATAGGCACAAGGCCAGTAATTTGAGGGAGGGGAAATTCGATTAAATCGACCCAGTACATTACTGGTACTTTATTTTATCGACCTCGTAAGGATGAAAGGCAAAGTTAACCTCAGTGAAATTTTAACTCAGACCATAAAGGGCCGTAACTCTCTGCTACAAACAGAGCGTCCAATCCTCTACCGATACTGCCAATCGACCGTCTTTAATAGTAGGCGCGCTAGGTAATCTCTCAAAGAGTTTCCAAGGATGGTTAAAGAGGATTAGTGCAGCCCCGCTTTTTGGAACACTTTGGCGCACTAGGTACTATCTCAAAGAGTTTCCAAGGAGGGTTAAAAGAGATTAGTCCAGCCTCGCTTTTTGGAACATTCCAAAAGGCATGCTTGCTGGGAACAGCAAGAACCCTCCGATATGTCCTGAATATCTGAGGCTGCAGGTAGCGGCTTGATATTCATTTCAACAAACTTTCCAGTTAACTAACATCAATGACTGAGACTCAAAGAACAATAATAATAATAATAATAATAATAATTATTATTATTATTTTTATTTTCTTTCATTATTATTTTCTTTCATCAGATATATGCCGAGTGTCTCCCTGACACCTAGGGCAAATAAATTCAGTGTGCATTGGTAAGCTTAAAAAAAACAGTATATATATATACACACATGTGCATATGAATATGTAAATACAAGGATGGATATCAATCTTACAGAGATACTGCTCTTCTCAATACGTGTGCAGTACCATTATTATTATTATTAGAGGGCGGTGGATTGGCAGTATCGGTAGAGAGTCGGACACCATGCTTTGAAGCATAGAGTTACCTCCCTTTATGATCCGAGTTCAAATCCCGCCGAGGTTAACTTTGCCTTTCATCCTTACGGGTTCCATAAAATAAAGTACCAGTAATACACTGGGATAACTGCTGGCCTTGTGCCTAAAGTAGAAACAATTATTACGGCACCTTATTGAAGGAATATGAAAGGTTGACAGGAGCCAAACTTAACCCGGAAAAGTCGGTGGGCTTGCAGCTTGGAACCTGGAGAGGCAAGCCCATGCCGTCCAACAGCGTCGTGTGGCGCTGGACGGACCGGTAAAGTTGCTCGGGGTTTGGTTCGGACCAGACCTCCAGGTAGAAAAGAGTTGGAACGAGGTAACGAGCAGAGTAGACAGTCTCACGCAAAAATGGGCTGGGGGGATACTATCACTGAAAGGCCGCGCGGAGGTGGCGAATGCGTACATCGCGTTCCTCATCTACTACCGTCTGGCCGTCGTGCTTTGGCCCCGTACGCGCCACGTCAAGTTGGAACGGCTCCTCTTCAAATTCTTGTGGAGGGGACAAGTTCCGTTGGTGAGGCGGTCCATCTGCTGCCAGCACCCTCTACACGGAGGGATGGGCTTGCCGTGGCTAGTGATGCGCAGACATGCGTTTAGGCTGCGACATCTCCAGATATTCTGCCTAAACGGTGAACAGGTGTGGTCGCCGTTTATCAGACGGGCCTTTCCGCAGCTCGTTTCTTTGATTGAGCTGCAGTCCTAGGTCAAGAAGAGAACGAGACTGGGTGAGTGGCACCTGGAATGTTGCCAAGAACTCACTGCCCTCTACCAAGCGGGCAATGCGATCAGTGGAACTTCCACTCTCGAGTTCTATAGAGGATTAGTGGTGGTCAAGTGGGATGACGCACTCGGAGAAGCTTTGGGCCTCGACGAAGTCGAACTGACCAGTTTGTACCGGAGGACTTCGAGCCGGGGACGATGGACAATTTCCAGAAATACCTCGCTTGGCAGTGTTACCGGGGGGCACTGCCGGTTCGGGATAAACTCTACAGGCAGGGAAATGCTGTCAGACGGACCTGCCCAAGATGCGCACAAAACGACGAAACCGTTCTGCACGCACTTGTCCAATGTCCGTGCATTACTGACTTGTGGAGTTATGTCGAACTGCTAGATTGAAGACAGACACTTTTCTCTTCGGCCAATCCCTCATCAACTTCTTCAAGTTTCACAGGAAAGGATGGTGAGGGTGGAGAGAGAAGTGCTGCCCCCCAGTACATTTGCTAAAAGGTGGATGAATGTGGCGAGAATGGCTCGTGTGAATGGGCCTACGCTGACCATGCGCCTGTAGGCTAGCTAACTTGAGGAGAGGAGTTATCTCCCTGGGTGCCCAAGAAGCGCAGGGTGGTTCAGGATTGGTGGGTTCCCCTATCGGGGAATTTATTTTGTCATATTTATGCATAGTTTATTTTATATTTTTATATATTCATTGTTAAACTAGTCTTGCCATTGTCCACTTTTACTTCACCTTATTGTAAACCCCACTGTCCCTGTCTTTGTATTGTCCCCTACATGTCGGCCCTTGAGGCTAATAAATGAAATCATCATTATTATTATTATTATTATTATTATTATTGTTCTTTGAGTCTCAGTCATTGATGTTAGTTAACTGGAAAGTTTGTTGAAATGAATATCAAGCTGCTACCTGCAGCCTCAGATATTCAGGACGTATCGCAGGGTTCTTGCTGATCCCAGCAAGCACGCCTTTTGAAGTGTACCAAAAAGAGGGGGGGGGGGCAATTTTCTTTAACCATCCCTGAATCTTTTTGAGATAGTACCTAGTGCGCCTATGACAATCGGGACCACTTTGACTTCATGGCAGTTCGAAATTCTTTTTACCTCCCACTTTAATTCCTGGTATCGGTTAATTTTCTCCCTCTCCTTCTCTTGCACTCTCGTGTCGAATGGGCAGGCCACATCCATAATCAGGCACGATCTTTTTTCCTTGTCCAAAACCACCAGGTCAGGTCTATTGTGTTCCAGTTTCTTGTCTGTCTGTATCCTAAAATCCCACAGCACCTTCACCTGATCGTTTTATATCACCGCCTCTGTCTTATGCTCATACCACTTCTCAGAATGTGGTAAATTGTTTACTTTGCATAGGTGCCAGTGGATCACCCTGCCCATCACATCATGTCTCCAGCCTTTATAGTGAGTCTGGGCTAGGTTTTTACACTCGGATACAATGTGAGCCACAGCCCCTCTCTCTCTCCACAGATCCTGCACAGTGGGCTAGCCTCCTCCTTGTAAATATGGTGTTTCAACCACTTCGTTTTGAGGGTCTGCTCTTGCGCAGCCATTAGCATTCCTTCTGTAGCCTTTTTAAGGTCTGTTTTCAACCAGTTCCATGTCTGTGGATCTCTGAATTCAGTTTTGTCAAAGAAGGTACTATGAAGGGATTTTTCATGAAGGCTGCTCTTTCTCCTTGTTATTTCCTCCTTGGACATCCCTTGGTCTATTGTCCTCTCCTTCAGTACAATTCTGAGCATTGGCTCCTTACTATCAGTCACGTATTTGTGTAGATTGTTTTTCTCCATCTGAACACAGTCCTCTATGCTGATAAGACCTCTTCCACCTTCAGATCTCCTTAAGTAGAGTCTATCGACATCACTCCTCTTGTGGAACATGTTGTATATAGTCAATAGCTTCCTAGTCTTCCTATCCATTTCTTTTTGTTCAACAACATTCCATCTTAAAATTCCCGCACTGTACCTAATAATAGACACAGCTCGAGAATTTACTGCTCTTATGGCATTCCTACTGTTCAGATGTGACTTTAATACGCTCCTTACTCTCCGAATGTATTCAGATCTTATCAATTCCTTCATTTTTTTGTGCTTGATGTCATCAGCCTCCAGAATACCTAAATACTTGTATCCTTCTTCAGTGTCAATTTCCTTTATCATCTCACCTGTTGGTACCTGGATTCCGTTGCTTCGGCTCAATTTACCCCTCTTTATCACAAGGATTCCACACTTACTAATACCAAATTGCATACATATATCATTGCTGAAAATACGGACAGTGTCAACAAGCACATCCAACTCCTTCTCACTCTTCCCGAAGAGCTTTATTATTATTATTATTATTATTATTATTATTTGCATTTATCTTGCTTTATGTTTATACGAGTTATCACCAAGTCACAACCAGTGACCTCAAGAGACAACAAGGTCCGCCATGTTCAAGAAAGAACATACATATTCACACATGCATCCTTAGTGTTTAGACTTGTGATGTACTTATATTGACAGGATCTTCCTTAGTATATGGGCAGTTCCCATTAGTACTATCTTTTGTATTTCTCCCATACGCGGGTTTCCTGGGATTTGCGATAAGTAGTCGTTAGACCCCTTAGGTATCATTCCCAGAGCGCCTACAACCACTGGTATTGTTTTAGTTCTCAATTTCCACATTTTTCCAATTTCTATCTCCAGGTCCTTATACTTGCTCATTTTTTCAAATGTTTTTATAGATACATTCTTGTCTATTGGAACAGACATATCAATTAGCAGGCATACCCTCCTTTGAAAGTCCTTCAATATTATATCAGGTCTATTTGCATCTATTTTTCGGTCTGTTTGGATGCTAAAGTTCCACAAGATTGAGATGTGATCTTTTTCAAGTATGGGAGGTGGTTGATGCTCCCACCAATTCTTTTGATGGGGCAGGTCAAAATGCTTACACATTATCCAATGTATGTATTGTGCAGCTCTGTCATGCCTGTTTAGGTATTCGGTTGGAGCTATAGGACTGCACATTGAAATTATATGGTCAATGGTCTCTGGTTGTTTTTTGCATACACGGCATAATGGGCTGCACCCATTTTTTATTATGTTGGCTTGGTCATTTTTTGTTGGCAGACACTGATCTTGTGCCGATATAATCAGTCCTTCAGTCTCCGATTTCAGTCCAGAGGATGCCAACCACTGATGGGTTAAAGTTTTGTCAACATCAGGATTGTTAGCTCGCTCTGGGTATTTTCCATACAGAGGCTTTTCTTGCCATTTCTTAGCCAGTTTCTGTAGCAGTTCTTTCTTTGCAGTTACTTTTACCTGCTTTGCTTTTTCTGTGTTTTCCATTTCAGCAGTAAATGGGACTTCTGAAATTTGTAGTCCATTACTGTATCTTTGTGCATCTTTTGTAATGGAATATGAACTTTTGGTGCTTTCGTGTTTCAAAACGAGTTTGATCATCCAATCATGGGATTCTCTTAGATATGTGGATAATCCAATTGTTGCAGTTTTCAACGCAATGTCTAACTGGATTAACCCACGTCCTCCTTCTTTCCTAGGGAGATATATTCTATCTATGTCTGCCTTAGGGTGATGCATTCTGTGCATGGTTAAGAATTTTCGGATTTTTGTATCGAGCCTACGGATCTCTGTGCTTGACCAGTTGATGACATTGTAACTGTAGGTTACTACTGGTATGGCAAGCGTGTTTATGGCATCGATCCTATTCCTTGCATTCAATTCCGTTCTTAAGATTGCTCTGACTCTGCGGTAACATTCCTTCCTTATCCTTTCCCTCATTGTCGAGTGCTTGATTCCGTCTCCTTCACAAACACCTAGATATTTGTAAGTTTTTTCTTGATCAAGCTCCCTTATCACGTTCCCCCGATCAAGATTAATGTCTGAACTCTTCATCAGCTTTCCTCTGGTGAACGTTGCTTTGGCGCATTTATCCAGTCCAAACTCCATTTTAATGTCATCACTGAACTGCTCCACAGTGGATTATAGCCCTTGCAATTGTTCATCATTTTTTGCAAATAGTTTCAGGTCATCCATGTAGAACAGGTCATTAATGGTTTTGTCATAGACTCTATATCCATGTTTTGTTTCATTGAGCATTTTACTTAATGGTATAAGTGCGATGCAGAATAAAAGCGGTGATAAAGAGTCACCCTGAAAAATTCAACAATTAATGTTAACTTCTCCAGCTTCCAGTGATTTTGTTTCACTATTCAAACGGAGTGTCGTTCTCCATGTCCTCATACTGAATGACAAAAACCTCCTGACAACGGGGGATATTTTGAAAATCTCTAAACATTCTTCAATCCAACTGTGTGGCAAACTATCGAATGCTTTTTTATAATCTACCCAAGCAATCGATAGATTTTTGTGTCTATTATGACAATCTTCCAGTATCATTTTGTTAACCAGAAGCTGATCCTTACAGCCATATGAGCCTCATTTACACCCTTTCTGCTCAATGGGAAATAGGTCATTTGTTATCAGGTGGTCATATGTGTATTCAGTTAGGACTGATGTTAACATTTTATACATTGTGGTCAAGCAGGTTATCGGTCTGTAATTTTTGGGATCGTTTGTCTCATCATTCTTCGGTAGCAGGAATGTAATGCCGTTAACTAGCCATCATGGTATCTTTTCTGGCTCCTTAACTATTTCATCGTAAAGTTGGGCTAACAGCTCATGAGACTCTGTGAAGGCATTTATCCAAAAGTTTTGTATTTTGTCTTTTCCTGGGGATTTCCATTTGCTGGTTTTTCTTAGAGCCAAGCGCAGCTGTTCAACTGTTATATTTTCCCATGTTTGTTCTTCAAGGTGAGCTGTTTCTTTCATTTGTCTGTCTATCCATGGGGCATGTATGTTATGAACTTTTTCTTCGGCCCAGATCTTTTCCCAGAATTCTTGCACTTCCTCCTTGGGTGGTATTGATTTAGCAGTTATTGTTGACTTACCAATTTTTCTGTAGAAGTTTCTTTGGTTGTTTTTGAACATATTATTGTCCTTATAGAATCTAGATCGTTTTTCAAAGCGCCTTATACGAGCAGCTTTGGCCGACACTTTTTGCTTGATTGTTTCTATCAGCATGTCTATGTCACATGTTGATCTTATACTGTACTTTTTTTTCAATTTTCTAAGTTTAGTTTGTTTAACATGTTCACCTACTTTATAGTTTGTTAAAATTTCTATGTCAGATCGGAGAACTTTTATTTGGCGATTGATGTTATCTTGCCAAGTAGATTTCTTGTGGGTATTCCTTTGTTTTTTCATCTTCACTCCACATAAGTGAGTGGTGACTTTAGCCGATGCATAATAGAGATGATTTAAGTCAGTAATGTTTAGTTTGTTTGTGATGATAATGTTTTTGAGAATTATGTTAGTCTTGTGTATTATCTTTTGGTTCTGTTTGGAGTTCTGGATCTTAGGGAGGGTGTCTCGTTGCCCCATGTCAGATACTTTCATTTTCATCCATTCGATCATAATTTCATCCTTCAAGTTGGCAAGTTCATTCTCATTCATTTCTTTATCATTTACGATCTCATTATTTTCATTTGGAGTTTCATCCTGAGCATGCACTCCCTCCACTTTTTCGCTCCTTTCTTTAATTTGTTCTGTTGTCAGTGATTCCGCCCCAACCCTGGGATTCGAAGTGTTACAGTTTACCTCGTTTTCACTGACACATGCTTCATTTTCCCTTCGCTGACTTTGTGCTACTAGCTTGATCTGATCAATTTCTATATCAGTTAGTAACTTTTTTCTTACAATATTTCTTCGTATATTGGCTAGTTTGTTACTGTCAATATAGCCTCTGTTTTCGGGATGTTTCTTTTTCCAGTTGATATATGTTTGTTCTGTATTCGATGTATTTGATGGGTAGTACATGGCAGTATAGAAAGCCTCAAGGACTTCTTTATTATCTTCCCTTGACCATTTTTCTCTCGTTTTCTTTGGATTTCTTGGTGGTGAGCATGGAGGGCCAACAGTAGGAGTATTCCGGTTATGGGAGGTCTCCAGCTCCGAAGTGATGGGAAGGTTTGAACCATTAGCTGAATTTTCGACCCCAGTCTGGTTCCTCTCTGAGGGACGCGGCCCTTTTTTACCCGGGTGACGGCCGATCCGGTATGAGATTTTATCATTAGACATTTACTTTATTTTGTCGCGTCTTATCCTTATCCGCCAAGGGGTAATCATTTCGTGTTACCACTTCTAGAACGAGTGTCAACCAAGACTAGAGGGGTCGTTCTCCCCTAGAGACATGGCTATTCCCCGCCGGCCGCCATCCCGGTATTTCTTGGTCACGGGGTTTTCTTTTTGTTGTTTTTTTTTAAATTGTTATTATCATGAGTGGTTCCTTAATGTGAGCATTGCGTGGCTTAAGAATGAAATTATTAATAATTGTCTCCACTCCAGGCACGAGGCCAGCAATCACCCAGTGCATTACAATAATATAATATACTTTTTGTTGTAGTTGGCTGTTATTGTTGTTGGCTATGTCGGTGGTGGTGCCGGGGCTTTTTATATTGTTGGTGAGGAAGGGGTGAGCCAGCAGTCCCATAATTGTTGATGTAGACGTTTGGCCGTGGCAAGGTCACCAAGTCAATCTATTTATATCTTTTGCTAGCCTCTCTCTTGTCTAGTGCTACCGCCACCTTCCCTTTTCTCTCTCAAGTTAACAGGGGAATAGTGTCAGTAGCATTGAATGAGTGGTGGCGGCGATTATGGATGTGGTGGGGTGGTGGCAGCGGTGGTGTTGTGGTTACTGATATAGTATCTATGAGTTTGTGTTCGTATGTTTAATATATATTTTTATTATATTTTGTGTTGACATATTCCCGTAAAATTTGAATTAAACATTTTTTAAAATTTGAGACAATAATAGTAGTAAATATTATTATGATGCTGGTGAAATTGCCGTTATCTGGCTGTTATATTTAGTGTGATGGGATAGGTAGTGTATCAAGTTTCTGGTGTTGGTGAAATTGAAATTGCTGCTGTTCTATATAGTGTAGACAGAGGGTGTTTTGTTCCATTTATAACCATTTTCTTTTTTTGAATACAAAATATATAATACAAAATTGAATATTTGAGCGATACAACAATATAATATGGATCCGAAACTTTATGGGACCTCATTCGGTGCCTTTATGCAACATTTGTGCAACATTTGTGCTAAGAATTGTTATTATTATTATTATTATTATTATTATTATTATTATTATTTTTATTATTATTATTACAGTTGCATTTATCTTGCTTTATGTTCATACGAGTTATCACCAAGTCACAACCAGTGACCTCAAGAGACAACAAGGTCGGCCATGTTCAAGAAAGAACATACATACTCACACATGCATCTTTAGTGTTTAGACTTGTGATGTACTTATATTGACAGAATCTTCCTTAGAATATGGGCAGTT
>OZ024742.1:307913582-307938582 GCA_964016885.1 Eledone cirrhosa
CATACATACATACATAAAAATATACTTATAAATCTGTACATAAAGAAATGTAGAGGTTTTGTGCGATGAAACTATTATTCTTCTTATTATGATATCACAATTAGTTGTATTGTCACGATGGCAATAAATACTGAAAAGACTGAAGTTATTGCTAATGTGGTTATATATCTATATCTATATATCTATATGTATTGAAAATTGCAAACTTGGCTGTCACCACTGAATATGAACCTGAAGATTGCGAAAGCATGAAAGTACTTGTTCAATTAACATTTAACATTTAATATTCTACCATACTATTTCATTATAATATCATTATATATTTTAAAGGATTGTAAATAAAACGAGTAAATCAGACAAAGTTGGAATTCCTTTTATATATATATAAAATGAAATTTCATTTCTCACTCTTAGTACGGCTGATACTTAAATATAAGTATGTATACGTACATACATATATGTATACAGACATACAGTAGTATGTATATACATACATACATGTACACATATATATATGTACGTATGGGTTTACCGAACATTTATTATAATGCTCGGTTTGTTTGTAAACAAACAGTCTGAATTATTAGCCGTACAGTGTTCGGCAACCATCGTTGCCATTTTTTACAACACTGACCAAGGAACGATGAACTAGTTTCAAGCTTATTAGCTGTCATCAGCACCGTATACCTTCCTGTCAGTCGATTGAACGTTTGAAAGTATATACTTTCTTTATGCATATTAACGGCTGAGCAGCCGAATTTGCATATCGAGTGAGTTAGTCGGCCGGGCGTATCGAAAACGATAAATGGAAAAAATGAAATTTCATTTCTCACTCTTAGTACGGCTGATACTTAAATATAAGTATGTATACGTACATACATATATGTATACAGACGTACAGTAATATGTATATACATATCGTTTTCGGTACGCCCGCCCGACTAACTGTGTATACATATATGTATGTACGTATACATACTTATATTTATATATATATATATAATGTATAATAAACAATACAATATAATTACCTGTAAACAAACAGCCCGAATTAAGCCGTACAGTGTTAGGCAACCATCGTTGCTCTTTTGTTCAACACTGACAAAGGAAGGCTGAACTAGTTTCTAGCTTATTAGCTGTCATCAGCACCGTATACCCTCCTGTCAGTTGATTGAACGTTTGAAAGTATATACTTTCCTTATGCATATTAACGGCTGAGCAGTCTAATTAGGCTGCTCAGCCGTATATGTATTTATACACACATATATATATGAGATAGATAGATAGACTCGCTGATATGGTGAATGATCTCTTTGACACACACACACACACACAACACGCACAGATATATATTTATAAATGTGTCTTTATCTGTATATTTCTGACCACCTCATATTCCATCAATGACTACGAAAATGAATTGCGTATTTGATAGTCTCTCACCGATTGTCTAGCATCTGATGACGTACGCTAACCATAGAAATAAATATTACGTAATTGTGCAACATTTAAAAAATACACTGGAATCCACCCATATATTTTCATTGAAGTATTTAACTCCGTTCCTCTGCCAACCACGTGATAACACATCTTTGGTGGATAATACACATAACGTCGAGTGTGCTTGCTTATTGCATCACAGGATGTTAATCACAATGTCTGGATCCACCCATTATTTAAACCAGCCAACATAGACGGAATATGTATATATATATATATATATATATATATATATATATATATATATATATATATGTGTGTGTGAGGATTTGATGCGGGAGGTTGAGACTGTGTCGATGAGTGTGGGGCTGAGAATGAATGAGACTAAAACAAAATATCTGGTAGAGAATGTTGAGAAGCCAGAGGGGATCACTAATGTAGGCGGGAAGCCGCTGGAATTGGTTGAGGACTTCCTGTATTTGGGAGCAAAGATTGGGAATACGGAAGATGATGTGGTTGAGAGGAAGAGCAAGGCCTGGGCGGCGTGCCACAGCTTGAGATCGGTGTGGAAGTCGGACTTTCATAAAGACCTGAAAATCCGCCTTTTCATTGCTGTAGTGGAGTCTGTGCTGCTGTATGAGTCTGAGACTTGGACACTGACCAAGAAACTCACTCAGATGGTGGATGGATGCTACACGAGAATGCTGAGGATGGCTCTGAACATTAATCAGTATACACTGAGGATGAAAAACTCAGAGCTGTATGGGAGCATCCCAAGAGTCAGCTCAAAAGTGACACAGAGGAGACTGAGGTTAGCTGGACATGCTCACCGACATCCAGAGTTGACATTGCACTCAGTACTCGTTTGGGAGCCCCTACATGGACACACTAGAAGAGGAAGACCAAGGTTAACGTATGTTGATGCCCTAAGGACAGACACTGGTCTGTTGGAGACGCAGGAGATGACAGCGATAATGAGGGACAGAGACCGCTGGAGAGAACTCGTCCATGGATCGGGGGAATTTTACCCGCCTTAGATAGATTGATAGATATATGAGGATGTAAACACACGCACACATGCAAAGAAACACACACAAGACACATATACATATATGTGAGTGCACATATAGTCACACACACTTATACACCCATATATATATATATATATATATATATATATATATATATATATATATATATATATATATATATATATGGGTGTATAAGTGTGTATGACTATATGTGCACAGATGCACTCCCGACATACACTCACATACATTTATATGTGTCATGTGTGTGTTTCTTTACATGTGTGCGTGTGTTTACGTCCTCAGATAGATATATTTGGTAAAACAGACAAACATGGAAACCGAACTTATGAAACCAATACACTGGACGTCCTCTGACGATATGTTAGTGCACCATCATTACGACAATATTTTCTTGAACATTCTGACGAATATACTGTGTCATCATTAGTTATTGTTTATATATTTACTTTGGCGTCGATTAATGCCAAAGTAACCAAGTGTTTACAATAGCTGCTATATAGATTGACTCCGAGAACATTGACAAACGACAGCGCAATATTTGAACATTAAAATAGTCGCCATATCCTCAATGAAATTGTTTGGTTTAGCTTAAAGATGAATCACTTGCCAACCAAATGACAACATTATATATATACGTACACGCACGCACGCACACACACACACACACACACACACACACACACACACACATAAATATATGCTAGCTCATAAATGAAGATCAATTCCTTAACCAAAATCAACATACTGATTGCGGATTTGGTATGGTATGTTGATTTTGGTATGATATAAACATCGTAGTTAAGACACCCCCACTAGAGAACAGTCAGGAACTAGAGAAAAACACAATGGAAAGCATCCAGCAAATAGCAAACTCCATCCACCAGAGCATTAGAGTTACTATAGACTACCCAAGTAAACACCCAACCATCGATTACCTGTACTAGATACAGAGCTCTGGTTAGATACCATTAACAACAAAAAACAAATCCTCCATTCCCATTATGCCAAACCCATGACTTCCAAACATCTGATCCACCGAAACTCGGCCGTTTCGGACCATACCAAAATCAACATACTGATTGGGGATTTTGTACGGGTGATGAGAAATGTGTCCCGCATATGCAACCTCGAAGAACTAGAGAGACACATACAACACTTCATCCACCGTATGCAGTTCTCTGGCTACAATCAGAGAGATAAAATCAGAGTGTATAGAGGAGCCAGAACCAAATGGGAAAAAATGGTAAATAATGACATAAATGGGACCTGCCCCTTGTATAGGAGCACATTTTGGAATAGAATAGAAAGAACTAGGAACAAGGCTAATAGAATAAACTCATGGTATGATAGCAATAAATACCAGAGTGTAATGTTCATCGATACAACCCCTAGAGGTGAATTAGCTTACAAATTTAGAAGGGCCCTAAATAAACATAAACTCAATATTAAGATAGTAGAAAGACCAGGTACCTCCGTAAAAACACTTATTAGCAAGACATACTCTTTTCAAAGACCCTCATGTATAGATAAGAAATGTATAACCTGTAAAATAAGCCCCCATATTAACTGTAAAACTAGAAATGTAGTGTATAGCATAAGATGTACTGAAGGACAATGTAGAGACAAAAATATAGTATACATAGGTGAGACAGCTCGTAGTGTAGGGGAACGGATAAATGAACACTGGCGAGACCTTCAAGATAATAAAGAATCATCTGTACTCTACCAACATGCTAAAATAGAACACAAGAGTAAATTAGAGAACATAGAAATAAAAATAGAATCTACACACAGAAAAGACGCAATGTTTAGACAAATTACAGAGGCAATAAACATAAAAGAATTACAACCAAAATTAAATAGAAAATATGAGTGGAACAGCAACATCACAACTTACAATTAAGGACAAAATGAAAACACACACACACATAGAACAAACAACCAACCAGTAACATGTAAATAAACAAATAAATAAATGAACATAAACACACACAGACACCCGGATGTGGCGCATGCGCAGACTGAGCACACAACACACACACAGAAACAAAATGGCGTAGGACAGAACAAAGGAGAGGCACAGAAACAAAGAAAGGAATCCCCAGTCACTGAAGAGGTCACAGAGTGTGTGACGAAAGAACTATGACTATATATAAACAACTATCTGGTTGTGGAACCAACCAACCAACCAGAAATTTATAAATTTATAAATTTATAAATTTATAAATATATAATAAATTGAAGTGAAAGCAACTGGTGCATGTGTTTCTTATTGGCAACATGACCCTCCCAAAGTATAACAATATATATATATATATATACATAGTAATAATAATAAACGTGAAGACTAAAATCCAAAGAGGGCTCGATGAGGATAAATATATATAAAATATATAAGATGTCTAGCGTAAATATTTATTAAAATAACAGATTAAAGTTTTTATGCACAGAATCGCTGCTTTCAACCTTAAAGAGATCATCTGAAACTAGTTTCAGAAGATCCCGATAAGGGTGAAAGCAGCGATTCTTTGCTTAAACTTTAATCTGTTATTTTAATATATATATATATATATATATGTACAAATATATATATAAAGAAAGAGAGAGAGATAGATATACATACATAAGGAGAGAGTGTAATAGAGCATTAGAGATACATAACAATTTTCTGTTTCATTTAGTCCAACGTATCTATCTATATCTATATTATCGAAAACTACGTGCGGGAATCAATATCCAAATTTATACACATTTTGAGTATAATATATCTTATTTGAAATACAATGGGTGGTACAATCGAAAATTAGCAAACGAGTCACATTTTAAAATAAATATCCCTTACTTCAGCTAGAATTTCAGCATTGAAGCCCCCTGTTCCGCCAGAGATATCTTAAGAAAGGTCGGGATTTAGTTCGTAAATATTCGGCTTTCGTTCGGAAGAATGCCGCGCTGTGATTGGAATACATCAGCGAAGATAAGCTTCCAATCAATGAAAATATTCAGCTAATTTCACGTTACGCGAAGCAAGAACCTGAATAATAATTCGCGACAAAACAAAGCTGGCAATATTCCCTGCTTTGTTAGTGTCATGGGATGTGGGAAGATGCTAAAACCACCTTATTGGTTTGTAGATATTTAAGCAGAGAAATATGTATTCAGCAACAATATCAAACCGTCATTCAATATAGATTTAAACTGAGGCGAGGATTATATATATCAACATTAGTCGATTGATATATTGTACCAGATCTCGCCTAAGTATAACAAACAAAACAGAGATCGTTTAGTGCAATATATATGTTAAAATGTATTTACACATATGCATACATATTGCTCTGATCGATCGACAAGATCCCATATATATATATATAATTATGTAATAAACAACATAAAATGATTATTTCATTTACCAGTGGTTTCTTGAAAGCAAATAAATTTACTTTCAGTCGTCAGAATGAAAAAAACCCTGTGTTTTTATTAAATGTGGATATGAAAACAAAAATATACGAAATATTTCGAGATATACGAAATAATTGTTTCTACTTTTGGCACAAGGCCAGCAATTACCCAGTGCATTACATATACGAAATAATACAAGATATTTCGTATATTTTTGTTTTCATATCCACATTTAATAAAAACACAGGGTTTTTTTCATTCTGACGACTGAAAGCAGATTTATTTGCTTTCAAGAAACCACTGGTAAATTATGTTTATTACATAACTAATAAGCTCTGTAACCTACATAGAGCACTCTTTTTTCCTGTAACTTTCCGACGAAATTACTTCACACACACACACACACACACACACACACACACACACACACACACACACACACACACACACACACACACACACACACACACACACACACACACACACACACACGCACACACACACACATATATATATATATATAGAATAGAAAACGAAAAATCAGTGATGCATCTGAACTCAATTTATTGTGTGTTACAATTGTTTCCCTGGCGGACAGCTCGAGACACGATCATTGTGTGGATGAGTCTGACTCTGGACCCGCAGGTTCTACGGACACGTCTAATTATTTCGGAGCATATTCTCTCATATTCTCATTGAGTTCAGATGCATCACTGATTTTTCGTTTTCTATTCTATCATACTCTGATAGAGTGCTCAACCGGCATATCGCCTATGGAAGCATCTTAGCTACCATCAGAAACACACACACACACACACACACACACACACACACACACACACACACACACACACACACACACACACACACACACACACACACACACACACACATATATATATATAAATATATATATATATATATATATATATATATGTATATATATATATAACCAAAAGTTACAGATAAAATATATAAATTGATGTATGACATACCTCAATTGCCAAGACTGGAATTGAACCATCAGCACAGTTGAGGTATGTCATACATCAATTTATATATTTTATCTGATGAGAACGTACTGAAAAAACTGCACAGTACCTCCGGAATATATATAATAAAATATATTTTGATTACGTTGAATTTCTATATTTATTAATATTTTGAATTAATATATATATATATATATATATATATATATATATATATATATATATATATATATATATATATATATATATATATATATATATATATATATCATAGATTGAGTTAGAAACTCAAAATAGTCTTTTACAATTAAATAGCTCAAAGAAGGGAATCTTTCCGAGCCGTGTAATAGTATTTTTCAACCTAGCTAACTTATTAGCAATTGGAACACATGTATACTTATATCTGTGTTCATCCCTCTCATATATCCAATTATATATTGAATCAATCTAATCCAAACAACTGTCGAGTGTTCTGAATCAGTTATAAACATTTATATTTGTTGAATTACCGAGAAATTGAATATCCCTTTTGCTTATATATATATATATATATATATATATATATATATATATATATATATATATATATATATATAATTGGATATATGAGAGGGATGAACACAGATATAAGTATACATGTGTTCCAATTGCTAATAAGTTAGCTAGGTTGAAAAATATTATTATATATATATATATATATATATATATATATATATATATATATATATATATATATAAGCAAAAGGGATATTCAATTTGTCGGTAATTCAACAAATATAAATGTTTATAACTGATTCAGAGCACTCGACAGTTTTTTGGATTAGATTGATTCAATATTAGATCTATATAATACATTATAAAGAAAGAAAAAACATTAGATATAAATAAAAAGATATGATATACCTAAATTCCTTCATTATCCTCGACTACGTAGTTTCGTGGCTATTATGCAAAAACATTACATCATAGAGATGCAGTATTTTTGTGAGGTTTGCCGACTTATCAAGTAGATACTTCATTTAGAGTTTCAAAACACGTCCGTAGAACGCGGGATAGAATCCCGAAAGGCGGAAGGGGAACTTATCAAGTGATACAGCGGTCAAGAAACAGAGAAAAGCCTCTTACAACCAAGAGAAAAATACCACAAAAGACGGAGGGGCTATTTATGTCAAGGGCGTAGAAGAGTTGGCTAGGAGGGCGAGAAGTGTGAGTAGTATAAGCTTAACAGCAGTCACTACACTTCAGTGGTTACTCTACCGAAGGGAGTTATAAACAATACAAAGAAATACACAGACACATGCGAATACATACATATACATGCATATACCCACATATATCCCTGAATTTGTGTGGTGCCAACCTTAACCGTTGTTGCTCTATGAATAATAGGGACAACATAATCTGAATGGATTAGATTGATTCAATATCAGAAATATATAATCTATATATATAAAGCTGTGGTTGTCTGTCTGTCTATCGATTTTTGGCACACATCTCCTCTTAGAATGTCTGACGGAATTGCACCGAAATTGCTATACTTGTACATTGAGCCCTAACGAAGACATCGGAAAAAAATTATTTCAAATTAACCCACCCTATGTGACGAAATCGAATCTAATGTATCGATTTTTGAGCGTAAGTGACGAGTTATTTCCCTTTGTTCTATATATATAAAGCTGTGGTTGTCTGTCAGTCTATCGATTTTTGGCACACATCTCCTCTTAGAATCTCTGACGGAATTGCACCGAAATTGCTATACTTGTACATTGAGCCCTAGCGAAGACATCGGAAAAAAAATATTTCAAATTGACCCACCCTATGTGACGAAATCGAATCTAATGTATCGATTTTTGAGCGTAAGTGACGAGTTATTTCCCTTTGTTCTGTTTACATTGAGCGTCTGCGTGCAAAAATTAAAAAAATTACGCTGGCTTTCTCAGCGTTTAAAATGACATTAACACAATACACGAACAGTTGTCGAGCCAGCAAAATTTTGACCTGCAAAATTCATCAGTTCGAACACTAAGCTTCCGTTTTGCTTCATTTCCATTTAAAAGCCTTTTAAAACAATATCTTTACTTGAAAACGATTTAAAGACTACGTAAACTATTTAAAGACTACGTAAAACAAGCAAATATTTCGTAAAAAAAAGCAAAAATTATATAAGTTTATTTAAAATATATGTATCTGTAAATTTCGTTATGCGTGCAGACAGACAGTCGTGCAGAGAGGTGATATACGCGTGCAGACAGACAGTCGTGCAGAGAGGTGATATAGGCGTGCAGACAGACAGTCGTGCAGAGAGGTGATATAGGCGTGCAGACAGACATAACTGATAATTTGGTTACGCTAATGTTTTTCTCTGCGTTGCAGTGTTTACATTTTCGATCTTTGTTAATAAATAACCAGTGCAGTTTTTATCCCCAGCATCCTCTTTTGTTATAACATTCGGGTTATCGTTATGTTTTCTTAACTTCATAAGGCATATTGTTGGTTGAGGGAATATTAATCAAAAACACCACATGCAAGTCTGCACAGTAGACACTACAGTTTTTAAGCCAAAAAAGAAACTTAACATTGTAACTTTAACACAGCTACTGAGCGACCCCGAGCAACGCCGGGCTTTACTGCTAGTACATTATAAAGAAAGAAGAAATATTAGATATAAACAAAAATATATAATATACCTAAATTCCTTCATTATCCTCGACTACGGTAGAGTAACCACTGAAGTATAGTGACTGCTGTTAAGCTTACACTACTCACACTTCTCGCCCTCCTAGCCAAATCTTCTACGGCCTTGACATAAATACCCCCTCCGCCTTATTTGGCATTTTTCTCTTGGTTGTAAGAGGCTTAGCTCTGTTTCTTGACCGCTGTATCACGTGATACGTTCCTCCTCCGCCTTTCGGGATTCTATCTCGCGTCCTACAGACTCTAAGTGAGGTATCCTCTTGATAAGTCGGCAAACCTCACAAAAATACTGCATCTCTATGATGTAATGTTTTTGTATAATAGCCACGAAACTACGTAGTCGAGGATAATGAAGGAATTTAGGTATATCATATCTTTTTATTTATATCTAATGTTTCTTCTTTCTTTATAATGTATTATATAGCTCTGATATTGAATCAATCTAATCCATTCAGATTATTTTGTCCCTATTATTCATAGAGCAACAACAACGGTTAAGGTTGGCACCACACACATTCAGGGATATATGTGGGTATATGCATGTATATGTATGTATTCGCATGTGTCTGTGTATTTCTTTGTATTGTATATATATATATATATATATATATATATATATATATATATATATATATATAGTTGTAATATAGATGAGATTCTACAGGACTAGAACTGTTTCATTCTTGAGAAATCATCAGGAATCTGACTGTCCAAGTAAATATGGTGGTATTTATATCTATTCTGGTGGTAGGAGAGGGTGGGGAGTGGGATGGGTGGAGGTTATTGGTTGAAAGAAACGGGAATTCATTAAAAGTTAATTCTTTAAAGCTATAATTTATATTTAAAGTGACATCAATTTATATATGTTATCTGATGAGGACGTACTGAAAAAAGTTTATAGAATTCTTTCTGCCTTTGTCACTCTAAATATAAATTATAGCTTTAAAGAATTACCTTTTAATGAATTCATTTTCTTTCAACCAATGACCTCCACACATCCCACTCCCCACCCTCTCCTACCACTAGAAAAGATATAAATACCACCGTATTTATTTGTACAGTCAGATTCCTGATGATCTTTCAAGAATGAAACAGTTCTAGTCCTGTAGAATTTCATCTATATTAAAACTTTTATACTCTGCTATGTATTGAGTACCTTACTTACTGTGGTTACCTCCGATTCAACCCGGAATAACTTACCTATATATATATATATGCAAATAAAGATTCAGCGATAATCGTATTTTCGGCGGGCAGGAAAGGCGAAGCGAAACGCAAAAATCAGAAATGATACTGGCAAAGTATATATATATATAACGAAGGAAATGTGGTAAGGAACAGCTGGACCATAACTCACCACAGTACTCTATACTCTCAATATATATAATTACTTTGAAAATGAGTGGTACAATCATGAATTAACAACTGTGATTATTGAAATAACTTCTTGGATGTTAAACAAAACTGCTCAATAAAACACTGACTGCCTTTTGGCCACGATATCGTTTGTGGTTATGGCTATGATTACATTTCGCCTTCTTGGAGCTATTAAACTAGATGTGAATAAAGGCAATCTAAATTAAGCTATTCGTAGTGCTAGTTAATGATATGTATCGCTAGTAAGTTACTCTGAGTTACCTTTATAAGGTTAAATTCTTTGGAGTTCTACATATAGCTTTAAAGCTTTAACATATGTTATAGTTGCTAGGCTAAATGATTGATAGCTACGTCGCTACTCTAAAGCACCACGATTCTTGATTTCTATGCTCGTAACAAAAATAATGTAAAACAATACAAGAAAGCAAGTATACTTCAAAGACCTACAGAGTAATTTCCTTTTTACCAATACCTGAAAATGTTGTTAACAAACAATAAATAGATATCAAGAAACGATAGGAGAATGTAAGTTTGTTTTTACACCTAGTTTTAGCACAGTAGATGCCTGTTTTATCGACACACAAAACATAGAACATATCATACAAACATGCATCAATTGTGCTTACAAGCCAATCTCATAGATCTCATAGCAGTAGCCAACACCATCTTGCAGAGGTTCCTTGTGAAGCTGATTACAACAATATGTGTAGAGATCAAGATAGTGTATACAAGCATATCGAGAGGGCCAGGGCCATAGATGTTCAACTGATCTATTGCTAGATATACGAGTGAGTATGTTGCATTCTATATCCCATTCCAAAATTCTCTTTCGAATTTAGCAAGAAAATCTTGAATAAATATCTGGTTATTCCGGACACAGTCTTTATAGATATTGAATATGCTGACAACAACTCTACTGTCTAGAATACTTCACGAGTTGAAAATATCCAGAAAACTGATAGACAAAACATGAAAAGAATGAAACATGAAAATAAAATGGTCGGAGTTGAAGAACATGCCACAGGACGTTTCTGAATTGGAAATCGCTATGGAGTGTTTGGTAGTTTAGTATCATGGATTAGGATACTTGAGTCCGTACTAGCATCTACAACTATCGGAAGACTAGGGAGCATGTATTTCGACTCACTTACATAATGATACACAACAATAATTAATTATTTCTACTTTTGGCACAAGGAAAGCAATTACCCAGTACATTACTGGTACTTTATTTTATCGACCCCGTAAGGATGAAAGACAAAGTTAACCTCGACGGGATTTGAACTCAGATCATAAAGGGCTGTAACTCTATGCTGCAAAGCATGGCGTCCGACCCTCTACCTATACTGCCTATCCACCGCCCTACAATACACAACAATAATTAATCCACAAACCCTATGTATTAGTTATAAAATTAATGATTATCATGCTCATATGTTTGCACACAGCTTTACTGATTATAAAAACCATTCTCCTTCCATTATCCTTCTACTTCCTTATAGAGAGGAAATCTAAAATTTTAATTCTTTAAATATCGGTTGATTTGCTTCCCAAATAATCTAATTACCTTAAATTTCAATTATATATTTTCAATACAATGTTACAATAAAATATTTTATAAACATTTTACAAACTGTATTTGTTTTTAATTCAAAATAATTTCAAAATGTGATAACAATGTCCTGCAAGCACTCGAATTATCCTACCAAGAACCCTCTCTACATAATTATATGAAATTGTTATTTGGGTTTTCTATATATAATTACAGTTGCAAGATTGGAAATGTCTCAGTAATCAAAATTTTCAATTATAATAAATAGATTATACTCTTGTCAACACAGTATGGCCGAATGGTTAAAGAGTTCGTTTTGAAATCATTAGAACCCGGCTTCTATTCTATCATGCAGTGTTTCATCTTAGGCAAGTGGTTTCATATACCATGGTTTCCTGTGGATCCATTCTTGTAGACGGTATGCACAAACGAGTTGGAAACTGTACCTGTAATTCAAAGAGCAAGCCTTGCCACACAAAGCTTCACACTGAATATCTCTGAGAATAAATCAATGGATACACGTGTACATGGAATAGTGAGCCGGCTAAATATTAATTTCATGATTATTCTGTTTAATTAATCTAACAAATGTAAACGTTATCTTTGTAATTGCCGGAGGTCAATTCCATGAAGTGGTTATTTGATTTTTGTATATAATTAATGTGAACAGCCGCAAGATGAAATGTGTGTCAGTAATCAAAACGTTCAGATATAGTAAACAGATTACACAGTAGTCTATTCTTACTTGGAATTGGGTGCAATATATATATATATATATATATATATATATATATATATATATATATATATATATATTGCACCCAATTTCAAGTAAGAATAGACTACTGTGTAATCTGTTTACTATATCTGAACGTTTTGATTACTGACACATTTATATATATATATATATATATATATATATATATATATATATATATATATATATATATATATATATATATATATATATATTTATATATTGGTTTCTTATATAGGCACAAGGCCAGTGATTTTGGGGGAGGGGAAAGTCGATGGAATCGACCCCAGTGCGTGACTGGTAGTTTATTTTATTGACCCCGTGAGGATGAAAGGCAAAGTTAACATCGGCGGGATTTGAAATCAGATCATAAAGGGCCGTAACTCTTTGCTGCAAAGCATGGCGTCCGACTCTCTACCGATACTGCCAATCCACCACCCTATATATATATAGTGGATTGGCAGTATCGGTAGAGAGTCGGACGCCATGCTTTACAGCAAAGAGTTACGGCCCTTTAGGATCTGATTTCAAATCCCGCCGATGTTAACTTTGCCTTTCATCCTCACGCGGTCAATAAATATATATATATATATATATATATATATATATATATATATATAAATGTATCAGTAATCAAAACGTTCAGATATAGTAAACAGATCTCACAGTAGTCTATTCTTACTTGAAATTGGGTGCAATATATATATATATTGCACCCAATATATATATATATATATATATATATATATATATATATATATATATATAACCCATTTTTAAAACAAACTAAAACTCACACACCACATGTACAACAAATAACAAAAAAAGTAACAAAACGTCCAACATACCCCCAGCAAAACTATAACGATAATCCCAGAAACCATAGACAAAACTATAACCCTACTAACAAAAACCGAAGATCCCCGAACACAAGGCAGGACCCAATCCGCAGATCACAACCCTCACAAAACCTATTCCAAAACCGTAGACCCCTGCCCACACAGAGCCTGTTCTAAAACCGTAGATCCCAACCCACACAAAGGAGCAAAATCTACAACCCGGACTATCAACAAACCGAACCTCAATACGTCCGAAACTTCTATACAAGACCACACAACAACAGGGGAAATACCATTAGATATAATAATACCATTGAAATAACATTCCAGAAAAATCATTTTTTAGACCAAGGCTACAGCACCCACGACACCCGGTGGCACAATCGGATTTTGAAAAACCGAAAATAATCAACCTTTCAAATACAAACCTCTCAGCCCAACAAGTAAAAATTCTCTCCAAAGAACTGAAATTCACACCAACACCACAATACTCTAACCCCAATGAGATAAATGACGATATCTCACACTTCTGTAGAAAATTACGTTTCACAGAGGAATTCTTTGACAGGGAGAATAACGACAAATCAATTGTACGGAATAAAAGCAGCTACAACCCAACAAAAGTTAGAAACAGAGTTCTGGACAAATTTTGTGACCACATAGCTACCTTCCCATACAATTAACTACCGCAACCTAAACCCAAACCCAACAAGAGTCGAAGGGAATGGGAGATTATCCATGAACTAAAAAACAATACGGACATTATAATTAAGGAAGCGGACAAGGGAAGTACTGTTGTCATTATGGAGGCTGAAAAATATAAAAATTCTATGTTATCTCTCTTACAAAATACTAATTACTATGAAAGAGTAAAAAACTACCACCAATCAAATATAATTACCAGATTAAACACACTGATTTATCGATACCAGGAAGACCTAACTAAAAAGGAACGCGATTATTTAACACATTTTGAATACAAAACCAGCAACCTTTACCGACTTCCGAAGATCCACAAGTGTAAAATAATTAACGATGCCTGTAAACAATCCACCTCAGCCTGCGTGACACATAATACCCCACATACCTTAAATTAAGACCAATTGTAGCGGGCCCACAATGTGAAACACACAGACTGAGCAACGTTATAAACAAACTACTAAAACCAATTCTCAAACACATACCAAGCCTTGCAAGAGACGATCTGAACCTCTTAAACCACTTCCCCAAACATGTCAACAACGACACTATTATTGTGTCTTTCGATGTAGTGAATCTCTACACAACGATCCCACACCAATACGGACTAGAAGCAATAGGATTCTGGCTATAGAAATATCCCAATGAGATACCTGACAGAATAGAAAAAAGCTTCATCACCGAGGGATTAAAATTCATCTTACAGAAAAACCTTTTTGATTTCGATGGCAGTACTTACAAGCAAATATCGAGGACTGCGATGGGTACAAAAGCTGCTCCAACTTATGCCAACTTAGTCACGGCATACTTAGAAGTCCAGATTTATGAACAGTCCAAATCAAAATACGGATTGAACTTCCACAAATATTTATCAGAGAATTGGAAACACTGCTTGGATGATTGTCTTATTCTTTGGCCCCACACACTCGACCAACTGAATGATTAAAAAATCTAATAAACGGCATCAATAACCACATCCAATTCACAATGGAATACAGCCAAGATCAACTCCCATTTCTGGACATCTTAATCTTAAAAAAAGACACAAAAATTGAAACTGACATACACTACAAACCAACAGATTCCAAACGATACCTGCTATTCACCTCCAACCAGCCAAAGCACACGAAGACCAACATTCCTTTTAACCTAGCAAGAAGAATTTGCACGATTGTCTCCAATTATGAAACGCAAAATAAAATAATTCAAGAATTAAACGAAATTCTACTCGAAAGAGAGTACCCACTATTACATAATGGAATAGAAAGGGCTAAAGCAATAGGCATTGATGAATTACGAAAACAGAAACAAATTCAAGGTACGTCCAATATTCTATCATATATCTCAACACACAGCCCAAGAAATGCGGAAGCTTACAACACTATTCACAAGAACATCCCACTACTAAAACAAAACCCAAGAATGAAAAAAGCCCTTGAAACACACAAAATAATCAAAAGCAAAAGACAACCGAAATCACTGAAAACATTACTCACCAATGCCAAATTACCTACCACAAACCCACAACCAACTGTCAAAAAATGTGGTCGCTCTAATTGTGGAACCTGCACTCACCTCATTGAAGGCAACACGTATACATTTAAATCAGGACAAAATTTTACTGTAAAAAATCACTTGTTCATCAAAAAATCTACTTTATGCCATTAAATGTAAAGGATGCAATGAAGATTATATAGGACAAACTAAACTCACACTCAGAAACAGAATGACACTTCATCGCCAACAATTACGAGATCCAACCACGAGACAGATACCACTAAGTGCACATCTAGACACATGCGCAAGTAATAAGACACCCAAATTCCAAGTCTTCCCATTTTACCTTTGCGCTAACAATACAACAGAACAAATACGAATAAATAAGGAAAATATGTTTATTCAAAAATATAGACCAGCATTAAATATGGTTTAATATACATTATGTCAACACCATAACATGCTAACCATCCAAACAGACACATACACACACACATAAGACCTTCTACTTTAGAAAATAAAAAACCGAACTAAATAAACCTTAACATACGTTTGTACTGACAATACAACAGAACAACTACGAATAAGCAAGGAAAATATGTTCATTCAAAAATATTCCTACTAAAAGAATCATTTTCCTACACACACACACACACACACACACATACACACACACAATATATATATATTCTCTTCATCTTAACATGCTAACCATACTCCCCCACACACAACACCCATATACACACATAACAACCCCCACGCCCACACACACAACTCCCTCCCCCATTTCTACTAATAGAATCACTTTCCTACACACATATATACAGACACACAAAATATATATTCTCTCCATCTTAACATACTCCCACACACACACACATAACACCCATATACACATACACTCAACTCCCTCCTCCATTTCTACTAATAGAATCATCTTCCAATACACACACACACACACACACACACACAAGCACACAAATAAACATACATATCTTTACTTTCTTTATTCAATAGAAAATTTGAATTCTGACACCCCAGCGAACTAACCATATTCACTGAACCAGAACAATTCTCCCATCAAATTTCTCTTGACCATTATCTTTTACTTATCATAAAATTATCTAAAAAGGCTACAGAATAGATTTCCAAATAAGCGCGCGAAAATTTAATGAAAACTTGTTCACGTGACAGCCATAATTTCATTTATAACCAATCAAATTACGTATATTAAAAAAAAGCCTTCGTGAGCCTTTTTTTTAAGTAAAAAGAAATTCAAACACTCATATATGAAAAAAACAACCTGTGACAACCCCCTCCCCCTTGTTTGAAGTACTTTGTAACGCGAACTGGCGCGAAATTTATTATGATTATTGTCCAACCAATCAAATTACTTCTCGAAAAACCTGGCATTTCGAGCCACTTTTCCATATAAAACAAGTAACATTCAGAGACCAACCAGATGTGAGAAAAACCACGGACCCTCCATCTCAACTCTACTTTTGAAAAGCAGAAGAACTGCGAAACCGGTGAAGGAACCAAATAAATATATATATCTTTTTAAAAATAAGACTCCAGTTGCATTTTCGATTTCATCTTTTTTTCTTTATACTTTCACTCGTGTAGGACACCTCGGTTATTTTTCATTTTGTAAAAAAACCCTCACTTTCTAATATATATATATATATATATATATATATATATATATATATATATATATATATATATATATATATATATATATATATATATGTATGTATATATATATGTATATATATATATATATATATATATATATATATATATATATGTATATATATATATATATATATATATATATATATATATATATATATATATATATATATATATATGTATATATATATATGTATATATATATATGTATATATATATGTATATATATATATGTATATATATATATATATATATATATATATATATATATATATATATATATATATATATATATATGTATATATATATATATATGTATATATATATATATACATATATATATATATATATATATATATAAGTAAGTATGTTTTGAAACAGTGACCAGGTATGAAATTAGAAAATAGAATAGCTTTCACCGTATTTTCGACTAAAGGAATGTTTTAGCCTGATAATGGGGTTTAGAACCCTCAGATAAATGGAAAAAGATGAGTATTGACGTACATGTACGTCAATACTCATCTTTATATGAGGGTTCTAAACCCCATTATCAGGCTAAAAATTCCTTTAGTCAAAAGTACGGTTAAAGCTATTCTATTTTCTAATATATATATATATATATATATATATATATATATATATATATATATATATATATATATATATATATATATATATATATATATATATATATACAATAAAGTATGTCCATAGAATCATTTGATAAGATATATATATACACCATCTCCTCTCCCAATCACCATAATCAACCACACAAAAAACAATTAAACCAGGCTATAAGATTAAAAGGCACCTATGAAGAAATAATAGATTAATAAACGAGAGCCATCTATTCGCGATCAACAGCTATAGAATATTTACCCACCATTTCAATAGCACGTGGAAATCGATTAAATATATCGTCAACCATACACACTTACGTATAAAATTAAAGTTAGAAGAAAAAATGTATATAACATACCAAGATTACGTTTCTACCCCATGGGTTTATTCGCTTTTGGAAATATCCGATCAAGGATAAATTCACGATCTTCGAAATCATGAGGAAACAAACTCACTTGGACAAAGATTTTTCTTAAATGATCCCAGCCAGAAACGAATTCAAAATGGCTAAGAACTGTGACGTGGCAGTGGTCAAGTCAGAAATAATGTGATTGGTGCCTTACGGCGAGTGGGCTGGTTGCTAGAAAGCGCAGCCTAATATTGCCTAAATTGCATCTCAACCTTATGGGAGATTATCAAATATAAAGATTTACATATTCACAAACTATACAAAGTCATAGATATATATATATATATATATATATATATATATATATATATATATATATATGTTTTTGGCAACCATTCACGATGTGGCTCAATGACGAATTAATTAATTAAATAATCAGAGCAATATACAATAAAGTATGTCCATAGAATCATTTGATAAGATATATACACTATCTCCTTTCCCAATCAGCATAATCAACCACACAAAAAAAAACAATTAAACCAGGCTATAAGTTTAAAAGGCACCTATGAAGAAATAATAGATGAATAAACGACAGCCATCTATTCGCGATCAACAACTATAGAATATTTACCCAGCATTTCAATAGCACGTGGAAATCGATTAAATATATCGTCAACCTTACACAATTAGGTATAAAATTAAAGTTATATTATATATATATATATATATATATATATATATATATATATATAGAAGTGGTTACACAACAGTTAGTTCACCATACCGTGAACAATTGTTTCACCTTAGCGGATCCCTCAGCTCGGAATGGGCATGGTTTTAGGAACAGGAAGGACAACCGTATGAACGCGCATGCGCAGAAACCCGGTCACTTCACACAGGCAATACTAGACTACGTGCGAGAGGTGTAAGGGAGATAACTCACACATTCACATACACACATATAATTTGTGCTCGCGCGTCTGTGTGTCTTTCTATTTTGTTCTTCTTTCTCTTGTTCTCTACATCTTTGCTTACTACTTTCTCATTTCTCCTCTTCTGCGCTCCTCTGCTCTTCAAGGAGATAAACGTGTATTTATCCTCCTTCGTCACCTCCGTTTCGCCATCTTTCTTCCTTTCTATTCACAGCTGTCTTGTTGTTCTGACATCTTCCGTCGTATCACTTCCTCAATATTCCAAACGTCCCACGTCATCAAATGTTTTACTTTCTCTTATCAACTACGTTACACACACCTTCATTTGATAGGTTTAACAACATAATCGTATTTTCTTTTTAATTTTCTATAAATCCCTTATAAATGCCATATTTTCGAAGTTTGTGTCATGGGAGTATGTATCTTGTTTTACCCGATTCACACGTCCATTTATAGAATTTATGAATATTTTCGGATGGAAGGTTCGTGTTTAAGCGTTTTGTTGATACTCGATTTATCTTGAAATATGTCATTAACTCACCCACTTACATTCACTGATGCACAAATATACACACGGATTAAAGTTTTCCAATATTTAGCACCTCCATCCATGACGAATTGTAAAGATTTTCAAATAAAAATAATAATTTTAAAGATTTCGCTGGAATTTAATCTTCATTTAGGTTTTTATTTTTTCTGCCTTGATATCCTCAATCCTGGCAGCCTTAGTGTACCATCCCCAATACATCCCCATCACGTCGATACAGATTTTAAATTTGAACATTAAAAATTAAACTCGGCTTTTTTTTGATATTGCTGGAGTGAATTTTCTGTCACTTGTGATAAATGATATTATTAATAAAGATAAATGAAGATATTCGTAAACTTCATGTAATTTTCCCCCTTGCATCAAATAAAGTAAACACAGTGAGATGAGTTGCCAATAAGAGGCGAACAATTATCTTAGGTATTCGAAAACTTAGTTTTAGAAAGTACATACGTTGTTTTAGTATTAACACACGCTACTTGACTTGTGTATATAATAGACCAAACTGTTTGTCTACTCACCAGTTGCTGTCTGTGTATATATTTGCGTATTTGCCTTTGTCTGTGTGAGTGTCTGAATAATATTTGGGTACCTCAGAACTTCAATACTTAACAACACATACCTTCAACTATCAACAAACAAATAATTATTTACCCATACCCTACTAGCTACATCAAACAACAGACTATCAAGGATAAAACAAAACAACTTTCCAAAACAGTTTGCTGCAATTAAAATATAACTCACCACATTCTTCAGGCATTATTTATATCGAAAGTGGAAACTGACAGTAATTGTAAACTATTGGAATGGACCTCCGTCGGTTTCGACAACGATAGTGCCAGTTGTTCGATCAACGGAACAGACTGCTCAGGATATTATCATACATTTGAAAAATACGTGTATTCTTAACGTAATTCTTACGGGGATTTGGCATGGTGTAGGATGTGACAAGGCAGGTCCTTTGAAATATAGTTGAAATATAGGTACAGTCCATCCGGCGGGCTTCCAAACAGTTTGACTCACAACCCTAGGTTGACACCAGACTATTTTAAATGACACTGGCACAGTATTCTATGCAGTGGGATCTAACGCAACACCTAATGATTTCGAAATGATCTATATAGACGGAGGTCCATTCAACCATATTACATACACGGCTGCAAACCATTAAATATCAATAGAATGGAGCGTTTTATTATTAACGGTACGCATGTGTAGTACACAAATCTAATTAATATTTTCAAATCCCACTGATGTCAACTTTCCCTTTCATCCCTCTATGGTCGACTAAAGAAAGTACCAGTAAAATAATTGTTTCTACTTTAGGCACAAGGCCAGCAAATTATCCAGTGCATTACTGGTACTTTATTTTATCGACCCCGTAAGGATGAGAGGCAAAGTCAACCTCGGCGGGATTTGAACTCAGATCGTAAAGGGACGTAACTATGCTAGAAAGCATGGCGTCCGACCCTCTACCGATACTGCCAATCCACCGCCAGTAAAATAATGGTTTAGATTTAATCAAATTCCCTCTTCTGTCCTACCTGAGTTAGAAATGATTATTGATATAATTTATATATTTCTGGTCAATTCATTTTTTTCTCGTATTATTCCTTGGCAGTATCGGTAGAGGGTCGGACACTATTCTTTGACGCATAGAGTTACGGCCCTTGCCATTCTGAGTTCAAATCCCGCTGAGGTTGACTTTGCATTTCATCCTTACGGGGTCGATAAAATAAAGTACCAGTAATATACTGGGTAATTTTCTGGCCTTGTGCCTAAAGTAGAAACAATTATTCCTTGGACTGTTTATATTCAATATTGCTATTATTAAAAGTATTTCTTTTTAAGCTTCTGTATTCTGAACGGAAGCAAAACAAACAGTAGAAAATTTAAGCGTATTTCGCTACTGAATATTCTTTTCAGGAATTTGAATTGTGATGAGAGCAACAGAACTGGAACAAACCCAAATGAAACCGGATCATAGCTATTTCCTTTATTATTATTATTATTATTATTATTATTATTATTATTATTATTATTATTATTATTGCTGTTGGTGCTGATGCTTTTCTTTGGTTTTTAGGATAAAAGTGGATTATTGCCAAGTTTTACTGGATGAAATGCTATCATTATTTTTGTTTTACGTTGGAAACAGTGTACTAGTACTTCATAACACCGGGACATCTATGTCTATACCTGGGACGAACGTAAGGTCTGTTCTGTAGAAAATATTACATGTTAATATCTAGTGTATCAGTATAGTAGCGACGGACACTATAAACAAACAAAAAAAAAACAGTAGAGCTACAGACGTTGTATAAAAAGAAAATCCACTGATAATTGATGTCTCTTCTAAAATTTGTTGGAAAACGATTGAGTTCTATAAGGAAGAACGGAAAATACCATTCTTCATTGCTTTCAGAAGTTAATAATAATAACTTATCGTGATTGATAAAATATAAAGTTTCCCTCTCCATCCGTCCGTTGCATGTGTTTGTCTTCTTCACCGTATACTGTAAAATAAATACTTAAGTATTTCTGGTTCTGCCGGTTGTGGAATTATACGAATCAGTGTTTCACCTGTATTTAAAGAATTTTTGACAGCATTTTGTATTCTTTTTTATTTTTCTCTTCGTTTCTAATCCTGTTGGGAAATCACAGCTCCGATACTACGGACATGTGGTCAGAATGTCCCAGGAAAGAATTACTGGACAGGTTGTACGGGTAACACCAGCCAGAAGGAGGCCGTATGATGGTTGGATAATATCAATGAATTCTGCTAGTTTCGTTTGTGGTTCAAACCGTATGATTTGGAAGCAGTTACTTCTGACAGGAGGGCATGTTGAGGACTCTACACTCCCTCCCAATTCCCACCCAGGAATAGGGTTGCACAACAAAGAAGCAGTATATATTCGTCAGGATCAGCTAAAATATCTTAGGATAAAATAACACCAAAGATAATTAACGCAGATCTAACCATCGCAGTTTTAATAAAAGCAGATGCACTCAAATATTACTCTGTTTCAGACAATATATGCAGCTATCAGAGTCGTTATAAATAAAAAGAAGTGATTACTCCAACCGATCAACCTCATAGACATAGTATTTAAAGAAGAAAAATAGGAAATCAGACAGTCCTAATAAAATAAATTAGGAAACTAAACTATTAAAGGCAAATTGAAAGAAAATTACTGCACAAATATAACGTTAAAAAGAAGAACTAAACTCCAAATAATTCCTGAAACAAGAAGTTTCGTTAAATCGCAAAGAACGCAGCGTTGTGAAAATTTACAAATATATTCTGAATAAACCAGTTTGAATCCCACTCAAAACTATTTTAGCAAAAACTCGTTCAAAATGAAATATAAGTTAAAGCAACATCAACAGCAAGATAGATAGAATAATTCCGAGAAAAAGTATGTAAACTGAATACATCACCACAGACGCGATTGTTTAAAAACAACATACCACTTGACGTTTGAACATAATTGATACCTTGATACCACACAAAAACCATATAATTTACAAACCCCTGGAAGGAACCAGAATATAAGGAAATCCCAAAATTTCTGTAAAGATGAACTCATAAAAAAACTTTAATAGAATCTGTATAAGGGGAATGGATTATCAGGGCAAGGAGCGATGTCAAATTCATTTGACAGGGTTCCACATACATGGCATTTTGGAGCATTAACCCGAGTAAAGTAGAATTAATGATAGGCAGGCACATTAAATAAGTGTTGGGTAAATGCAAATAATTCTTATGATACAAATAAAGGAAGAAACCATTATAAGTAACCCATTCTTATTTGAACGTAAGGATCTGAAAACGTGTCTGAATACCACTTATATGGCAATATATAGATTCTAGAAATGAATGTGAAAATGATGATAAACAACACAGAAAGTATATTTGTATATTTAATAACTAAAAATAACGCCTGAAATATGATTGATGTTAGAAACACATGATTGTGCTCTCGGCAACTGAATTGTTCAGTACAGTTGATTGAAAACTACTTGATATTTGAGACATGAAGTCATAAATGGAAATGTATCTTACATGATATGACCCACAAGCTAATAAACACTGCATTTATATGCCAAGAGGCTCTTTCTTGTTGTTGTCTCCCTTTTCGAATACAAAATCAAAACGCTATGTTGATTAGCACTATACAACATAATCTACATGCATCATACTCTACCTTCAAAAATCCAAACGTTAAAAAATAGAATTCAGTTAATAATGCACACAAAAGGAAAACTAAGTACGGAAAAAACATGACAAATATTGATAGGAAATGAAACAAATAAAAATAGGAAAGTGAATAACAAATAAGAATATAGACATAACATATTTTCTAAAATGATAAAAAAAATAATAACCATCCCCTCCCCACTAAAAATATAATCACGATTTTCTAAAATCTAGTAAGGGCACTTAAATTGAAATCATCGGATAATAGAATTAAACGAAATCTATAATCTGATTTCTGCATATGTTACTAATTTGAATGAACTATATTTGAAATGTAGTTCACTGTTT
>OZ024742.1:307946082-307953582 GCA_964016885.1 Eledone cirrhosa
TCATTATAAAAGTAACAATAACCAGTCGTACGCGGACAACCCCGATACTGCACACACTTATATGTGTGTATGTGTGTGTATGGGTCTGTCTCCTATATAATAGCGGTTGGACAGATAGAAATAGTTAAATTGTGTGCCTAACTGAAAAAATACGTATTTGTGTCGATGTCGATTCGATCCGTTTAATATTGGCTTAAATTAGCGATCTCATTAACCAATTCCTTCTGCATAATCTCAAAATAGAATTCCATTATACAGAAAGAATATTATATTGAAATGATGTAATTCTATATTTAGATAAATGAAACCATTAAACAAACATCGCCGTCATTTTTTCAAAGAATTTGGATTTATCATCATCATAGAAACCAACTTGAACAAAAGCAACAGTTTGAATGCTGGATTAGATTTACCTACGTCATTATATTACCATTTCAGGAAATCAAACGAATGTTTGAAGTATATACATGAACTTTCGAATACGATTCTGAACTTTAGCCACACTTTACTTAGAAATATACCGCTTAGATTGTCTAACCACTCCTCTACACCGTACTACAAGCCGAACCTTGCAAGAATGACTTTAATGAGAAAATGATATCTATTATATGGTCCACGCTTCGACCATTACTAGTATGCGTAGAGGTATAACAATAAAATCTATGCCAAATGATATAATCCCCTGATTAATGAGGCTGTGGTGACGCCTCTAGTAAGTTTCTGCTTGAAATTACATAAAAAGCTCTCCCTGCTTATACATAAATATGAATTTTTAATACGAACGTCATTAAAGTTTCGTATTCTAAAAAACAAAATTTCTTTGAAAACTTTGCTATGTTTAACATGCATTATTTTATTTCACAAAGAGGACGGTGGATTGGCAGTATCGCTAGAGGGTCGGACGCCATGCTTTCCAGCATAGTTACGTCCCTTTACGATCTGAGTTCAAATCCCGCCGAGGTTGACTTTACCTTTCAGCCTTACGGGGTCGATAAAATAAAGTACCAGTAATGCACTGGGTAATTGCTGGCCTTGTGCCTAAAGTAGAAACAATTATTTTATTTCACAAAATCATTTTACACAGATTTCCATCCTTAACGCAATTATACATAGAAATAGTATCTAGCTAGTGGTATAGTTTATCAACGTAAAACTAATAATTAAATACAAAACTAATAAGTCATCACATATCTATATCGATCTGACACGTATCCCTTTTATTTGACGCTATAATATCCATACCCTTCATTTCAAAATCTCACTAGAACTAATGAAACTTTATTATTCCGTTTCGTTTGCGATTTGAGAAGGACAAATTTGCATTGCAATCTAAATTAGAGTTTCAATTCTAGTAGTAAACTACATGCATGCAGCAAGACATCTTATATGTTATACTGAGATGAAAGCTTTTCCATCTTACGCACCAAAGAACTGATTCTTAATAAACTCAACGAAATGATTTCTTTCTTTATACATAAAACCTTTCTACGTTATTGATCTAGCTGCTAGTTCCAGCAAATAGGCACCATTTCTAAGCGGAAGATATGTCAACATTATTAGGCCTTGCTTGTAATGTTGTCAAATCAATTACTATCATTACATACTCTAATATTGATATAACATCCTATGTACATAAAATGATCGTGAATTACAAACATGCCCTTTGGATGATAAAGAATCCACCTGACATTCTTTTTGATATAGGCATGGGTTCAAACAGGTCTAGTCGAAATTAACAATCCCATTGGCAGTTTCCTTGTACAAACTCTAATGATTAAGTATGCTAATATAGACTATTTTAAGTATGCTAATACTGACTACTGACTATTTTAGGAACCTCTAAACTAATTTGCTACTACTCCATATTACAAACTTTACCAACGACCTGCATCCCTTTCTCCATTTTTTAATACACTTCAGCTTTGCATTACTTCTACAGCTAGCAACAAAGTTTTAAAACTGTTTTGTTTCTCACACTCTTTATAGAAATAACGCACATGCCACTCATAATATAGTAGTACATTGTATTTTCCTATCTATTTCACCTATAGAAATAGTTTTCTTCTTCCTAACCTTATCAGAAGCCGCTCATATATTCTTAATTAGATAACTACACAAAACGTAATATAAACATACGAGCAAAGATTTAGCACATTGGCATTATTCCAAATTAGCTAACATCTACCCCACCCTACCTTTTTTTATTTAAATAGCTAACTAGTTGATATGTTATAATCTATACCAAGACGTCAGCCTACGTAACCTATTTATTTGTTCCTTTCAAATTTACAATTATATATCTAGAACATAACCATGCAAACCCATATAAAACAACTGCATCTTCCTATATTAATATTTACCACTCTAAGATATAGTTATTTAATTTAAATTCTCAGTTATTTCACACATCATTCACGTATAACTACATATTACTATTTTATACACAAGGCTCCCTTTACAAACAAATTTGACACCCAGATCTAAAAACTAATCAAGACAATTGCTAATTCTTTAATATATATTAATTATTTTCTCATCTTTCTTATCTTTCCTATCTTTTTATTTTTTCTTATCTCTCTGATCTTCTTTATTTGGAAAGAAAAGACAACCTTTACAATGGGCACAGATGGAAATAAATATACAATTTATTTCCCTTTAGCTAGATTTCTATTGAACAATTTGTTATTGTTATTAACCCAAACAATTTAATTATTTACCTTCAATTTGCATATATTTACAATACAATTTAATTTCATTCTTCATAAACCTTTCATATAAACACTTTTAATTTTCTTATTCTTTCTATTTTACTTTTATTCATTAATCGTTTATTAAAATGCTTCCAAAGTAGCTAAGCAGGTATGTTCACATTGAGATACTTTAATAATGGCCCAAAGTAACTTATTCCTCTTCGTGTTTTGCTCTTTATGTAAAATCAAACCAAATCTTCGGTTTGTTAGTTTTCTTAAGCATTGATAACAGACAAACGTCTATTTTCTGTTTTCTCCTTTGGAAAAGTGGCACTTAGATTAGATTTCCCTTGAGACATAGTTTCAATTGTTTTTTCTAACTTCCACTTTTTTCACGATTTTATCCGTTTTATTAGTTTCTCATACACTCACTGCCATTTATCTATATCTAACAACTCTAAAATATACAAATATCATGTGTAAAGCTCGAATTTTCGAGGTTATGAAGCACTGAAGAAATAAATTTATAAAAGATGTGGGATGCTAAAGAGCAGAATATAGCTGCAATTACAGGTCAGTTGCTATAAAATAGCTTATAAAAATATGGCAAAGAGACGGATATGAAATGGTTAAGTAATCATATCGATGGCCTCCCTACAGCCCCGGCGGACAGAATGGAGAAGGCGTTTCCCCGGAGGATGTTAAGGGATATGTAGAGATGGAAAAAGATGTTGCCAGCAGCTGCATCGAGGAATCGAACTTCGTATTTCACACCAATGAGTTAAGGGACATCTGAAAACATATTGGTATCCAATTTAAAGTGCTGACTTAAACAGCTTTTGAAAATGTAAACAAATATCGAGTGTGAAGCTCGAACTTCGAACTTACAAAGTGCTGAGGAAATAAATTTATAGATGTAGGATGCTTAAGCAAGAAAATAACTGCATTTACAGGCAGGTGCTATAAAATAGCATATAAAAATAGTGTTAAATATCGAGGTTCGAACACTATGTTTGTTAACATTTTCAAATAATGAGACAGATTTACGAGACAAAACAAGTATAGGAAATTTCCAGATTCCTGAGACTTATTTCATAAGGAAGCAGAAGCCAAATCATTTTTGTTTCGTACTCCAAACTTCTATATCAAGCCTGTTTTGGGAGTGTATCAGAATTGATTTCCAAATATTTCTTATTCAGGAATATATGAATACAGCCAAGAGCAAGAATATATTATTTTATATTTGTCCAAGAGCATTGCGACCTAGCGATGACATCGTGCATTGATTTAACAACATCATATCCAATAGAAAGGTGGTGTTTCGTTGACATATTTGCACCATCTACAGATTGTATATATGCAATGCATTCTTCAAATGTGTGAGATAATCGACACTTCCGATTGCCTCTTGAGGATTTAAGCACTTCATTGTCTCTTTTGTTTAAAAAGAATTTAATAGCCATTTCTGGATTTTGGTTTCCGAATGCATAACCACCGAGGTGTGATGTGATGCAACAGTCGTAAGTCAAAGTGAGTCTACATTTCATTTAGATATTTACACCAGTCTCAGTTTTCCTGGAAATAATACTAACCATCATTTCATTTTAGATTAAGGCACATAAGTAAAATGCTGGTAGTGACACGTTGCGACTGCATTTTACATGACCCATCAGATCGAGCAGAAAATGTTATAATGGATACAGTCCACATCATCGAATTAAAAATTATTTGATGTTTGTTTCCCGGTAATTTTCATAGTTTATTTCAAGGGAGTTTTTGTGATGATTTGGGGTTTGTGTTTTACTAATAATATAGTTTATTTCAAGGGAGTTTTGTGATGATTTGGGGTTTGTGTTTTACTAATGATATAGTTTATTTCAAGGGAGTTTTGTGATGATTTGGGGTTTGTGTTTTACTAATAATATAGTTTATTTCAAGGGAGTTTTGTGATGATTTGGGGTTTGTATTTTACTAATAATATAGTTTATTTCGAGGGAGTTTTGTGATGATTTGAGGTTTGTGTTTTACTAATAATATATCTTCCATATATTATAATTATGAATAAAGCAACAAGATTAGTTTTAACAATGTTAGACGATAGTATCTAGAATTCCACGTTTAAAAAAAAACTAGTTAATTAACCGTACCAGTTGTATTATGTGTAATATAATGGAAGGTACTCCGTCGGTTACGACGACGAGTGTTCCGGTTGATCCAATCAACGGAACAGCCTTCTCATCAAATTAACGTGCAAAAGGGTGAGAATTCCACAAACACATATACCCATAACGTAGTTCTCAAGAAGATTCGGCGTGACACAGAATGTGACAAGGCAGGCCCCGAGAATTACATGTATAACTCATTTTTGCCAGCTGAGTGGACTGGAGCAATGTGAAATAAAGTGTCTTCTTCAAGAAATCCGCCGGGAATCGAACTTACAGTAACATGATAAGGGTAGTGGATTGGCAGAATCGGTACATCGTCGGACAACATGCTGAAGGCATAGAGTTACAACCCTTTACGTTCTGAGTTCAAATCCCGCCGAAGTTAGGATTGCCTTTCATCTTTACGGGGTCGAAAAAGTAAAGCACCAATAACACTCTGGGGTATTTTTAATCTACTTTCCTCTCCCCCGAAATTGCTGGCCTTGTGCCTATAATAGAAACAACCATTAGTAACATAATAACCAAAATACTGACAGAAATCTAGCACACGTGAAATAACCTGAGTTAGACATTTAATTATTCCATACCGGCAATGAGAATTATATACCGATCCTTTTTTGCATATTACAACACGCTGTAACGTTGTACAAATATCACCTTTTCATTCAGATAATGGAATTGAATAACTTATTGGACTTAGAAATCTTATTTCTCCATTCCTCCAAACAAAATATATAGCAAATATAGAAAGTCCTTAATGAAAAAGCTCAAATACATTCACATCTTCAATACTGTACAGAACATATATGCACACACACATATGCATACAGGAAAACACAAACACATACACCCAACACGGGCACAAACACACACACACACACACACACACACACACACACACACACACACACACACACACACACACACACACACACACACACACACACACAGACACACACACACACACACAGACACACACACACACACACACACACACACACACACACACGCACGCATATATATATATATATACAGGATGTCCTCCAAAAATGTACACACACTTTGCTCAGAATACTGTTGAAGTGAGCATACATTTTGGGGAACACTCTGTATATATATATATATTTACACACATGTATATATATGTGTATTTGTGTTCATGTGTGATTTCTGTAAGTTTATTTATTTAGAGATATGTGGGAGTGTGTGGGCGTAAAATTGTGTATGCATATGACGCATTCTTTTCTTTTTTAATTTTTGCAATACAATGTTGGTATCTAGTGAATAAAAATATAATTATCCAATATAAAGATCATCTCCTGGATATAATTTCTATTTCTTCCTAAAATATTGTTTTGCTAGGCCGCAATGACTCAAGCAGAATAATGGCAAATTAATAAAACGTACAAAGATTGTATGATTTCTCTTCAAATTCAATTTATCTTCACTTGATAATAACGCTTGTTATTTAGTTTTAGACGATCTTTTATGTTGTATACTGACGTTTCCATGATATAAATGCCATCCGCCATGAATGGAATAATGTGGTTCCCTATTCGTTTCATTGCCTGAAACCACATTTTTAATAGTTTAATCAGTTTCGACCCCGTAATTGTTGAATGTATAATAAATAGATCCGAAACAAAAACAAAGAAGAAAAATAAAATAGTTTATTTATAAACGAAAATGTATAAATAGACAGCAAGCATTCGGTATTGACTTTTTCTTGGTTTTTGTTAACTAAAAGTTTTCGAAAGCAACATATGTGAAAATAATGGAGATTAAATCTGTATAGTCTCAGACCATTTGAAATGCAATGTCAAACATCCAATGGATTCGTATACCTACAATTGGGAAACACTACCCTCTACGAATATTTTCTTTCATTCCTAACACATGTATAGATAGAATCAAATGATTTATAGTTGATTGGGGCCATTACTAATCGCGAATTCTCGCTATGAATTGTCTATCGACCATATATATATATGTATATATATGTATATATATATGTGTGTGTGTGTGTGTGTATGTATGTGTGTGTATGTGTGTGTGTGTGTGTGAATGAAGTGATTCCGTCGGAAAGGTCCAGGAAAAAGAGTGCTCTATGTAAGTTACAGAGCTTATTAGTTATGTAATAAACAACATAAGATAATTATTTCATTTACCAGTGGTTTCTTGAAAGCAACCAAAATTGCTTTCATTCATCAGAATGAAAAAATCCTGGTCTCTTTATTGACAGTGGATTTGAAAAACAAAAATATAACAGATATGAAAGTGAGGCTGGAGGAAAAAAAAGGGGGGGGGGGGAGAATAATAAATAAGAATATATAACAACACACACGTACACACACACACGTACACACATGCACACACGCACACACACTCACATATACACACATATATACATATATATATACATATATACACGCATATATACACATATATATACACAGAGACACATATGCACACACACAAATACATATGCACACACACAAATAAGAATAAATAATCATAGTAGGCCGTCACATACAAATAAGCAAATAAAAAATAAGGATTAAGAAAATAAAAAAATAAAAATATTAAGTTGACAGCGATACAAGACGGCAAAATTTTAAATAATAATAATAATAATAATAATAATA
>OZ024742.1:307956082-307961082 GCA_964016885.1 Eledone cirrhosa
TAATTTATTCCGTGTGCTTACAAATGTTTCCACGGTGGTAATACAGCCTAGTTATGCTATTTGCAGAACTCAAATATCAAATGCTGTGACTACTGTATCATCAGAGCAGAATGGTTAAAATGCACAATGTAAATACGCTTAAGTGAGGTTATTGGAGAAGATAGAGTAGAAAAGGAAGAGAGAAAAGTAGGGGAGAGGGAGAGAGAGAGAAAGATATGCAGGGGTTGGAGAAATAGGAGAGAGTGGTTTGTAGATATCTTAATCAAAATGTTATGGTAGGGGTTTTATTATACTGGTTACTTTTAGAGAGATGCGTTGATAGTCAAGGTTGGAATTATTTATTGCCCCAGAGGGCAGGTTCATAGATGTGGAGAGGGAGGTAGGCCAAAGGAGAGAGAGAGAGAGAGAGTGGAATGGATATAGAGGGAGAGATAGAGAGGGGACAGACGAAGCCTATGGGGTGGGTGAACTTTGGGTTCGTAGTAGTAATCTGCGAATTGCACTGAGTTACCATTTATAGTGATAAGCAGAGTATTGTCTTGTAGTGTGGGGGAAGAGAAGGTGGTTAGCTAGAAAGCGATGTTATAGTTACGGGTTCGAATGTTAAGTTATTTTATAGTGAGAGAACTTAGCTTTTAGTTTGTGGTTGCAGTATAATGATCGTTCGATTCTATCGTTAAGTAGTTTATTTTTGGATTTTAATATGTAAAAGAGTTCAAGGTTACATAACCTACAGTACTTCAATCCACTCCGATATGCACTTGCGCTGGAAAGTATATCCCATTTTAAGGTGAAATGTTGGTTGCGTTCACGGAGTTGCCAGGTCTTGTTGGCGAGCGTGGTCACATCCTGATCACCGTTTTGTGACTACGCTCGCCAACAAGACCTGGCAACTCCGTGAACGCACCAACAGTTCACCTTAAAATGGGATATACTTTCCAGCGCAAGTGCATATCGGAGTGGATAATTCAAATCCTGACACCAGGATTTTTTCATTCTGATGAATGAAAGCAATTTTGGTTGCTTTCAAGAAACCACTGGTAAATGAAATAATTATCTTATGTTGTTTATTACATAACTATATATATATATATATATATAGTTATGTAATATATATATATATATATATAAAGAAATAGGATTTCGCTTCAAGCGTAGCTTATATATATTTGGAGATACGAAATATTTATACAAATTGTATAAACTCCGCCTTAGCCGGTCCCAAGCCCGGTTGAGAAAGGAGGATGGTTGGGGCGTGGGGTTAGCAGCCCTACCCCCGTAAAAACTTTTCACCGATACAGAAACGACGAGAAAAAACCATTTTGATACCCAGTGGCGGAAAAGGGAAGGCACGTCACCCCTAGATGCACCTATGATGGGGCCGGGTCAAAGCCGAAAGGAGGCCCGACCGCGGATAAGTCCTATCTTCAACGCCAAATCAAACACAAGAGTAAGTACCTGAAATGTCCGCACGTTCTTTCCGGACGGGCGGGGCAGCAGGTGCTGAAGGAGATGAGAGAATATCGTCTTGACATCATGGGCATCAGCGAGACGAGGTGGACAGGACGTGGACGACTCGACAGCGGAGACATTACTATTCTCTACTCCGGTGATGATGACCACCATGTCCACGGAGCTGGTATCATCCTCACGAGATGTATCACTGGCTCTTGTGGGATGGAGGCCAGTGAGTGAACGAATTATTACTGCCAGATTGAGCACAAGGTTAGCCAAGGTGACCGTAGTGCAAGTCTACGCCCCGACTGAAGCTGCCTCAGATGAAGATAAGGACACCTTCTTTATCCAACTACAGGATGTCCTAGAGGAAACACCCAGGTCAGACATTAGGCTGGTGATTGGTGACTTCAATGCCAAGCTAGATGGAGACAGGAGAGAAATGCATTCAGCCATTGGCCCCCACGGTTCAGCTGATTCCACCAATAACAACGGGAAACGGTTGCTGTCAGTGAGCAGTATCAGCAACCTCTCCATCGGGAAGACATTCTTCACCCATAGGCGGATTCACAAAATGACATGGACTTCCCCTGATGGCAACACCAGGAATGAGATTGATTATATCTGCATTGGAACGAGGTGGCGTTCCTCTCTCTTGGATGTCCGCACCTACCGATGGGCAGACGTCGGATCTGACTATCATCTTGTGGTTGGAGAAATCCGCTTGAGGCTGAAGAAGAACAAAGCAAATAAGACTGTGAGGCCATATGCTGTCGCAAGCCTGCAAGACCAAGGCACGTCAGAGGGATTCTACCTGGAGATCAGGAATAAGTTCCAAGAACTACAGCACGCACAGAACCGTGAAGACCAGTGGCAGATGTTTTCTCAGGCGGTCCCAGAGAAATATATTAACATCTTCAGGTCGCTGTACCGACATTCCAGGTGCTGCGTTAGGACAAAGGACGGAAATACGGAAATGTTTGACATCTTGACGGGTATTCGACAAGGCTGCATCCTTTCACTTTCCATTTCCTCATTGTCATCGATTTCATCATGAAGAAGACAATGAGTGACCCTCGTTTTGGCATCAGTTGGGATGGTCGGAGATTATGCGACCTGGACTTTGCCGATGACATCGCAGTGATAGGCCATTCCCAAGAAGACCTGCAAGAGATGACAAACGTTCTAAATGACAATGCAGAGAAAGTTGGCCTGCGCATCAGTTGTGAGAAAACCAAGACCATGTCGACAGGTGACCCTCCAAATCCTCTCCTCATGGTTGGCCACCGTAACATTGAATGTGTAAACCACTTCCAATACCTTGGCAGCAACATCTCTGACGATGGGGAAGCTGAGGTGGATGTGCGCACAAAGCTGGGAAAAGCTGCGGCGGTCTTCCAGCGACTCCGTCCGGTATGGTCCAGGTGTTCCATCAGCAACGCCGTCAAATTCCATGTTTACATGTCCATTGTAGTACCAACCGCGATATATGCCTGTGAGACATGGAAGAGTACGGAAAGTGTATGTAACAAGCTTGATGTATTCCACCATCGTTGCATTCGGACCATATTGGAAATTTCATGGAGAGACAAAGTTAGCAACGAGGAAGTGATGAGGCGGTCAGGATTAGAGAGGTTAAGGGACAATGTCCGGAAAAGGAGACGGCGGTTCGCGTGCCACATCCTTTGTTTGCCGGCAGATCGACCTGCTCATATTGCCATGGATTGGGTACCAGAAGGTGGCAGGAGAGAACGGGGAAGACCACAAAAAACATGGCGGAGCACATTCAGGGAGGACCTGCGGGAGATGGGAATTACCTGGATAGGTGCTAGAAGGGCCGCCAGTGACAGGATCAAGTGGGGGAAGCTCGTCGCCCAATGTTCCACAAGGTACTGGAGGAATTAAGACTAAGATATATATATATATATATATATATATATATATATATATATATATATATATATACAGGAAAACTTGAACCGTTAAGGTATATTTTCTTGGTTATGTCAACATTTATAAAACAAACTTTGTACTTTATTTGATGAAAGCGTTCAAAATGTTGGTACCCTTGAAATACATATTTATATATATATATATATATATCGCTTTCAGCGTTTCTTTGCTTAAACTTTAATATGTTATTTTAATAAATATTTGCTCTACGGTTCTTATATATCTGATATATATTTATCCTTATCGAGCCCTCTTTGGATTTTAGTCTTCAAATTTATTATTATTACTATATACACACACACATATATATATATATATATATATATATATATATATATATATATATACATACACACACACACACATATATATATATATATATTCAGGGCGAAACAGATTAACTCTTTAATCTGTCCGGGAGATGAAATGATTATTGATATGGTAAGTATGAGAAATCTTGTAACATCCCATATGATTCAGGTTGAATGATATATAACATTTGTGGTGTAATCTACCCTCGTAATTTTAGACACGGGTTTACTGTGTTTACTTCTACACATATTAATATATTAATTGTTTCTACTTTAGGCACAAGGCCAGCAATTATCCAGTACATTACTGGTACTTTATTTTATCGACCCCGTAAGTATGAAAGGCAAAGTTAACCTTGGCTATAATGCTCAGTATTTATACTTTGAGTTTGTAATTGCAGGGTATCTATATGAGTTAATAACTCTATATTTTATTTGTATTTCGGCTCCTTATCTGTTGAGCTTATAAAAATGAGTGTAGATAGGCTATTATTTCTAGCATAACCACTCCCACCGAAATATGACTTTCAACGCACTACTTTAGTTGTAGGTGTTATGTAACATTTAGTCTTATCTCCTGCTGACGAAATGCCTACGGATTACTTGTTACAAACACGATTCATTCATGGCGAAACAGATTAAATATTTAGTTTCTGCGGGAGATGAAATGATTATTGATATGGTAAGTATGAGAAATCTTGTAAGAAATCTTGTAACATCCCATATGATTCAGGTTGAATGATATATAACATTTGTGGTGTAATCTACCCTCGTAATTTTAGACACGGGTTTACTGTGTTTACTTCTACACATATTAATATTATAATTGTTTCTATTTTTGGCACTAGGCCAGCAATTCCCAGTGCATTACGGGTACTTTATTTTATCGACCCCGTAAGGATGAAAGGCAAAGTTATCCTCGGCGGGATTTGAACTTAGATCATAAAGGGACGTAACTATGCTGGAAAGCATGGCGTCCAACCCTCTACCGATACTGCCAATCCACCGAATGCTCAGTATTTATACTTTAACCTTCTTAATTGCAGGGTATGTATATGAGTTATTAACTCTATATTTTATTTTATTTGTATATATATATATATATACATATATATATATATATATATATATATATATATATATATATATATATATATAACACACACACACACACACACACACACACACACACACACACACACACACACATATATATATATATATATATATATATATATATATATATATATATATATATATATATATATAAACGTTTGTATA
>OZ024742.1:307966082-307968582 GCA_964016885.1 Eledone cirrhosa
AGAAGGTTTTCTGGCACATATCCAGCATCCAGTGAGTTCCGCCACAGATTGGCAAGAGGAGAAGCAAGTTGGTGTTGACACGCCTTCAAGACACAAGCAGGGAACCTATCGGGACCTACTGCTGAATTATGCTTGATTTCCTTTATTGCCGCCAAGACATCAGGGGCGCCAAACGTTATGTCCGATAAGGTGTAATGGGGAGTAACATCGCCGATACAGCCCAGATCGGACACATATATATATATATATATATATATATATATATATATATATATATATATATATATATATATATATATACATATATATATATATATATATATATATATATACATATATATGTATATATATATATATATATATATATATATATATATATATATATATATATATATATATATATATACATATATATATATATATATACATATATATATATATATATATATATACATATATATATATATATATACATATATATATATATATATATAATACATATATATATATATATATATATATATATATATATGTATATATATATATATATACATATATATACATATATATACATATATATATATATATATATATATGTATATATATATATATATATATATATATATATATATATGTATATATATATATATATATATATATATATGTATATATATATATATATATATATATATATATATATGTATATATATGTATATATATGTATATATATATATATATACATATATATATATATATATATATATATATATACATATATATATATATATATATATACATATATATATATATACATATATATATATATATATATATACATATATATATATATATATATATATACATATATATATATATATATATATATATATATATATACATATATATACATATATATACATATATATATATATATATATATATATATATACATATATATATATATATATATATATATATACATATATATATATATATATATATATATATATACATATATATATATATATATATATATGTATATATATATATATATATGTATATATATAAATATATATATATATATATATATATATATATGTATATATATATATATATATATATATATATATATATATATATGTATATATATATATATATATATATATATATATATATATATATGTATATATATATATATATATATATATATATATATGTATATATATATATATATATATGTATATATATGTATATATATATATATATATATATGTATATATATGTATATATATATATATATATATATGTATATATATGTATATATATATATATATATATATATATGTATATATATATATATATATATATATATGTATATATATGTATATATATATATATATATATATACATATATATATATATACATATATATATATATATATATACATATATATACATATATATATATATATATATATATATATATATATATATATATATATATATATATATATATATATATATGTATATATATGTATATATATATATATATATACATATATATATATATATATATACATATATATATATATATACATATATATATATATATATATATATATACATATATATATACATATATATATATATATATACATATATATACATATATATATATATATATATATATATATATATATATACATATATATACATATATATATATATATATATATACATATATATATATATATATATACATATATATACATATATATATATATATATATATATATATATATATACATATATATATATATATATATATATATATATATACATATATATATATATATATATATATATATATATATATACATATATATATATATATATACATATATATATATATATATACATATACATATATATATATATATACATATACATATATATATATATATACATATACATATATATATATATATACATATATATATATATATATATATACATATACATATATATATATATACATATATATATATATATATATATATATATATACATATATATATATATATATATATATATATATATATATATATATACATATATATACATATATATATATATATATATATACATATATATATATATATACATAGTAATATGAAATACGTCCTTTCACGCACAAGGCGCCAAGGTACGCATGTATTGTCCAACCAAGTGCCAGTGTGGTTCAATGGCGGGTTAATAAATTAACGAGCCAGAACAAATATAAACAAGGTTTAGTAAATAATGAAAAAGTTTCAAAATAAATTTTAAAAAATTGACTTTACCTACTATAGTTACCTTTACCGATCGGTTTCGAATCCCAAAAATAAAACGGAGACCATACGGTCTTCGTTGCAAAGAGAGATTCTCGTCAGAAGGTTCTTTTCATTCAAAGAATATAAAATTCCTGAATTTAAATCACAAACTAGCGCTATCAAAGACT
>OZ024742.1:307976082-307986082 GCA_964016885.1 Eledone cirrhosa
AACTTGACTGCCATTTCATCACTAAAGATTAAAAAACATAACCTCCAAAACAATATGATGTATATCATCAACAATCAGAGAAGAGCTGAAGAGGCCTGGGCCATTGAGAAGATAAAGTTCAATCCCAAAGTGTTCTTTTCATTTGCAAAAAAAACACAAAATCACTGGCTCTACTGTTGGCCCTCTAATTGATGAAAATGGCACTCTTCAAGACAATGCTAAAACCATGGGTGAGATACTGCAGAAATAATACTGCTCTGTTTTCAGCAATCCTGATATGGCCGATCTGGGCTGTATCGGCGATGTTACTCCCCATTACACCTTATCGGACATAACGTTTGGCGCCCCTGATGTCTTAGCGGCAATAAAGGAAATCAAGCATAATTCAGCAGTAGGTCCCGATAGGGTCCCTGCTTGTGTTTTGAAGGCGTGTCAACACCAACTTGCATCTCCTCTTGCCAATTTGTGGCGGAACTCACTGGATGCTGGATATGTATCAGAAAACCTTCTATCCCAGTCTGTTGTCCCAGTTCTCAAAAAAGGAAACAAATCCCTTGCCGTGAATTACCGTCCAATCTCACTGACCTCTCATATCATTAAGGTATTTCAGAGAGTGGTGAAATCGCGAATGACTCACTTTCTTGAGAGTAACAATATGCTGAACTCCAACCAGCATGGATTCCGTAATGGAATGGATTGCCTGACGCAGCTACTGCATCACTTTGATGACATTTTGAGAGCCTTGGGAGAGGGTTCCAACACTGATGTTATCTACCTTGATTTCAGCAAGGCCTTTGACAGGGTTGATCACAACATTCTACTGAGAAAGCTGTCCAATATTGGTGTCACTGGAAAGCTGCTGCAGTGGATCAAGAGCTTCCTGTCAAACAGAACCCAACATGTTGTAGTCGAAGGAGTCAAATCCAACCCAGCCAAAGTCAGTAGTGTGGTTCCACAAGGCACTGTGTTGGGCCCACTTCTCTTCATCATCTATATTAATGACATAACTGACATCATCAAACACAGCAACATTAGAATTTTCGCTGATGATTCCAAGCTCCAAAAGGTCATCAGTGGCGTGGATGACCGGATAAGCCTTCAGTCAGACCTACTGGCTGTTACCCAATGGGCGGAAAAGAACAACATGTTACTGAACGAAGACAAATTCGAACTGATCCACTTTGGAAAAGAGGATGCTCTGAAACTCCCGTACCCTCTTCCCTCCGGTGAAACTCTCGTGGCATCTAACAACATCAGAGACTTGGAAGTAACCGTGGACAGCAACATAAGCAGGGCCACGCATATAAGCAGCAAAGTTGACATGGCCCGCAGAATGTGTTCCTGGATCCTCAGAACCTTCCCGTCGAGAGATTCCCACACCATTATCCTTCTCTTTTCCACTTTTGCCCGACCACACCTTGAATACTGTTGTTCACTGTGGTCTCCCCACACGAAACAAAGTATCATGAAACTTGAAGCTCTCCAAAGGGCAATCACGAAAAAGATAGATGGCATGTCAGACCTTGACTACTGGGGTCGACTAGAAAAGCTGACACTTTACTCACTCCAACGTCGCCGTGAGCGTTATATTATCTGCATGATGTGGAAAATGTTTCATCAGCACTGCCCAAATGATGTTGGCATCACCTTCAAAATACACCGAAGGCTTGGGCCCCGTGTTATCCGTCACAAACAAAAATCTAAATCGCAACTCATAACAACAATACGGCACAATTATTTCACCTCAATTGGCCCTGCTCTCTTCAACGTCACACCAGGACACGTCAAAACAGAAACTGACCACACAAAATTCAAGAAGTCTTTGGAGAGATTCCTCCAAGTAATCCCGGACAAACCACCCACACCCGGATATGTCTCCGCAAACAGTAATTCTCTTCTCAAATGGGCCATGGTGCCCAAATCCTGAATTGAAAGACTTCGCCAGGTGGTGCTATTAAGTTAGACATGGCCTGGGCCAATACTGGCCAAAATATTTCAAAGTTATTCAAAGTTATAAATATATATGTATATATATATATATATATATATATATATATATATATATATATATATATACATATATATACATATATATACATATATATATATATATATACATATATATACATATATATATATATATATATATGTATATATATATACATATATATATATATACATATATATATGTATATATATATATATATATATATATATATATACATATATATATATATATATATATATATATATATATATATATATATATATATATATATATACATACATATATGTATATATACATACATATATGTATATATACATACATATATGTATATATACATACATATATGTATATATACATATATATATATGTATATATATATATACATATATATATATGTATATATATATATACATATATATATATGTATATATATACATATATATATATATACATCTATATATATATAATATTTGTCTCTGTGGCCGTAGCGGTAGGTGTTGAGACAGCAGAGCGGCTGGTCTGGGGTCCAGTCTCAGTCAGGAATCTCTCAAGAAATTTAATTTTATATATATATATATATATATATACATATATAATTGTATATGTATAATAAAGCCAAAACAATACAGATATGGACATAGAATAAAGAATGCAAATGCAAAAGATATTGTTGACAATTAGTCTTTTACCTTAGATTTATTTACATGTCCTTAATTTTCGAGATAATATCTCTTCTTCGGAGGGAATTAAAGCGGTTAAACCAGTGTTCTAAATAGCTTGCCAAGTCATGACTTGGCAAGCTATTTAGAACGTGCGTGTGTTTCTTATTGGCAACATGACCCTCCCAAAGTATAACAATATCGGTTTCAACACACGTTTTCAGATAAAGAATCCTGCTAAACAAATTCAGAAACGAAATGTATATATATACACATATATATATATATATATATATATATATATATATATATATATATATATATATATATATATATGTATATATATATATATATATATATATATACATATATATAATATTTATATATACATATATATGTATATATATACATATATATAAAATAAAATAATTAAGTCAAATATTTAAAATTTGGCTTCGTTTATTAAAGATGTACTGCTATATATATTTCGGTGACAGCCATCATTGGCTGTGACCTGTTCAGGCAGTCTGAATTGATGTGGTAGAGACATGTACACATGTTGTTAAAGTGTTTTACTTCGTTAATACTCCGATATGTCCAGCTCCTGGTTGGGTTGTTATTTCTCTGAGGAACTGGAATCATATGATTTCGAACAAACGAATTTCGGCACCATAGGAGTCTCCTTCCTCCCATTGATCAGTTGTGAGAACATTCCTCAGTCAAAAGTCTATAGAAATTTTTCTGAGGCAAGACAATCTGTTGTGGTTATTTTTGTTAAGTACAGATGACCTCCTCCCTTGTATTGGTAGTGGTATTGGTGTTAGGGGGTCAGCTGGCTGGTCAGCTTTACTTAGGCTGCTGCTATGTTTAGAAGAATTTGTGTGTGTGGGTTGGCATCTATCCTGCAACCATTTCACGTGGTGGGGGTGCCAAACAGACAAAGAAATAAGATAAAGTAAAATGAAGAAATAAAAAAATAAGAGACAATAAAATGAAGAAATAAAAAAATAAAAAATAAAAAAATAAAATAATAAAATAAAATGCGTGTGTGTTATAACCAATATCAAAGTTTGAAAGATTTGGAAAATATTGGCTGAAGTAAAAAGGCTGTGTGTCAGAATCGAGAAGTGCAAAGGATTACAATATTTACACTATCATGGGGTGGTGTGTTTTAAAAGCAAATGAGACAAGAGTGGAGTGTAAAACACCAGAACCCGAGTGTCAAAATCCGGAAATGCAGAGGACTACAGTTCTTATTTCGGCATAGAGCACATATGGGTGTATGTCAACTCACATCGTTGCAATGACACGCACAAACACAGGGCCTCTCAATTTATATTATGTAAATGCTTTGGGGAGACATCGGAGAAACCGCGATATGAGCACCCAACCACTGTTTTAGATATTATATACATTTGTGTAGGTGTAGGGGTGTTTTAACTCTCCATAGGATGATGTGAGAAAACATTAGTCGACTTATTCTAGTTCGAGATATTTAACAAATTTATCTGGGAGAGAGATCTCTTTTTAAAATAAAAATGTAATTCACTGGAAAATCGGAATTTTATTGATTCTGCCTGCACATATTTCAATTATTTACCGAAAACGTAAACTGTAAGGTGTGTTCTACTCGGAAGCACAAAGTAAGCGGTTGATGTCGTACATATAGCTAAACAAGTCCAATTCTCAACCTCTATTAAGAGCTCATGGTAGAGGGTCGGACGCCATGCTTTGCAGCAAAGAGTTATGACCCGTTATGGTCTGAGTTCAAATCCCGCCGAGGTTAACTTTGCCTTTCATCGTTACGGGGTCGATAAAATAAAGTACCAGTAATGCATTGGGATAATTGCTGGCCTTGTGCTAAAAGTAGAAATAATTATTTATTGTTCTTTCGCAGCTGTTGCACTAATTTTTCGTAAAATGTTTGAGAACATACCGTTCAGTTTTTCTGAGGAACAAAGCAACACTGTTTATGAAGAGGAATTTACAATTGATTATATTAATTTAAACTTTTATTGGACCTTAAGAATTTTGAAGAGCTAAAATGGAAAACTAAATTCCATTCCAATGATAATAACACAGAAATAATTTTGCATTCGTTTGTGCTAATTTACACTTTTATATGAAAAAATATTAATCGAATTCATTCTTGAAATGAAATTATTCTTTGATGGCATTTTACCAAGCAGCATTGTTAATATGAACAAAACAACAGCAAGGGGAAATGTGTGAACGACTGAAACTGAAAGTTATTCATTACGTAATTGTGTAAAAAGGAATAATCAAAATGTTATTTTGACATAGAATACAGGCTCCTCTTCTGTTATATTACTGCATGCATGCATGCATATATATTCGATCGTAAAGCAATGAATGCAATATGTATAATAACTTGCCTTTGTTATGATTGTTAAACTAATATGTAATATATATATATATATATATATATGTGTGTGTGTGTGTGTGTGTGTGTGTGTGTGTGTGTGTGTGTGTGTAGTGAGGTGAAGGTGGGTGGCTGAGTGGTAAGAGGATTGGATTCGCAATCGTGAGGTTGTTAGTTCGTTTCCTGGACCAGGCAATTCTTTATGTCCTTGAGCAAGACACTTTATTTCACGATGCCTTCTACCTGGAGTTGTGACATATAGATTATATTAGCAATTGGAAAGACCAACGGAACCATTGTTACCTCGGTCTGATGATTTGACGAGAATCGATCGACTGTCGATATATATATATATATAATATATATATATATATATATATATAGGTAAGTTATTCCGGGTTGAATTGGAGGTAACCACAGTAAGTAAGGTAGTCAATACATAGCAGAGTAAAAGGTTTTAATATAGATGAGATTCTACAGGACTAGAACTGTTTCATAATTTAGAAATCATCAGGAATCTGGCTTTCCAAAATAAATGTTGTGGTATTTATATCTTTTCAGGTGGTAGGAGAGTGTGGGGAGTGGGATGGGTAGAGGTCATTGGTTGAAAGAAAAGGGAATTCATTAAAAGCTATTTCTTTAAGCCTATAATTTATATTTAGAGTGACAAAGGCAGAAGGAATTCTATAAACAAGTTCAAATTGGGGTGACACTCCTTATTTTTAAGTTTCTCTTAAGCTAACAATCCCTATATTTCAGGTGTCTATAAGATGGTTGGAGGGTCGGTCATGGTTGATGGATTTAAAGAAAAGGGAAATTCTTTAAAAGCTAATTCTTTAAAGCTCTACTTAGAGTGACAAAGGCCAAGAGAATTCTATAAACCAGTTCAAAATATTGCGTGCCTGTCATATCATTATTGTCATGTTTCTCTTAAACTATATTCCAGGTGTCAACAGACACATTCACACACACACACACACACACACACACACACACACACACACACACACACACACACACACACACACACACACACACACACACACACACACACACACACACACACACACACACATATATATATATATATATATATATATATATATATATATAGTATAAAAGAGAAAACACAGGTAAGCATTAAGAGAAGGATTTTCTCCAGGTATTTACGACCGTTTCATTGGTAAGTGCAACCTTATATTGCTATACTGCCAACTTGTCCATTACATAATGAATGTATGCAGTCTAACCTGGTTTACCAATGCACAGTGGAATCAGACAACCAGAAATGGTATTACATCGGACCGACTGGGAATACCTTTAAAGCCCGTTGGTATACACACCGTTACGCAATGAAACATTCCCAGCACCGTTATGTAACTACCCTTGCAAACAAGACCTGGCAACTGAGGGAAAATAACCATCAATACACCCTGAAGTGGAAAAAATTATCAAACGCGCCCCATATCGGAGTGGTATGAGAAGCTGTCGATTATGCGACCTTGAGCTGTTCCACATCTTAAGTTCGAAGAATAAGTTACTCAACAATAAAATCGAGAGATCAATTTATTGTAACCATAAACTCAAAGAGAAGTTTTCGCACTACACATCGAACCCTTAACCTCTTACTACCAACTGACAAACTGCATATACTTAGACTTTATACCCTCTTGTTGTATCTGAACCCTTTAATTACCCACAAAACCAATACATATATCCCCCTCTTCTCCCTCATTCCTCTTCTATTTCTTCTATTTCTTCCTTCCTTCCCGCCCCTTCTTGGCTATCTTTTCTTTTCTTCTTTCTCACCCCCTTCTTTGCTTTTATTTTTGTCATTATTATCTTTATCTTTATTTTTTTTTTTATATATATATATATATATTTATCTCTTTATATCCCCCCTCTCTCCCTCCCTATCCATCCCTCCCACTATGATCAAGTTAATTCTCTTTAATTCACTACATTCCATGACATGAAGTCTGCTATCAAAGCTGACCAAGGAATCCTTCCACCTCTACCCCTCCCTCCATCTCAGTTTGTCATTCTGCTTCCTACCTCTTCCCCCTTCCTCTCTCTCTATACTATTCCGTCTGTCCCCTCACCTCCTGATTCCTCTCTCTCTATACTAGTAAATACAATTCCAAATAAATGTATCTACAATGTAAATACAATTCCAAAGAAGTATCTATATTTATACAATTTGACATTAACGATTATTACTCATCTATATCCCCCAACACCTTGGATAAAGCCTTAGCATTCGCTAAAGCCAATTCTGACATAACAGATGACGAGATAAAAATCATATTAGCTGCTAGGAAAACAATAATTAAATTTGAAAACGCCTATTGGGAACGTAAGGATAGATTAAATAACTTTGACATCACGATGGGGGCTAACGACTCGGCTCAAGTCACAGACTTAGTAGGTATTTACATAGCCCATAGTTTACAAAGTGAGTTTAGTGACCTTCATGGTGGAATCTACAGAGACGACGCCCTTCTCCTAGTTAAGTACCTAAATAACCAGAGCATAGAAAGACTCCGTAAGAATATTAGAAAGGCTCTCGGAAAACTAGGCCTTAGCATAACGTATGAGTATAGCACTAAAACAGTTAACTTTCTAGATGTGACGCTTAACCTTAATACGGGACTTATAAGACCTTTTCACAAGATTAATGAAAACTTAGCATACATCAACTGTAACTCAAACCACCCACTATCCATAATTAAATCCATTCCACGCAACATATCCCTTAGGATCTCCCGCCTCTCGTCTAACAGACAAATCTTCGAAGAACATGCAGAATACTATAATACCGCATTAGACAAGGCATGCCACTTAGATAGAGTAGAATATATAGATGAAAGCCTCCGTGAAGCGCACACGAACACGCATAACACAAACTCCAGAAACACACATTGACGCATAGAACTGCAAAGTATACGGCAAATAGAAATACAACATCGAAATCAAACAAGTCACGCAGTAGAAAATATATTTGGTATAACCCCATATTTAACACCTCTATTAGTACTAACCTACCCTCTACCTTCTTTAGAATAATAAATAAGCACTTTCCAGATTCACATAGATACAGCAAAATCCTTAGCACTAAATCTATTAGACTATCTTACTCCACGGCACCAAATATAGAGGCACACATTAAGATGCTTAACGCTAAAAAGATACATAACAACACCAAAACACAAATTTACAACAATAACAATACAATCATCACCGAACACAACAGAATATCTAATACACAACCACCCACTAATAGGCAAACAAAACGTAACACACTTGTTCAGGCATCGCAGCCCACAAATAATGCCAAAGTTGCCCATGACAAGAACTGTAACTGCCACCTACCTGAAACCTGTCCATTACATAATGAATGTATGCAGTCTAACCTGGTTTACCAATGCACAGTGGAATCAGACAACCAGAAATGGTATTACATTGGAGCGACTGGGAATACCTGTAAAGCCCGTTGGTATACACACCGTTACGCAATGAAACATTCCCAGCACCGTTATGTAACTACCCTTGCAAACAAGACCTGGCAACTGAGGGGAAATAACCATCAATACACCCTGAAGTGGAAAAGATTATCGAACGCGCCCCCATATCGGAGTGGTATGTGAAGCTGTCGATTATGCGACCTTGAGCTGTTCCACATCTTAAGTTCGAAGTATAAGTTACTCAACAATAAAATCGAGAGATCAATTTATTGTAACCATAGACTCAAAGAGAAGTTTTCGCACTACAAATCGAACCCTTAACCTTTTACTACCAACTGACAAACTGCATATACTTAGACTTTATACCCTCTTGTTGTATCTGAACCCTTTAATTACCCACAAACCCAATACATATATCCCCCTCTTCTCCCTCATTCCCCTTCTATTTCTTCGTTTTCTTCCTTCCTTCCCTCCCCTTCTTGGCTATCTTTTCTTTTCTTATTTCTCACCCCCTTCTTTGCTTTTATTTTTCTCATTATTATCTTTATCTTTTTTTTTTTCTTTTTTTTATATATATATATATATATATATATATATTTATCTCTTTATATCTCTGCCCCCTCTCTCCCCCCCTATCCATCCCTCCCACTATGATCATTTTAATTCTCTTTAACTCACTACATTCCACGACATGAAGTCTGCTATCAAAACTGACCAAGGAATCCTTCCACCTCTACCCCTCCCTCCATCTCAGTTTGTCATTCTGCTTCCTACCTCTTCCCCCTTCCTCTCTCTCTATACTATTCCGTCTGTCCCCCCACCTCCTGATTCATCTCTCTATACTAGTAAATACAATTCCAAATAAATGTTTTTCTCTATATATTAAGAATTATTTCAAGAGTAACTTACTATTTTGAAAATTTGGACTGTGAACAACAATTATAATTGAGTGGCTGCTATTTGCAGTATAGCAATACAAGGTTGCACTTACCAATGAAACGGTCGTAAATACCTGGATAAAATCCTTCTCTTAATGCTTACCTGTGTTTTCTCTTTTATACTTTATACTCCAAGTTTGAACGGAATTCTTACAAACTTGTGGAGTTACCCTTAACCGTACGTTGAAACCATCCATGAAACTGGCTTTCTTAACCAAAAACTGGATCACAATAAGCAATTTTTTGCTCCGGAGGTATATGGTCTTTAAAGCGAAGAAATGCCGATGATCGTTGGGAGATCACTGATGAAGGACCACTTTATTCATATATAACCCAATTGCAACTCCGCAGCACGTTTATTCTTATATTTACACATATTTTTTCCCCCCGCTGTGACCCGTCTATTTCGTTCTTACTGCTTCCTCTTTCTCTGTATCTTTACCCTCTCTAACAGTCACTCTCTCTGTTAGCCTTTTCCTCACCCTTCACTCACTCACTCTCTGTTACTACCTCTCCTCCTTCTTCCCGTTTGACCTGTGCGTAATTCT
>OZ024742.1:307991082-308006082 GCA_964016885.1 Eledone cirrhosa
TAGAGGGGTGAGGTTTTGCTGATCAGTGGTTTGCCGAAGAGGAATTAAATAAAAGAAAAAGAAAAACGAAAACAGATAAGGAAAGTAGGTTAGCCTAGGTCAGAGGTGAGGCTTTGGTGTAAACTATCTATATCCTTAAAGGGGTATTTGTACTAGATAGGATTAAGGGTTGTGGTTAGTGTTTGAAAAGTCTATAAATCAATAAATAGATGAAAATGTTAAACTAACTATGCGGGTTAAGCCATACATCGCTGCAGTGTAAGGTGCGTGAAAAGACTATAAATATACACGCATACACACATACAGGCACACATGCATGCACACATATCCACACACACACACACACACACATATATATATATATATATATATATATATATATATATATATATGTATATATATGTTATATATATATACATGTATATCTCGACAAACATACTAGATACACCCAGACACACACACATACATACATACATACATACATACATACATACATACATACATACACACATACATATGCGTGTGGATGGATACATGAAATAGGAAATAGTTGTTGCACCAGCTGTATGGGTTAGCTTATACACCGGTACATGCACACACACACTCACACATATTATACGTAGTTACAACCCCCCCCCCCCCACACACACACATGGCCATACATACACGTGTCTGTATCTCTGAAATATGCGTGCTCATAGGCCTGGAGGTCCATAGGATTATATCAGTGTGTAGGGGTGTACACACAAAACCAGGTGCATGTGTATGCACTAGTAGTGCGTCTAAATAATTATCGCATAGGAGTATATGATGGTAAAAACATATTTAGCATATGTGAACATTTGTTGGGAAATACATGTAATGTTAGTGATAATGGTGATGAAATTAGTGATACAAATGGAAGTGTTGAAATCAATTGTTTTAATGTGTAGCATGGTGGTGGTTTGTGTGTGCTTCATGCACGTGCGGTACGTATTCGTGTGGGTGAGAGTGGTAAATACATGGTGATATGTTTAGTGATGGGAGACATGATAATGGTTTCTTATGTAGGCACTAGGCCAGCAAATTTGGGGGGAGGGGAAAGTCGATTAAATCGACCCCAGTGCGTGACTGGTACTTTATTTTATCGACCCCGTAAGGATGAAAGGTAAAGTTAACCTCGGCGGGATTTGAACTCAGATCATAAAGGGCCGTAACTCTATGCTACAAAGCATGTTGTCCGACTCCCTACCGATACTGCCAATCCACCGACCTCATGGGAGACATGATAATGAATACAATATAATATTAACAAGAATAACAGTGGTGATGAATGTAACTGGTAATAGGGACGATGATAAAGTTTATGAGATATGATAATAATTGATGTAGTTAGTATGATATTGTGTCTATTGTTGCCTGAGTTCAGGTGGTTACGTTTTGGTCTGTCCGTGGTTCCTACCGGAATACCATGGCGGAGAATGAATGCTTTCTGATGTGTCTGCAGTTTATTTCCGATCTCAAATTAATAGCCGATTCTGCCATGCACAACCTGCAGTGTCTTCCTCCCGTGGAATGTTGGGCCACGGGTCTCCCCACGAACTATTTGATCTGGTAGTTCAGGTTCCTATCCGTGAGGTCCTATATCATATCAGCCAGTCTGGTTTGGGAATACTTAGGTCTGTGGTTGAAGGAGCTTTTGTGGTGAGAATTCGAAACATGTGAAAATATATAGTTTTGTTTTGCCTATGCAGATGGGTTGATTAGCTTCATCTGTATATGGAGCTGTATGAGCCGGCTGAAATGCGCATTAACAGTTGTTCCCCATTGCTTCCGCTGCAATCCGCTAGAGGGTGCTAGCTGTCAGCTTTCAAATATTCATAGCTAGAAGGCTTTCCAAATGTTTAGTCTTAAAGATACCGTATATCATTAGATATATGAAATTCACATACTTATATCTATACAGCTATGTCAGAGCGAAAACTTTAATTCTACTCTCAAGCTGAGCCGGCTTGTACAGCTCCATATGCAAACAAATCTAATTTACATGGGCTAAAACACTATATATTTTCGTGTGTTTCAAATTCCAGCAGAGAGCATGAGACGACCAGAGTCAGAAATGCGCATTGGCAGTTATCTCCCGCTGCTTCTGCTAGATTCCGCTAGACGGCGCTAACCATCAGCTTTGCAATATTTATAGCTAGATGACTTTGCAAGTATTTAGTCTTAAACATACTATATGTCATTAGTTATACGAAATTCACATACTTATATGTATACTGCTATGTCGGTGCGAAATGTTTAAATGTATATACATATATATGTGTGTGTGTGTGTATGTGTGTTTGTGTGCGTGTATGTGTGTGTATGTGTGTGTGTGTGCGTGTATATGTATGTGTGTGTGGGTGTGTAGGTGTGTCTGTGCGTGTACAACAGGATTTTACCGCTCAACATTCTTGGAATTTTTTATGATAATATAAAACGTTAAAATTAATTATATTTAAGACAGTGAACTGAAACAGTTTTTTTTTTTCAAATTAAACTTAATTAAAAATGAAATTATTAAATTAAAATGAAGTTAAACATCGCTGTCACCTCAAAGAATATATTTTGCCATCAAATTCTATTGGGAATGTATCCATTGATTAGATAACAATTATTGGTTATTACATAGGTGCGGTATTGATTGGATTGGAGATAGCTCTTATCAGTATCTCGGGGAGACAGATAGCTCTATGAAACAACTTGGTTGCCATTCTTTTTTCTACGTATTTATTTGTTTATTTATTTATACGTTTATTTATTTTGGCTTTCATATGAATTTCTAATTCTATAATTCAAAAGTCAATATTCAGTGGAGGATCATCTATAAAAATATGAATATTATTTTCCTGTGATCGAAATGACTGAAAGGTGACCATCTATTTCCAGATAGCATCAACTGTCTTTACATTTATAGACTTCATTCATCATTGCTAAAAATAGAGGTTCAGATATTTGATTTTTATAGTAAAGGTATTGTTTATTTAATGTCTCATATTGAATGTGAGACACGAATGGATATTGATTTATTCAGTTTTATGTTCATTGAAAGTTCTCTCATTTCTCTCATTCACTTCTGCCACCCATCGTTATCTTAATCCATCTTCAGCCTTACCATACACTCCTCTTCTACCTTATACAGCTTCAGTAGTTGCTGTTCATCTATCTCCTCCCTATCCTCCTCCCCTCCACCACCATAATCATCATCACGATCGTCGTTATCACTACCACCACAACCATTATCATCGTTTTCATTGCTATCGTCTTCCTTGTCAACGTCATTTTCTCATTATTTACCAAGTCGCTAATGGCAACTTGAATTCTACGGAAATTTCGGCCATTCATTGCTATGCACTATATGAAAAAGTTCAGAACAACAGCTCAATACTACCTGATAGAAATCTCCTATGTTTTGATTTTCTTTTATTATTGAATTCTGCTGCTTTTCCTTTCTACTAATGTTTATGTTGTCGTTGATTTTGTTGTTGTTATGTTACGGATGTATTCGGATTTCCTCTATCCAAACAGAAAAGTAAGCCAACCATGAAACTACCTAAACATTCAGATACACACATAAGGCTTTTCTACTTACTTGTGGGGAAGAATTACAATTAGCTTTCAATGATACCATCAAATCTTCAAAGAATTTTCCAAACAATTTATTCGACACCGTTATGAAAGCTTCTCACAGCAATAGAATTTCGAAGTTAATTTTACCATACACAATGGATAATTTTTTTTTCTAAATTACAAATATACTCTTTTTACAGTCTCATCCACCATTTACTATATGGTATCCTATCTCTATGGTTCTTTTATTCATTTTGTGTTTTGAAAATATTATTACATGAATCATATAGATAATGATACGAGCCCATATTTCAACCAAATTCATACATATCTTTAGATTTGATCTATAGAATTACTCGATTTATCACAGGAATTAGATATTATTGCACAATGTGCAGTTACAGTGAGATAGGTTTATGAATTACAAAAGTCCACACCTAATGTGTATGATACTATGTTTATAATTCTAGCGAGACCCATCTTCGAGTTACGTCAATTTAACGTAATTTGCAGTCAAATGTAGAAATCCTAATTATACTGAAGTAATATTTTCTAAATACATTACATCGTGTTCAACAATGTAACCTGTTTGACTAAATGGTTTTTAATTTAAGCACAAGGCCTGTAATTTTAGGAGGAGGGAAAGATGTTTGCTTCATGTGTTCTATATTTTTCGACCCCAGAAGTATGAAATACGAATTTGATCTCAGCTAGATTTGAAGTCAGAAACTAAAGAGCCGGAACAAATACTTCAATACTTCTGACGCGTTTATAAATAAACACATAAATATACATATATATATATATATATATATATATATATATATATATATATATATATATATATATATATATATATATATGTGTGTGTGTGTGTGTGTGTGTGTGTGTGTGTGTGTGTGTGTGTGTGTGTGTGTGTGTGTGTGTGTGTGTGTGTGTGTGTGAGGTATTACTAGTTAGGCAAGTACAATTATTTCAAATATGACAACAAACTTGGAACCCTACTATAACATCTTCATAATACTTACAGGAATCGCCAACACAAGGTTCTTAAAACCTTCGCTAAGTACAAACCACTACCTCCCTACGGACAAATGACGCTGCACACCAGGTCCGAACACGGAAGGGCCTTACTCCCATTGTACTCGCCTCCATCTCTCTGTATTATGACCAAATGGGGTCCCACGTGCTGACCGCTCCACGGCCCTGGCGGACAGAATGGTAAGGGAGATGCGCTGGAAGAGCCATTCCATCTCTCAAGGCTCACACCTGCGGCTAACCAGCTCAGCGCCTATGGTGGTAAGTAGGGAGGTAGGCCTAGAGCCAAGGATACCAGAAGTCTCCATTGCTAGGGGCACGACCGCAAACCTGTTGGAGGGCGGCCGATAATTTTAGAGTTTGCCCTCCTCAGCCCGAAGTGCAGCAGAACCTGGGTTAGTCGGCCACTGCACCAGGTTGCGAGTGGAGAAAGTGTCGCTGCAAGTGGCATCCCAGAGAGGGGTTTGCCACCGCGGAACGGGAACATGGTAATACCGTCGGGCCTTTTGCTGTCCCCTCGGGCCAGCCCCACCGGTTAGAGGTGGGAGGGGAAGTCTGCACCATCCAAATACATGCTTTATGACCAGCATGGCGTGGAAGGCGACCGGCACTGTAGCGACAGGAAAGAGCGGGGAGGCCGAAGGAGTCCATGAAGGATCCGCAGTGACATTTGTGTGGCTCGCAGATCCGGAGGCCAAACGCCAGGGAAACCCCGACGCGGAGGCTACTGTTGTGCAGCTGCGTGCCAGTGGAGAATAGTGTATATGTACATATACATACGACGCGTTTCAAAGAATTTCCGCCAACCAAGACATTTTGATATGCAGGATTTGTCCAATTTTCCATGGATGGGAATGAGATCAACGCGGCTGTAACGCAAACATGTGATTCAAACAGTTGTGTGAGGAGATTATTATGAGTAAAATTAGGATTGTAAAAAGACATTTTGATATGAAGCAAGAAACTCTGTTCAGAAACTACAAAACAAAATACCTTAGCATTTAAAGCAATATATATAATCACAGGAACTAATGCATTTCTAATAAGTAACCAAAGTAACAAATGCGTTTTTGGTAGTAATGTGATGCATCCGGCATATAGATAAATGTGAATTTGCAATGGCCATTCATCTGTATTAGTTTTAGATACTCAAATAAAGTGGACCGCAATGAGAATTAAACACAGTCCGGAAACCTCTCACCCCGAAGATAATATCAACATTCCATTGACTTTTAACGTTGATTATAAAATCCTTTTATATCGTATATGATAAATGCAATTTTAGAATTGATAAGGTAAAACATTTATTTTTCTTGGTATCATGTAGCCTTGCGATAACATGGAGTTACATTCAACAACACTAAAAGTACACAAAGAAACGAAATTGCAAAAACATAAACAGCATAAATTTAAGAAAAATAAACAGCAGCAACAACGATATCAACAGAAAGTAAATTAGTATTTCTAAATATATTAGTATCAGTAACCTGGCAATATTCCTACACTCACACACTTACAGAGGAAATGTGCGAATTCATGAGAAAATATTGAGAAGATTAAAAAAATATATTGAGAACATTAAAAAAAATATTGAAATAACTCTTGAAGCATAATCTGGCATATAACTGAAGTAAGAATGTATTGGAACTGCTCCAAGCTATACACGGTACTCCAATACTAATGTGTACTGCACTTAGTAGGACTACACTTACAGATACTTTCACACACATACACAATCATAAACACAGGTGTAGACTCACAAGCACACAGTATTACACACATACAGTAAAAATGTTGGGATTCAACTTTCGATTACATCGTTTATTGCACAAATATGTTTACAAAACAACATGTCAAATAACAACATAACCACAATACGAACAACATTGATAGAACGAGAATAAGTCAGGAAGCTACGATGTCCCTCGACAGTCAACTAAAATTGTACCTATATACTTTCATAATACTCTAGCAGAAGCACACCCAAAAGACGGAATAATCAAGGCTGGAATGCCTTGGAATTAAAACACAATATGGCGTCTCTTGAGCAGTAAATTAGCTGATGTAGTTTCAATAGACTTAGCAGCCAACTCTCCCTCAAATCAAACATTATGATCCTGAAAAGAAATCATAGATTGGATAATGTAGCGCTAGCTATCCCTAAAAAGATAATATTTCCTGATCTGGGTTGGCGTAAGACTGAAAAAACACCCATCCCGTCTAAAGAAAATGACAGGACATTAGATAATATAGTCCTACCAAAATAGATAGTCTAGTCACGGCTGGAGTCATATATATATGCAATCAGGGTTGTCCTGGCTCGACAACTGGAAAAACAAAGTTACTGGCAAAATCATCGACTCATCACAGTTTATCTTAATCCATCCATCGGTACAATAATCAACTTACTTATGAGATATCATTTTGATTGTTGCCTTTATATAATGGCAATTTCATATGAAAGCAATCTAGAATTAGATAAATTTCTTAACTGAAGCACGAAATATTGTGTGACCAAGAAGACAGTGTGGGCGTTTAATATTTGTAATGGCAGTTTCGCCGACCATGGTGGTTGTTTTCCTTATTCATGTTCCTAGGCGCGACCAAATTGAAATTTCCAAGGTAATTTATATATCAATCATCCTTGATATGGGATTTTGAAGTCTCTTCTAGAATCACAGTGAGTCAGAGTGTATTTATAGACCACCCATAGCAAACACATGTCACAAGATTTAGATGATGCGTGATGGTTTAAAAAAAATATTGTATTGAAAAACATGTCACGAAACTAGACATTTTCTTAAGGGATATTCGTCTAAAAATATTTAACTTTTCAGTGATATATAATGAACATCAGTGTATATTACAACTCATAAATGGTTACAAGTTCACGATTTTAGTTTGTTATTAAAATCGATTTTCTTATCTTTAATTTCTGAACACTATCATAATGGCAAGAACTGCAATTAAAAAAATTAATTATCATAAAAATGAAGTGGATGAACTTATCAAGATCGGTCGATTAAATGGACATACCAATGTGATGTTGATGATAATATATTTCTTAGTAATTCGTGTAAGTAAAATTTGGACTGCAACAAGACATTTTCACACAAAACTATAAAGAAAGGCTTTTGAAAACTACAAACAACATATGTCTCAGTAGTTATGGTGACACACACACATACACACACACATCTTTATGTATATATATATATATATATATATATATATATATATATATCGCACAAAACAGCCGCTATATTTTGGCAAGATTGTCCTTTGAAGTAGTTGAATATTTAGATATTTCATACAATACTGTTGCTGTTGGTAAACGACTAAATGGTGGATAATTTTAGTCTTAGTTAAATGTGGTCCATATGGAGTCGGTTAGGATCTGTGTGAATGAGTTGGAAATAAACGGATATACTGTTAAAGATAGAATTATATGAATAAAGAATACAAATATAGTAAATCCTTATATACGTGTGACATTTGTTTCTACTTGTCTTTATTAAAACCACTGATCTTCTTCATCAACTTGATTACCTATTATGGCCACAGATATTCTATTCATAAGGGGGTCATTAATTTAAAGAATTTGCATTAACATGACAATATATCAGAAACAAGTGATTGTATTGTAACAATATTTCATGATAGTGCCGCTATGATGTTTGACCAATATATTTGTTTTGTAAAGCGATTCACAGAAGTTGTTTGTTATCCCATTTATTCGTTTTATTGTATTATGCACCAAGAAGTACTGAGCCTAAAAGTAGGTTCTAAATATGTCTATGGCGTGATGAGAGTTGTGATAAAGATAAACAATTTCATAACTGTCACGTCTTTGCATAATAGAATATTTAATATGATGCTAAATGAAATTGAATCAGGTTTCAATGGTTTACAAATGCACTTTAATCTACGGTGGTTAAGACGTGATCAAGTACTTAACGGTTAGTTGAATATTTATGTGATTCAGACTTCTTGTGGCAATGAACAGCATTAGGCATGACTTTGCGCAGATAAATGATTTTGCTTATCTCAGTAAACTTTCGCATGTTGCATCTGAATAAAGATTTTAGAAATCGATTGATGTGACGTTTGACTTCATTCATTGTTTTCAGAATAGAATTGGTATATGGAATATAGATGTTTCATGTACCATCTAACGATGCAGAAATCATTTCAAGCAGAAAACTGTAAGGGTTCTTGAACAACACGTAGACTAGTTTATAGATATTTTAAGGACTGGAACTGAGCAGATTTCATCTTAATTTGTACAATGTAGGGAGTTGGGGAAAATCAATACAATTCATGAAATATGCTGATGAAGCAGATACCACGAAATGAGATGTGTTTGAGTAGTTGGAGTTAAGAGATTTAGAAAGACAGCTAATCGACTTGAATTTTAATCCTATTTGGACGCAAACATTCATTACAATTAGAACTGATTTAGAGGACTTTCAACGTGCTAGTGTACACGTAATCGTCAATAAATATTCACACTCAATATTTGAACATTATGGCATTTCATTTCTGAAAATATTGATGCTGTAAAAATGCTTGCAAAAGCAAAGCTAACGACCATTTGTATCCGTAACATGTCCATGTGGGATATTATTCTCACAATTAAATAACATGAAAACGATCAATAGAAACAAAATGCGTGGTGAATTGAGTATTTCTTGTACTGCAAGTGAACCTTCTTTATATCATTTCGCTATGTTTAAAGTATATTTTGAGATTTCAAGTTATACGTATTTTATAAGTATATTCGAAACAGTATGCCGTTTATTTATAAGCAGTTATTTAAAAGATACATGTGTACACTTCAATGAAGAGATTGTTAAGTGTAGGTCGTTTATATTTAAGCATTTACTTCAACGTAAATATACATATGCAAGAGAATTATACATCTCATTTCAACAAATGTTTGAACATGTTTGCTATTGCTATACTAGTCATTCACCCAGAGAGCAGGTATCGTGAGTTTCCTCAGTTGTACCTACTGTTCATTCTGTTCTAATGTGATAGAATATATTTCTAGTAATAGCGGCAAAGGGCTGAGAGGCCAGATTTAACTCTACCTTATTCACAATGTATGTATTATAATTTATTCAGAAGACGAGTGATCGTCCATTGAAACACAACATACTCCCTTGTAGAAACGGAAAGTATAATTGAAGACATACAACTTGATACATCACAGATACGTGATGCTAATGAGGAGGGAACAGCTTTTAGTATGAACCTTCGCCCGTTACGGCTCATTTGGGGATAAATAGCACCAGGTTAACTATGCATATTTGTAGTATAGAATATAACTTCCCCAAGTAAATGTTTCAGCATTTAATCTAACATCCCTTGAGTCCAAACTCCATATACGATTCCGAATTAGTGATAATATTATATAGCATATAGCGTTTGGCTATATCTTTAAGACGTCGGTTTTAAATCATCGGCATTTGTTCCAGTTCACTCGACTCTGAGTTGAAATCCCACCGTGGTCAAACTTACCCCTTATAATGTGGGTATCAATAAATGAAAAAATAAAATATCAATCCAACGACGATGGACTCGTAGAATTCGTAAATAATCGGACAAGGGGATTGGTAGTACCTGATCTGATTATATGCGTTCTGAGATCAAACCTCGCTTCTTCCAGCCAGAAGTTGCGATCGGCATCTGTTTACCAGCAAAATATTGCTTTTTTGGTCTAATCTAACAATCGACTTCTTTCCATTACTTTCCATGTGGTATTTATATGTAATTTAGCACCAGCAGTCCTTTGATAAAAGACGTCTCTTTTGTATTATGTAGGAATATATTGCGTAACTATGATGTATTTATATTAAATAGTGAGGGGGATGTGGTATTTATTTCTGACGAGTCGCTTCCAAGTTCTGCACCCAACCAACTTGTAACTGCTGTTGTTGATGTCGAAAGCAGTGATGGTGAATGTGGTGATGATAGAGATGGTGGTGGTGTTGTTGGAGGTGGCTTTTGTGATGGATTTCATTTTGCTAGTGATGTTATTTTTTGTTTTTGTTGCTATAAGTTTTGTTTACATCGTCGTCTACGTTGTTGTTGTTGTCCAGCCAAAGATCAGCACTGGTTGAAAAGTGTATGGGTACATAGTTAATCGGCTAAACGACGAGGCATGACCTACAGATCCATCTTCCATATAATCCGTGTCTACGCCACCAGAGGAACTATACCACATTCCGAAATGAATTTTCTTTTGTGCAGAACCTAGAATAAACGCTATTTGCACCAACATTTAAATTTACAAAAACTTAAAGCTGGACGAAATTATAATAATTCTACACCCCGATAAAATCCCAAGCGGTGTTATTTTGTACAAGAACTTCATCTTCTTATGCCCCCACCACACACATACACAAAATCAAAGCACCATTTCAATCGACTGTACTCAATTTCCACAATACTCATTAGCCTTACCCAGAAAATACATGGTGATTTGAACAATAAAAACCTTACACTCTGGCATTCTTACTAAGATCGAAACAAACATAATTGTTGATCATGGTGGTTACCCTGAAATCAGCTCCTATCGAGTTAAGCTAAGATCAAAGGCATATTACCAGCCATGACTAGCTATTGCTTTAAGGCCTTTTGCAGCAGCAACCCCACAATATACACTTCCCTTACTTTAGGGTATAATTAGAGAGGCTTGGTTGCTATTTTCTTTTCTTTCTTACTTTTTGTAGACCTTGTTGTGGACAATGAGTAGTTGAGAAGTTCGCTTCACAATCATAAACTTTCAGCTCAAACGTTATGAAAGAAATTTGATGCACGGGGAGTGTTTGGTAGTGGTGGTGGTGGTGGTTGTGGTGTTGGTGATTTTGCTGGTGTTGGTGGTTGTGTACTTGTTGTTTTTGATGGTGATTGTGTTGTGCTAGTTGCTGTGAGTAGTAGTTCTAAATGTGGTGGTTGTGGTGGTGGTGGTGGTGGTGGTGGTTGTGGAGGTGGTGGTGGTAGTAGTAGTACTGTTTTATTAGTTATGCCGGTGTTGTTCCTGCTGGTTATGTGGTGTAAGTGGTGGTTGTGGAGTTTCACATGCTGGTAGTGTTGGTGGTAATGGTGGTGCTTGCGATGTAACAGTGTTGTTGGTTTTAGTGGGGGAGGAGGATGTGGTAGTGGTGTCGCTGTTGTTGTTTTTGTTGATGGGGGTGCTGGTTGTAGTGGTGGTACTGTCGGTGTTCTATAAACTTTATACTGATGCAATAAATGTGAAGGTCAATATATTAGATAAATTATAATATAGTGATCTAGCGGCATTCTTTTGAAGTGATGATAGGCAATTGATGCTAGAGGTATGGTGTTTCCATTGACGTAACAACAGCACCATCATCAGCAGTAGCAGCAGCAGTAGCAGCAGCGGCAGGATTAGCAATTACAAGCAGTGTGAATAATTGTAGTAGCTGAAGCATTATTATTATTATTCGGTGGATTGGCTGTATCGATATGGCGTCTGAGAGCATGCTTTGCGGCAAAGAGTTACGGTCCTTTACTTTCTGCGTTAGCTTTGCCTTTTATTTTTACGGAGTCGTTTTATCTTTTCATAATGTACCAGTAACGTACTGAGGTAGATTTAATTGATTTTCCCCTCCCCTTTAGCCTTGTGCCTAAAGTAGAAACAGTTATTCATATTATTCTTGTGTCATTTCGTTTAGATCAGTCCTGTTTCTCTATTGACGGGTTCAGCAGCAGCAGCAGCAGCAGTAGTAGTAGTAGTAGTAGTAGTAGTAGTAGTAGTAGAAGTAGTAGTAGAAGTAGTAGTAGTAGTAGTAGTAGTAGAAGTAGTAGTAGTAAGGTAGTAGCAGTGATGGTGGCAGTTGTGTGGTGGTAATAATGGTGTGAAGGTGGTGATGGTTGCTGTAGTTATGGTGGGCGTAGTGTTGGTGTTGTAGTGGTCATGTTTATGGTTGTTATTGTGTGACTGGTAGAATTCAGATAACAGAATGGCGGATGTAGTTACATTTATAAGTAACATTTATTCTCTCACCGAGTTCCTTCATACAATAGAAACAATTTTTTTCTGAATAAAAACAACTCATGACGTGCAACATGCATTTCACTTAGCAGCTTACACTGCCAACAGTGCAGCTATGGTGGTATTGTTGCATCTCCTACAGTAATTGCATTTCTTCAATAGGCAACTACTATTGTTACTGCTGCAGCTGCAGCTCTTATTATATGTTGTTACTGGTGCTGCTGCTGCTGCTAATGTTTCGTGCTGCTGCTAACGTCTTATGCTGCTGCTATCTGGTGTTGCTGTTGTTGCTGCGGCTCATCCCCGAGGTTGCTGCAACCCCTGTTGTTGATGCAACTCACAGCAAAATATTTGGTCAGTTTATCTAAATATCTAGACGTGATTTGCTCATGAAACCGCCGGCAGATCGAAGTTTAGTGAAACTTATTATTAATATAAATATTCAACTTCAACATGATGTATTAATTGCTCTTTTCCATCGTGTGTACCTAAACACCCAATAGTATGTGTACACACACACACACACACACACACACACACATATATATATATATATATATATATATATATAAGCAAAGAGATATTTAATTTGTTGGTTATTCAACAAATTTATTTATAACAGATTCGAAACACTCTACAAGTTTTCTGGAGTATAATATCAACGATATTAATAAATGGTTTCTTGGGTATATCAACATTTATAAAACACATTTTGTATTATATCTGATGAGAGCGTAACCAAAATGTTGTACCCTTGAAATATATATAATAAAATAAACATGGTTTTATAAATATAGTTTCCATTTATTAATATCATTGATATATACATATAGATAGATAGATACCAGGTGGACCAAAACGCACCAGAGTACGGATCTAGCTGTCGAAACGGCAGGAGCTCAGCCGTCGGAGTCCTGACTCTTTTCATATATATATATATATATATATATATATATATATATATATATATATATATATATATATATATACATACACATATATATATATGTATATTGGTAATACTGGTAATAAGGTAGTAATAAATTACTGACCTTCCCTGTTTATAGTTGTTTATAGTTTAAAATATACATAACTATAAATAGTATCCTTAATATTATATATGTATATATATTAATTAAAAAGTAATTAGTCTATAATACTTAAACATCTCAATTAATTGATATAATATATATATATAAGATAACACTAAGAGAAGCAATATTACATATTAAATTTAAGCAAAAAAAAACCCTTCTATTTACGGTAGTATAAGCTAGACAGACAAAAGTAAGTTAGTCTCATTCATATAAACATATCCCGAGAATGTTCTCGCACAAGGAAGAAGCAACAGGTTATTACAAATTATTGGAATAACCCATATTGGAAGAATCGGTGGTACTCTTCCGAGGAATTATCCTTCAAATCAAGAAGCTATATGGATTATAGTCCTAGATATACAAAAAAATAAACGTGATGGCCATAGTTAGATTGCCTTTGAGTGCGCATATACTCGTGCAGAACTTATTTGAAGCTAAATAATAAAATCAACAATCAATTGTTACGGTGTAATTACGTAAAGATTATCAATTAGGCAATTTCGTAATTATATAAACCATCACAGGTCATATCATTCTGCGATGCTAATCAAGTGCATTAATAGATTATCAATGCTATATCCATTATCAGATCAACAGCATATATTACTATTAAATGGCCATTAAAATATAAAATATTATCACAAAATATGTATATCTGATAATTAGCAGAATACCATTTGTACATGCGGATATTAACATGGTTTCATATACGGCTTTGTTATAGACCGAACGGAAGCACAAAGGATCATTTTGAAGAACTCCAAGATTGTGAGAAGAGGTTTTATGACCGGAAAACTACCTAGACTTCTTGAAGAACGTTTACACGTTGAAAATATTAAATCAGGAAAAGGGATTGTGTCTGCCACTGAAGTAAAGAATGCCTCCTCCGTTTGGTTTCTTTGCAGCTTTCGTCAAATATATTTCGTTCAAAAGCTTTTGGTCGATATGAAGCTAGGATGGTACAAGCGAACACTATATCAAGTAATTATGAAGCGGTCTTTCTAAACAAATAGCCATGACACTACTCACACGGATCATTAATCTGTATAGATTTAAATATCTCGTAGTATTGAATGAATTTGGAATACATTCTTCTGTTCTTGTTCATTGCCTTTCAATCTCTCATCCTCTTGCGACAGTTTCATAGCGTCTTATCAAAATGTCGTTATAAGTATATCAAACAACAATCAATCACAGTAACAGATAGCTATTTAATATATATACATAACAAGGTATACACTATTCAAATCA
>OZ024742.1:308011082-308036082 GCA_964016885.1 Eledone cirrhosa
CAGTGGTAGAAAAGCGACTTCGTAATTAAGTGGTTTAACTCCTTCAAATTCGAAAAAGCGACATTGTTCATTTTTACCCATCGATCTCAGAGACCCTGTTAAACAAAGCGTTTGACTTTGCTACGATTACACTACCGTCCATGGTTTAGACAGGGAAATCATCGCTCACTGCTGGAAAACTCTCCTCTTCAACAACGGAGTAGCCTGGGAAAAGAAGTCAACAACTTCAGACCTGTTCGACGTCTCCATGAGATCGTTTGACAGTGCTGACGTATGCGACTTGGTTGGCCTATTTATTTTAGACATATTACGTGTTAGAATCAGGGACTCCCAAACGGGAATATACCGCGACGATGGACTGACCTTATCGAGCCATAAAAGTGGTCACGACCTCGACCCGTTTAAAAACTACTTAGCTTCTACCTTCAATGAGTTAGGACTTAGGATAACAGTAGCTACCAGCCTCTCTACCATAGATTTCTTAGACATTAATTTAGGCCTTCGCAAGCACACCTGTTCCATAAGCTTAACGAAAAACTGAATTACGTTCACAGGGACTCATGCCACCCGCCACTGTTTTTAGAAACTTCGTAAATAATATCAGTACTAAAATCTCAAACCTCTCTTCTAATAAAGCTATCTTTGACAGAGCGGCACCCTACTATAACACAGCGTTAGCTAACAGCGGCTTCTCGCAACCTATCACTTACTCTCCCACTAACAACAACACCAATAAGAAAAGAAAGCGTAACAATAGACAAACTATCTGGTTCTCTCCTCCATTCTTACTCAACGTTAAAACCAATGTAGGCAAAACATTTCTAGCCCTCTTAGATAGTCACTTTCCCATAATTCATAAATACCGCTCCATCTTTAACCGACACAAAGTAAAACTAGGATAGTCCTGCGCTAAGAACATGAAGGCCCACATCACCAAGAGCTCTAAGAGCAACACCCCACCAGGGTGCTCTTGCCGTAAGCCCGAAGCTTGTCCACTTCAAAAGCAATGCAACACACCCGCTGTAGTTTATGAAGCTCTGGTCACCTCCAACCGACCAAATCAACCACAGCAGGTCAAATCCTATGTAGGTATGGCGGTGGGCCGATTTAAGGATCGCTTCCTGGACCACCAGTCGACCTTTAGGTACTCGGACAGACGTTCATCCACGAAACTCGCGAGCCACGAATGGTCCCTCAAGGACTTAAATATAGACTACTCCATTCAATGGAAAGCCATCGCTAATTTCCAAGCCATACGCAAGGGGCAATCCGTCGTTTGGACTATGTATTGATGAACGAATAAGTATTCTAAAGAGATTAAGCAATAACGATTGCCTAAACTCAAGAAATGAATTATTCCCACGTTGTCCACACGTCTGGAAACACCTCTTACATAACTACAAAGCTCCGGTTTGAATTACAACAACATCCTAATTTTCTTATCAACTAGAAACTTTCAGACTTTCGCAGTTATCTCCTTTACACCTCTCGCACGCAATTTAGTATTGCCTGAGGGAAGTAACCGATTCTGTGCATGCGCGTTCGTACAGTTTTCCTTCCTGTTCCGTATAACTATGTCCATTACGAGCTGAAGATCCGCTAAGGTGAAACATTTGTTCTCGGTATGGTGAACTAACTGTTGTGTAACCACTTCTACCTAACTCGTCACATGGACTGAGTGCTCTACCACTACGGATATTACCTTCCAGTGTTATACCACTATATATATTTATACAGGATATTCGTAGATAAATGACAAGAAAAAATGGTAAATCTAGTACAAGAGAGCTTGTTTTGTTTATATTTAAATTCATACACTTAACACGTATACGACACCTTGTGATCCGGTTTCCGGTTATGACTACTACTGTATAGAGAAGTGATCGTTCTAAAACTGGTGGCTCTCGCCAGAGAGGTCAGTTCAGAACTACTTTCTAAATATGTATACCAATGAATAATTAGAACGCATGTAATATAATAGTGATATATGTTCTTTGAATGTTTGGTGTCGTTGATTGATGTGACATTAAAACAGCATGTTTGCTATGACATTAAAGCAGCATGTTTGCCATTTTTGTGGCTAATTTTAGTGTCCTCTCCATTGATGCTTATCATTAGTTCGAATCAAACGTTCTCTACTTCATAAAATAGAAATTTGAAAATGAAAATAGAACAAAATTAAATGTGTGAGAATGATTAATACACCTACCGTATATGCCGAAAGGAATAGTGCCATTTAAGAAAAAGCTATTACTGTTTGAATTTTGTTTCATCAAAAGTGATAATTTACAAATTATACATTGAAATAGAAAACCAAACATCGGAATCGGAAGTGTTGGCGTCTGCAACAGCTTTACCGCATCAAATGTCATTGATGTAGAGATAATTGAATTCAATATTGAACAGTATGATAAAAAATGTCGTGTGATTGATCAATTTCCGGCAAAAATTCAAGTGCATATTCTAAGGAATTATTTTGAAAGAAGCAAAACAGCTGAATAGTTATTAGTGTAAATTATTATGTGTCTAAACAATATTCCTTAGTATGAATAAATATAAAATGAGCATAGACACAATCTAAAGTCTGAAATCAGTCAAATAATAACATGTGTAACCAAACGCTTTATAACCCATCAAATATTGCAGTAACAGAAATCAGTGTGCGCTAACTTGCATAATGCATTACCAGCCACGGTAAACAGTAATGATAGGTGAATTGGCACATCCAATTCGCTGTTACGGCCACATTGGAAAGGTATATGATGTATTTAGTTACGTACATACTTCTATAAAAGATGTGAGTGATGGAGATAGCTTATGAAGCTAATTCCAGCACTTGTGTTAAACTGTTTTGCGAAAAAAAGTCGTTTATATGTTTACATGTTTAAATATCTCGTGGCTTCGGTTAGATCCGGCACAATTTCTGAGCACATGAAACTCTCTATCTCTCTCTCTCTCTCCTCTGTCTCTCTCTCAATCTCTCTCTCCTCTCTCTCTCTCTCTCTCTTTCTTTTTCTATACTCTCTCACCTCGCTATCCCTCTCTTTATCCCTCTCTCTCCCTTCTCACTCTCTTTTTCTCACACTATTTATCTCGAAATATATATATATATATATACATATATATACAAACATACATACATACATACATAAAATTGCTATAGTTTATAAATGGAACACAATATTTGGTGGATTGTTCGTATATTATTTTAAAAGCAAATGTGTGTGCTGCTTGAGTTTCTAGTTCTGAAATCATTCAATCAAATATATATATATATATATATATATATATGATTGAATGATTTCAGAACTAGAAACTCAAGCAGCACACACATTTGCTTTTAAAATAATATACGAACAATCCACCAAATATTGTGTTCCATTTATAAACTATAGCAATTTTATGTATGTATGTATGTATGTATGTATGTATGTATGTATGTATGTATGTATGTATGTATGTATGTATGCGTGTATGTATGTATGCACACACACACATATATATATATATATGTGTGTGAGTGAGTGTGTGTGCGTTTGTATCCAATCCATGATTGCTCCATTCAACTTTGGGACACTGCAAGAGTCTCTGCAGTAGTGGTGTTGAGTGCCCGCGCCACAATTCCATCACCTGCTGAACATATCGTCAAACAGTTTTCGATTGTTAACCTGGGACTTTTAATGATGTTATAAACTTCCCCAAAAGCCGCCTTTCCAAGCACAATCCTCCATTTGACCTTCGGAAGCAGGACGCCATCTCTTGCAATCTTCTCTCCGAGGTACACATAACCTTATGTTTGTATGTATTATTTATGTATGTTTTTATGTACCTAGTTTATATATATATATACATATATATAAATATATATAAATATATATAAATATATACATATATATAAATATAAATAAATATATATATATAAATATAAATATATATATATACCTAGATGTTTCCGCATATGTATTATGCTTGTTTAGCCTTTGTATTTAATTCGATATCTCTACTGATGCATAAAAGCATCTGCATTTTTACATAGGTTCGTGTTTCTTGAGAACACATAATAATCATTGCCAACGGCGATATTTACATGTTTTGATGTGTTTTCTGACAGAACCATCAAAGAAATTCTTCGTCTTAGACAGACACAAATATAATTTCTGTCACTAATAAAAAAAATAATAGTAAAATCAACATTCAGAGAGTCTAGCGTATAAACACAAATACGAAACGCTATATTGTCTGCTCATCAAAAACTAGAAACATGTCTGGCGTGGTGAAACGAAATATATTTCTCTAAATAACTGTTTGTCTAAAGCATGTTGTCTAAAGAATCAGAACTCAGGCTGATGTGCAATTCTATGACAACTTTTCTTATACCGAATTTAAACCTTCGGCTCCCACAATTCACAAAATATTTTAAAATAAAAATATAACTAATGAGTCCTTGATGATATTCCATTTTCATTTTTTTTATTTTATTTATTTTCTAAATCAGACAAGGGAGGACAGCTTGTATAAGCATATTTAAGTGTCTCTGAGTCGTGTTGAAAGAAGTTAAGCTTAGACAAGATTCCCGCATATTTGCAGCAAAATGGCTAAAGGAACCATGATTAAGTCTAACACTCAAGAACAATAATAGCCCATTCGGAGTTCCCACAGTTTTCGACTACCGAATGTGACGTTAAAGGTTTTATTTGGCGTGAATCGTAGTTAGAAATTACTTTCGTAGGTCTTTGTGTAGTAGGATCGAACACGAAACTACAAAATAAGGAGAGAACTTCTTACTTATAGGATTCTAACTTATTAAAACTTTACATAACATACACCAGAATCAGTTATCACGCAATGTACCAAGAATGTTTCAGAACAACTGTGAATAATCTAGTAAACAAGCGTATAATCTGAAAAAGTGATACAGAGTTTGTGAGATGATCTAATATAGATTCTTTTAGTATTAAACTTCAAAGGTCAGTTAGAATATTAGGATATAGAAGGTGAACTGTGAGGGGCCGTGTCGTAATCTTGTACTGGTTGTTTTTAACATTCAGTTTCAATGTTCAGTTAGATATATTGGAATATAAAGGTTTATCGGGTTCTTGATCTTATACTGACTCTTTTAATGTTCATTTTCTGTAAGAAATCTTGAGTATTAGAAGTTGAGCTGTGAGGGGTCGTTATCTTGTACTTGTTTTATACTATTCAGATTCTTTTCATACATTTTTACATTGGCACAATGCCATGCAGTTCGAAGCAGTTTTATTTGATTAAATTACTAGTACTTACGTCATTGATCACCCTCTAAGTCTACATTTTTTTTGTTTAATTCAAGGTTTCCTTCTAAATAGTTTGATTTAAGGGAGTTTCTCTTCATACTTGTTCCCTACATCTCAGTGTTGCATTGACAACAATCCTCAGGGCTAGAATTAGACAAAAAACTCTTGTAAGTGCTTTAGATATTTTCTCAATGTATATTCTTTGTTGCTACTAAATATATTCTTCTGAAAATAATAATGAGCCGCTATGGATATAATTATGCCCTTAACCCATTTGGGACGGTGCTCTGTTCATATTTCGAAAAGAAATTGACATTGGAGACAACCTGAGCGTAACAAACTCCAAGTGAGCTATTTTCGTTTGGATATGTATGTATAAGTGTTTGTATATCAATTTTCATGTTTTACCGTAAATGAGACATTGTATCACTATCGTTAAGTAATTTCTCAAAACAGTTTTGTTTTTCCTTAGAATAACTTTGTTTACACTGGTTTAATGTTTCTGCATTTCGTCCTGCTATAGAATATACTTCTACCGACATGCTTTGTTGAGTATCTGCGAACAAAGAAAAAAGAGTTGACCTGAAATAATTATGGTTTCTGATATAGGTATAAGGCCATCAATTTTGGGGTAAGGGAAAGTCGATTAAATCGACCCCCAGTGCGTACTTTATTTTATCGACCGCGTAAGGATGAAAGTCAAAGGTAACCTCGGCAGGATTTGAAATCACATCATAAAGGAACGTAACTCTATACTGCAAAGCATGCCGTCCGACCCTCTACCGATTCTGCCAACCCACCGCCCTTGAAATTGACCTGAAATATAATTGTTTCTACTTTAGGCACAAGGCCAGCAATTACCCAGTGCATTACTGGTACTTTATTTTATCGACCTCGTAAGGATGAAAGGCAAAGTCAACCTCGGCGGGATTTGAACTCAGATCGTAAAGGGACGTAACTATACTGGAAAGCATGGCGTCCGACCCTCTACCGATACTGCCAATCCACCGCCAATTGACCTGAAATATAATGAAATACACATTCATCTTTCTTTAAATTTATTCTAAAACAAACAACAAATATCATCCAAATTTGTTAAAGGTCAAACAGACGTATCTGTCTGTTAGAGTAAAAAAACAACTCTAATAATGGTTGTCGCGTAACACCTGATAGAGTCTCAGGGTCGCCGTATTGACATACGGCATTTCTTGGACACTTTAAACCTGGCGGATTCTATCCCTCTCCAGACTCCAATAATACATCTCTCTCTCTCTCTATATATATATATATATATTGTGTGTGTGTGTGTGTGTGTGTGAGTGTGTGTGTGTGTGTGTGTGTGTGTGTGTGTGTGTGTGTGTGTGTGTGTGTGTGTGTGTGTGTGTGTGTGTGTATACAGGGGTTGGAGAAAATAATGGAAACACCTTAAAATTTCAAACAAATTTATTTTAATATGGAGGTAGGACCGGATTTGTGCAGCACCCGGCGAATAGTTTTTGTGGAAACTGGGTTCTCGAGGTGGTTCTTAAGCTCTGCTCTAATTTTGGAAGCTCTACTTTTGTGATCCTTTCTAACAATTCGCGTAAGAATCCGACGGTCCCTATCTGAAAGTTTTGGTTTTTCTTCCGGTGTTTTGTTTCGACGAGGAGGTTTTTACCCTCTTTCTCAAAGGCTGTCATTACTTTCGAGACAGTACTTCTTGATACACCAAACATTTCGGCTGTTTTCGTTACGTTAGCGCCTGCCATACGAGCACCAACAATTTGACCTCTTTCAAAGTCCGATAGATCTGTCATTTTAATACATTTTAATTACTTTTTTCTGATGATATCTGAAAAGAAACAGCAATTTTAACAAAACATATTAAGCAACACTAATAATAAATCAAAAACCATAAAAATAAACAAGCTTTTGAAGGTTTTATTCATATTTCAAAATTATGATGCTATGATGATAGGTGTTTCCATTATTTTGTCCAACCCCTGTATATATACATATGTATATATATATATATATATATATATATATATATACATATATATATATATATATATACATATATATATATATATACATATATATACATATATATATATATATATATATATATATATATATATATATATATATATATATACATATATATATATATATATATATATACATATATACATATATATATATATATATATACATATATACATACATATATATATATATATATATATATATATATATATATATATACATATATATATATATATATATATTTATTAAAATAACAGATTAAAGTTTAAGCAAAGAATCGCTGCTTTCACCCTTAACGGGATCTTCTGAAACTAACAAAGTCAATCTGTAAACGCAGAACTGGATATTTCAAAAAACGTTGCAACCGGAGGAAGACAGGAAAACGACACTTTGGTTCGTGGAAACGTTCGCTGGCAAAGAACGGGAAAAAACGAATAATTGTTTCTACTTTAGGCACAAGGCCAGCAATTAACCAGTGCATTACTGGTACTTTATTTTATCGACCCCGTAAGGATGAAAGGCAAAGTCAACCTCGGCGGGATTTGAACTCAGATCGTAAAGGGACGTAACTATGCTAGAAAGCATGGCGTCCGTCCCTCTACCGATACTGCCAATCCAACGAATAATACGTCATTAATAGGAGCGGTGAAAAGCAATTACGCGCAAAGACAGAACCATGTTTATGGTATAAAAGAGGTCGTAGACTAATGTTCTCTGAGGTGGTGCATAGAGACGTTCTCTGACAATGAACGAAAAAACGAAGATAATACGTCATATGTGGATCGTGGAGAACAATAACACGCAAAGACAAAACCACGTAAATGGTATAGCAGAAGTCATAGACTAAAATTCTAACTAGGAGACCAAATGAATCTCCCCTACAGAGTTAAGAACAAAGTAAATAAATACAATACAGAAGTAATAGAAATAAATAAATACATACACGCAAACAAATACGTACATACACAAGCATACGCAAAACCTTACCATAGGTATACAAAACCACGCATATATAAATATGTGTGTGTGTGTATGCGTGTATACAAATAAATAAATAGTTATATAAACGTATATAAATAAATAAATACGTATATAACAAGCGCACACACATACCTACATATAAATACACGAATGTTCGGAGACGTAAGTCAACTAAAACAAGAAGTACACATATACACGCACCCACCATACGTTCGAACCTGCATACTCACACAGACGCAAAAGTCCCGTATACACATAGCCAAACCCTATGTACCAGAATATATAAAATTATACGCCATAACAATCAAATATAGGTACGAGAAGGTATACGTACCTTCACAAACATACGGGTAGTATATACTTACCTATGCAAATAAGTAAAGGAATAAACAAAACATATACTTAGCTCCCACATCAAGACGTGAAATATCCACGTATAGATCGTACTATCCGTTAGGGTATAACGTGGGGCTGTAATACAGGAAAGTTTTGTGCAATTTATGTTTACAAGCCGAAATTGCCTCAGATTTTTTGTGTAATATGTGGTCTGTGGCGTAGAGTATTTCCAGGGCCTCAGCGGCGCAGAGGTCACATGGTCTTTTATTTCCGTTATACGATCTAGCCCTAGCTAGGATCTCCCAGTGTAACTTATATTGGGTGTGGTTGACTTTTAGACTCCAGATATAAGCTGAAAGTGACGTCATATTCCTTCTTAGAGGGTAACGAAAAGAATGGGTATGCATGTAAAGACGCTGCTTGAAACTATTGGCGGTTAACCCTATGTAGGCCCTACGGGGTGTTACAATCTTACATTTGTAGACAATGTTACTAGAGAGGCATTTCCCGGATAGGGGCAATCAGCCCGATTCCTACAATTACAGTTAGTACCAACTACAGGGTAGCACGTGTTCCTACGGCTAGGTAGTTTAGCTAAATTTGAAGCTGTGATGTGATGTGCAAGGTTAGGAGTCGTAGAGTAAGAAATTTTAATAGTATTTCTATTAAAAATTTTACTATATTTATGTGTAGGGGAAAATGCTTCGTAATAAGGGAAAGAAAGATATTAGCTAATGGTGTGGCCACCTCCATATTATATGGTGGGTTATACCAACAAATGCGATGGGATCTATTTCTTCTAGGTCTATATTCGTACTCTGTATATGCTACCTTATCGAACAATCCACTTCGAGCAAGAGCTTCATTGTAATAAGTGGAATGGTCGTTGAAAATACGCTCGTTGGTGGAAAGACGGGAAAGCCTCAACGAAACGTTTCTTACCAGGTTCTTGGTTATGCTGGCAGGATGGTTGGAATGCTTACTTATGTAATTAAGCGTATCATTCGGCTTTCTATACGAGTAATACAACCCATTCAATACATTGAAGGTAACGTCGAGGTAATTAACGACCGAGAGATTGGCCTCAACCTGTATAGAGAGGTTGAAGCCTTTAAAGAAGGCTGTGAGTTCTTTTCTGAACCTGTCGCAAGCACGAGGTCCGCACTTAGTCATGGTCAAAAGACCATCGTCACGGTACACACCCCCACCCGCGTTGGGGAATTCGTCCTTCATAGAGAAAAGAAGGAAAAGGCCAATAAGATCAGTAACCTCCGCAGAGTCGCTGGCGCCCATACTTACGTCGAATGGGGTACTATTGGATTTTTTAATCCAAATAGAGTCGTCGAAATTAATCACCGACTTTCGAGCATTGAGGATGACATCAACTTCGAAACCCTTAACCACTGTGAGTGTTTTAGCGAAATTGATAGCTCTAAGGAGAAGTGGTAAAGTAATGGAAGAGTAGTAATTGTTGATGTCGAATTGGATAAAACGGCAATGTTCCTTGTTACATATGCCGTTGAACCAATGAATCACCGCGAAAGAATTGTTCCACAGTGCAAGAGGGGCCAAACTTCTAATTTCAGGTATAATTCTATCAAGAGTCGTTTTACTAAGTCTACCTAAATCGGACTTCGTAGGGTTAATAAGCCGAATAGACGGGTTGTTCGGAAAATTGGATTTGTGATCCTTCAGGGAAAAGTGGGGAGAAATAGGGTCCAGAGGTTCGGTCCGGTCCAGGATGTTGAGATCAGATGTGATTTTAAACCCAGCATCGTTGATTTCATTGATGACGCACCGATTAGTTTTACGGTAATCCTTAGTTACAGCATTATGTAGTAGTTGATGGTAAGTACTGCGCTCCACTTGATATAGGTTGCCAGTTTTGTCGGAATGGACGTGCACGGCGTTAGAATCCTTAATAGAACGAATTCTATTCTTCAGGTCTTGCTGGAAAGAATTGCTCCTATTCCGAAATTTGATACTCCGAATGAGTTCCAAGACATCATTTTCGAAGGGTAGCAATGCTGGGTTCCACGGGAGGTTATTATAGGTATTAAATCCTAATTTATCCTGTTTGTTGTCTGCTTTTCGCGGATTATCGAAATAAAAGGCACGCCAAAGCAACCTTTTAATGAACGCGCCTGTTTTCTGTATCAGGAGTTTTAGGTATGTTTTCCTGCTTGGTACGGGTATGTTCTTTGTAGAAATATTCAGATGTTGTTTCTGCATGATGAATATAAGTCAGTAGAGTGCTCAACCGAGGGAGCCAAATAGTAAGAATAATAAATTCGAAGACTAAAATCCAATAAGGGCTCGATATGGATAGATATATATCAAATATATAAGAACCGTAGAGCAAATATTTATTAAAATAACAGATTAAAATTTAAGCAAAGAATCGCTGCATTCACCCTTAACGGGATCTTCTGAAACTAACAAAGTCAATCTGTAAACGCAGAACTGGATATTTCAAAAAACGTTGCAACCGGAGGAAGACAGGAAAACGACACTTTGGTTCGTTGAAACGTTCGCTGGCAAAGAACGGGAAAAAACGAATAATACGTCATTAATAGGAGCGGTGAAAAGCAATTATATATATATATATATATATATATATATATATATATATATATACATATACTCTTTTACTCTTTTACTCTTTTACTCTTTTACCTGTTTCAGCCATCCGGCTGAGGCCATGCTGGGGCACCACCCTTGTTGCTACACATTTTATCTCCAGCCTGTATAGGTTGGCCAGTGGTGTAAGAGGGAGTTTGTTGCTGCTGCTCTTAGGTTTCCCTCGTGTCTTGCTGTGGGCTTATCCGGGATCCTGGATAACAAGGTGTCGAGATGTTTCTTAAAGACATCCACCTCCACGTCATGCAAGTCTCGCAGATGCCTCGGCAGCCTGTTGAAGAGTTGAGGGCCCTTGAATCCCAGGCTATTGCAATACCTGCTCCTTATTCTAGATGTGGAAACGGGACCTTTGGCACCAGACAGTGACGTCCTGTTCGACGGTTGGTCCGGCTCCCAATGTCAAAGTTTGGTGCTAGTCCCTCCAGGATTTTCCACATGTAGATCACTGCGTATCTCTCCCGTCTTCGCTCCAAGGAGTAGAGGTTCAGTTCCTTTAGCCTCTCCCGGTAGATTGCCTCCCTCATCTTGGCAATCCTCTTGGTGTAGCTTCGCTGCATTGCCTCAAGCTCCGTGGTTAGTTTGACACTATATGTATATATATGTATATATATATATATATGTATATATATATATATATATATATATATGTATATATATGTATGTATATATATATATATATATATATATATGTATATATGTATATGTATATATATATATATATATATATATATATATATATGTATATATATGTATATATATATGTACATATATATATGTATATATATGTATATATATGTATATATATATATATATATATGGAGAAAAAATTTACGAAATGGAAATGCGGGTATATAAAATTTATTAGGTAACAATTGTTTCTATCGTGTATGAGTTACCTATACCTCGCTATTTGAATAATACACAAATATTATCAAAAACCGAAAGTACACTGTAAGCCAACACACCATGTCATCAGACCTTTGTATTAGAATGATATGAAAATATTTTATACACTAGATAAAAGATAAAGAAGGAGGTAGGAAGAGAAGGGGAAGAGGGAAGTGAGTAAGGTGGAGGGAGTCTTAGGGTTTAAGACTGTCAGACTAGTAGAGATTGTGAAGAGAGAATGTTTTGGCAGCAGTTAGCTTAATGAGGCGTGCTAAGGTTGGCTGGGAAGTAGATACTTCTAGTGGTGTTGTTCGGACAAAATTTAGTTAGAGGGGTCAAAGTGGTACAATGTCACAGACAAGTTATTAGGGCTATTATAGTAGCAGGTTATTTCTAAAGGGGTCCAGAAAAACAGTGTTTAAGCAGCGCACAAGGGATGGTGAGGTAGTGTGTCTACCCACAGATAAGTCTGGTAGGATGTCAATAGATAGCATGCCGAACTACATCGAGGCAATGCAACCCCACATCACCAACACGAGCGAAGTTGCACAACTAACACACGATGGGAGAGAAAAAATCCTCAACGCTCACATGATGATGTGGACTGACATCCTAAAGCCAAGCAGACGCACTGCCAACAACTTCCAGGCGTCTAACAATGGCATACCACCCTTGTATGGGCTCCGCAAAGACCACAAGACAGTCGACGACCCGACAATAGGACCACCAACAAGACCTGTATGCGGAGCTAATATAGCTAGCAACTACAGGATCTCCTACTTCCTCTCAATGGTTATACGCCCCATAATCAAGATGTCCCCAGATGTATGTGAAAGTACAGAGGACCTCCTCAGCAGAATCAGTGAGTGCAACAAAAACAGGAGCCTATCCAACTGCATAATAGGCAGCATGGATGTGGTGTCACTGTACCCATCCATTAACATTGATTTTGCTGTGAAAAGATGTGTGGAGATGATCATTGAGAGTGAGGTGGAGTTCTGCGACGTCGACACAGACGAACTGGGCCTCCTACTTAGACTTACCTACGACACTGACTACCTAGACAGCCATGACCTTAGATGTTTCTGCCCTAGTAGACCTATAAGAGGTAGACCCCCCACCATAACCTCAATGGCTAAAAAGACTCCCATAGGAAGGTGGATTGGGTGGACCAAAGCTATACGGACCCCCCAAAACACTGATCAGGTAAGAAAAATGGTCGCACATGCAATAGGGGCTAGTATCAAAACTACCCTAAAGGGCCACATATTTAAGTTCAATGAGAAAATCTACACCCAAAATGAGGGAGCAGCCATCGGCGTCAGCATAGCTGGCGATGTTGCCAACCTTTTCATGGTATGGTGGGAAAGGAGACTTAAAGATCTCCTTAATGAAAGCTCCATAGACCTCATCATGTACTCTCGTTATGTAGACGATATCAATATAGTTATAAGAACACCCCCACTAGACAGCACTAACAAGTTTGATTTAGAACGTAGCACGATGGAAAGCATCCAGCAGATAGCTAATTCCATACACCAGAGTATAACTGTAACTATAGACTTCCCTTCCAAACACCCTAACAATAGACTACCTGTATTAGACACAGAACTCTGGATTAACACTATAGACGAGAGAGCCCAAATTCTCCACTCACACTATGCTAAACCCATGGCCTCCAAATACCTGATACTCAAAAACTCAGCAATGTCCAGTAGTGCTAAGTTTAATATTCTGATCGCAGATTTGGTACGAGTGATGAAGAATGTGTCCATCATGTGCGACCCAACAGAAATGGAAGGACACATCCAACACTTCATCAACCGCATGCAGTTCTCTGGCTACAACCAAAGAGACAGAGTCAGAGTATACGAAGGAGCCATGGAAAAGTATAAGACCCTCATAGAACTGGACATGAAAGGAATTTGCCCACTATACAGGAGCAAATCATGGAATAGCTTAGATAGGGCTAGACATAAGATAGGGAAGGCCACATCATGGTACGACAACCAGAGATATCAGAGTGTCATGTTTGTGGACGCCACCCCTGGAGGGAAATTAGCTAACCAGTGTAGAAAGGCCCTGAGAAAGACCCACTTAAAAATAAAGGTGGTAGAAAAGCCAGGAACCACCATAAAATCCCTGATCAGCAAAACCTACCCTTTTAAGAAAACCCACTGTACCAATAGGAAATGTATCATATGTAAGGTGAACCCCCGGATAAACTGTAAAACTAGAAACGTAGTCTATAGCATAAGATGTACAGAGGGTACTTGCAGAAACACGACAACAACATACATAGGTGAGACAGCTCGTAGCATAGGTGAAAGGATAGACCAACACTGGGGGGAACTAAAAGGACGAAAAAACGGGTCAGTACTATACGAACATGCTAGACAACATCATGACGGTAACATAGACAACATAGAAATTAGAATAATATCTAAACATAGGAATGACCCAGCAGATAGGCAAATCAGAGAGGCCAGTGAAATAGAAATTAGAAGACCAAAGCTAAACAGAAAGAATGAGTGGAACAACAACAACACCCAAACAAACAACACTGACCTAAGAGAAGTATAAATAAATAAGTAAATTAAATTAAATAAAATAAGATAAATAAATACATACACAAGCACATAAACACACACTAGTCACCCAGCAGACAACACTATACACACTAGTCACACATCACACATCACACATAACACTATACACACACGCAAACGCATGCGCAAAGAAGACAAAATAAAATAAGATAAACAAACAAGCAAATAAATAAATAAATATATAGACAGACTGAACAAAAAAAATGGCGTAGACATACAACACAACAGGAGGAACAATGAATATAACACCACTGACGATGTTGCAGATGTGCAACGAAAGATTTATGTAAACTATATATATATGTGTTTGTCTATATTGTATCTGTATTATTTTTGACCGCCGGTCAGTCAATGGCAACATTGAGGACCGAGTAAGCTAGATCGCAGATATATATATATAAAAGACAGCGAGAAGCGAAAACCAACCAAACAGTGAGTGTGTTCTGTTATTAATTCTGGCAATATTACGCAAATATGACCCTCCCCAAATATAACAATATATATATATAGGTATATATATATATATATAGGTATATATATATATATATATAGGTATATATATATATATAGGTATATATATATATATATATAGATATATATATATATATATATAACTTTGAAATGTTTTGGCCAGTATTGGCCCAGGCCATGTCTAACTTAATAGCACCACCTGGCGAAGTCTTTCAATTCAGGATTTGGGCACCATGGCCCATTCGAGAAGAGAATTACTGTTTGCGGAGACATATCCGGGTGTGGGTGGTTTGTCCGGGATTACTTGGAGGAATTTGTCCAAAGACTTCTTGAATTTTGTGTGGTCAGTTTCTGTTTTGACGTGTCCTGGTGTGATGTTGAAGAGAGCAGGGCCGATTGAGGTGAAATAATTGTGCCGTATTGTTGTTATGAGTTGCGATTTAGATTTTTGAATGGGACGGATAGCACGGGGCCCAAGCCTTGGGTGTATCTTGAAGGCGATGCCAACATCATTTGGGCAGTGATGATGGAACATTTTCCACATCATGCAGATAATATAACGCTCACGGCGACGTTGGAGTGAGTAAAGTTTCAGGTTTTCCAATCGACCCCAGTAGTCAAGGTCTGACATGCCATCTATCTTTTTCGTGATTGCCCTTTGAGGAGCTTCAAGTTTCATGATACTTTGTTTCGTGTGGGGAGACCACAGTGGACAACAGTATTCAAGGTGTGGTCGGGCGAAAGTAGAGAAGATAAGGATAATGGTGCGGGAATCTCTCGACTGGAAGGTTCTGAGGATCCAGGAACACATTCTGCGGGCCATGTCAACTTTGCTGCTTATATGCGTGGTCCAGCTTATGTTGCTGTCCACGGTTACTCCCAAGTCTCTGATGTTGTTAGATGCCACGAGAGTTTCCCCGGAGGGAAGGGAGTACGGGAGTTTCAGAGCATCCTCTTTTCCAAAGTGGATCAGTTCGAATTTGTCTTCGTTCAGTAACATGTTGTTCTTTTCTGCCCATTGGGTAACAGCCAGTAGGTCTGACTGAAGGCTTATCCGGTCATCCACGCCATTGATGACCTTTTGGAGCTTGGAATCATCAGCGAAAATTTTAATGTTGCTGTGTTTGATGATGTCAGTGATGTCATTAATATAGATGATGAAGAGAAGTGGGCCCAACACAGTGCCTTGTGGGACTCCACTACTGACTTTGGCTGGGTTGGATTTGACTCCTTCGACTACAACATGTTGGGTTCTGTTTGACAGGAAGCTCTTGATCCACTGCAGCAGCTTTCCAGTGACACCAATATTGGACAGCTTTCTCAGTAGAATGTTATGATCAACCCTGTCAAAGGCCTTGCTGAAATCAAGGTAGATAACATCAGTGTTGGAACCCTCTCCCAAGGCTCTCAAAATGTCATCAAAGTGATGCAGTAGTTGCGTCAGGCAATCCCTTCCATTACGGAATCCATGCTGGTTGGAGTTCAGCATATTGTTACTCTCAAGGAAGTGGGTCATTCGCGATCTCACCACTCGCTCAAATACCTTAATGATATGAGAGGTGAGTGAGATTGGACGGTAATTCACGGCAAGGGATTTGTTTCCCTTTTTGAAAACTGGGACAACAGACTGGGATAGAAGGTTTTCTGGCACATATCCAGCATCCAGTGAGTTCCGCCACAGATTGGCAAGAGGAGAAGCAAGTTGGTGTTGACACGCCTTCAAGACACAAGCAGGGAACCTATCGGGACCTACTGCTGAATTATGCTTGATTTCCTTTATTGCCGCCAAGACATCAGGGGCGCCAAACGTTATGTCCGATAAGGTGTAATGGGGAGTAACATCGCCGATACAGCCCAGATCGGCCATATCAGGATTGCTGAAAACAGAGCAGTATTGTTTCTGCAGTATCTCACCCATGGTTTTAGCATTGTCTTGAAGAGTGCCATTTTCATCAATTAGAGGGCCAACAGTAGAGCCAGTGATTTTGTGTTTTTTTGCAAATGAAAAGAACACTTTGGGATTGAGTTTGATCTTCTCAATGGCCCAGGCCTCTTCAGCTCTTCTCTGATTGTTGATGAGGGACATTATGTTGTTTTGGAGGTTATGTTTTTTAATCTCTAGTGATGAAATGGCAGTCAAGTTGATGTGTTGCTGCTGACAGTATTTCAGATTGTTGATTTTTTTGTTCGTTCTCTTAATTTTTCTGATGAGCGTTTTTCTATTTCTAGGGATTCTGCTCTTAGATTTGTTTATAGTTCTTAATGGGGTGTGTTTAGCACATATGTTTGTAACAGTGTCCACAAATGTCTGCCAGGACTTTTTGATGTTAGTGGGTGTATGAGTGTGCGTGAAGGACCAGTCGACATGTGCAAGATCATGACTGATCGCTTCCCAGTTTGCATTGTGGAAATCCATAGCGTCAAACGGATGGACAGGAGAAATGACATTGGGTTTGTATATTGGACGGTGGAATCTCAGATCACAGAGAACCATGTCATGATCAGAGAGTAGAGTTTTCTCCACTGCAATATTGTGGATATTGTCAGTGTGATTGCTGAAAATTAAGTCTAGGACGTTTTTGTGGCACCTCGTTGGTTCGAGCACTAGTTGGGATAGGAAGAAATCATCCATGAAGTCAAGAAGCGATTCCACAGCTTCCCTGTCAGAGGTTGAGGCAGAAGAACCTGGTGGCAGGGTGTTTGTGGACCAGTCAACTCCGGGGAGGTTGAAGTCCCCCATCATTAAGATGTTGTCAGGGTGACACTCTTGGATGAAACACTTTATGCTGTTGAGGCATTCCTTGAAGCATGGTACAGGCGTTTGGGGTGGCCTATAGAGCCCAACTACTAATAGGTTGTTGGTTTGACTGAATACAGTGACTGCCTCACAGTATCCATTAGTGAATATGTTCATAGCCTCTGTTGAGAAAGAATTATGGACATAAATGGCAGTTCCGCCCTTTCTTCTGCCAGCGCGATCAGCACGGATGGCTTTGAAATTTTTCACTTTCACCTCGGCTTCCAAGTGGAGGTTACTGAGATGGGTTTCAGTGAGGACGAAGAAAGGGATGTGGTTTGGATGGACATCAATCCAGTCCTCCAGGAATTTGATCTTCCATTTTTGAGTATTGGTGGAAGGGCTGATGCCTTGGGCGTTAAGCAAAAATGTAGAGGCGAGAGTGGATGGTTTTAATTGTTTTGGTGTGTTGTTAATTTGTTTGTTTGTTAATGGCAGCAATGGGAGTTTGTGCAGTGGGGTGATAGTGGAGGGTGGTGCTGGGTGATAGCTCGAATGTTTTTTTCCAGTTCTTTTGCCAGATTCATTATGGCTAAAAAAGAGGAAGAAGTTTCCTGTTTAGAAGACTGTTGGTGACTGTGGTAGTGGTTATTTTTATGTAGGTTATGGTTTTTGTTTTTGCTTTTATTTTCATTTATCCGACGGGTCCCCGGGAGATGGGTAAAGGGACAATCCCGGTCTAAACACAATCTGTCTCGCAGGGAAAAACGGCAGATTTGTGGATTCCTTGTTTGAGTTATTGGTGGTTGTGTTGGTGTTAAATTAGAGTATGTATTATGGTGGTGGCTGTTTGTGGGGATAGATCGTTTTGTCCTAGGTAAATGGGTGAATTTGCAGCCACTATCCGTACATATTCTATAGCGTAGAGAGTAGCGGCAAATGATGGGGTTTCGAGTGGGTGGGTATATGGGTGTGGGTGTTGTGAGAGGTGTAGATGATGGTTTGGGTAGGATTTGACGACCTTTGTGGACTGTGGGAGGGAGAGTTCTTGTTCTGGTATTAGAAGGTAAATTCCTTGACATAGCAGTAGACAAAAATGTTGTAGTAGTAGTAGTAGTAGTAGGCAGAGATGTTGGCAGTGGTGATGATTGGACTGCTGGGCCAGAGAAAGGATGTGGCGTTTCATGCTGTGAGACAGAGGCTACTGGGGGGTCAATAGTTTCATTTAGTAGATCGGCTATTGTTGATGAATCAAGGAGTGGTTCACACTGTTGTTGTTGCTGTTGTTGATGTTGTTGTTGTAGCTGTTGTTGATGTTGTTGTTGTAGCTGTTGTTGTTGTTGCTGTTGTAGCTGCTGTTGATGTTGTTGTTGCTGTTGTAGCTGCTGTTGTTGTTGTTGCTGCTGCTGGACAGCATTCGAAGAGAAAACACACCGTAGTTTATCCAAATGTTTATTGATTAATTTAAAAGCAATTTCGATTTGCTTTAATTTATTTTGAATCTGTTGTTCAGATCGAGTTTTCAAAAATTGAACTGTACGTTTAGCAATGTCGTTCAGAGATGAAGCATCTATATCTTCTGTTTGGGAAAGGCAATGCCATGTGTTTATTAGAATGTCGATTTCATTATCAGACCAGTTCTGTTTGGATTTTTGCTGGTTAGCCATTCTAGTTTTGAGTGTGTGTGTGTTTTAGTTAAGTATTTCAATATATATATATTTTTTTTTTAAATTTATTTTTGATTTATTTTTGTTTTTTGTTTTTCTTGTGTGTGAGTGAGAAGCGTATATATATAAATATGAGTATATATATATATGTATATTCTGGTTATTTGAAATTAATTAAGTTAATGAAAAGACGAAAGTATATAATAATAATTTGTAGTTAAAGGAAAATGTACTCACAAGTTCGTGTGTGTGTGTTTTAGTTAAGTATTTCAATATATATATTTTTTTTTTAAATTTATTTTTGTTTTTTGTTTTTCTTGTGTGTGAGTGAGAAGCGTATATATATAAATATGAGTATATATATATATATATATGTATATTCTGGTTATTTGAAATTAATGAAAAGACGAAAGTATATAATAATAATTTGTAGTTAAAGGAAAATGTACTCACAAGTTCGAAAACACGTGGTTTCAAATATATAATAATATAGATGTATGAAAAATGTATTAACCGGTCAATTTTCAAATATATAATAATATAGATGTATGAAAAATGTATTAACCGGTCAATTTTCAAATATATAATAATATAGATGTATGAAAATGTATTAACCGGTCAATTTTTGTTTGTTTGGTTTTGTCTTGTGGTTTTGTTTTGTGGCTGTGTGACTTGCTGCTTACTCGGGGAGAGAAGTAAAAACACGTCCTTATACTTCAACTGCTCAACTGCTATATATATATATATGTATATATATGTATACACACATATATATATATATATATTCATATATATATATATATATATATATATATTCATATATATATATATATATATATATATATATATATTCATATATATATATATATATATATATATATATTCATATATATATATACATATATATATATATATATATATGTATATATATGTATACACACACATATATATATATATATATTCATATATATATACAATTAAGTTAAAGATGTACATCCATATATGTATACTGAAATACTAGTATGTATATGAATACACACACGTATACATATGTAGATGTACCAAGTTTTTTCACTGGTCACTTTACTGTGAGTGGCCAGCTATTCTGTATGTAAACACACAGACAAACCGGTTTTTAGAGTCATACTGGTTTTTGAGGAAACACCTTTCCTCTATTCTTCAGAAAGCCAGACAAGGAATATTGAACTAGTTTCGTTGTTGTTACAACTCATCAGCAATATTTACCTATCTTCCGGCCTCTCTAGAGAATCGTAAAAGCACATATCGTTATATGCTTTTTCTATGAAAATTAGTAGTGGGCAGACTAATTTGCATAGAGTGTGAGTAAGTACCGGTTCAACGGAGACGATAAAAACAAGCGTCAGTCATACAAAAGTGAGTTACAAACGAAACGAAGTTTAATTTCGTTTCGTTATTTGTTTTTATATATATATATATATATATATATATATATATATATATATATATATATATATATATATATATATATATATATATCTATTTTAATGGTGGATTGGCAGTATCAGTAGAGGGTCTAACGCCATGCTTTGCACCAAAGAGTTATGGCTCTTTATGGTCTGAGTTCAAATCCCGCCGAGGTCAACTTTACCTTTCATCCTTACGGGGTCGATAAAATAAAGTACCAGTAATGCACTGGACTAATTGCTGGCCTTGTGACAAAAAGTAGAAACAATTATTATTAAGGCTAAATAATGAGTCTTTCTCTGGAGTTTCGCCTGTTTATCACAGAATTAATGACCCTGTGATAAATAGGCGACACTCGTCAGTAACAGGACTCATTAATTAGCCTTAATAAAATAAATATTACAATTGTACTTTGGTAATGGACACTCCTTTCTCTCAGCCGTCTACCTCACGCGGATATATATACGTTTTTTTGCAACATTCATGATGTAAAATCGTGTGTTGAAACAGATATGTTATTACTTTGGGAGGGTCAGGCAGCCAATAAAATCCCACGCACCAGCTGCATTTCACTTTTATATTATTACTAGTTAGGCAACCACTCCACTCCTTGGGTAGCTATGTAACCGAATGCGTATCTGTCATGTTTGATTTGAATTATATATATATATATATATATATATATATATATATATATATATGTCTGTGTGTGTGTGTCTGTGTGTGAGAGAGAGAGAGAGTATGAGTGTGTGCGTTTTTATGTGTGTGTTTGTGTATAAAAGAGGAGACTATTGTCCGTCAATGTTATTTAACTCGATTTTCTAAACCATTATTCATTTAAAATTGCCTGGGATATATATATATATATATATATATATATATATATATATATATATATATATATAAGAGAGTATTGAAGTTTGCTTGAAGCATTGTGGAATAATAAGTAAATATATTTAAGTCGTTTGGAAGCCTCGACAATGCAAATGGGTAAATCTCCAGGTAATAAGATCCGGTGGTGGAGAGAGAGATGTAAGTGGGTGTACGTTGAGATGCGTGGCGTGTATAAGACGTGTAGAAGAATGAAGGAAAGAGTATAAAGGATAAAATTAAAATAACAACACGAGAGAGAGTTACCTTGGGAGAGATTTAATTGTCCCTATGTATTTTGGATTCACATCCATCAACTTGGTTTTTTTCCGGGTGGGGGAAAGGTTGTCTGTCGGAAAGGTGCGAAACGTGTCCTCCGCTGTTTGTTGTTTTGAATATCTGAGGTATTCAGCAGAGAGCGCGTGCGCGTGAAATGGGGTCGGTAGGGCAGAGGTCAGCGGCCGAATGAGGGAGTGGGGTGGCGCTAGCTGTCAGTACATTCTCTGCCTGTTTGTTAAATGTTACTGTGTGTGTGTGCGTGTGTTGTTGTCTCGCTTGAGTGTGTGTGTGCGTGTGCGTGTGTTGTTGCCTTGTTCCTCTGTATTGGCAGTGTGGTATGTTCGTATGGTGGAATGCTACTGTGTGTGTGTGCGTGTGCGTGTGTAGTTGTCTCGTTTGTGTATGTGTGTTTGTGCGTGTAATGCTGCATCGTTTGTTAACTTAAACCAGCCATCTCATTTCGCTTCTCTCGGATCGATTGTTTATTTGCGGTTGCAGACGTTTGATAAAAAGCGCTTCCTTGATACGTAACGTGCCGACGTTTCTTTCAGTCGCTAGAATTGTGACAATGGGCCTTCCGTCTTTGTTTCCGCATTTGTCTATGTGTTTCCGGAAAGACGAGGCCCTGGTTTTAGTGTGTTCCTTGATCCGGATGTGCAAAGGTCGGATTGTGCTACCTATGTAGTATTGGTTGCACCTGTCACATTCTATCTTATACACGGCGTATGTGCGTAGGCAACAGTTCGCATGGCGTATCGGGCAGTCTCTGAGGGAGCATGCGTCAGTAGATTTCCCGGGTTCCCTGAGAGGCATCTTCGCAGGGAGGGGCCCGAGTGGGCCAGGTGGATGTCGAGGCCCTCCCTCCGTATAGCCTTGCGGATAGCGTTGGTGGTTCTCGCCCAGGTGTGGCATTTTAAGGAAGCACTTGCCTTGGGTGCCTCTCTGTCTCTTGTGTCTGGTGTCTCCTATTCTGTCTGTGAGCGAGGTAGGGTACCCGTTCTTCTCCAGCACCTCGAGGAATCGCTTGGTATGAGTGACACCACTCGCGGGATCGCTGCATCTGTTTTTGATTCGCGCGATCTCGTTCGTCATGTATCCTCTTTTTGCACTGTTAGGGAGGGCGGACTTGTAGTGAACGAACAGGTCCCTGCAGGCTGCCTTTCGGTAGAAGTTGCAGTGGATCCTTCCATATTCCGTGATGTTAATTCGGAAGTCGAGGAGGGCAAGTGACCCGTCTTCGTTGGGGTGTTCAACACTGAAGTCGATGTTCTCGTCCGTGTTGTTGAACGTCTCATAGATTCTGTTCGCCGTGTCTTGGGAAGATGTGAGGATGGGGAAATCGCCCACGTACCTTGAGAAAAAGGCTACGGCGTTGGGGTGGCAGGCGTTGAGTGCCTTGCGATCGAGGTTGTCCATGTAAGAGATTGCTAGCACACCTGACAGGCTTGATCCCATGGGCAATCCCGAGGTTTGTTGGTATGTTTGATCAAGGAATACGAAGTAAGTGTTGTCGACGACGATGGATAGGAGTTGGTGGATGTCAGTGGTGGTGAGCCCGAAGCAGTGTAGGTCGGTGGATTAGACGCGTTCCATAAGTATATTGACGGCCGGGAGTGTAGAGAGCGACTACATCAAGGCTGAAGGCATATCTGTTATTCCTTCTGGTGTCGGGATCCATTTGATGCAGGCGCTTCAACACCTCCTCGGAGCTGTTAACGTGTCCCGGCAAGGTGTCTAAGATGGGTTTGAGTATTCTGGCTAGGAGCCATGAAATTTTGTAGAGTGGTCCCTCCACGCTCCATACGATGGGCCTGATCTTCAGGTCGGGTCCCTGTTTGTGTGTTTTCACGAGGTGGTAGAAGGCGGGTAGTCTGCTGTTCCTCGTGAGGAGGTTGTATCTCAGCTTCTTCGGGAGCTTCCGCCGGTCGCAGATGTTGGTCCAGGCGGCGTTGATGTGCTCTTCTATCTGCGCGGGAGTGATTCCCGTGACCTTGGAGTAGAGGTTGTCATCGTCAAGGTGTTGGAGGGCCAGGGTGTTGTAGGCCTCTCTGCTGATGACGCAGAATTCTTTTCCCTTGTCAGAGGGGAGATAGATGAGGTTCTTCGATTTTAGGTTGGAGAGAGTGGTGAGTTGAGATTTGGTGAGGTTATGTGTTGTGCGTGTGTGTGTGTGTTTGTGAAGTATATCTGAGATGGAGTTTAGTGTCGAGTTCGTGGTTGGTGGGTGGGGGGTGGAGTGGGTTGTCGGGGTGGTAAGTGGGGAACTTGGGGTGGGTTGCGTGGGCGCTGTTATTTTCTGTGGCGCTGTTGATGGCGGTCACCCATTTAAGTTGGTAAGCGGCTCGACAAAAGTTGGCCTCGATGTTAAGTTTGAGTCTGTCGTCGAGACGTTGTGAGACGATGAACTTTGGTCCGAGGTGTAGGAGTTTCAGCTCGTCGCTCGTGAGAGTGCCTGTTAGGTCGGTGACCAGGTGCGTCGCATCGTTGAGGTATGGCTCGGTGTTGGTGGATGCGGCGGTGGCGGTTGTTAAGTTGTTGTTTTCCACGTGGTTCTGGTTCGTCTGTTCGTTAGTGTCGATGTTCTCGTTGTGGCGTTTCGACAAGATCCACTCATATTTTCGCTTGAGCCGTTTTTTCTCGCATTGGACTCTGGAGTGGTAGCACTGGTCGATTGCTTTAGTGATTTTCAGGAGCAAATCCCCGGGTGCTATTGGCAGTCGATCTGTCCGCTCTGAGAGTGTCCGCTTATGGACGGAAGGCCCATTGTCACAATTC
>OZ024742.1:308043582-308063582 GCA_964016885.1 Eledone cirrhosa
ATACTCTGCTTGGCCTAGGGATCTAAATTTCTGGTGGAATTATAGAGGTGTCCTCCTGACACATTGTGAGCCTAGTGTTTTAAACGCAGCTGATGTCCCCTCTTTTCAGGTTTATATTAAAGTTGGTTTCTTCAAGAGAATTAGAAAATGGGAGCAAGTAGAGGATACAAAAAGAGAATGTAGGAAAGAGATGAAAATAGAGTGACAGTAAATGAGAGACAGACGTAAGTTGGGAGAAGAGAAGAGGACTAGATCTCAGTACTGGACTTGTACTACGCATATTGACACAAAAGGAGGAAACATAACTGGGATAACACTGGGATAACACTGAGGGACAATAAATACTGCAAGGTATTCTATCCAATTATCTGTTTCAGACCATCTGACATATTTGCAATCTAACCGCCTGTTCGCTTCAACTACCTTTTCCCCAGTTGTGTTGAAGATAAACATTGTCACTTTACAAGCTATAAGAGTGGTGTCCATTGCCAAAGGCTCAAATTGATTTATGTTTAGTAGCAACACTTACGCACGCCGTTTACTTGATGGGTAGACTACAGCCTCCAATATGTTGATGTCAGGGAATGCATTGGTGACACTAACATTTCAGAACAATGAATAACTCGATGCTTAAAAGCAGGTTATCACATTCTGGCAATAGCCACCACCATATTCCATCTCAGTGCTACGGAAAGTTTGATTATATTTCATACTTTAGCTTTTTGCTCCTAGTTTCTGATTATGAAATGTCACAATATTGTTATATTTTTGAATAGGTATCTAGAAATCACCTACATGTTAGTATTCGACAACCACCTGTGCGAGACTGAGGACAAATTAGGCCCTGTGCTTGTTACCTTAAGAGGCCCCATACTTGAGCCTTGAGGGAGGTAGGCTCGTTAAAATAATTTTTTGGCAGGAAGATGGGCCCAACTGTCAAACGGGGCCCTATGCTTAAGCATACCTAAGCACAATGGTAAATCCGGCACTGAAAACCACTGAGCTAAGCCAGCTAGATCCGCAAGCCTGTCCATCTTGGAACCAATTTAGGCACACACCGCATTTGTTACATATGTAAAAATTCTGTTTTCTGCATCTGCATAGACATGCTCAGTCACAGCTATCACATCTACTCATCAAAGAGAGGCAGCATGCAGTCTGGAGAGGAGGAGGTAGAGTCTCAGGTATTGGTAATTGTCATCTTAATTCGATGATTAATCGCCAACATGTAACACGAAGTTAACAATGGCGGAATTCTAGTTTCGTTTATTGTTATGAATATCATTAACTCTATATTATGTATTGGGAAGTTTGTATTGATGTTCTTTTTACATACACACACAAATATATAAATATATAAATATATATATATATATATATATTCTAGAAAGCAGCGAATATTTGAAGATTTAGGGTAAATTTAAAATAGATATACATATTCTTCATATTTTAAATAGCTATAAGTTAATATTTATATTGATGTAACCCCCTCTGTGATAAGCCGTATGAAATAGCTTGCAACCTATAGAGGAACAAACGCTGGATGATAATCAAACTCACTACTTGTATATTGAAAAGTGTTGATAGCAAAAGCATTGGGAATTACACTGAAACAAATTTCAGATGAAGTTGTTGAATTTTAATGCAAGTTGAAATGTCTTTTTTGTTTGATAAAATTTGTATTGACTTGCATCTGATAGAAGTAAGATGGCAGTCAAATCGGAAGTTGCTTTGCTATGTGCCTGAATTCCAGAAAAGGGTACATGCGTTCAAATGAAAAAAGCCCTTTAGCAAATTCATTCAATGTGGATCATTAATATCTAACTTGAAATATTTGAGGAAAGTAATTTAGCATCTTAATATCTTAATCTTGTAAACAAGGTAAGAGATTTTTAAATCTATAGATAAACTAATTGCATTTCAGGTAGAATTTATAAAATAAATAAAACCCTGGAAATGAAAATTTTCAAATATTTTCTGTAGTAAACTTCATACGGGAAATAACTCCTGTCATAGTTGAGGACTCAACAGCACTTGAAGGCAAATTGGATTCTTATATTAATAAATATAAAACAATATAAATATAAAACAATATAAATATACAACAATATCATGAAAATTTAAACTGGTGATATTTTTGAATAATCTGATGGAAACAAATAGATTCCAAGTCATGGTGGATGGAATCTCATATATAAGAAGCTGTCTGGAACAGTTTGGCATTCCATCAGAAAAAAAATATATATATATCAGTATCCCAAAACATTTGTTATTAATGATTTATTTGTTAACATTATAATTTGTAAATATTAATTGCTCTGAAATGCATCAAATACTCCGACCAAAAAAAAACAAAAAAAAACTCCCAGCAAGAACACAGCAAGAAACTATTTATTATATTGAGGATGACATTTTATTTGTTTACTACAAATAAGTTACTACATGAAAAATAACGCTAAAGAAAATCTAAAATATGGTTCGCCTGAAGCAGGTTTAATGAAATGCCAGAAGCCGCAATTTTGTAAAACGTATTTTTAAAAGATCTTTCCTGCCATGCGACTAGTAAATTGTTATGTGATCTTCAACTCACAGACGAATTCAAAAGGATTGAAAATCAGATATAACTAAAAGCTATCGCTTGCAAATCTGCAGGATTTGTTAGTTCATGAAACCATTAATTGTGGGTTTCCACTAAATGCATCCATGTACCAAATTATGAAGTTAAAGCCACCCAGGCCTAAGGTAAATAGATATATACATAGACACCAAGTCCGAACACAAAGAAACAGAACTCACACTGTCACTGCCTCCATCTCTCGCGCTCTCCCCATCTCTCACTTTTATGTGCAAATGCAAATGGGGGTACACCCCCGACCCCACCCCTACGCGAACAGAGCAGAGAAAGCGTTTCCCTCGAGGATAATCAGGGAGACGCACCCGAAAAGCCATTTCAGCTCGCGAGGCTTACGCCTGTGGGTAGCCGACTCTGCATCGATCGTGGAAACCAAAAGACTTCACTGCTACGGGCTGAACCACAAACCTGCCAGAGAGCAACCAATGTTTGTAGAGTTTGACCTCTTGCTTCTGTAAATATACAGAGCGCTGACACTTCAAACAAGAACGTGCCCAACCAGTGATTAAACGACGCATATTAGGCCAGAAAAATCGAGTCATAATAAACTTCACTTGTTCCGGATTGCCATCAACGTACCGTTTTTGATGCACTTCATTCCTTGTCGCATCCCGGCATAGCTGCCACGGTGAAGCTTATTACGGCTCGATTTTTCTGGCCTAATATGCGTCGTTTAATAACCGGTTGGGCACCTTCTTGTTTGAAGTGTCAGCGCTCTAAGATTTATCGGCATGTCCGCGCTCCTCTTGGGAAATTCAGCCCGCCAGACTCACGTTTCCGTCATATTCACATGGATATTGTTGGTCCATGGCCCGTTAGTCGTGGGTTCACATACATATTGACTTGTATCGATCGTTTCTCTCGGTGGCCTGAAGCCATACCCTTAGTGGACATAACAGCAGAGTCCGTTGCCCGAGCTTTCATTTCCAATTGGATTGGTCGCTTTGGTGTTCCTACTAAAATAACTACGGATCGTGGACGCCAATTTGAAGCTTCCTTATTTCGTGAAATATCACGACTCTTGGGTGCTCATCACATTCATACGACCAGCTATCATCCAGCCTCCAATGAAATGGTCGAGAGGTTTCATAGACAGTTGAAAGCTGCACTTCGCGCTACTCCTGATCCGCAACGTTGGACCGAATTTTTGCCAATCATGCTTCTTGGTTGTCGTTCTGTCATTAAGACAGATTTAGGTTTTTCTTCTGCTGAACTTCTTTATGGTATCACATTGTCTCTTCCTGGACAAATGTTAGCACCAGTGGATTCATCATATCTTGACCCAGCATCATATGTCACCAGGATTCGTTCGTATTTCTCGGATCTTCCACCAATGAACCCTCGTGACCAATCTATTTCTGCTGCTGTCCCATCGGACATCTCTACGTGGACACACATTTTCATACGGAATGATTCCGTCAAGGGACCTCTTACGTCACCTTATAATGGACCTTTTCGTGTGCTTTCGCACACACCAAAACACTTTACAGTGGCTGTCAATGGTCGAAAAGAGGTAATATCCGTTGACAGAGCAAAGAAAGCTTTCTCTGAAAGTCTCACATCATTGCCTGACATACCTCGCACATACACTCCGCAACAAACACCTTCCCCTCCACCGCAAACACCATATACCACACAACCATATGTCACACGAAGTGGCAGGACAGTAATATGGCCACGGAAACTCTCAAAAACAATATTCGTCTAACCCCTAGTAGCATTAACTATTTGACTTTGAAAAATGTTGAACTTATTTTGAGCACTATTTTCCTTGCTCCCTTGTACTGTTTTGAATTGTATTGTTCCAGTTACATTTTTCTGCATGTTTATTTTCCTACTTTGCTTCTGTTACAAACCATTGTAATTGATGTACCTTTTGTTTTGCTTGCTCCTTATTCTACGGCTCCTGGCTACAATGACCTTACGGTTATTATCAACTATCGTCTGGAGGGGAGCCTTGTAGCGACTAGCGCCACCTTGCCCGGGGAGAAAAAACTAATTGGAGTTACTTCCCGTTGAATTCTAGAAGATCCCTTGAACTTCCGGTCTAGGGATTATAAAGGAGGGAGAAAAGAGACATCTTAGCTTATTTGGCGACCGGCTCTCGGACAGTTCACTCACGAGCGAGTTTGTTAACCTAATTATATCTGTATCGAATTTAATTAGTGGTTGGCCTGCAGTGGCGTTTATCAAAGTAAATAACCCTGTGACCAATTCACTAAATATCTATCTCTCGAACTATGTCACCATACATATATTTGAAAATGTGGAAATACCAAACGCATAAAATAAATGTAACAACAGTTGATCGCTTTAAATAGTACCTTAGATAATAGCCTCTTATTTCTCAATGATTAGAGCCTTTGGCGGAATTCGAGAGATTTTTCATTGCTAATCGCAGCTGCAACTTCCATTTTACTATTATTTCGTTTTCTCTGAGCCTTTATAATCAATTAATTAATTGATTAATTGATTAATTAATTATTGATTATTTGTTTGATAACCTAGTTGAGAGCTTACCTCGGAGGCTGTGAATAAATTCCTTTGTTTACACTTTTGAATTTGCCCGCCGGGGTGTGAATCTTCCTCTTTTCTTGAGAAAGAACACGTGATCTCGCTGCGAGAGTTACTGCTACAGTACTCGGCAGTGGAGTTACTAAGCGGCGCTCATGGAATACGGAACGAAACGACTGTTGAGAAAGGGATATTCTAGTTCCATCTTAGGATATATTACTGACTTGCATATTACGCAACTTGGAGTGTAACTCTCGGTTTGCAAGAAACCAATCGAAGATATTTATATAATATCTATCGATTAGGTCCAGATTGGTCTTTAACCTGTTTCTATTTTCGTAGTTGTAGTGGATTTTGTGGCAACAACTATCCGGGCGCAATTTTCACTGTGTCACACCCCTAACGTATTATTACTCTGAGCTATATTTGATCGATTTATCGATATCATCTCATTGGGTGCTTCTTGCCAGCTTTTGAAGATTGATTTCGGAAAATTCTAATCGCAGCTGCAACTTCGATTTTACTGATTATTATTATTGTTATTACAGTTGCATTTATCTTGCTTTATGTTCATAAGAGTTATCACCAAGTCACAACAAGGTCCGCCATGTTCAAGAAAGAACATACATACACACACATGCATCTTTAGGTATTTAGACTTGTGATGTACTTATATTGACAGAATCTTCCTTAGTATATGGGCAGTTCCCATTAGTACTATCTTTTGTATTTCTCCTATATGCGGGTTTCATGGGATTTGCGATATCATTAAAACCCTTATGTATCATCCCTAGAGCGTCTACAACCACTGGTATTGTATTAGTTCTCAATTTCCACATTTTTCCAATTTCTATCTCAAGGTTCTTATACTTGCTCAAATTTTCAAATGTTTTTATAGATACATCGTTGTGTATTGGAACAGACATATCAATTAGCAGGTGTACCCTCTTTTTAAAGTCCTTCACTATTATATTAGATCTATTTGCATCTATTTTTCGGTCTGTTTGGATGCTAAAGTTCCACAAGATTGAGATGTGATCTTTTTCAATTATGGGAGGTGGTTGATGCTCCCACCAATTCTTTTGATGGGGCAGGTCAAAATGCTTACTTACACATTATCCAATGTATGTATTGTGCAGCTCTGTCATGTCTATTTAGGTATTCGGTTGGAGCTATAGGACTGCACATTGAAATTATATGATCAATGGTCTCTGGTTGTTTTTTTACATACACGGCATACTGGGTTGCATCCATTTTCTGTTATGTTGGCAGACACTGATCTTGTGCTGATATAATCAGTCCTTCAGTCTCCGATTTCAGTCCAGAGGATGCCAACCACTGATGGGTTAAAGTTTTGTCAACATCAGGATTGTTAGCTCTTTCTGGGTATTTTCCATACAGAGGCTTTTCTTGCCATTTCTTAGCCAGTTTCTGTAGCAGTTCTTTCTTTGCAGTTACTTTTACCTGCTTTGCTTTTTCTGTGTTTTCCATTTCAGCAGTAAATGGGACTTTTGAAATTAGTAGTCAATTACTGTATCTTTGTGCATCTTTTGTAATGGAATATGATCTTTTGATGCTTTCGTGTTTCAAAACGAGTTTGATCATCCAATCATGTGATTCCCTTAGATATGTAGATAATCCAATTGTTGCAATTTTCAACGCAATATCTAACTAGGGAGATATATTCTATCTGTATCTGCCTTAAGGTGATGCATTCTGTGCATGGTTAAGCATTTTCTATTTTTTGTATCCAGCCTACGGATCTCTGTGTTTGACCAGTTGATGACATTGTAACAGTAGGTTACTACTGGTATAGTAAGCGAGTTTATGGCATCGATCCTTGCATTCAATCTATTCCTTGCATTTATTCCTTGCATTCAATTCCGTTCTTAAGATTGCTCTTACTCTGCGGTAATATTCCTTCCTTATCATTTCCATCATTGTCGAATGCTTGATTCTGTCTCCTTCACAAACACCTAGATATTTGTAAGTTTCCTCTTGATCAAGTTCTCTTATCACATTCCCCCAATCAAGATTAATGTCTGAAATTTTCAGCAGCTTTCCTCTGGTGAACGTTGCTTTGGCGCATTTATCTAGTCCAAACTCCATTTTAATGTCATCACTGAACTGCTCCACAGTGGATAATAGCCATTGCAATTGTTCATCATTTTTTGCAAATAGGTTCAGGTCATCCATGTAGAACAAGTAATTAATGGTTTTGTCATAGACTCTGTATCCATGTTTTGTTTCATTGAGCATTTTACTTAATGGTATAAGTGCGATGCAGAATAAAAGCGGTGATAAAGAGTCACCCTGAAAAATTCCACAATTGATATTAACTTCTCCAGCTCCCAGTGATTTTTTTTTCACTATTCAAAAGGAGTGTCGTTTTCCATGTCTTCATACTGAATGACAGGAACCTCCTCACAACGGAAGATATTTTGAAAATCTGTAAACATTTTTCAAACCAACTGTGTGGCAAACTATTGAATGCTTTTTTATAATCTATCCAAGCAATTGATATAATTTTGTGTCTATTATGACAATCTTCCAGTATCATTTTGTTAACCAAAAGCTGATCCTTACAGCCATATGAGCCTCGTTTACACCCTTTCTGCTCATTGGGAAATAGATCATTTGTTATCAGGTGGTCATATGTATATTCAGTTAGGACTGATGTTAAAATTTTATACATTGTGGTCAAGCAAGTTATTGGTCTGTAATATTTGGGATTGTTTGTCTCATCATTCTTCGGAAGCAGGAATGTAATGCCGTTAACTAGCCATGATGTTATCTTTTCTGGCTCCTTAACTATTTCATTGTAAAGTTGGGCTAACAGCTCATGAGACTCTGTGAAGGTATTTATCTAAAAATTTGGTATTTTGTCTTTTCCTGTGGATTTCCATTTGCTGGTTTTTATAAGAGCTAAACGCAACTGTTCAACTGTTATATTTTCCCATATTTGTTCCTCAAGGTGAGCTGTATCTTTCATTTGTCTGTCTATCCATGGAGCATGTATATTATGAACTTTTTCTTCGGCCCAGATCTTTTCCCAGAATTGTTGCACTTCCTCCTTGGGTGGTATTGATTTAGCAGTTATTATTGACTTGCTAATTTTTCTGTAGAAGTTTCTTTGGTTGTTTTTGAACATATTATTGTCCTTATAGAATCTAGATCGTTTTTCAAAGTGCCTTATACGAGCAGCTTTGACCGACACTTTTTGCTTGATTATTTCTATCAGCATGTATATGTCACTTGTTGATTTTATACTGTATTTTCTTTTTATTATTATTATTATTATTATTATTATTATTATTATTATTATTATTGGCGACCTACGTAGGAAACCGTATTATCGTGAGCTCCGCAAAGGTTTGTTGTTTTCAGTTGTTTAAAATTGCCATTTATGGAAAATCTTTATTGTTAATTGTATATAAGTGCACATTCATTGTTTTCTGAAAAGGACACTCAAAAAGATTGGGGCATTGAGCCCAAAATTTAAACTTTTATAATTATCAAACAAAAAAAAATTCTTTGAAAAATCATGGACAACTCACAGCCACAACTTCTTCAGAAACTAACACCTCACACCGACACCACCATTGTAAATATTACTACGTTTGCCAACACTAAAAATATAAGCAGTAGCAATAATTTAAATTTGTCTCATGCAGACATTCATTTCCCGTCATTACCAATGACTGCAGGTGTTGAAGCCTCCACCACCACCACCACAGCGACAACAGAAACAAAAGAAAAAAATAAATTATCTCGTGACATCGAAATGGATTCACCCAGAATGGACTCTTCCACACCGAACACGACGGACGCCACCACCACCACAACTGAAACTAAAAATAACAATAACAAAAATAACGATAACAACAACAGCAACAACAACTATGAGAATAAGAAAACCACCCTGTCTTTTGCCAGAGTAGCAAAAATGTGCGAAGCAATCCAGGAAACTCAGGAGGAATTAGATGAAGCCAAGAGAATGGTAAAGAAAGATGGGTACAACGTCGTTTGTGGTGAAGGAACCCACTTAAGGGCTTTCTGCCCTCAGGCTAAATGGTTGATGTCACCTCTCTTACCCACTCCAGTGACTCAACCATCAACACCACCAGCAGCTGAAATGGGAGAAACAACTGTAGCAGCAACAACAGAAGCAACTGTAACAGCAACAACCCCAGCAACAGTAGCAAAACCAACACCACCACCACCCAACGCGCCAGAACTAGCACCAGCGCCTAACCATCCACCACGCCACAACCAAAACCAACGCCTGTGGAGGATTTTCCACTCCCCGACCTATCGCAACTGGAGACAGATTGTGATGACGAGGAGTGGGAAACGGTATCAGGAAAAAAGAAAAAAAGAAAAAGAAGCCAAAAAAGAAGAAAATCCCCTTCCTTCCTCCTCCAAAAACAAAATACAGAGGGAAATAAATAAACTATCAAACAAAAAAGTTAGGACAGATATGCCACCATCCCCACCAGCATCACCAACCCCATCAACACAAACACCAACACCATCACCATCATTAACCCCAACACCACCATCACCAACACCACAAAAGTCACCATAAAGCGAAACAGAAACAAACCTACAACAAACGCAAACAAAACAAAACAACCAAAATGATACACACTACACAGCATTAAATGTGAACAACAACCAATTATTACACTACATCCAACACAACACCAGCATCACAGAAAAACACTACACAACAACCCAAAAGTTCACACCACTTCCACACATACAAATCACTCGCATCACACAGAAAACGTACACGACACTAAAACAAAGACATCGGATACGTCCGACAAGCACTCTCCAAGAGGATTTATAAGGACATCCTTTCCCGAGGAGGCCACAAGCAGTGAAAAGGATGGAGAAACCATCCTTCCTCTATGAGAAGTAAGGTAAGTGGTCTTTCCCATCTTTTCCACTCCATTTCAACATGACCTCACTCAGAATAGGCAGTATAAATGCGCGTGGCTTGGGGTCGTCATGGAAGCAGGGCCACCTGTTCAACGTCCTCAGGTCACTAAACATAGTGGCCATCAGCGAGACCAGAATCTCCGAAGCACGGGCCTTCGCACCGATCTTCGGCGGCAACGATGTGTACGCATCTCCCAGCCGTCCTGGATCGGATGGAGGAGTTGCTGTGCTTTTTCGGAGAGGTTTAGATGTCGCCATCCGGGCCATCTTCCTGGACCCAGAAGGTAAGTTGGTGGTGCTAGACGTGACCAGCGGAGACGGGCAAGCTTTCAGGCTAGTGGCCGTCTATGCCCCTACAGGAGCAGGGCGGCCTGATTTCTTCCGGCGTCTGGAGACCTTTCTTGGAACGTCCCCCTCTTTAGTGTTAGTGGGCGACTGGAACCGGATCTTATATGCACGCTGGGACTGTGTGGAATTAGCGTATAGGGGAGAAGGGTGCAACAGCCTCACCAACCTGCTCAGGCGTTTTGAACTGTCTGACAGGTACCGATTGGATTTCCCGAATGTGCCAATGTGGACTTGGACAAACAGCATAGGGTCATCCAGATCATATCTATATAGAGTATTTTGTAGGGAAATAGATAGGTCTAGCATAGGCTGTCCACAATTCAAGATAGTCAGCTACACGGACCACCAATGTGTGATCTGTGTGCTTGACTTCATGGACGAGGACCCGGCTACTGGAAGCTAAACTCGTCCTTACCAGCGCGCAAGGCCTAGAGAGACCGGTTTAGCGAACTAGTTAAGCGGGCGTTGATGGGGGCCATTCGTCAACAACAAGTGGTGGTTTGCTCTGAAAAGATCGTTTAGAATAGAGTCCATTAGGTTTAGTAAGGCTTTAGCAATAGAGAAAAATAGAGCAGAGGGAGAACTAGTTAGAAAATTAGACGAGGCGCTTAGCAAAGGCATCGCGACCGATGTATTTGCGGCGAAATTGGCCCTTGACCAATTCTTCAATGCAAAGTACGAAGGCTGCGTTGTCAGAGCTAGGGTGCGTGCTTTCAGACACGAGGGGACGAAAGCCGTTCAAGGGCCCGAGTGGCGGAGGCGCGTCGTGGCAACAAAGCCACGATCCGGTTTTTGGTGGGCCACGACGGGCGCATGCTACTCGATCCCGGGCAAATGTGTGAAGCTTTTCAGCGACACTTCGCTCAGGTGTTCGGGGGCAGCGGCGGGACGGGTTGAGGGATGGATTTTAGTGTCTACCTCGACGGACTGCCGCGGCTCTCGGCCACTGAGGCGGAGTGTTGCGAAAAGCCGATAACAACCGCTGAAGTACGGAAGGCAATGACTGGCTGCACAAGGGGTAAATCACCTGGTTTGGACGGTATGCCCTATGAACGTAACGTACATATGCCAGACTTGTTTGGAGACCTCTTGGCGGACCTCTACTGCAACTGGCAACAGAACGGGAGAATTCCCAGCTCTGTGAGCCGAGGAGCGGTGGCGCTGCTGAGAAAGGATCCGAAAAAGGGGGCTAACATAGATCATTTCAGGCCCATAACTCTGCTAAATACAGAGTTCAAGATTTTGGCCAAGGTGCTAGCAAAGAGGTTGGCGCTTGTCGTTGGTGGTCTGGTGGGAGAGGCGCAGACATGCGCCATTCACGACAGATCCATCCACGACAACCTCCACCTCATGCGATACATCGTAGAGAGAGTAGCTAGGGAACCTGGCACGGGTGGGTCCTTGATCAATTTAGATCAGTCGTAAGCTTTCGATATGGTCAACCATCGTTACCTAGCGGCAGTCCTGAGGGCAGCTGGCTTTGGGCCCGTCTTCAGAGGCTGGATCGCTGCCATGCACAGCGACATCTGCTCTGTGGTGAGAGTGAATGGTCACCTTAAGGAACCGTTCAACATCATGCGCTCGGTCGGCCAAGGAGGTCCCCTCTCGTCCCTCTTGTATGTATTGACTCTCGAGCCATTACTGTATTGAGGTGGGGTCCCGCGCGAACTAGGATGCGGAAGATCTGTGTCAGCATATGCGGACGATGTCACCGTAGTGGTGTCGAACGCCAAACACATCGAGGCGATCGGCACTAGACTAAGAGAATACGAAGCGGTGACAGGAGCAATGATCAACCAGGAAAAGTCAGTGGGCCTGCAGCTCGGCACTTGCAGAGGCAGGTCCATGCCGTCCAACAGCGTCGTCGGGCGCTGGACGGACGGAGTGGTTAAATTGCTAGGGGTCTGGTTCGGTCCGGACCTCCAGACGGACAAAAACTGGGACGAGGTGACGAGCAGGGTGGCTTCTCTCACCCAGAAATGGGCGGAGAGGAAGCTAACCCTGAATGGTCGATCGGAGGTGGCTAACGCGTACATCGCGTCCGTCATCTACTACCGCCTGACCGCCGTACCTTGTCCTAAGTCCCGCCTGACTGCGCTGGAGCGTTTGCTCTTTCGCTTTTTGTGAAAGGCACGCCCTCCGATGGTCACGCGGTCCATCTGCTGTCAACAGTCGCTACATGGAGGGCTGAGCAGCCGTGGTTGATGATGCGCAGACACGCGCTCAGGCTACGACATCTCCACCTCTTCCTCGACGGTGATCAAGTGTGGTCGACGTTTGCTAGACGCGTCTTTCCCCAACTCGTCTCCTTGACGGAGCTGCAGTACTGGGTCAAGCGAAGACCGAGAGGGGGCGCTTGGAGACTGGAATGTCTTCAGGCGCTCACAGCCCTCGACCATCGGGCAATGTGATCGGTGGAAACTCCACCTTGGCGTTCTATAAAGGATTAGTGGAGGGGAAGAGCGACGACGTACTTGGGGAAACTCTAAGCATCGACGAAAATCAACTAGCCAATCTCTTAGGAAGAACTTTCGGGCCGGGGCCTATAGACAACTTCCAGAAATCCCTGTCCTGGCAGTGCTACCGAGGAGCTTTGCCAGTTCGGGATAAACTCTACAGGCATGGAGGTGCCGTCAGCCGGGCATGTCCAAGATGCTCGCAGGGCGACAAAACCGTCCTGCACGCACTCGTCCAGTGTCCGAGCATTGCTGACTTGTGGGTTTATGTAACACCTGCTGTCGTGTGTAGGACGTATCCAGCTATCAGTTAAGTCCATCGTGAGGATTACCCCGCCCTCTTCCTTTAGCCAGGAAGGGCAGGCAGTTTTTATCTGTCTGGTGGCCATGGTGAAAGAGATAGTATGGTGGATACGTTTGAAAGGGCTGAAGATGAGCACTTACCTCTTCGGTGATGCCCTGATTAACTTTTTCAAATTTCATTTGGAAAGGAAAATCACGGTAGAGAGGGAAGTGCTCTCTTCTCCCAGCATTTTGTTGAAAGATGGGTGACAGAGGCAAGAATGGGCCTACTCTGAGTATGTGTCTGTAAATTAAAGGTGGAAAACTGGGAGAGGGCACTTGCACTGGTGGTCAGGGTCACTGTGGCTTTTTAATGGGCTTTCTCCACGAATGTCCCTCGGAAGTCTCCCCTGTATTGGGGAATGTTCCATTGTTATTTTTTGTTACATCCTCTGTTTTTGTTTTTTATACGCAGAAAATCCCATTTGTACCGTCCTGTATTGTCCTGTACTGTCCTTAATGTCTACTTTATGTAAACCCTTGTGGTTAATAAAGAAATTATTATTATTATTATTATTACTAGAAGTGCAGGGTGGTTCAGGATTGGTGGGGTACCCGAGTCACCCCAGGGTCGTCCACCCCATATCGGGGAATTTATTTTGTTATATTTATGCATAGTTTATTTTATATTTTTATATCTTCATTGTTAAATTAGTCTTGCCATTGTGCACTTTTACTCGACCTTATTGTAAACCCCCACTGTCTGTGTCTTTGTATTGTCCCCTACATGTCGTCCCTTGTGGTTAATAAATGAAATCATTATTATTATTATTACTATTATTATTATTATTATATACATATATACATACATACACACACACATATATATATATATATATATATATATATATATATATATATATAGGTATATATATATATATATAGGTATATATATATATATATAGGTATATATATATATATATATATATATATATATAACTATATATATATATATATATATATACCTATATATATATATATATATATATACCTATATATATATATATATATATATATGTCCCTCATCAACAATCAGAGAAGAGCTGAAGAGGCCTGGGCCATTGAGAAGATCAAACTCAATCCCAAAGTGTTCTTTTCATTTGCAAAAAAACACAAAATCACTGGCTCTACTGTTGGCCCTCTAATTGATGAAAATGGCACTCTTCAAGACAATGCTAAAACCATGGGTGAGATACTGCAGAAACAATACTGCTCTGTTTTCAGCAATCCTGATATGGCCGATCTGGGCTGTATCGGCGATGTTACTCCCCATTACACCTTATCGGACATAACGTTTGGCGCCCCTGATGTCTTGGCGGCAATAAAGGAAATCAAGCATAATTCAGCAGTAGGTCCCGATAGGTTCCCTGCTTGTGTCTTGAAGGCGTGTCAACACCAACTTGCTTCTCCTCTTGCCAATCTGTGGCGGAACTCACTGGATGCTGGATATGTGCCAGAAAACCTTCTATCCCAGTCTGTTGTCCCAGTTTTCAAAAAGGGAAACAAATCCCTTGCCGTGAATTACCGTCCAATCTCACTCACCTCTCATATCATTAAGGTATTTGAGCGAGTGGTGAGATCGCGAATGACCCACTTCCTTGAGAGTAACAATATGCTGAACTCCAACCAGCATGGATTCCGTAATGGAAGGGATTGCCTGACGCAACTACTGCATCACTTTGATGACATTTTGAGAGCCTTGGGAGAGGGTTCCAACACTGATGTTATCTACCTTGATTTCAGCAAGGCCTTTGACAGGGTTGATCATAACATTCTACTGAGAAAGCTGTCCAATATTGGTGTCACTGGAAAGCTGCTGCAGTGGATCAAGAGCTTCCTGTCAAACAGAACCCAACATGTTGTAGTTGAGGGAGTCAAATCAAGCCCAGCCAAAGTCAGTAGTGGAGTCCCACAAGGCACTGTGTTGGGCCCACTTCTCTTCATCATCTATATTAATGACATCACTGACATCATCAAACACAGCAACATTAAAATTTTCGCTGATGATTCCAAGCTCCAAAAGGTCATCAATGGCGTGGATGACCGGATAAGCCTTCAGTCAGACCTACTGGCTGTTACCCAATGGGCAGAAAAGAACAACATGTTACTGAACGAAGACAAATTCGAACTGATCCACTTTGGAAAAGAGGATGCTCTGAAACTCCCGTACTCCCTTCCCTCCGGGGAAACTCTCGTGGCATCTAACAACATCAGAGACTTGGGAGTAACCGTGGACAGCAACATAAGCTGGACCACGCATATAAGCAGCAAAGTTGACATGGCCCGCAGAATGTGTTCCTGGATCCTCAGAACCTTCCAGTCGAGAGATTCCCGCACCATTATCCTTCTCTTCTCTACTTTCGCCCGACCACACCTTGAATACTGTTGTCCACTGTGGTCTCCCCACACGAAACAAAGTATCATGAAACTTGAAGCTCCTCAAAGGGCAATCACGAAAAAGATAGATGGCATGTCAGACCTTGACTACTGGGGTCGATTGGAAAACCTGAAACTTTACTCACTCCAACGTCGCCGTGAGCGTTATATTATCTGCATGATGTGGAAAATGTTCCATCATCACTGCCCAAATGATGTTGGCATCGCCTTCAAGATACACCCAAGGCTTGGGCCCCGTGCTATCCGTCCCATTCAAAAATCTAAATCGCAACTCATAACAACAATACGGCACAATTATTTCACCTCAATCGGCCCTGCTCTCTTCAACATCACACCAGGACACGTCAAAACAGAAACTGACCACACAAAATTCAAGAAGTCTTTGGACAAATTCCTCCAAGTAATCCCGGACAAACCACCCACACCCGGATATGTCTCCGCAAACAGTAATTCTCTTCTCGAATGGGCCATGGTGCCCAAATCCTGAATTGAAAGACTTCGCCAGGTGGTGCTATTAAGTTAGACATGGCCTGGGCCAATACTGGCCAAAACATTTCAAAGTTATATATATATATATATATACCTATATATATATATATATATACCTATATATATATATATACCTATATATATATATATATATACCTATATATATATATATATACCTATATATATATATTGTTATATTTGGGGAGGGTCATATTTGCGTAATATTGCCAGAATTAATAACAGAACACACTCACTGTTTGGTTGGTTTTCGCTTCTCGCTGTCTTTTATATATATATATCTGCGATCTAGCTTACTCGGTCCTCAATGTTGCCATTGATTGACCGGCGGTCAAAAATAATACAGATACAATATAGACAAACACATATATATATAGTTTACATAAATCTTTCGTTGCACATCTGCAACATCGTCAGTGGTGTTATATTCATTGTTCCTCCTGTTGTGTTGTATGTCTACGCCATTTTTTTTGTTCAGTCTGTCTATATATTTATTTATTTATTTGCTTGTTTGTTTATCTTATTTTATTTTGTCTTCTTTGCGCATGCGTTTGCGTGTGTGTATAGTGTTATGTGTGATGTGTGATGTGTGACTAGTGTGTATAGTGTTGTCTGCTGGGTGACTAGTGTGTGTTTATGTGCTTGTGTATGTATTTATTTATCTTATTTTATTTAATTTAATTTACTTATTTATTTATACTTCTCTTAGGTCAGTGTTGTTTGTTTGGGTGTTGTTGTTGTTCCACTCATTCTTTCTGTTTAGCTTTGGTCTTCTAATTTCTATTTCACTGGCCTCTCTGATTTGCCTATCTGCTGGGTCATTCCTATGTTTAGATATTATTCTAATTTCTATGTTGTCTATGTTACCGTCATGATGTTGTCTAGCATGTTCGTATAGTACTGACCCGTTTTTTCGTCCTTTTAGTTCCCCCCAGTGTTGGTCTATCCTTTCACCTATGCTACGAGCTGTCTCACCTATGTATGTTGTTGTCGTGTTTCTGCAAGTACCCTCTGTACATCTTATGCTATAGACTACGTTTCTAGTTTTACAGTTTATCCGGGGGTTCACCTTACATATGATACATTTCCTATTGGTACAGTGGGTTTTCTTAAAAGGGTAGGTTTTGCTGATCAGGGATTTTATGGTGGTTCCTGGCTTTTCTACCACCTTTATTTTTAAGTGGGTCTTTCTCAGGGCCTTTCTACACTGGTTAGCTAATTTCCCTCCAGGGGTGGCGTCCACAAACATGACACTCTGATATCTCTGGTTGTCGTACCATGATGTGGCCTTCCCTATCTTATGTCTAGCCCTATCTAAGCTATTCCATGATTTGCTCCTGTATAGTGGGCAAATTCCTTTCATGTCCAGTTCTATGAGGGTCTTATACTTTTCCATGGCTCCTTCGTATACTCTGACTCTGTCTCTTTGGTTGTAGCCAGAGAACTGCATGCGGTTGATGAAGTGTTGGATGTGTCCTTCCATTTCTGTTGGGTCGCACATGCTGGACACATTCTTCATCACTCGTACCAAATCTGCGATCAGAATATTAAACTTAGCACTACTGGACATTGCTGAGTTTTTGAGTATCAGGTATTTGGAGGCCATGGGTTTAGCATAGTGTGAGTGGAGAATTTGGGCTCTCTCGTCTATAGTGTTAATCCAGAGTTCTGTGTCTAATACAGGTAGTCTATTGTTAGGGTGTTTGGAAGGGAAGTCTATAGTTACAGTTATACTCTGGTGTATGGAATTAGCTATCTGCTGGATGCTTTCCATCGTGCTACGTTCTAAATCAAACTTGTTAGTGCTGTCTAGTGGGGGTGTTCTTATAACTATATTGATATCGTCTACATAACGAGAGTACATGATGAGGTCTATGGAGCTTTCATTAAGGAGATCTTTAAGTCTCCTTTCCCACCATACCATGAAAAGGTTGGCAACATCGCCAGCTATGCTGACGCCGATGGCTGCTCCCTCATTTTGGGTGTAGATTTTCTCATTGAACTTAAATATGTGGCCCTTTAGGGTAGTTTTGATACTAGCCCCTATTGCATGTGCGACCATTTTTCTTACCTGATCAGTGTTTTGGGGGGTCCGTATAGCTTTGGTCCACCCAATCCACCTTCCTATGGGAGTCTTTTTAGCCATTGAGGTTATGGTGGGGGGTCTACCTCTTATAGGTCTACTAGGGCAGAAACATCTAAGGTCATGGCTGTCTAGGTAGTCAGTGTCGTAGGTAAGTCTAAGTAGGAGGCCCAGTTCGTCTGTGTCGACGTCGCAGAACTCCACCTCACTCTCAATGATCATCTCCACACATCTTTTCACAGCAAAATCAATGTTAATGGATGGGTACAGTGACACCACATCCATGCTGCCTATTATGCAGTTGGATAGGCTCCTGTTTTTGTTGCACTCACTGATTCTGCTGAGGAGGTCCTCTGTACTTTCACATACATCTGGGGACATCTTGATTATGGGGCGTATAACCATTGAGAGGAAGTAGGAGATCCTGTAGTTGCTAGCTATATTAGCTCCGCATACAGGTCTTGTTGGTGGTCCTATTGTCGGGTCGTCGACTGTCTTGTGGTCTTTGCGGAGCCCATACAAGGGTGGTATGCCATTGTTAGACGCCTGGAAGTTGTTGGCAGTGCGTCTGCTTGGCTTTAGGATGTCAGTCCACATCATCATGTGAGCGTTGAGGATTTTTTCTCTCCCATCGTGTGTTAGTTGTGCAACTTCGCTCGTGTTGGTGATGTGGGGTTGCATTGCCTCGATGTAGTTCGGCATGCTATCTATTGACATCCTACCAGACTTATCTGTGGGTAGACACACTACCTCACCATCCCTTGTGCGCTGCTTGAGGCTAACCAAGCCTTCTACAGGTTTTATCCCAAGTTGTTGGGCCTCTGGTCTGCTCTGTCTCATAGTGTACCTGTCTACTACTTGTCTAATCTTATTTCTAGCTATGGTGAACTGTGCCTCCGTCTCGTCATCTATTTGTTGTGGTATGCAAACTCTTTTATTAAAGGGTAACCTCGTAGGATAGATATTACCCATCTTATATGTTTTGTCAGCTGGGTTGAAAAATAGTTTCTCTAAGGGGTTGTCGTTATTTCTATCGTCATAGTTGTGTGTGTTGCTATTATTGTTATCATGGTGGTTGTTGTTGTTTCTATCCTTAGCATTAATATTATTATTGTTATGATTGCTAGATGTATTGTTGTTTACTTCACCGTTATTGTTGTTGTTACTGCTATTTCTACCATTGTGGTTGTTACTATTATTATGTTTCTTGTTTTTGTTGATGTTGCTACATGTACTATTTCCATTATTACCACTGTGGTTATTGTTGTTGTTGTTGTTCGTATTGTTACCGTTATTACTACTGTGGTCACTGTTGCTGTGTCTGTGGTTAACGTTTCTATTATTATTATTATTGTGGTTGTTGTTGTTCTGTCTATCGCTAGTATTATTACCATTATCACTATTTCTCACTTTCCTGCCATTGTTATGGTTATGGCTGTTATTTCTATACCCAGAGTTATTGTTTATATTACTACTACCGTTATTATTGTTGTTGTTGTTTACCTTTGCATTCCAACGTATTTTTGTGAAACACTTTTCCAGCTCCGTTTTGCATTCCATAGGATTAATTTTTTTGTAGATGGCAAATTTTGGTGGTAACTTTAGGATTTGTTGTTCTTGTTCACTGATTAAAGTGTTCCCATAGATATTTACTGTGTGGTCATTGGTAAATTCTTCCGGTAGTTTTACATCACTCATACGGATGTTGTCGATGTTATCTGGGTATTTTTGAGAATATTCGATTTTCCTTTCTTGTAGTTTTTTCTTATTCATC